>CM053581.1:172506543-172552902 GCA_028627135.1 Pseudochirops cupreus | reverse complement strand
TATATATATATATATATATATACACAGATATATTTTTAACATTTGATTATAGAACTTTAAATTCTAGATTCTTTCTCTTCCTCCCTCGTCACCCACCCCTACTGGAAGGGCAAGCAATCAAATACAGGCTGTACATGTGTACAGCGTACACATGTGTACGCAGACCCTCTCCACAGTGGGCATATTGTGATAGACTGATTAACATGTCCCTCCTTCCTATCCCGGCCCCCTCCCCCCCCCGTTCCACTCTCTACCTTGTCCCTGTCCCTGTCCCTCTACAGAAGTGTGTACTTCCATTAACCCTCCCCCCCACCTTGCCCTCCCCTCCATCATCCCATCTCTCATCCTCATTCTCCCTGCTCTTCTGTGCCGCCCACTTTTAAATCTTATATGTAATATACAAAAGGGAGGGGGCCTAGCTGGGGAGACTTGGAAACTGAATGCTACTCTACCAGGGCATATGTGAATTTTGTTTTTGTTGATTAAGAAACTATAAATACAGGGGGATTTTGCATTGTCTACTCCTTAAGTTAGCTGAGTCTGACAAATGTTACCTACTACAGAAAATAATCTGTAAAAGCTTGCCCATTGGGGTGGCTAGGTGGCACAGTGAATAGAGTACTGGCTCTAGAGTCAGGAGGACCTGAGTTCAAATGTGACCTCAGACACTTAATGCAAAAAACTAGCCATGTGACCCTGGGCAAGTCACTTAACCCCAATTGCCCTACCTTTCCTCCTCCAAAAAAAAAATGCAAAAAGCAAAAGCTTGCCCATTTACACTTGTGTCCTAGGATATCAACCATGGGAACTGGGTGTTAGATATGGAATAAAGGAAAGTCTTGTTGGAATCCCACCCCTCTAGTAGCTGCTAACTACGGCCATAGGCAGCACCACAGGTTGATTCTTATAGTGTCACACAATACATATTAATAAATATTTGTTTCATTTTTAAAAAAACTGGTAATTTTGAAGAGAGTAGTTTCAATTGAGTGAGGAATGAAGAATTAGGATGAGACTGAAAATCTAGGAGACTGTAAGGGTGTCAGGGCCACCCAAATGAAATAGGGAAATTTAGCAGAGTGTTGGCTTGGGAGGTAAAGGTTAAAGTAACCACCAACCCATCCATGCCTGCTCATTCTGTACTACTTATCCTTTGGATTAGATTAGATCTCTGATTGTATTGGTATAAAGAACTCATATACTGCAGAGAACACCCTTTACCAATACAAGCTATGAGTTTCTCTGAAACTTGGTCTTGGATATTAGTTGCCTAGGGCAGTGGGAAGTCAAGTGACTTTCCCAGGGTAACATAGCCAGTTTATGTCAGAGGTAGGACTTGAACCCAGGTCTTATGGACTTCGAGGACAGCTATCTACTAGTGCCATCCATTTTGCCTCTCTTTTCTACAGAAAAAAATAAAGTGTGTGTGTGTGTGTGTGTGTGTGTGTCTGTGTGTGTGTGTGTGTGTGTGTGTGTGTGTGTGTAGGATGGGAGGGACGATGGACATACTAGCAACTGTCGTGGGGTAGAGAGTTCTCTATAGGAACATGAAGAGGGGTGCCCAGGGTAGACACTAGGTAATGGGGTGAGGAGTAGTGGAGTTTCCAGAGGAGTGTGTGTGTGTGTGTGTGTGTGTGTGTGTGTGTGTGTGTGTGTATGGAGGGAGAAGGGGTTTTGCCTGTATAACTACTGTAAGTGTCTGCGTCTTTTGGGTTAAAACTGTTTTGAGAGTCCATAACTGGGATAGCCACTGGGGAAATCAGCTATGGGAAGGGGTGAAGTATTAAAAGGGGAGCTGTAGTTGTGATATGGTCCATGGCTGACCCATGTTTCTAGATTCTATTAGTTGAGTATCAGTACTTTTGGGTCCAACAGTGGTCCCAGCCTTCACTTTGGGCACCACCAACAAGGAACAATTACCCCAAGGTAAATTGGTAAATTACCTCTTACTGTGGTATAGTAGACTTTGTGCTGTAAATGACTGATGGAGGGAGCTGAGCATGTGCTATTCTGATGATCCACCATGAGGAGTCCATAGTTCCAGTGAGAGCCTGGTCTATGGGCCCAAGATCATGTCACAAGTGACCAGCTATGGGACAGAAGGAGCCTTCTGTCTTGTAGGCATGACAGAAAGGAGGGAAACTTTTTACAGGTTATCCCTTTTTCTGTTGTCACCTCTGGGTGAGAACCTGGGACGGAGCTGAGAAGATTATTTATCTGCCTTCTTTAATGAGTGCTTGTTAAATTGAATTGAACCCACAACAACAAACAACAATAACAGATAATCTGTTACGGCTTTAGCTTCTCAGTTTACTCTACTTCAATTCCAACCTAGATAGTTGCCTATTTCTTACCTATCTCAAGAACACTGCTTTCACACAATTTCCTGTCACTACATTAATATTCTTCCCACTTCTTCCTGTGGGGACATGAGTCCAACCAGGTTGATGTTGACAGCCATGGGAATGTGATTAAAACAAAGCAACAGCAGCTCTTTATGGACCTAATAAGCTTCTGAAACCCTATGGTTCCCCAAGGTGATTGATCAGGCGTGGGGAGAACTGTATCTTTGGCGTGTTCCCCTTACATAGAATGACCTTTTTAGGCTGTTCTCCACTTTGCCCTTCACCACTGGTTTTCCTAAACTTCACCGTGGCCCAAAGCATATCCTTGAATCCATGTCTTGGGATGCCAGAGCTCATGTTCTTAAGTAGCTAAACTATACATGTCCTCCCATCTTCCTTCAGTCCACATTGGTTTATCTGTTTAAATAGCCTTCTATTTTGAATATATTTTTATGCATATATACTATCCACCTTAATAGTAGTGTCAGGTACTTGAAGGGTGGGACTGTTTCATTTTTTGTCTTTGTATCTAAGGGTCTGGCAATTAGTGAGTACTTAATAAATTATTGGGTTTTTTTGATTGGCACATGAGTAAAGGGGAAAAGAATCTCCCTACATTTCCTTTATTTCACCAAAATTTCTCTTGTCTCAAGAGAAGAGCTGCTGTCATCATTCTAAGAAAACCCTCTGTGATTTTGAAGCTGGCTTTTGATAAAGAAAGCCACCTCCCTGATACTCTGTGATAGAGGTAGGCTCCTCCACATTTCCTTATTTCTTTTTGTGCGGCTAGATTGTGACCTGAAATTCATTTTCCTACCAAGAGCAGAGGCAACTCCATATGACTAATATTGTGAAACTATTTCATAATTGGAAGAAATTTGAGAGGTCATCTAGAGGCTTTCCAGACTAAATCCTCTCCTTTGTGACCTTTGGTTGTATTGACCTCTAGTTAGGGGGATCATCCACTTCCCAAGGCAATCCATTCCCCTTCTGGACATCTGTAATGGTGTGGAAGTTTCCTTTCTTCCCCCTGATATCACAGGCTAAATCTCCTTTTTTGTAACCTCAATCTATTGTTCCTAGCTTTTCTCCTCTTTCCCCACCCCCTACCAAGCAGAGTAAGACTAATTACTCTTCTACATGACAACCCTTTAAATATGTGAAGACATCCATGATGTCCTCTATAATTCTTCATTTCTGTCTCAACATCCTTTCCACTGGTGCCTAAAGTCCTCTCACAATCCCAGTTATTACCTTCCTCTGGACTTATTCCAGTTTGTCAATGTACTTTCTAAAATGTGATATCCAGAATTAAACTTAATACTCCTGGTTTGGCCTGACCAGCTGCTATGTGCTCTATTGCATGAAGTCCATTGACACTTCCAGATCTTTTTCACACAAACTATTGTCTATTTATACCTCCCCCAGTCTTTATTTGCATAGTTGATTTTTTTTTTAATCTCAAGTGTAGGACTTTACATATTAAATGTCACAGGCTGTGTACAGATAAAAGTATACTCTCCTTAATGTCAGGCTCATCATCTTGGCCCAGGGAGAAGGATGGAAAGGTCTGGTGCTGCCCAGTGTTTCTGGGAGATCTTGAAGTCATGAGCTCAGGTAGATGGCAGAGCATAGGGAAAATATATTTGTGTGTGTGTACTTTCTGTTCAAAAAGGGTACCTTTCTGGCTCCAAAACATAGGACAATTCAGACAAAGCAGGGATCAGCAAGCTGTTTCCCCACTGTCAATTAACATTTTAATGGGCATATATGGCTGTTTATGCAAAGAAGTCTGCTTGACGACCTCCAGTTACAGATATTTCTATAGAAAATGTCACAGCATTCCTCCTTACAATAAAAAATGATGTTTGGCTCCAAGCAGATGAGATTGAGCAGATTTATTTGAGTTCCTTATAATAAAGTGTGACAGGCAGAGTTTGGTATTTTACCTCCCCAAGTTTTTTATGGACTGTTCCCTATCATTGCAGCGTTCAGCATTTTCTCTGCATGTCAATGTGATAGACAATGTTCATATTCTACTTGGGTAATTGCCTTTTTAGCTGAATCAATGACTTGCAGGCATATGAAGGAGCCTGCTTTATTTCTACCTTATTTATACTGTGATTATAATAAGACTATTAAACTGATTCTCCCTCCTTCTTTCCCCTCCCCTTCTACTTCTACCTCCCCAACTCCTAACTATCTTTTAAGGTACCCTTGTAAGCCCTGCCTCCTCTATCAAGCCATCCCAGATAATGTGTTCACCTCACAGTGTTCTTTTCTATTTCTGGATTCCCATATCACTTGTATTTTGTATCTGATATTCTATCTAGTAAAATAACTATTTATTAAGTGCTTAGTTAGGTGCAAGGTACTGTGGGAGATGATACCAAGATAAAAATCTAAACTGCACCTGCCTTCAAAGAGCTTCCATTCCACTGGGTGTGGAGTAGAAGGATCCAAGTAAACATACATTCACATGCATGAGTAGTGCTCTTAAGAAGAAGGAAAGAGCACAGACAAGTAAGGGGATCCTAACGATTCCCAGGAGAGGTGGCATTTGAGCTAAGCCTTGAATGGAGCTTGGGATACTTGTTACTGTTGTTTGTTCTCAGTTCTTGAAAAAGGACCATGACATCAGACGCCATAATATGCAAGTGAATTGGATTTAAGTGAGGAAGGGCTGTGTAAAGTCATTTGCCTCACTTTCTTCTCTGGAGCCATCTGGGTTCAATGGCCAGATGTAGATCAGGATGACTGGAGGTGGCCCTCTATATATTTCATCTATGTTGCTCAACTAGACATTCAGGTTAGAAACTTTGTCTTTCTCCACCACCTACCTCTTCCTCCTCTTCTCCTCACCTCACCCCATGCTTAACATAATGTGCAGGTCTATCACAAGTACCATAGCCCCTCATGGTATGAACTTGGATAACTTCATCAGAGTGTTTCAATCTAACCCTGTTCCTGTAGACTTAGCTTAGTGTCCCCAAACAATACCAGGACACAAAACATCACAATTCATCATCTTCCTATCAAACCCAGAGGAAACTCATAAAGCCGCATTGCTTTATTCTTCAATGGTCAGCCCTGCCTACAACTGCTTTTGCTACAGAGCAGGTGAGGAAGGAGAATGACTGAGGAACTGCACCTTCTCCCACCCACCCCCGTCCCCATCTCCTTCCCATGTAAACTAGAAAAGGTAAATCAGACCCGTAGTTTGCTGCACTCTGCCTCCAATTTGGCCTGTACAGCGAAAACAAACAAACAGTGTTTTTGGAATCAGAGGACCTTGGTTCAAATCTTGTCTCTGAATTCTAAGAGGGAGAGGGAAAGGAAGCACACATTCCAGGCATAGGTGGAAGGTGTGGTTTATCATAGCCTGTGGTTATCAAGACATTCTGTCTTGTTCTCTAGCTGTTTCCTCCTGGGTTCTTACCTTGTATCTGCCATCAGTTAATAATAATCAGCTTCTTGAAGGCAAGGGTCGTCTTTATCTGAACTAGCTTCTTAGGTAATTTTGGGCCTTTAAAAGTTGCTTAATAAACTTAATTAACTTCACTCTTCTCCAAAGTCCCTGTGTCCCTTAGGAGGAACTGCAACTGTCTGAAAGTGGGGAGGGGGCAATGCAAATAAATTCTTTCTTCATTACCACCTAGTCTGAAGTGTACCACCCCCAATGCAAGTGCAATGAGAATTAGGGGCGGGGGGGGGGGGTAAACTTAGCAAAGCATACTCTTCTAGAGTCTACTGTAGTGGGCATACCCTCCAGACCCTTCTTGACCTTTCCTAAACATTCTCCTTATATTTGGAGAAGAAAAGAACAGTCCCAATGTTCACTGTCTTCCTCTAAGAGTAAGGTGGCAGGAAAGAGAGGGCTCTTCTCTGTACAATAGGCTGGCTGAATGGAGTCAAGTGATTTTCAGATGTATAATAGAGCACATTAAGTTTTTAACAGACTCTATATGAGCTACTGATGACATTAAACACCGAATGAACCCAGAATAGTCCATTGGGCTCAATCTCTGCAATTATTTTAATGTGACCTAATATGCTCCTGAGATGCTGCTGATTTTTCAGAGAGGTGGAGGGTTGGGGTGAGAAGGGGTCACCTGTTCAAATACATAATTTGTAGCCTGTTAACATGTCTGTCCATTATCTTCCTCCTTACCATACAGTGCTCACCCTTGTTCTTTCTGCTAGCTCATTTAAGCAATTGCATTTAAGAAAATGTGTTTAAAACAACTCTATATGGTAATTATGGCATTTTCTAAATCTCTTCATTTTGTATCCAGTCTGCATCCCTGTACTCAGTCCACAAAAAATCATTAGCTTCCTATTTTCCACCACCCAGAACTAATGGTAGAGAGTTGTAATAAAACAAGGAAGGTCTTCAGTAACAATGAGCATGTCACATTTTGTCTGAGCACCAGTGTGTTGGCAGAAAGTGATGGCTTGGAGGGCAGGAGTCACATCTGCACCTGGTAAGGGACTGTTTGGAGGGAATATTTCATAGGAGCCCAGTCAAAGGCCACCCACCTCAGACAGTGGTGCTGAAGAGAGTGTAAGTTGTAAAGCACTTATAGAATTGGAAATTATTATTATTATTTCATTATTCTGTGATAGAGGAAGCACAGAAAAAGTGGTAGAAAGGTTGTCTTCAGAGATTCAATTCAATTTAATAGACATTTATGTAAATGTTTGTGTTAGGCTCTGTGCTGGGCACTGACAATACGAAGACAAAAACGAGAGAGTCCTTACTCTAGAAGACCATTAAGTAAGTAAAAGAAAGATATATTTCTTCAGTCATGGGGACACTAACCACTGGGAAATTAGGGACAGTATCTTGTAGGAGGTGGTATATGAACTGAGCCTCAGAGTAGAGTGAAGGTTTTGCAAGAGGTTGAGGCAAGGAAGAGAGCTTTCCAAGCATCCATTACTGCCTATACAAAGCCTCACAAGCAGGAAGTGGAAAGACATGCATGAGGAATATGAAGTAGATCATTTTAGCTGAACCATAGAGAACCTGGTAGATGGGACAAGGGGGAGGGTAAGATGTGGTAAGTCCTGAAAAAATAGGCTCAAGCCAGATTGTGAAGAGCTTTAGATGACAAATCAATGAAGTTTGTATTTTATCTTAGAGTCAATAGGGAGCCATTGAAGCTTCTTGAGCAGGGAGCATGGCATGATACAGAATGCATGACCATAAAATAAGGTGAATGTGTCATATAGCAAGAGTAAAGAATAAACTATGAACTGTCTATGTGCTTCACTGGAATCCTTCTACATGCCAGGGATCTACAGAAAGGTCCATAGTATAGTTGACCCTTTGTAGGGAATTTATGAAAGGACACAGACAAGAATTAAGTAGCATGACACAGTGCGGTTGAGCCCTGCTACCTGGACTGTTGGGAGCAGTGTTCATACTAATCAGATCACAGATCCACTGAAATATATTTATGAGTGCTCTTGTTTATAATGATGTGAAAATGTTATAATATGTGAAAAACTGGGAGGCAATATGAATAGAGTGCTGACCTTTGAGTAAGGAAGATGAGTTCCTCTTGCCTCTGGCATCTGCTGGTTGTGTGACCATGAGAAAGCCAGTTACTTAGTCTTTTAGAGCAACATGGAATTATCTAAGACCATGAGTTGTTGAGCAGCTGCTGAGATCTCCATTGATGGAAAGTTTTTTTTTTTTCCTTAGTAGTTCCCCATGGTATAGGTCCATAACAAATCCAATGTATGTGAAAGTTAAACAATCAACTATGTATTTAGTTAATTTAGATTTTACTAGACCAACTTGATTGGTTACTTTGCCACTGAAATGACAGGCTGTTTGACCAGAGTAATTAAAAAGTTATTGGCATTAGGTGGAGTCATCCTGGAGTTATCAGTGCCCTGAACTTTTCCAATGTACAGCTTTACCTTCACAAGAACATCTGTGAATTGTTCAGGAGTCCTTTCTTTCTATTGGATAACAGAGAGCTCTTGGATAAAGTCACATCTTCAAATGGTCAAAGTTCAGTCTTTGGAGAATAATGTCCTGACAAGGCTAAGGACTGAGCATCAGGAAGAAATAAATCCTTTAGTTGCTTTTATAACTTCCTGAGAATTTAAAAGGTCTGAGGAGCCTGTTAAATGTTAGTGTTACCTCAGGTGCTTAGCCAAGTACTTAAGTCTTGGTCTAATAATACCTTGAAAGTAGCTTGAGAATAAATATGACAGCTAGCTAACGGCACATTTTGTTGTGTGCTCCTTTGCTGGCTGCCCTAATGGAGGATGTCATCGATTGGTTTGCTGACAGGATACAATTTAATTGAGTGTCCCAGTGTCACTTTCCAATTCCTCAAGACCTGCTTCCCCATATGCAGTGTTGAGATGTGAGAAAGAGGCCATCCAGACGACCAGAAGGACTTCCCAGGTCTCCTGTTAGGTGACCAAAAAAGAGATGAACCCTCTTTATGCAGCCATCAGGTTTGCATTTTAGGATTTACTGTTGTCATCTGGATTCTCAGGTTTTTTGACATTTAATTTCACCTATTATTGGCCCTTCGTTATTTGTGCCTTCTCTTTTAAAATTTTCACATTTTTCCCCTCCAGAGCTATAACTAGAGTGGGCTGATCAAGGCTTTTCCCCAAGGCTTTGCAGTTTAGAGGAGGACCTTGGTAGTGTTTTTAGTCCTCCAGCAGCATAGAAGCAACTGAGCTTAGTTCCTAGTTAGAATGAAAAACAAGAAGCTGCCAGATGGTAACTTGCTGCCCCCCAATCCCATTTGGCTTCCTTATCAGAGTGGAAGCCTTAACAGTGATGTCCTGGATTTTCTGCCCCCCAAGCCCTCAACTTCCCAAATGAATTAAAAGCGTGCTTTTTACCCCTGGCATAAAAAAAAAAAATGCTAGTAATGACTTTTCATTCTTTTTCCTTTTCTGCATCTGGTTCCACTTTCTTCTCTTTCCATGGACTTTTCTCTTTATTCTGCTCCATTTCCCGCTCCTGTTTATTTCTGGGCAAGAACACCATAAAGCAATAATATTAATTTCCATGGTAGTGCTGACCTTTACCCTTGCTGTAAATTGGAAATGTCATTATTAGCAGCAACCAGACAACCACATCCTTGAGCCTAACATGTTTATTAAACACACATTTTACCTTTGTCAGAAACCACCCACTCCTATATCCCCTGAAATCTGGCTTCCATTCCCACCCTGCTACTGCCAATGAGTTAAAGTGGAAAGAGTCCTAGAGATAACTAAAGCACTGAGATTCAAATCCTGTCTCTAATACTCATGGCAAGTATGATTTTGGCCAAGACCCTTCACCTTTTTTGTTATCTGTTACTTCATTTTTAAAATAATCCTTTGACTATATGACCTCTGAAATTCTTTCCTAAATCTCAATCTATGAATTATGAAACCATTCTTTCCTGGGTTAACAAAGGTCTCTGCATAGATACTGATGGTTACTAAATACATCCTCATCCTCCTTTAACTTTCCACGGCTTTTGATACTGTGAAATACCCTACTCTTCCTCTTCCCCAGCTTGGCTTTCATGACTTGACTCCATCTTGGGTTGCCTATCGCCTCCTGCTCCTTTTACTCTTTTACCGACTATTCTTCCTTCTACTCCCTCTGACCTAGGTTCTCTCTTTTTTTTTGTTTTCTACAGTCTTCCTTGATCATTTTTATCTAATTCCATGACCTCAATTATGACCTCCATGAAAAATTTCCCAGAGTCTTTATATCCAGACCCAGTCTCTCCCTTGAGCTTTTGTCCCTGTTGAATGAGTCCCAGATGCACAGCAAAGTTTGTATAGCTAAAACTGAACCTACTCTGAATCTGCCCTGCAAAAAATCTATCCCTTTCAAATTTTTTCTTTCTTTTTTTTAAAATTGATGGTGCTAGCATCCTTATAAATACCCGGGCTCAGAATTAGGTTTGACTCTTCTCTTACTTTTGCACTAAGATGTCCAACCAGTTGCCAAGTTCCATCTATTCTAACTCCAGAATGTCTTTGGGACCTGTCTCTTCTTTCTTCCTACTGCTACCAACATCACTCAATCTTTCATCATCTCTCTTTGGGGCTATTGTAAGAACCTTCTATTTTGTCTTTCTGCCTCCAGTCTCTTTTCCCTATACAATATTGTTCACATACTTGTCAGAATATTATTTCTGGTGCACACAATTAATTGTATTACTCCTGGAACTAGTTACCTGCTAGTAAGGAAAATCTAAACAATCAGAGCTGCTCTAAATTAGAATGCACTGCCTTTGTAAGTGGCAGAATGATTCTTACTGGAGATTTCCCTGCCTTGGCTGGATGAGCACTTACTTGCTGAAAATATGGAGAAGAAAGGATCCTCCATCAGGATAGGTTAAATAAGTTGAACTCTTAAGATTTATTCTTCTAATTACAAAACCTCAGTATTTCCTCATTGATTGAAGGATGAAAGTCAGATTGTTAGTCTACCTGTTAAGACTTTTTCACATTAATTCATTCACTTAATATTTATTTGTCATCTACTATATGCAGAACACTGTGCTAGGTACGTGGGAAGAAATAAAATGTAGATAAGCCATGGGCTACTGTCCAAATGGAGCTTATTAGTTTAATAGGGAAATTAAGGGAAAAAACATAAATGATTTGAATGAATGAATGAAATATTCATTAAATGCTTACTTTGTGCAAAGTGCTGTGCTAAACATGGGATGCAAATAGAAAAGCAAGAAAGCCCCTATCCTCCAGGAGGATATTAGGAAGGGAGGTCACAGATGCAATCCAAATGAAAAGGTCTGGTGGTCCTATCAGTACAACAGCAAAACAAATATAATGAAGTCATTATCAGAAAAATACTGTAAATTTTTTCCCCCCAGTTTCCTACTTTCCTTCTAATTTTGGCTCTGTTGGTTTTGTTTGTGCAAAATCCTTTTAAATTCATACAATCAAAATTATCTTCTTTACTTCTTATGATCCTCTTTAC
Source organism: Pseudochirops cupreus (assembly GCA_028627135.1). Taxonomy (NCBI): domain Eukaryota; kingdom Metazoa; phylum Chordata; class Mammalia; order Diprotodontia; family Pseudocheiridae; genus Pseudochirops; species Pseudochirops cupreus. Next base: position 172,541,574 of record CM053581.1, on the reverse strand, counting down.
CTCTTTGTTTGGTCATAAATGCTCCCCTTACCCATCTATCTGACAGTTATATTTTTCCATGCTTCCTAAATTAGGTTTATGATATCACCCTTTATATCTAAATCATGTACCAATTTTGACCTTATCGTGGTATATGCTGTGAGATATTGGTCTAGGCTTAGTTTCTGCCAAACTACTTTCCTGGACAATTCTTTCAAGGGCTGGATTAGAAGCAGGATGATTGGTCTGTAGGGCATTGCTATTCCTAGGGCTCAATACCTTCCTACTTGGAGTCTGAGGGCAGAAAGTAGTTATTTAGTATTTAGCCTGATAGCATAAGAAGGTATGTGTGTGTGTGTGTGTGTGTGTGTGTGTGTGTGTGTGTGTGTGTGTGTGTGTGTGCTGAGGGTGGGTTACCAATATTCCCAGGACTCTTGTATTTATCTGATTATCAATGGCGGTTGTTAGTGGTGGTGGTGGTCAGGATGGTTGGCCTCTTCTTGATAAGGATAGCTTCTCATGACAAAAGCTGAAGAGTGGGGCTGGAAGCAGGGTTAGTGGTCTGGAAGGTGCTGATTTCACTAAGACTCTTGGTCCTGGTCTATCTCTACTGGCTTCTGAAAGGAGGTGATGGTTATAGTAGTATTGGTTTGATGCACCTGGTACATGTCACCTCCTTTCTCTTCCTAAGTGTAACTTGCTATTTCAGTTCTGCCCAGAGTATGACTGGAAGACTCTTGTCTCTCTCTTTTTTCTGCAATTCATTTATTTTTTGTTTTCAATATTCACTTCCATAAGTTTAAAATTTTCTTCCCCTCCCCCTTCCTTCCCCAGGATGGCATTCAATTAGATATAGCTCTACACATAATTCCTATTAAACACATTTTCACATTAGTCATGTCGCATAGAAGAATTATAATAAAGTGGAGAAACCATGAGAAAGAAAAATAAAGCTGGGGCAGCTAGGTGGTACAGTGAATAGAGCACTGGCCCTGGAGTCAGGAGGACGTGAGTTCAAATTTGACCTCAGACATTTGACACACTTACTACCCTGTGTGACTTTGGGCAAGTCACTTAACCCCAATTGATCTCAAAAAAAAAAAGCAGGAAAAAAAAAGGGGCGGCTAGGTGACACAGTGAATAGAGCACTGGCCCTGGAGTCAGGAGGACCTGAGTTCAAATCCGGCTTCACACATCTGACACACTTACTAGCTGTGTAACTTTGGGAAAGTTACTTAACCCCAATTGCCCTACAAAAAAAAAAGCAAAAAAAAATGCAAATAGTCTGCTTTGCTCTGCATTTTAACTCCATAGTTCTTTCACTGGATGTAGATGGCATTTTCCATCCTGAGTTCTTTGAAATTGTTTTAGGTCCTTGCATTGCTGAGAAGGGCTAAGTCTATCAAAATCAATCACTGCACACTGTGGCTGTTTCTGTGACCAATGTTCTTCTGGGTCTGCTCACTTCACTCAGTATCAGTTCACTTAAGTCTTTCCAGGATTTTCTGAAGTCCTGATGGTTCTTCATTTCTTACAGCACAGTAGTATTCTATTACATCATATACACACAACTTGCTTAGGCATTCTCCAATTAATGGGCATCCCCTCAATTTCCAGTTCTTGGCCACCACAAAAAGAACTGCTATACATATTTTTGTATACCCGAGACCCTTCTGTCTTCAAAGATCCCTCCAGCAGCTCTCCTTGATTGCAATATTTTTGCTGGGTGAGCCCCTCAACAGAGGTCCAAAGGAATATTTCTTTCTTGAATGACAACTGAGGCTCTTTTCTGCCATAAAGAATCACACTCTGTGTGGAAAATTTCTCTTCCCTTGGGTGATGAACTCTTCATATTGTTTGTCCTTGGGTGTGTCTCTGTTCTTAGATGAAATAATTGTTTCTTAATTGGTCCAGTTGCCTTAATGACATGGCTAATTGGGGGTAGAGAAAGTAAAGAAGGGAGAAAGTCCTTTCCCCTTCCTTTTCTGCCTTCAAGTACAGGCCAAATGAAGAAGTCTGCCTCCCCAAAGAGCTCCTGTGCCTAAATAATTACATTAGAGAGTTGAAAAAATGAAGTACTCTATGAGGTCTGAAGAGTAAGGAGTCTATCTTTGAGATTGGGCTGTTAACATTTTTGTTTTATCAGCAATTTGGAACAAGGTATAGAAGTTATGCTTGTCAAATTTGGAAATGAAATGGGGCTAAGAGAGAGAGCTAACATGTTGGATAAAAGAGTAAGGATCCAAAAAAATCTCAATAGGCAAGAGTAATGGGCTAAATCTAATAAGATAGAATTTAATAGATATAATAGATTTCTCTGAATGGGTTAAAAATATTCCCAAGTATAGAATGGGGGCAAAGAAGGCTAGACAACAGTTCTTATGAGTAGTGGGTGATGTGTGGATTTTTAGTGTACTTCAAACTCACCATAAGTCAGTGTACCATGGCAACCAAAATAGTTAATCATTCCTTAATGGTGGTTTAGGCATAAGGACTTGAATTGTAACTCCTTAGCTCTGAGGCCAGCTCTCTATCTACTATAGCACACACTAGCTTTCAGTATAGCTCAATGTCTAAGAAAAAAAGAGGTGATAGTTTCACAATACTCTGTCCTGATCTATCAGAATGGCATTTTTCCTTCAATACATTTGGGAGTGAATGCTGATAAGAATTTAGAAGATGGCAATTAGGATGGTGAAGGACCTTGATGTAGCATGTGATCTGGAGCTACCACCTCAACTCTCACTTGAATTGATAGGCTGGTCTTCAGAATGTGTATGCGATATCTTCTCAGGGATCTAGGTACAATCCTGAGGCATTGAAGTGTGTGTGTGTGTGTGTGTGTGTGTGTGTGTGTGTGTGTGTGTGTGTGTGTGTTTGGTTTGTTACCTAGTTCATGAGTCCCAACTGGTCAGTTTTCCAAGGTGATAAGTTAATTATCATTGAATCATCAATAATCAATTGACTTTTGAAGAAAGGGGTTTTTACTAAAGTGGTATAGTAAGGATTACATATATCTAAGTTCAGCACATTGTCTATCCTGACACCCTGGCAATGATGTTCATCTTGGAAAAAATAAACTTTAGGGGAGATAATATTGGGCATCTTGTTTTTAAAAGATTCTCATAAGAAAGGTGAATTAAACCTGGTCTACCTGGTCTCAAAGGGCAAAAAACGATCACCTAGATGGTGAATTTTGAAATTGGGGTTCCAACCCAGCTCTTACCTAATCTTAAATCCATCTATTGCTTGCTTAGCATTATGATGAAAGTACTGTTTGAGCCCCCCCTTCTGCACAGGGCAAACCTAGAGGCAATAACAGTAGAGTAAGCAATTTATATTAGACAGAACAAAATGTCTGATATTAACACTGGAAACAAGAAATCTGTCATCCTGTTCCTTTTGGTGAGAGTCAGGTTTTTCCCAAATGTACAAAAAGAGACAAAAATCAAATACCAGATTTACAGAGTACAGAGTTTGTCCTCCCTTTTATTCCTTTACTCCTCTTGGTAATTAGAAAAGAGAACAAGGCAGCCTACGATATACAGACAGAAAATTTTTTTTTTAAATATGTGTGAGTTGTCGGCTATTTGGAGGCAGAATCTCAGCTACGTAATTCTTGGGAAGCCCAGAGCCCAGAATAGTTCTAGGCACATCAGATACTTCCTGAATTCAATATTTTCATTTTAATAAGATCTTCCATATTATATCTTAAAGGAGTGATTAATAGACTCTTAGTCTAGGAGTTGGCTGGTGGGGATAGTAAGAGGCTGACTGGACTATTGAAAAGAGAATTGTCTCTGGAGTCAGTTCAGGTGGGTTCAAAAACTACCTCTGATTCTTATTTCATATGTGATTTTGGGCAAGTGATATCCTCTTTGTATTTTAATTTCATCCATACAATGAGGGAGTCGGACTGGTTGACTTCTGGGGTCCCTTCCAACACTAGAACTATCATTTTTTGAGAAGAATAACTTTTTGCTGAACTAGATGTTACAGTAGCAGAATGTGGTAAAGATGCTTCAAAGATCTCAGGACTGCTTCATTCAAGTCAATTAATGAGCATTGATTAAGCATATGATATTGATACATATAGGTATATGTATCAAGCTCTGTGTTAACCACCAGCAACAACAAGACAAGACAAGAGTCCCTGCACTCCAGGATTTCAGTCTAATGAGGGAGACAACATGCAAATAACCATGTACAAATAATATATAAACAGGAAAAACTGAGGTCTGAAAGAACCCAAAAAATTATGTGCTAAGTTAACATTATTGCTACAGGACCCATGGTCTAATTGATTTTCACCATTTGCATCAGCAGACCAAGTTCTTTTCCCAGGATTGGTGTCTTTTCTCACCACTTGCATGAAAAACTACTTTCTTATGTGTAGAATGGGTACATGTATTGGCTACATTCTCTTTGCTTCCTTTCTAGCTTGTAGGAAACCCCAAACACACTGAATGATTCTAAGGATGATCCAGTTAGCAGATGTCACTTTGGCTGGAAGTGTTCCCCAGGCTTCAGGGTTCTAAGCTCCTTTGCAGGCAGGTCCTCTTTTTTTAGTCCTGGAGAGTGTTCAAGTTTTCCTTTTGCTATTTCCTTTCACTACCCTTCCTTGTTTACAGGGCCAAAAAGTGGGAAAATCTAGTACATCGTGTCAGCTGCAAAAATGTAGATGAAGGTGCACTGTGTGGCTCTGGGTAAGAGAGACACACTAATGTGTCTGAGAAAAGTGTAGGTCATGTGTTCATAGCTTAAAGAAAAGAGTATAAACTGTACAACTTTGAACAGGATGAATCTGCCAGATGAATGAATGGAAAAGCTTTTATTAATATAAATATAATTTATTTATTATAATATATATTATATTTATATATAAATATAATAAAATATAATTTATTAATAACCTTCTCTCAGGTGTGACTTTTGGGAAGGGATATGCACCCCATAACTTCGGGGAGGCTGAGCAGCCATATGACCTTTTAAATGGTATATGTACCTCAGAGAATTGATGAAGGTATGCCACACAACTTCATTTTTCAAACCGCAAATCTCAGAATAGTGTAAAATCAGCCATTTATATGCACTTGTATATCATTGCAAGTAAGTTGGGTCATGTCTTAGTATGTCTTTGGATGAATATGGGTCCAATAGATCATCTCTTCACATAATTTATGGTCCAGCCAAACTAGCCTTCGGGCATTTCCTCTCTTCTGTCCTCCTGGCTCCATCTTCATTGGTTTGCAGTGGCTATTCCCCTCCCCCTTACCTGGAATGCATCCCCTCCTCATTTCCACCTTGGAGAATACCTAGTTTCCTTTAAAGTTCAGCTCAAATGTTCATTTCTGCATGATGTCTTTGCTGATCCAGCTCCTTCCTTACCAGTACCATATAATTTTCTTAGAAATTCCTCAGACTGGTTATCTTTTTGGAATCCAAAATCTGAATGTAAAAGACCTCAGAGACCCATGTTAGGCTTCTGTGCCTGAATGAGAATTCTTTCTAATGTATACTTGACCTCACAAGAATTTAACAAGCTGATCTAGGTATCTATTGTATGGACTTTAATATTGTTTTCAATTATTTTGATGTGGTTGGTTAGTTTTCCCCATTCTAATCCTTTTTAAACCTACCTGTTGTCAAACAAAGATGGGACCTCTTCTTTTGTCTTAAACCAGAACTTGTAAGCCACATCTTAGCAGAGCCACTGACCTACTTGCTTTTGGTTCTGCTAACTCAAAACTCCCTCCCAAAGACTGTAACATTTCCAGTATATGTTGAGAGTAGTAACATCCCACAACAGGACCCTGACCTCCAGCAAATCCCATAATGAACCAGTGAATAATTCCCTAGAGACCAGGCAAGTAACCAAAAAAATTATACACCCAGGAGACACGATGTAAACCCCTCACATATTTAGGCATTATATTCTAATGGATCTTAGGTTTTTGCCAGACAATTATCCTGCAAGTTCAGTCTAGGCTTAGTGCTAGGCAACTTCTGTGAACCGCGGACATTGGTTATAATATAATTATATAATTGAACCCTCTGAGCAATTATGACTTCTCCCCAGACCATATTGGGCAAGAGATTCAAGAGTGCTAGCTCCAGAGATGTTAATAACATATACAAATTACTCAAATTGAGGCAAAGGGCATGTTTACATGCGAGAGACATTAACTCTATCACATTCTCAGCTTTGACCCAGAATGTCCCCACCATCTCTTTTCTCTCCTCAGTATTAAGGTTCAACTACTACACAGTTCCTTTGTTAGCCTTATTATACAACATTATAGCTCTGGTGAAGCCATTTGAATAAGACAGTTTGTCAGGCAAATCTTGAGTATATTGACATGCACACACATTTTCTATGACATATTTTTAATTGTTGTCTTATCCTGTTAGGAACAAGTCACCTGACAACCTCTGCCTGGTGTGACCATGGACTGACCATGGAAGAGCTCCTAGCTCCAATCTTCTGCTCTTACAATGGGCTTTCAGAGAGATATACATAACGGCAAGGAAGAGCACAGGACTTGTTCATAACTCTGCTTCCTTATGTTTTTAACACTTCTGGTGGGGGAAAGATTAAAAAATGTAAGAGTTATTGACATTGAACTTTAAGCAAATCAAACATAGTAGAGTTTTCTGGCTGGCAATTTCTTCTCATTTTCTGCCTTTGGAATCTTTACTTACAAGCAATATTTAAGGTGAACACACAAATTTAAAAAAGAGAACCTTTAGAATATCTCTCTTTATTATTTTATTTTATTTTTTTAGGGGGGAAGGGAGAAGATAAGGCAATAAGGGTTAAATGACTTTTCCAAGGTCACACAGCTAGTAAGTGAGAATCTCTCTCTTTAAAAACTATTTTCCTCCCATTTCTGTATTCTAATGAAACTGTTTCAGTGAGCTTGTTATTGAAGAAATGTCCTGGAAATGGAACGGTACTTGCCCAAATGGGAGTAGTCCTAAAATAGAATATCCTTCATTAGGACATATAGAATTTCCTTCAAACTCCCACCATTCCCAGGATAGGACTGCAGGAGACAAGTATATACACCAAGGACTTTTTCCTAAGATAATGATGGATGACTTCTCGTAGGATGGTGTTTTCAATCTAAATCAGCAATAGGAGAAAGAGGAGGGATTATTAGGAACTAAGGGGGAGCAAGAAAAATAGGATTGTGAGAATAGGAATAAGAATTGGGCAGCCTTATTCCCCAAAGTTTGGTTTTTGTGGCAGGGCCCTCTCTTGAACCCTTCTCTTCAGAGCAATTAACTTTGAGATATTTAAGTATTTGCTGTGTGAAAAGTCTGGGGCTGAGCACTTACCCTAGATTTGTTGGCTGATTAGGTTCTGGGTTTTCCAGATGGCTTTGGAATGGGTCTCTGAAGCCTTCAGTTTTCCCAGATTTTCTTTCTGAATCTGGGACAATTCCCTATTTGTATCACCTTCTATTTGCCTCCCTATGACCCAGCCTGGGACCATCAAAATTTCAGGGACTAGGGAGCTATGTCTGGAAAAGTTTTAGCCCCCACTGGTTTCTTTGAACCAATGGAGTTGCTCAAGTCAGACTTCTCAAAGGTAGCTTGACTTATGGGAACATTCATGATTATAACCCAGATCTTAATATGACTTTAGGAGGAGTGGTAAATTCCTAGATATCAGAGACTTATCAAATACATCTATGTAATTTGAGAGCATGGTAAAGAAGAAAGAGAATTTGGAGTCAGAGAACCTGGTTCTAATTTAGAACCTGGGTTCTAATTTAAGTTCTGCTAATTACCATCTGTGTGATCTTGGGCATCCTCTTTCAATCTGTTTTCTATTCTTAATCTCTAAAATGAGGGAGGTGTACTCAATGACCTGGAAAATCCGTTTTCAATTCTAAACCTATGTGCATGTGTGTGTGTTTGTATTTTTAAATTAAAAAAATAGATATTTAGTGCAAACTTACCATAGACAAGAAGCCCTGTGTTCTGTGCTATACACCATTCACAGAAGTAGAAGATCTGGTACCTGCTTTCATGATACTCACAATCTAATCTGGGAGAGGAGACATGAACAAATAAAAGAATTAATTATAAAATTTAATGGGCATATCAAGAAAAAAGAGAGGTATTACAAGGCCACATGTGACCAAAGGTTAATGAGCGACTTGGACAACAAGACTAACAGTAGTTCAGAGAAGTAAGACTTTGCTCAGCAATCCTGGACTTCAGAGTTGAAACAATTTTAGTGGTGACTGTTCGACACTCATTTTAAGACATGGAAACTGCAACTCAGAAAGTTTCAGTTACTTCCCTGAGGTCATAAAAGCAGAAAGTAGTTGATGGGGGATTCCAACCCAGATCCTCTGCGTCTCTGCGTATAAATTCATTGTTCTTTGTACTAGCACTAAGGGAAGGCTTCCATGGAAGCTGAGGATGCAGGGGCACCTGGAGGGCCTAGTCAAGTGCCTTTGGCCATTAGTCATACTTTGTCCTTATTTGTTCATGATACCTAAGAGTTATATTATTTCATGTTGAAATCCAAAGTACAATACATCAAAATTGATTATTAAACATTGAGTCCTGTCTGGGAGACTCCCAAGCCCTTTTCTTCATTCCTGGTCTGCAAATAGATGGGTTTGGTTTTTCTTCTGGCTTCCTACTCTTGGACAGGTCTCAACTGGCTTGCAGCCCAATGAGGTTAAAGTTACTCCATAGCCTTACAGTTTCCTTCCTAAATATTGTCATCACAGAATTGCATTACTTCCACCTTTTTGGCACTCTTTTTCTAAGCAGATCTAAGTACCTTACATAAATTACTTCAATGACTCTCCAACAGCTTTCAAAGCTCTCATCTGAAGTGGAATCATCCAACCCAGTCAAAATAGGTCACAGGGGCTCTTAAAGAGAAAAGTCCAGCTGCCCTGGTGTAGGGTGCAGATTGGAGGTGACCACTGAGATTCATGGTCTGGGACTTCTAAATCACTTGTAGCACTAAGAGTGGCTGAAGTCTGGGGCATTAGAGTGCCTGCTAAGCAAAAGCCCTTGAGGGCTCTTGCACTTGGTGATTCCAAGACTATTCCTTAGAGCCCTCATGGCCTAACATTTGACCTTAGAACTAGTCTTGTCATCAGCTGTTTTACTCCCAGGTGTCTCCCAGTACTCCATTAAAGCAGGAATCAGGTCTTGGCCTTATAGTTCTTCTTTGAGAGGGACTACATACAGTGGCTAGAACATTGTATTAGGAGTGAGAAAGACCCATGTTCAAATTCCACCTCAGATATTTGCCAGTTATGAAACCAGGAGCAAATAACTAAACCTCTTGGAGCTTCAACTTTCCTCTTCTGTAAAATGGAAATAATAATGCTGCTTCACAACAGGGCTGTTGTGAAGATCAAATGAAATAGTTTGCAAATCACTTACATACATATATGTATATGTCTATATATATATATATTTTATATACATACACACAAATGTGTATGTGCTATATAAATACAATGCTATTGTTTTTTCTCCAACATCCCGTTGAACTTAACATAATTCTAGACCCAAAGTCAATACTCCTTGAAAAGACATTGAATTGAAGGAACTTGGAGACCCCGAGTTCTTGTCTCCACACTCCAATCTTCTTGCTTTCCAAGCTATACCCTGAGTTAATGATAGCCATATGGCACTAATCTTTCAAATATTTGAGTTGCTACTGCAAAGTGGATGTCACTGATCTACAAGCACATCCAGACAAGTCCCCAAAGAACAATAAAGATTATCTACAATATACATTTGAAACAGGAATGTTTTATACCTTTGGCTTAGCTGGTAATGTTATACTTGGGTTCTTCATGACTAAGAAAGACAATTGCCACTATAATTGCAGCATAGTATAGTTGTAGCACTAGATATGATATCAGAAACCCTGGGTTTGAGAATTGGGGGGGGGGGTGCTTACTTACTAGCTAAGGCAAGTGATTGTCTTTCTATAACTCAGTTTACTGATCTATAAAAATGATTCTGTTTGCATTAGTTCATACAATTAGAAAGTTGCAGAGCCGAGACTGAAACCCAACTTCTTTGAGTCCAAATTCATTGCTCTTTCTACTAACTAGTGCTAAGAGAAGATTTCAATGGTAAACTTCATAAGCTCCATAAAACAACTATAAAAGCTTTTATTGTCATGACTTTTTGTAAAAGACAACCATCACTGGTGCTGATGAGGCAGGAAGGATGATTAATTTTCTTATCTTAAATCCTTTTAGAAGTCCTTTCCTTTCTAAATGCTCCTTTTCTGCAATTTGATAGGTATTTTTTCTTACTAATTCTTCTCTTTGGTAAGTACACATGTTCTTTGTGATGAGTATCTTCTGAAATACCCATAAAGTCAAAGTATCATAGATTTTGAGATGAAAGGTAACTCGGAGGTCATCTAGTCTCATTCTTTCATGGTACAGATAAGTAAACTGAGATGTAGAGAGGAGAAGTGACTTGTCCAAAGTCACAAAGGGGAAAATGTGCACCCAAGTTCTCTGATTCTATATCCAGCTTTCCCCCCTCTGTACCAGATAATAAGGCAAATTTCCCTGAGGCTCTTATGTAAGTCTCATTGCTTTACAACCACCCTCAGAACAGATAACCTTGTTATCCATGCTAATTGGAGTGTCTTCCTTAAATAAGTTGGTATGGGAAAGGAAATGCAGTGAATGTTAGTCTTGACATGAACTTATTCTTGCAAACACATTTATCACTATTAATTAGCATCCTTAGTAAGAGGGGTAGGCAATTGCCTCTAGTGGTACATGTGTAAAAGCAAAACATGTTCTAGGAAATTAACTATACTTCCCAAGGTACCAGTCTGACTTTTTTTTTTTACTCTTCTACATTATGATCCCATAGAGGAAGGAGAAATTAATTTAGGATTGGGATTTTGTCTAGGATTGGTGATCTTATAATTTATAACAGAGGAAAAATTGTCATAAATTTTCCCTTCCTCCAACTTTTTATAACAGTGATATTTTATCTATGCATCCTAAACTTGGTCCTTCCATGCTTTCTTTCAACCTCATGTCTCAGAACCTTCCAATTGCCCAGGGATGCTGAGAAATCATTTCTTGTTTGAAAAGCTTAGCAGGACTGGTTTGAGTCAGTTCTAACATATTTCTAGGAATAAGTTAGACTTTTATCTTTCTTCTACCAATATAATTTCAATTTTGCTATTAGCTTTTAAAGCATTTTTAGAGATTCAATGTCTTCTTCATTTGCCAAATGAAATCTACCTAGATTCAAATACTTGACATCTATTGAAGGTAATCATTCGGTTACTATGTATATTCAATTGAGTTAATGGCTTCCTGAAATAACCTCTGACCTGTCAGCCAGGAGCCAGTTTAGTGTTCTCTTATACTTTTTACAATGTTTTTTGTCTCTTAATAAGAAAGCAATAGAAAAATGTTCTAAATGTATTGGATATGTTCTTCATTGTACTGCAGGAATTTAGATGTTGTCCCCCAATATCAAAGATGATTGATTTGCTTCCTGAAACATAAATGGGGACTAATAATGATCAATGCCCTCATTTGTTTAGTCATATCCTGCTTAACTAATTACAGTTGTATGCTTGATTGTTTTTCTATTGACCTAAACAAAAAAAAAACAACAAAGCATTGCTAATGAGGTTGTCTGTGCCCATCTAAGCTACTTCATTATTCAGAAGGCTATTCCGGAGGTATTTTTGAGTTTTCCCTCTCCTTAACAAAGCCCTCCTCAGATTCAGGTGCCAACTCCTCTGATTCTGTCTCCACAGTTATCATTTGCATTTTTTCCCTTCTGTCTCTCTACTTACACTCAAACCGATTCATTCCGTTAACTTTCAACTGGGCATTCCAATAGAACATGCGCTCCTTCAGGGCAGGTACTTTTCTTTTTGACTTTGTATCTCTCGTACTGAGCACAGTGCCTGATACATAAAAATGCTTAATAAATGCTTATTGATTGATCGGACTGTTGAAATGACCTCCTTACCTCCAGTATTTCCTTTCTCCAATCCAGTCTTAACATAGCTGCCAAAGTCATCTTCCTAGTACAAAGGAAATTCATGCTTAGAAACATTCAGTATTGCTCCACTGCTTATGTGATAAAATATAATCTCATTCACCTGATATTTAGAGATCACCACAATTCATTCATTCAGCAAACATGTATTAAGCACTGAGTATATTGAGAACTTTTTACTTGGCACTATGGGTTTACATAAATCACGTTCCTTACTCTCATAAAGCTTGCACTCCAGAAGGATGCTAGTACAGATAGCTCTAAAACATGATATTACATGATAAATTCATTAGAGGAGAAGGAACTAAAGATATATCCAGTGAATGGATATAAGGCACAAGTTACATGCTATTAAGATAACTCTTGGATAGATATTCGCGTATCTGGATTATAATCCCAGCTCTACAATTGACTGGGTGACCTTGGACAAATCCCTTTCCCTGTGGAAGGTATTTCTAAAGCATAGGTTCCAAGAGCAGGAATCAATAAACTATAATTTTGATTAGCCCTTATTGATGTCTTCTCATAATTAATCTGAGATTTTCAGATCTGAAGGCTCCTGCAAGTCTAAATCTTTGAACCTAAAACATGGCATAAATGCATTACTCATGAGATGATGACCTCTTCTTCACATCTCATCCCAAGTTGGTCATTCAATGATATAACTATTGGAAGAGTAAACAGTGATCTAGGAAATGGTAAAATGATGTCGTGTGGTATTGACAAATGCCTGGGGCATTGGGGCAGAAATAGTGTTAGGAGGCAGTTGGAGCTAGAGAATAAAGGCTTTGTGTGTTCTCCTTGTCATTGTTTCCTCCCCACTCCTGCTTTTGCACAGACTAAAAAGCACTGAATCAAATTGAAAGAAGAGCATTAAAAATCTGGGCCCAGGATGGAAATTTTGCATAATCTGGCCATTATGTAGTAGCCCAAAGTGATGAAGACAGAGGAGTGCCTCTCTGTAGGTAAGAGATGGGATCCTGAAGACCTGCCTGAAGAGGCTGTATCCAAATAACATGACACACTAGGAGAGCCTATTATTTAAAGTAATCCTTTATGTAGGATTCCTCATATACAGTGAAGAAGGCTTTGCAAAGCAAATCACTGTCCCTTTATAGTTCTGTTCTGCTAGTTCTGAATGCTATATACAGCATGAGGTAAGAATTTCTTAAAGTAGGGATAGGTCAGTACTAGTTTATATCTATCTAATTTTATTATTATTATTTTTAGAGAAATCTTTTCAAGTATGCTGGGGTAAGGAGATTGTATTGGTTTCTATTTTTTCACTCCCTCTCCCCTCCAGAAAATCATATCTTTTACTCTACAGTTTCAAATTTGGTTTCTTTTTTAGAAAGTTCTTCAGAAGCATCCATGAGGGTTTATAACTTGGGATCTGTTAACTTGTTTAAATTTTCTTTTGAAAACAGTATCTTAGCATTTTGATTCATTTGCAATCCTAGTTATTTTGTTTTATGTTTTTAAAATATTTTTTGCAAGAAGGGGTCCACAGATTTCACCAGACTGCCAAAGGGATCCATGACATACTAAGAAGGTCGAGAACATCTACCCTAAGCTATAGTCTGAATGAATACTGGGAAATTGAGCCATATCTAACAGAACAACCCAGAATATCCATGAACTCTGTTTCCTAAGAAAGAAGATATTCATTTGATGCTATCTGAAACATTCTAGCAAGAGGTAGTAGTTGCATTGGGTCACCAAAGATGTTAAAAATACATATTTTTTTGAAGGTTCTGAATACATAGCTCCAATAGAAAAGTCCATTCCCAGTACCGATGGAACTCTAGTTAGATTTCTACATATCCTATTAGGTACTTGATCCAGTTGGATCTTTTAGTCATTTACCACCTTCATTTCCCTATCTCTTTCCTCCCAAAAAAAGAAAAGAAAAGAAAGAGACAAATAAATTCTGGTAGAAGAACAAGAACCAAGTATGGCATGGCTAAGCTACTTCCTTTCAAATTCTAAAATCCAAGTAAATCATCAGCCTTGTCTCCTAGTTCTAGTCTTCACCTAGTTTTCTGTTTTGACCCCCCTTCCCCACCTCCCTAGCAGGATATAATACTAAATGTCATCACTTTAGTCACAACAACACGAAAACGAACTATTTGAATATAAGGTTTCAAAGGTTCATCCAACGTAATGCATTATCCTTTGGCAGTGGAATGGGGAGTACTTAGGTTTCATCAAACAACATCACCTCCTTTTATAGAAAACAAAATGAAGGCCTCTAAAGGGGAAAAGATTTGTTCGAAGTCGCAGAGTCAGTGGCACAGCTGGGACTATACTTTGGGTGTGTAAATACCTACCACAGAGGAATTTTCACTATACTGAGTGGTTGATAAATGATGATTAGATTTTTTTAAAAGTAAATGTTGTATTTAAGATGCGGTGAGTTATTAAATTTAGAGTCTTTGAGTAAAGAGGGCTCTTTGCCTGATTCTTAGTTTCCTTTGTACCTAATTTCCATTACGTAACCACTACATAAACATATTGTCATGGTATGGCAGGATTACAGATTAAAGGTGAAAAGCACCTTGGAAGTCTTATATTCTTCATCTGCATTTTACAAACAAAGAAACTGAGGCCCAGAGAGGTCTCAGGTCATAAATTTAGGAAGCAATAGGGCAAGGATTTGAATGCAAGACCTCTGACTTCAAATCCAGCATCCTTTCCATGGTGCCATGCTGTCTCTTACTGACTAACCCACCTTCTCCCTGGGAATGCATTCGTGTTTGTGTAACTTCTTTCTATCTTTTGTGACCTCAATGAGCATTACAAATACATAAAACCCCACTGATTTATACTAATTGATGGTGAAGGTGATATAAATGAATGGAAAATCTTTTAGGATATTAAAAAAAAAAGAATTAACCTCCCTAAATCATCAGCATTGTTCTACTTTCCCCAATGTCTTCAAGAATGGTTTTGTTCACTTTTTTCCTTACCACTCTGTGTTTGCCATCCTGAGGACATGGCTAACATTCTGGTCTCATGATTCTCCAGGTCCTCTGTCACTCATTTCTATTTCACTTCATTCACACATTGGTCCACACCCAAACTGGGCTTTGTTAGTCTTCAGAATTTTTTTTAAAATTTGTGTGTGTCCCTACATGACACTAGCTGAATTTGCTCTCATTTCATCATGGTCTCTCACTTCCTGAGCTCTCCTTTTTATCCTAGTTCCTTAGTTCCTTATGACTTTACTTGATTTTCTATTCAGCCTGGACTTCACAGACAATTTCAGTGATGACTTCACTTTTGCTCTAGACATTTCTATAGCATTGGACACATTGGACTGTGCCAGCTCGTTGAAACTCTATCTTATTTGGACTTCTTTGACACTTTTGTATTCTCCTGATTTTCCTCCTGACACCCTGATTCTTCCTTCTCTGTTTCTTGAAGGTCCTCTTCCTCCTCCTATCCCCTTAAAGCCAGCATCCCCCCAAGACCCAGTCCTTTTCTCTATTTTCTCTCTTGGTAACCATATGTATTCCATATGACTTCAGGTATAATTTTTAAAAGTCATCCAAAAGATTTCTAAATCTGTGTCTCCAGTCCTAAACTTTGGTTTTTTTACTGACTATTCATATGCCATTTTCCATATTCTCCTTTATATTGTGAGTATTTGAGTATCTGTCTTATCTCTACTAGAGTGGAAACTCCTTTTAAGGGCAGTGATTATATTGTTCTATGTATTCCCTATAATACCCAGTATAGGTCTTATCTGTACACAGGTGTGTAATATATTCCTTTTGAAATCGTGAACAAGAATCAAGTGAGCTGGACCTAAGTCCCTGAGGGAAAAGCAGAAGATAATTATCAAAAGAGAAAAGAACGATTCAAGAGAAAAGTTTTTTAAGAACTGCAAACCAGGCTAATAATGACAACTAACTTCATGCAGGGTGTCACCAAAGTATTATTTTTCAAGATTTCACAGCTTAAAACTGCACTAAAACTTCAGAGGTAGATTCTGCAAATCGTTTTAATGAGAGAAAATAGATTCAGAGAGGTCTGGTGAGTTATTCATGGTCATGTATCTTCTGAGGCACAGAAGTGAGATTCATACCCAGGTATTCTTGAATCTGGGTTCATCACACTACTTCATGAGGCTGTTGGGCATGTCAAAGGGGTGAAGACATTTCCATTTGATACAGCATAGGAGATGGGAAGGGGTCAGAGGAGACATCATGTACTTTTGTGGGTCAGAAAAACTTATTCTGTACTGTGATCTAGGACCTACTTAGAGTGAGGACAGGAATACAAATTTTCTCAGGGAGAGGCAGTGAAAGAAAGTCCTAGGCCATCTGGATGGAGATATTGATATAGCAGAGGCTTTTCTTTCAGAATAAACTAAGCTGGCCCTTGAGTCTATTCCATGGAGCTGTACTTTGTGAGCTCCCTACACTTGTTGCAGACTCAATGAGAGTTGACATTGGGACAAAGCAGCCAAAACCAAAACCAAAATCTAATTCAACATTAAACTGTTTTAAGAGAGTTATATTGTGAAGAATTAGGGAGATGATAGCACCACTTATACTCTTTCCTTTTCAGAGAACATCTGAAATATTATGATCAGTGCTGGGTGTCACGTTTTCATAAGGACATTAACAAGTAGGAGAAAATCTCCAGGAAGATGTCCTGGACAGTGAAGGGATCCAAGATCATGTCATGCTAGAATTGGTTAAAGAAGCTAGAGATTTTCAACCAGAAGCAGAAAAGATAAGGGGGGCGGTGTGTGTGTGGCGGGGAACAGGGAGGCAGTGTTTAAAGTAGC
The DNA here is from genome assembly GCA_028627135.1 of Pseudochirops cupreus. NCBI lineage: Eukaryota > Metazoa > Chordata > Mammalia > Diprotodontia > Pseudocheiridae > Pseudochirops > Pseudochirops cupreus. The sequence continues at coordinate 172,524,752 of CM053581.1, read as the reverse complement.
TGAGCTTTAAGGTGTAGGAGAGATTAGGCTTGTTCTTCATGGCCCCAGGGAGACTGAAGTAAGAAAAATTCATAGAAGTTGCAGAGAGGCATCTTTCTGCTGAAAGTTAGGAAAGGCTTTTTAATACTTAGCACTATCCAAAAGTGAACTGAGCAGCTTTAGAAAGCAGTGGATTTCCTTTTCCTAAAGGTTGGTCCATCAACAAGTAAATTGTAAAGCAATTATAACGTCTTGTCAGGCACTATGCTAAATGCTGGTAATATAAAAAAGGCAAAAATACAACCTTAAATGAAGGCTAGATGAACACTTGATGGGCGTTCTGAGTCAGTATACACACACACACACACACACACACACACACACACATACACACACACATATGTATACACACACACACAATTTTCTGGTGCCCATATTAAATCCAAAGACAGAGGGAAAGTGTTTCATATTGTTTTCAGTATCTGTCTGGACCCTTTATAAAGTTGGAATTAGAAATTGTGGCATAGGAGATGCTTGAGGTTTTCCCCATGTGAAATATGCTTATAGCTGTATCTGGAGGTAATGAAAACAGAGTCCCTTGTTTAATCTTAGTCCTTTTCAATGGTGACAGATATTGACTAGGTATAATAAGAATGAAAATAATATGGCAAAAATTTGCTTCCTTCAGAATACACATGAGATATGCAGAAATGACAGAGATTTTCTATTCCCAGAAAAACTGAATGTTTTTTTCCTAGTGTTTTTAATCTAGTTTGAGAGAGGTAACATGGCATTGTGGATAGAGGGACAGCCTTGGAATCAAGGAGATCTGGGTTCAATTCTTATCTCTGATCTACTGCAGCTGTGTAACCTAACCACTCAACGTTTCAGGCAGTACAGTAAGACTATAAGTAATGGAGAAGCTGATCTCTATTGGTAAAGGGAATTTCTACTACTGGAAAAAAGTCACAAGTCTGGAACCCTCCTCTCCTCTTCCTAGTCTCGCCTAGTCAAAGATATTTGACAACTTTACTTATTTACCTTTTAAATTTCGTCTTTTCTTTCTTTCTGTTGCCTTACCAAAGAACCTTAATTTTGTGACCATTTAATATTTTTGGTTCTTATAAACATTATCTAACACTACACAGACAACATATAAACTCGATTAATGTGGAAAGATGTTCCAAAATATGAGACAAGCTTAATTCTTAGTGTGAGTACAGGGTTTTTGTTTAAGGTCTAAGGTTTTGATAATTCTTTTTCCCTTACCCCTCAAATCAGTTTGCCCCTCATTCTATAATGGGAAACAGGGAAAAAAAATCACTCTCAGCTCTCTATTCATTCCTTTCCTGTAGGGCAACTCTGGAAGGCCTGGAAATTTGATTCTCAGAAAGATAGGACAAGGAGTTAGATGCCTCATGGTCTTTGAGGAAGGCAGTGTCCCCAAGGTGACTTCAAGGTGCCTTGAATGTTGCTTGTGGTAGCACATTGTTGTCGGCAGTGATAGTGACTGCAAGAGGTTAGTGCCCTGGCTTCTTTCCTTTAGGGGCTAAAGAGATACTATCAGCACTATGAACTTTTCTGTCCTCTGAGGGAGATAGGCCACCAGAGCGGTCGCCCACTGTGAAAACTGAGTCCTTGGAGGAACATACACAGAAAAGTCATTTTTTGCTTTTAATTCCAGGAACATTTACTAGTTATCTATTACACACCAAAGATTGTGATAGACCCTGAAGATACAAAGAAAAAAAGAAAAACAATCCTTACTCTCTGAAGTTTACAATTAGGGGTGGGGTGGTTAGAGGTAAGGAAAGGGGAGATACAATAAACACCGATAAATATGACATATGCAAAATAATAATGTGGGGGAGTACTAATAACTGGGTGAAATAGGAAAGGCCTTTTATAGGAGAGGGCATAGACTGAACCTGTAAGAAAGTAAGAGACTCCAAGAGGCTAAGGTGAGGAGGGAGAGCATTCTGGGCATAAGAGGTTACCTATGCAAAGGCATGGGGGTAGGAGGTGTAAGGCCATGTAAGGGGTTCATTAAGGAGACCATTTTGGCTAGAGTATATGTGGGAGAGTGATTTGAGATCACTGTGGAAAGAGAAGCTCGTATCAGATTGCAAAGGTCTTTAACTGGTGAATTAGTATTTTATCCCAGTTAGTATTTAACTAATTAGTATTTATACACTGAAATTTTTGAAACAAAAGATTAACATGCTTATCATGAATGACATTTTGCCAGTTATGTGGTAGACAGCTTGGAGAAAGAAGTGGCTGGATGCATGGAGGGCAATTAGAGACTTTGTGATAGAACCCCACCCAAAATATGATGAGCTCCTGAACAAAAACTGGCTGTGGTATAAATGGAGGGAGAGATAAGTCACAACGAAGGGTCTGCAGACATAGAAGAGGAATACCTTTGGTTTAAAAAGAAGATAATATCTACTACCATAGTGGGTCGATTGAAAATAAGAACATTGACGTTTAAGAAGCGAAGTGACAAGGAAAAGGTGAGCTTATACAAGGGTCTTGGGTGTGCAATTTTTAAAGCCAGAATATAGCCTGTAAAATCAAGATGATAAGGGGGATGAGATTTGGGCCCACCATTTTGGGAAGAGGAAACTTCAGCATCAACACACGACCAATTGAAGGCCTCTCCCGTCTTGGTTCTCGGCTATTTCAGTTTCTTGACTCCATCACAGCTCAGTGTTTCCAAGACATTAACTTGACAAAGTGAGAACAGCCAGATGTATATTTGATTTGAGATAAGATTCAGAAACATAGACACCCATGCTTTGATACTCTGTCAGCAATTTCAAGGTGAAAGCCCCAAAGCACAGTATATAATTGGTGGAGAGATGATTGCCAAGTACAAAACAAAATAAAGTCTTTGGGCCCTGCATCCAAGCACCAGAGCTTTTATCTCTGGTCTGAAGATCAATACACTATTCACTATAGCATTCTTTTCATTATACATTAATGTTTCAGTAGAAAAGCCACAGGTGTCAGGCCCTTTTTTGCATCCCAACAAGATGGCAACTCTACTCTGCTATGAACAAAGCAAAGTTGGTAATAACTTATAAGTGTGTCTTGGGGAAATACATGTGGGGTTTGGGTGGGATGGGTGGTGCACCAATAAAGGGGTAACAGACTAGGATGGAGCTGCCTATTCCTCATGGAAGGCATCACATAGCTAATAATTGCACATATGCTGTCAGAGGATCCTGAGGCCAGGTATGGAGTTAATGGTCACTACAGGGGAAAACAAAAACACAAAACAAGCCATCCTGGGGAGAAGATTCACCCTAATCCCTAATACCCTGTGCCTGTAATAGCTCTATAGCATAGAAGCTCAATTGCGATGATAATTGCCATTCTGTCTGTGTCTTAGGAAATAGAGTATATGTCTGTGACACCTTCATGGAACTCAAATCCTCTCAGAGAATACCTCGTACTGCTTATCAACATCCATTGAACCAGCTGATAATAATTAAGAGTGGAGGGTATGTGCTTATAACATGTAAGAAACAAGGTACTTGGGTTTTTGTTCAGCATTGTCCTGATCTTAGAAAACTGATAAGACCCAGAGATTCAAATCAATGCAGGAAACAGCATCAGCAGCTTGGTGCAGTGTTAACCATGCTGGACTCGGAATCTTGAGTGACCCGAGTTTAACTCTTTTCAGCAGTACTTGGTAGCTGGTCAAGTCATTTAACTTTAGTTACTTTCGATTTCCTCATCTTTAAAATGGGGATAATAGTATCTGTAACATTGGCCTCATGGAGGGCTTTGGGGAAAATTCAATGAAATCATATGCCAAAAGCACTGTACAAAATGTCAGGCCATAACTATGCTCTGGAATTGGAGACGCAAAATGGAGATGCCAGTCAAACAGGAAGTCACCATGATGGAGGGGGAAGTTCTGGGAGTTACAGGACATCAGCTCAAATCTTTTTTCTTACCTTGGATGAGTCACTCTATTTCTCTGGGACTCAGTTTCCTCATCTGTGAAAAACAAAATGTTGGATTAGAATCAGGGATGGGCCACAGATTCCCCACCCCTGGACTACATGACCACTAAGGTTTTTCTAGCCCATGGTCCTACTATGTGCCAGGCATTATACTAGGATATGGAGGTAGAAAGATAAAATGGAAAAAAAATAGTTTCTCTCTTCAAAAATCTTTTAATCTAGTGAAGATAGAAGTTACCCCAAAGGAGAAAGATTTTCAGGGGAAGGTTCTGTCTCTCCAGGGACCAATTTGTACAAACTGCAAAGAAAGAAAGTAGGGTTTTGGAATTCAGCTGGAGAAAGATGGGATAAAGACCAGAGAGGAATGAATACTGTCAGCTGGTGGGAGATCCATCTATCACTTGGTCATTTCTCCATGAATGGCCAAATATCATTAGGAAGACCTCATTGGGAACAAGACTTTTGCCTGGGTAGATCCAGTCAGAGCCAGTGACTGCCTGGGCTGACAACAGCTCTATACTGTCTCCTTTCTGCTGTCCTTGCTCATTATTTTCAGTTATATGTTTCCCTGCCCATCTAGAGGCTGTTCCTTTAGACCTCCTGCAGGAAGAGGATAGGAACATTTCTATAAGGCCAACAGGGCTGAATTTCTGCCTCTTTGTCTCTTTTGTAAATGTGATTAGCTCACACTGCTGGTTTACTTCTCTCTCCAGTGACAAGTCCTCCTATTACAGTTGGCAACCAAATTGAAAGTAAATAGGTTGTGATCTAACAGTTGGCTAGTGCAGCACTGACCCTCCCAGGCTGGAGAGAAGAGAAATAATCCCCTGTGCTGCCAGCCAGTCCCACCCTGACAGTAAATGGAACACTTTAAAAAGTCTTTCCATCCATCCATGTAGGCATCCAGCAAACTGATTAGACTTGTACAGGTCTGGAATGGACTCCTCTCTTCACCATTAAAATCAGAGCTTCCCTTTCACATCTCAGGTCACATGATACTCCCTGTAGGTATATAAAACCAATAATTCTGTACCAAATGTGAATTAAGGGACTCATTGGAATGTTAAGCAATGGCTGCTTTCCAGTAGTCCTTTAATGCAGCATCCCTTCACCAGGAGCTACGTAACACAGTGAATAGAGTGCTGAAATTAGCATTAAGAAGAGTCAAGTTCAAATGTGACCTCAGATGCTTACTGGTTGTGTGACCCTAGGCAAGTCACTTAACCTCTGTTTGTTTCTGTTTCCTCAACTATAAAATGTGGGACAAAATATCACATAACCTGAGATCTATCAACTAGTCTTTGAAAACAAACTTTGATAATTGTAATTAGTTTCCTCTATAATTCTACATCTTTACTTTAGGCATTTAAAACACATTTTTTTGAGGAGTTCATAGGCTCCATTATACTGGCAAAGGGGTCCATGATACATGACAAGATTAAGAACCCTGCTGTAGGGCTTTGGGTATGTGATGGATAAGAGTGAAGCACTCAGGCCCACCCCTTTTCCAGGAATATGTGTCCTTGATGGTTTCTTTAGTGTTTCTTTCTACACAACAAGTGGTTATGTGCTATGGCCTATTTGTGCCCACCATGTGCCTTTTCCATTGCCCTCTCCTGAACTGCTTAGTTGTTAATGATTTTCCTCTTTTCCAATTATTTGCTTTCATGAGGTATTTCCCTACAAAATGAAGCTTCTTGATATTAGACACATTTTTTGTCATCTACCTAAAACGACTTGTATACAATAGGTGCTTAAAAGCACACGCTTGATTGGTTTTGATAAGGAATTAGTATTTCTTGAACATTGACATCAAAAGCAGATACTGCTGATATAAAGAAAATTGGAATATTTTAGGGAAAATGAAACTGATATGGGGACTTCTGAGACTTTTTTGGAAGCTTACTGGGGTCAGTTGGTTGGCTGTAGAAACATAGCCATGAACTCAATTCACTTCACAAGCATTTATTAAATACCTACTATGTGCCAGGTACTGTGCTAACCCTGGGGACGCAAAGAGGGAAAAATATAATCCCTATCCTCAAGAAGTTTATAATCTAATGGAGGAGAGAACATGCAAACAAATAAGCAGCTATATACAGGGTGAATAAGAAAAAATCAAGAGAGTGAGAGCACTAGAATTAAGAGGGGCTAGGGAAGGCTTACAACCAGATAGGTGGTGAGTGGATGAAGTGCCAGACCTGGAGTCAAGAAGACTCATCTTCCTGAGTTCAAATCTGGCCTTACACTTACTGACTGTGTGACCCTGGACAAGTCACTTAACACTCTCTGCCTCAGTCTCCTCATCTGTAAAATGGGCTGGAGAAGAAAATGGAAAAGGCCTCCAATATCTATGCCAAGAAAATCCCAAATGGGGTCACAAAAAGTTTGATACAGCTGAAACCACTGAACAACAATAACTTAAGAAAGTGGTATTTTAATTGGGACTTAAAGGAAGCCATGTAAATTAATGGAGTGGAGTAGGTAAAGGTTTTAAGCTATGGGGTTCAGTCAGAGAAAATGCCTGCAGCTGAAAGATGGAGAGTTTTGTTCATGGAAGAGCCAGGAGGTCAGTGTCACTGTGCTTGTGAGGCTGATCTCTCTACAGAGAGCCTCCCTCTGGAGTAGACTTTAAGATGAAGCGTTCTGAGTTCACTTAAGGATAGCTGATCTCCTAGAGCACTGCAATGTGTGTGAAATCCTCTACTGACCTTTTCTTCCTGTGACAATGTTGTTATTCTTGTTTAGTTGTGTCCGACTCTTTGTGGCCACATTCGAGATTTTGTTGGCAAAGATGCTGTAGTGGTTTGTCACACAACCAATAAGTGTCTGAAGTCAGATTTGAACTCATGAAGATGAATCTTCCTGACTTCAGGTCCAGCACTCTGTCCACTGAGCCACCTAGCATAAAAGTGTGATAGTAGCAAATACATTAACTAACCATCAACAAAACCTTCAATCTAGATCATCCATATGAATGTCCCTGATAGCAGGATGTGTGTGTGTGTGTGTGTGTGTGTGTGTGTGTGTGTGTGTGTGTGTGTGTGTGTGTGTTTTGGGAGGGAAGGGGATTGTGGAGAGGTTTTCCCCATATTTATGCCATGCGGTATTTGTAAACAGAATCAAAGATGATTGGAAAAGAAGTGCTTGAAAGGAGGTATTGTTCTTAGTGGATTTAAATGTGTTTATGTCCATCCTTTTAGATACTGAAACAAAGGAAAGGATTAGTCTTTATGATCATTTTGGTCTAGGTGGTAACTCAGAATTCAAACTCATGTTGATTTATAGACTGACTTAGGCTTCTTTCAAATAATGCAGAGTCCCATGAATCCTTGTCTCCCATGGCCTGTTAAACATTCTGAAGCTTTCATGGAAGTTCATATAGTTCACATCATTTAAATTAGCTTAAACTTTAGTTGTAATATTTCATACAAAATGCCAACACAGAGTGATAATTAATATGATATTTTTCTTTCTCTCATTAGCTATGGTTGTTTATCCCAGTTGTTAGAGCATAGTGATCTTAAGAGCATAGATTTAGAGTTCAAATTTGTAGTCAGGCCCACAATTCAGTCTTCCCATACTGGTAGGACCTGTCAGGGCTCATGTTCATCTACTGGCATTAGTTTAGAAGGTCCAGAGTCATCTCCACATCATTTCAAGCATTTGAAAGACTTGAATAGAGAAAGCAATTATATCAGAGTGGTATAAGAAAGGGCATTATATCCAATGGCTATATTATGTTAACCAGAGAAGTTTGGGAATAACAGACACATGCATGAATGGCTCCCATTAAGATAGTTAGTTAAAGTAAGACAACCCTGGCCCATGTGATTTGGAGGCTACATTATTCCATGTGAGTTCTAATTCACAGAGGGGAGAGAATTAAGAGTTCTCTAACCAAAAATTCATAGGTCATGGAAAACTGAACCAACTACATTTCAGTACTTAGAAGAGTTTAAGGAGACTGTCTGAGAGATTTCCTGCAGATGATGGGAACCACTCCACATAGTTATGGGTACGTCTGCTATGAATATAGTAAAGGTTACTTAGAGACTTAGGAAAGTGGTACATGCCATGTACTGGTTTCTGCATATTGTCCTGAGGGAAGCTAGGACTGATGCATCTGCATTCCTTGCTGAACCTTGTAAACTGACCCCCTATGTATGAGAACTAGCTTCGTCTTTCAGTTCCACCTGACTTAGTTGCAAACAATCTGGTCTGCCCAACACACCAGAAAATCTACTCTACAGTTTTTTTCAGAGCTTTTATCTTTGCAGAACTGATAATAGGAGAAGAGAAAGTGGAGTAAAACATCAACCTAAAGATCATGATTTTTTTCCCCCCTATTTGACTTGGGGACAAAGTGTCCTAGAATTAAAGTTGATCCTTAACTTTAAGTGTAGTTAATGCATCTCTATATCACAATGGTCCTGATTATATTCAGGGGGTGGGGGGAGGGGGCATAAAGAGTAACTGCTGCCTGTTAGAAGCTGTCAGACTTCTAAGTGCACCACAGACACTTGTGATTTAAGCTAAAATTTTTCTTTTTAGATAAAATGAATATCAGCTAATCTTCTAATTTAGTGCATTAGCTAAGAAAGAATAATGCTGTCTTAGAGGATAAATGCACATTTTATAGCAGTAACTTCTAGCAATTTGCAAACTTGACAGCACATCCCAAATGTAAACCCGACAGCTCTGTCCCAAATGTGAACTAAGAGGGTAATTGGAACACTAAGTAACGGCTGCTTTCCAGTTGTCACTTAACTCAGCCTTCCTTCATCACCATCCAGTTACTTGCCAACTTGCCAACTTTTTTGGAGACACCACTGGGTACACCCTGATAAAGACACATTGACAGTATTGGCAAAGTCACTGGGAAGAAGAGTAATTCTCCAACTCTTCATGTTAGTTAGATACTGTAATGGATCTGGTCTCACTCCCCAAAGCTGGAACTCTCTACCTTTCTGTGACTTCTCATTCTTTGTAGTTCCTGTCCATGTCTTTCCATACATAGTCAATATATAATCTGCTCTGTACTAGGGACCTTACTCTAGGGTTTGTGGATAATAGTGCCGCACTCAGATTCAACTCCTTTCCAGGCATATGCGTCCTTGCTGGTATCTTTAATGATGCTTATTGCACCAATTACACTGAACATTTCTAAATTTGCCTCGCTGCACTAGCATCAAGCTTACACAGTATGCTGAGGTTATCATTAGTTGTGTACTATGGCCTATTTATGGGCACCATGTGCCATTCCATTGCTCTTTAGGTCATCTGACATTCTGAGTCTTTGGAGATGGTCATGCTCCATGATTTTTAGTCATGCCCTATCACTAGGAGAAAAGAGGTATTGAAAAGAGGGATGTTTGTATCAGAGTGATACTTGGGGGTAATTAAAGGTGCTCCACAGTTTCACAAATGTGAACCAGATAACTAATTCTAATAGATTTGGAATCAACTTATTGTCTAACTGCAATGCTGACACGATTCAATTGAATTTAATTCTGCAAACATTTATTGACCCTGTGCCAAGCGCTGGAAATTTAAAAAGAGTCCCCTGCCCTTGAGGATCTTATGTTCTGACAGCAGAAATAATATGGAATTATATACAAAATATATACGAGGTAATTTTAAAGGGGGGGCATGTGCTCTCAGTATGGGGAAAGGGGATCAGGAAAGTTTTCGTGTAGGTTATGTACAGAATAAGATAGAGCTGCTGACAAAATGATCTTGTAGGTTTTATTAATATGGAAACCACAGTTAGACAGTGAATTGGGTCCAAAATGTAATGGAGAATTGAATATAATAAACACTTATTAAGAGTCTGCTGTGTCAGGACCTTTGTTAGATGCTAGGGATGTAAGGAAGAAAAACTAAAATGTTTCTTGCCCTTCAGGGAATTACAATCTAATAAAGGTGTACAGTATACATCAAGTAAATTAAAACTATATGCACAGGGGCAGCTAGGTGGCATAGTGGAGAAAGTGCCAGTCTTGGAGTCATGAAGACTCATCTTCTCAAGTTCAGATCTGACCTCAGACACTTACTGATTTATGACCCTGGGCAAGTCACTTAACCCTGTTTATCTCAGTTTCCTTATCTGTAAAATGAGCTGGAAAAGGAAATGGCAAACTACTCCACTGTCTTTCACAAGAAAACCCCAAATGGGGATGTGGAGAGTTGTACATAACTGAAGTGATTGAACATCAAGAGATTTTTAGAGTCTTGAGTAGGAAGAGGCACTTGTACTGCCCTTTGTAGTAGTTACATTGCCAATTCAGTAACATATAGCTGTCACTCCCCTCTAACTTATTAGAAATTGAGTTTTCCTTTCTTAGTAACTTCTAACATCAAGGTATACCCCGCCTGAGATTCAAATAATTGTCTCTTATTACTGATGTGCCTGTGAAAGACAAATCAGGATGGATATGTTCCTTCTAGTGCCATCAGGGTCTTGAAGCATTCAAATCAACAGGATAGGTTTCCAATCATTTATGAGTAATTCCCCAGAAAATTGGCCAAGTAATTAATTACTAGTCTCCTAGTAAACCATCCTCAGGCAAAAGCCATGAGCATTTAATTTTCTACATCATTTATTAGTGACCACTACAGTTTGACAGCTGGTTTCTCAAGGTTTATTATAATCCTAATGTAGGGCATGTATCAGTAATGAAGCTCTGTCATTTATGTATTTCTCCCAGATTTCTTGTGACACTGTGGCTTTTAGTCTTGTCACTGAGGACACGTAGTAAAACAAGGAAGGAAGAGACTGAGCTTTTGGAGAGGAGAGACAATCCTTTCTGAGACTGAAAAGGATAGGTTCCATTTAGGTTCTCAGGTTCCCAAATGTCTGAATTATGCAATGCATTTAGAAGCTAAGGTTCTTCTGGTTCTGCTATCTCCTTACTCTGCTTTCCTCATCTCTCCATTACTCTTCCAGCCTGAGGTTGGGGATGTGTCCATATTCTGTCAGGGCTTTTATAATTGTATTACATTTTATAGGTGAAAGTGAGGTTGGTACACTTTTTTATGGATGTAAATATAAAGTCTCTCTGTGTATAGAGATGTGTGAAGAAATCCCTCCAGACCCCGAAACACGGACTTCTTGTTTGTAACTTGTTGTAATTATAGATTAAGAAAAAAATATTTCATAAGTATGTAAATGCAAAATGTACATATGATAATATATAAACCAAGACAAATATATGGCCAAAAATTTGTCTATGATCTCTTTGCCAACCATGTAGCTGGTAGTAAGAATAAATTAGTTAAAGATAAATAATGATAAATTAATAAAAGATAGCAGAGTAGTACAATTTGATATAAGATATAGTTTTGTATAAGGGAAGAAAAGAGTGTACTCATTGACCAAAAGTAATTCAACTAACAAAGATTTCTAGAGAAAAGACTGATTAATAGTGCAGTGAGGACTGTTCTAGGAGTAAGGGGGAAGGTTAGGGTGGTGTATCCAAGAAAGGAAAAAATACTGGACTGAGAAGTGCTGGGAGGAATTCAAGGGAAAGAAAAGACACTGATTGGAGGCTCAGGTGGCATGTAGAGAAAACAGTTTCTATCTGGCACCTAATGTTGGAATGGAGACCCAAGTTAGGAAGACCTAAGCACCAGGGCTAAAGCAGAGAGCTGGCCAATCCATTAGCCCCTGCCAAGAGCCTGATGGAAAATTAAGCTGTGCTTAAGTAGTCACATCTTAAGAGAATTATATTCCTGGTAAATGTCTTAATGGAATTATATCTAAGAGGTGAACCTCAAGGGTCATCTAATCAATCTCTACCTAATTAGGAACTCTATCCACAACATCTGCAATAAGTGTAATCTAGCCTCTGCTTGAAGATAACCATTGATGGGAAACTCATTACCTCCCATATCAACCCATTTGATTTCAGAAAAACTCCATCAGAAAATGCTTACTTATATGAAATCAAAATTCGTCTCCTTAAAACTTCTGCCTTTTGGGGCCAAAATGAATAAATAAAATCTTCCTTTCATATGATAGTCCTATATACTTTCAAAGACAGTTATCTTTCTCCAACCAGTTCCTCATCAAATCTATTCCTTTGGTTAAATATTCCCCAAACTCTATACCATCTTCACCATCCTGGCCACCTTCCTTTATGCTCTACCTTGTCAATGTCTTTCCTAAAATGTGACACCCCAAAGCAAAATTTGTTCTCTAAATTTGACCTGGCCTGGGCAGAGTGCAATGGGACCACCACCTGCCATATTTTAGATTTTATTTAAAGACATTCACAGATCTATTGTTGTAAAGGTCTTCAGAAGCCACTACTTTTCACTGGTGAAGAAAATGAAGCCCAGGGAGGATCAATGATTTGTCCAAAGGTTACACAGGTAGCATCAGAAGTGTCAGTACTCTATTCATTGCATCATATGTTTGTTGCCCCCAAATCTCATGCCCAGAGGAGGAAGAGCACCCGTGGGAGGCAGACACAAGAAAAAAATTCCATAAAGTGTACCCTTAACTGGAGAAAATTTTGGTTCTGATTCATTACTTGATGCTAAAAATATTCCCAATATTTGGTTTGAAACAGTTCATCGCTGGATGTTCTTAAGAAACAGAAGAGATTCTCTTCCTGAGTGTCTTTCATGGCCTTCCATGGACTAAGCATTGGTGTGGGGAGGAGCCGTCACAGAGAAGTATTGCCAGCACAACCTGTGACATTCAAAGGACAGGCAACTGGAAGATAGAGTTCTTAAACACGGCTGTGTACTGTTGAATACAAATTTGTGAGTCTCCTCATACTTGATGGTGTGGATAAGCTGTGCCCTTGGACCTGAAATATCTATAGAGTGACCCTACTTGTGTTCCAGGGAACTTTAATCCATTATATACCCGTATCAGAACACATAGAATGTTGTGAGGAACTACACATGTTTTTGTTTGGTTTTTGTTTGTTTTTGTTTGTTTTTAGTAAATTGATCGTAGTGTGATGTTGGCTGACATTGGGGGAATGAGTGGTGTGTAGTGAAATGGAAAGTTTAAATGGATCCAGATTTCATCATCCTCATTGTGGTTTGAGGAGAGCAGAAATCAAACTGTTATCATTCAGTGGGGCTCTTTATTGAATCTTTCTGTTCAAGCTAAGCACCCCATGATCTGCCAAGGACAGTGGCTTCTGGGCAAGCTACTTAGCACGTTGCATTTTTAGCCTGGGTGCTTATCTTGCCAAAAGGTCCTGATTGCTCTGGCTGAGAGCATGCTTGGTTTGTCTCCAAAGGGTCTCTGGTGGCGAAGACAGAAAACAGGGGGAAAGCAGTTTGGGACCTTCCTCTCCTGATTAGATTTCATTTGTGATCATTTGGGATTTACCTGTGCTGACCAACTAGCCACAGAGAGAACCTACACAAATAAAATGAGAACCAATGGGAATCATTCACACACAACCTAATTGAATTCTGAACTAGCTCCCTGGACTGTTTAAAAAAGAAACAACAAACATGCATGTATACAGTGTCAGAACAGAACATTTTATTTTTACTCATTGACCTTTCCTTGCCTCATGCCAGGGAAAGTTTTATAAGATCTGACTCTTTTTGTCTTCAACTTTCTCCTCTCTCCCCTCCACTCTCTTGCAGACAGCCTCCAAACAATTAAATATGTCCAGGTCCTCTTTTCTCCTCCTCCTCCTTCTCCTTTTTCTCCTCCTCCTCCTCCTCTCTCCTCTCTCTTCTCTGTCTCTCTCTCTCTGTCTCTCTCACTCTCTTCCTCTCTCTACTCTGTATGTCTGTCACTCTGTCTCTCTCTCTGTCTTTCTCTCTCTGTCTCTGTTTCTCTCTGTCTGTCTCTGTCTCTGTCTGTCTCTCTCCCTCCATCTCATTCAGGCTGGAAGCTTGAACATGTTCCATCTTTCCAACCTGTGTGGGTTTCCCCCTTCTTAGGCACCCTGGTGAACCTCTCTTCTTGGGGAGAAGTCATGTAGGACTTAGAACACTTTAGCCCTGTTGAAGCTCAGAAATCCTGAGCTCAAGTGATCCACCAGTCTCAGACTCCCTGGAGTGGATAGTGTATTATTATCCCCCTTTACAACAACTCAGACTCATGCTTTAAGATTTGTAAAGCATATGCTTGTAAGCAGAGTTGTATATAACATCCTACATGGTGTTAGTCCAGTTCCCAAAGGTGGCAGCAACATGCTAGAGAAATGAGAAATCCTTCAAAGTATTCCTGGATGTTTTTGCCGTGTTAGAACTTCTGACATAAGGGTTATGCTAGCAATTGATCCTATGGTAATATAGGAGACATCTGGTTATTTTCATAGGAAATGGAGTCAAGACTCAGAGAATTTATATGATGTTCTTCCATAGCCAGAAGGTGGCAGGGTCAGAATTTGAACTCGGGACTTCTGACTCCTAATTCAGAGTACTTTCCAAAACAGACCATTGCCTCATATATTTGCATAGATATCTGAGCTCCTCAATCAGGTGTTAAGATCTGTGAGGGGAGGGACTACTTATTGTCCTCTATCTCTCCCACAGCCCCAGTAAGGGGCTTGCTCATCACAACAAGATCATTGAAAGAATAGATAAAATATATGAAAGAGGCAGTGATGAGCAAAGCTCATTTCTATATTGATTGGATCAGGACCCCATTTCCATGGAAGTTCACAGATGTCTCCTACAGTCCCATAGAACCTATTATTAGCATAATGCCAGGTCAGAGGTTCTAATATAACACAAAAGGTCTAGAAATACTTTGAGGGATTTCTCATTGCTCTAGCATGTTTTCTCTACCTTTGGGAATTGAACTAACACAATCTAGGATATTGAATAGAACTCCACTTACAAGCGCATGCTTCATAAAGATCAAAGAATGAATGAATTTATTTGTAGGTCTGTAAAAATGAGCAAATCATTTCAGGATACATGGTTAATAATGACACCTGTTTATAGACAGCCCATTCCTGTCAGCTTGTTCAGTTTCAGCCCCTTGGAGACGTAGGACTACTTACATGTGTGGTGTCTAGTGTGACTCATGCACGTGTCCTTCTAATGCTCTTGCCAGCTCCAGGCAAACACTCATAGCCACTCATTGTTGCTGCTGTCCATTACAGTTACTCCTGAATAGCTGTTTAGCCTGTAGTTATCTAATAGATGACACCTCACCTCTTCCCTCATTTTTCATGGTGCCACAGTTCAACATACAATTCTTCTTAAATCTGATGAGTTAGTATCACTTCCCTTTCCAAGGAAATCAGTTTTCATGAACACATTGGGGGAGAATCCTTCAGAGTTCTGATCATTACAGACTGTTATGGCCAAAAATTCAGCTCCATACTAGGTTGCCTTCACTCTGATGCTTTTCCATGCAATATATAGTTAGATCCCATGGCTTCTCATCTCAAGTCAGAGTACTCTTAGGTGACAGGAATACCTGTGCCTTACAACTTCAAATGGGCTCACATTGATAAGAGTGACTCAATAGCTCCAAATCCTCTTTCCTCCCAATAATCAGTTGGTAGCACCTCATAAAATTATAAAGGCTTGGCTTACCTCCTTGCCTAGCACATTCTTCTTCCTTTTAGATCTACTAAATTTAGCTGGGGAAAACTGGATGTCAAATTGCCTAGTTCTGTTTCTCATGCCTTGCAGACTGAGAGGGTTGACTGGAGGAAGAAAGGAAGCCAAGAGATCCCCTGGTGTGCCACTCAGAAGAATCTGCTATATTAGTGTGTCCTACAACATCTGGACAGTTGTATATCTAAATGATGTACATATATACATATATACATATATATGATGATATACATATACATATAATGAAAAGATATTTCATTATAGTTTTAGGACAGGATCAATCATAGGGTACCATTTCATCAAGGCTAATTGTTTTATTTTATGTTTTCTATCAACTTTCAAAAAAGTCACATCTTCACCAAGGATGCATAGAATGAGAGAGAATAATGGTAATACTTTCCATTCCTGTGAGCCTTTTAAAAACCACCAGCATGATTTATCACAATAGACACAAACCTGAGTTGCTGTCCACAACAGCACCATGGGTCTGAACATATGCATATATATTTAGAATGAACTCTTTCCCATTGTTTTTACATTTAAATTTCAATTTAACAAACATTTATTTCAAAGAACTTTTTCCCCAGAAAAAGATACTTGAACTTGACACAGAAAAATATGTCAAACACACAGATTCTGCTTCTTCAGATATTCCAAACTAATTACCCCTTAATTTGCATGTGAAAGCAAATTATAGCCTAATAAAAGTTTGCCTGTTAAACCTTTCTTTATCTTAATGAGCAGAATAAGAATGCTCATTTCAACCTGATTAAAATGCTTTTGTGTTTGTTCATCAGGTTACTGTCTACTTAAAACACTGTTTTACAGTGAGAAGGTAACAAGAACAAACACATTTTAATTGACAATAGGAATATGTGTTTTCTCTATTGAGTTACTGTTTTGTTATAATTCATGTCTGTCCCACACAATCAACAGTAGATTTATTTTATATGTAAAATATGTTAGTACTCAAATTCTGAATGAACTTCCATCAGTACCTCCCAGATGACAGATTCTAAAATTGGGAAAACTGGACATATTCAATCATTCTAAACTTCAAATTATATTAGCTCATTCTCCATATAATGCGCAATTCATCTGTAAAGCTCAAATCTTCAGTAGTACCATCCTTCAAAGATGGACTGTATGCCTCTAGAAATGGAAATTAAAGACATCTGTCACCTAGTAGGGGGTAGAAAAAGGGCAGAGTGACTATTAAAATTACATGGGTTTGAAATGAATCTAAATATTTTCTTCAGCTGTAATTGTGATGCGTTAACTTGCAAAGCTAAATGGGATTATTGCAGCTTTCAAATGTTGAATACATGCAGCCATCTACTTTGTTTATATGCCCTTCAGTACATCAACATAACTGATTTCATCAGAAGAGTCATTCCCTGCCTTATTGGAAGGTTTCATGAGTTGCTGTAATGGACCTTTTTATTAATGTAACTCTCTGGAAAAAACCAGATTAGTCTCCAAAGAAAAGTTACCTAGTCCATAGAGAGGTCCATGTTTAAAACCTCTCTAGCTCTTTATCTCTGTGTACATATACATGTATATGTATGTATGTGTACATATACAATGGTAAAAATGAATTTTATTTGTATGAGTTTGAAAATATGTAGATGATGAACTATAGCTATGTTGGATTAATCATCTATAGAGAATTGATGGAATGACATGGATATAAATCACACAGGATGAGTAAGCAGGAACGCATTCTGATCTACATGACTGGAGGGTGCATCTATACCAATTAGATTATGGATCCATCAAAGCCTCTTTTTTTTTCACTCAACAAGCATTTATTAATAGATTCCTTCTACCTCCTTTCTCCAGAGAACCATCTTTTGCAATATAGGATAAAGAGAAGGGGAAATAAAAGAAGCAATTCAACAAAACTAATGAATACATCAACTGAATCCTGGGCTGTGATAGCATTTTAAATGTTTAACAACCAATTCTCAGGAGAAGAAACAAAAGGAAATGACACACTTTTAAGTGTAATTTACATTATTAACATTTTCATATTACGTTATTATTATTAAGTCTAGATAATCATCAAAACATTAATTCAAGTCCTGATTCATAGTGTTTGTAGATTTCTAAGGTATACATGCCCACACTGAAAATATAACAGCTGAAAACCCTGACCAAGTCTAACAATGTTGCAGTGCACCACATTTTACCGCGTGCCAATATTCTAGGCTCCGGGGATAAAATTATAAAAATAACAAAAACATAAAAACAAAACCCCAAATGATCCCTGCCCTCAAGCCCTTCCCAATCTGGTTCATTTTACCTTTCCAGGTGTCTTATATTTTACTACACTATACAGCTAAAAGTGTCTTCTTCTTTGTACATATTATATCTCCCAGGTTTGAGTTTTTTCCCTGGCTGTCCCCCAAAGTCAGAATATTCTCCTGCCTCATTTCCTGCTCTTGTTTTCCTTCATGATTTGACTTAAATTCCATCTTCTACAGAACGTCTGCCTTCTCTTCTCCACATCACCCCCTGTAATAGTAATCAGTTTAGCAGGATATTTAGCACTAGTGCTAAGTGTGGAAGGTGCAAACTCTGTCCCACTGTTGAGAAGGCATGAACACCCCTGTTGATGTGGAAGAAGGGGATTGGCTGAGCCCCTGTTGATGTGGAAGAAGGGGATTGGCTGAGGTGTGTACATAAGCAAGA
>CM053581.1:172445552-172506043 GCA_028627135.1 Pseudochirops cupreus | reverse complement strand
TGAGGTTTTTTGGACACCGAGGGGTGGAGGGTTTGTGTGGTTTTCTAATGACTGTATTTGTGATCAAGATATTTAGTAATTACAAATCTAGATTAGTGACTGATTAAGTTAATGGTTGCCCCATGAGTGGAAGTTTGATTGTTCTATTGTTTCTTTTTAATGATTGAATTGCCCCATGAGTGGAAGTTTGATTCTATTGTTCCTTGTTCTGAATATTGTGGCCACTGTAGTGAAAACTCTGTGGCCATTTTCTGTGATAAGATGTAATGTTGTGAATATTATAATATTTTGAATGTTTGTCTTGATTTGTAATGGAATAAACAGAGCGTTCACTGTATTTTGTAATCTGAACTCTAAAAGCTGTTCACAGTAGCATTCTTTTGGGAATCTGCTGGTGCATGGCATGACACCCCCACCCAGTGCTTTTCCTCTGAGATTACCATCTCTTTACACTGTGTGTATACACACACACACACACACACACACACACACACACACACACACATATATATGTGTGTATAAATATATATATATATTGCATATGCTTTTTTACATACTGTCTTTCTCACTAAAATGTAACCTTCTCAAGGGGTGGGACTGTGCTTTTGTCTTTCTTTATATGCCCAGTTTTTAGCACAGAGCTTAGAAAATAGTTAACACTTAATCAATACTTGTAGATTAATTGACTGAATACTCTAGCAATGTAAAAATTCAAGAAAGGCTTCTTGTGGCCCTTCAGATGAGCTGCACAGTGTACTAGGCTTTTGAAAAACATACACAACTAATTAAGCCTGAAATAACTGGAGGAACAAATACTAACAATAGGAGAGAAGAAGGAAAGCTTGGAGGTGGCACTGTGCCATATCAGTCTTGTATCGATTGTGACATTAAATGACTCCCTCATTCACTGGTAAATTCTTCAGTTACTTCTACATTAGGAATTCGACATATTAATACAACGTAACATGTTTGTTCGGTTTAGATCAGCGGTTCTCAACCTGTAGGTTATGTTCAATTTATAACAGTGAAAATACATCCTGCATGTCAGATATTTACATTATGATTCATAACAGTAGCAAAATTATAGTTATAAAGTAGCAATGAAAATAATTTTATGGTTGGGGGGTCACCGCAATATAAGGAACTGTATTAAAGGGTCACAGCATTAGGAAGGTTGAGAACCACTGGTCTAAACAATGAGAAGAGAGAAAGATTGTTTTCAATGGGTTTTTGATGGAGCCATTTTCTTCTTCAAAGAAAGTGTTAGTACAATCCAAAGAGATGAACTTGACACAAAAGAGACATTTTCATTTTGATTTTTTTTTTCTGAAATGATGCAATTGATATAACGCAGTATAAACGTGAGGTTTAACTTCACTGGGTTTTCTTGAATGGCTTCCACTTTGTCCCCACAATCACCCAGGAATACATCAACTAATTAAAGTTGTTTTTAAAGCAAATACTACCTATAATTTAATTGTAACTGAGTGGATGGAACTGTATCAGAATCTATATAAGGACAGCCAAAGGTCTAATTTTTAGAGTGACAACCGGATGTATGATAGTACCTTGTATGGTGCTAGCTCTAAGTAGAGTGTACTCCAAGAAGAGAAGAGATTTAATTTCTAATGCAATAAGTGCCATATTTTAAAAGAGAACTATCCATCATGCCCCAAAGAAAAAAGCACTGGCAAACTATAAGTCTCTAGGATAGACTCAAAAATTATTCCATCAGTCCATTAAAAATAAATTGATTGGTTTAA
The DNA here is from genome assembly GCA_028627135.1 of Pseudochirops cupreus. Classification (NCBI taxonomy): domain Eukaryota; kingdom Metazoa; phylum Chordata; class Mammalia; order Diprotodontia; family Pseudocheiridae; genus Pseudochirops; species Pseudochirops cupreus. The sequence goes on along the minus strand of CM053581.1, from coordinate 172,504,280 downwards.
TTCCACGACACTCTGCAGTAAATTGTAAGTGACACTTGCATATTTTTTTAACAGCATAAAATTGCTAATTATAAATTTCAAATAAAATGATATGAGATTATAAGAAGTAACTCATTTCCCCACCACTTAATCCTTCTTTAAATGCCTAATACTTAAATCTTGGCTGGGTTCATAAGACCACCATTTTTTCCCATACCTTTTTCCCATTTTATTTATTTATTTATTTTTGGAAGGGGGAAGGTAGGGCAATTGGGGTTAAGTAACTTGCCTAAAATCACACAGCTAGTAAGCGGTACGTGTCTGAGGCCAGATTTGAACTCGGATCCTCCTGACTCCAGGGCTGGTGCTCTATTCATTGTACCACCTAGCTGCCCCCCTTTTTATTTTTCATTTTAAACACAATGTCCCTACATATCTTATGCAAAACTTTAATTAATTATTAAGTTATAGAATAATGCTATTTTATCAGTGTAGAGAACTCCCAGTGAAGAAGCTTTTTCAACTAATGTCTAGCTATCATTGTTTTGTAATTTAGTTTCAGAGAATTGCTTGGGGACAGGGTCATTGAGAGGCTGAGTCTCTTACCCAGGGTGATTTGTACAGTATATGTTAGAGTTAGTCCTTGAACCTCGGTTCTCCTCACTCAAAAGTTGCCTCTCTATCCTAGCCATCCATCCACTCACTTGAAAGGAGTAATTTACATCAAAGACCAAAGAACTAATGTGTTTATGGTAATTTATGATAGTTTGTTACAGGGTACAGTTAACTCTTCTTTCTTTCTTTAAATTTTGTTTTGGAGGGGGGAAGGCAAGGCAATAGGGGTTAAGTGACTTGCCCAAGGTCACACAGCTAGTGTGTCAAGTGTCTGAGGCCACATTTGAACTCAGGCCCTCCTGACTCCAGACCCAGTGCTCTATTCACTGTGCCACCTAGCTGCCCCTCTTCTTTCATTTACATGTTTTTCTTTAAATTTCAGATAAAGGCATATGTAGTTTGGTGAGAAAATTGTAAAGTTGCTGAACTTGAAGTTGAGACAGAGATGACTATTTCACAGGCAATACATAATGGCAACTGTGTTTACAATGCTGTCCTGGACATGAGAAATATGAAGTGGATGAAACACTTGACAAATTTATAATGTAATTTAAGATGGCCAATTCAATGCAACAAGGTTTCATTGCATACCTCCCCCATGGAGGCCTTTGTGCCTAGCCCTCTTTATTATTATTATTCAGTTGTTTTTCGTTTATGTTTGATCTTTGTGACTTCATTTGGGTGTTTCTTGGCAAAGATACTAGAGGGCTCTGCTATTTCCTTCTCCAGCTCATTGTACAGTGAGTCAAAGAGCTTTAAGTGACTTGCCTCAGGTCACACACAACTAGAAAGTATTAGAAGTCAGATTTGAACTCAGGAAGGTGTTTCTTCCTGACTCCAGGTCTGGAACTTTATCATTGCACTATCTAGCTGCCCAAGCACTGACTATACAAAGTTGAAAATGATGTCATCTCTGACCTCATGGAATAGTAACATGCTTAGCACGACGCCTGGCAAATAGTCAGCAGTATATAAATGTTAGCTAACATTGTTACTACTATTACTGGATTGCCCTTTTTGGATATTCTACCAGTTCCCCAAATATAATTTGCCTAAAATGGAATTCATCTTCCCTGAAATTGACCCTTTTCTAATTTCCGTGCTTAAAAAAAATAAGTCATATATTCTATTTCAATATTAAGAATTGGTATAAATAATAGCACTTGCTTTGCAGCTATTTACATTTAAATATATGAATTTCACCACATGGTCTAGACCAGGTCAGTTTATCAGAATTCATTAATTTTTATATATGGCAATACTCTTTTTTGGTTCTGCTCTTCCTGCCTTTGTTTTATTTTAGAAAGATCTTTCCAGAGTTATATTCCTGATATCTATTGATACTAGTTGATATATAGTATCCCATTACATTAATGTGCAATTTAGTCATTTAACCACAATATAATCATTCCACCATGGCTGAATATTTAGGTTGTTTCCAGATTTTTTGTAGTGACAAATAGTGTTGTTTCACTATTTTTCTGGATGGCATACTTTTTCCAATTACTCAAATTTGGATCAAACTTTGGATGTGAGAAGTGAAGGAGAAAGGAGAGGACTCATTTATTCCCAATCTCTCTATATCCTATCAATTTTATATATTATACCTGTAACTATTTTATTCTTCATTCCTCCACTTAGAGCATGGAATCGCTTTCCTATTTAACCTAGGATTACTCCTCCACTTGTTTATTTGATGCCATATTCATTGGATGAAAAGTTTACAGATCAAACTGAATTGTAATCTTCATGAAAACGGAGACAATATTTGCTATGTCTTTGATGTTCTTCATAATACTTAACAGAATGCTCCAATGACTTATTAAATCCTGCTTTAATTCCTTCCGTGTCTTATTTCCTTTCAACTACTTAACTCTCTCAACTAGCATTTAATTAGTACCTACTATGTGCCAGGCATTGTAGAGAATTAGACTAGTTTGTTGGAAGCTACTATTACAATGGATGATTAAAGTCCATTGTCACTGAGGTGAATGTCTAAAATGGGAATTGGCAGTAGCCACAGAATATTTCAAATTCAAGGACAAAGAAATTTTATAAATATACATGTATGCCTAAATCCCTGAATAGACAATTAGAAGAAAAGCCATTTCTTTGGGATTCCCAATTCATTTCTGAATATTAGAACTTTTTAGATGCTGTATCTGTAGTTAACTCAGGAAAGAAACATTTCTTTTAAGGTAAAAAATGTCATTTTTTAGATTAAAAAAAGATAACTGCCTTGTTCTCTTTACAAGTGGGTGAGCTAGAAAGCAGTGTGATTTCACGTGTCCCATTTATCTAGCTTAGAAATGAATTCATGCTAAGGTTTTTCCCAAAGGAGAATACTCTACCTAACTTAGGAATTGTTACCTATTTTTAATAAAGAATATTTCATTACCCCTCTCCATGTGTTTGAAATTGAATGAAAACAACTCCAGATTTTATAGAATCATATAGATAGAAGGGATCTCAGAAGTCATGAACAAGAATAGCTTCTTACTTGCCAAATGGTTTTTCGGCCTTGCTTGAAGACCTCCAGTGTAGCCTAAGGCAGCTTATCTCCCTTGACACCCCATTAAACTTTCGGATAGTTCTAATTGTTATGAAATCTTTTCTTAAATTGAGCCTAAATTTGCCTTTCTGCAACATCCTTCCTTTTTTTCTGATTCTATTTTTCTGGGAAAAGGCAAAATAAGTTTCATCCTTTTGCCACATAGCAGCCCTTCATTTTCCTGAAGAGAACTATCATGTCATACCTAGGTATCCTCTTATTTACGCAAAATTTCATAGGTTCCTTTAATCCTCATGGGATTTGATGTTGAGTGCCTTCACTATCCTAGTTGGTTAGCCTCTTTAGGTCTTCTTTAGATTGTTAGTGCATTCCATAGAGGTTGACTTACAAAGCTCAGTAAAGATGATTTTTTAAAATTCAAAGTATACCACTTGTTATGGGAATCTGAAGATCTTCCTTGCCCCTAGGCCCTTTGCTTAAGTGGCTTAAGTGACTCTGAGAACCTTCCCTGATTTAAAAGTATACTCTGTTCCCTAATAGGCTGAATTTGGTCACATGGAGCTTGTGGCGGGAGGCTTGTTTTTCCAGGAATGCCCCCCCTCCTTGTTGCTTTGTGATTGGGCAGTGGATCAAGAGGGCTGTGACATTCTGCCATCCAGGAGAAGGTTATATATATGCCCTGATGTGAGGTTTTGCTTTGGGGCTCCCTTTGAGAAGAGTTGTGTGATTTGGCCAGAGGAGACTCTGGGAAGCCGTTGAGCCCCCTGACTTTGAAAAACCCAGATGCTGGTGTTTCCCTCTCTGGTAACTGAATAGGTATGGATGTAATGGTCAGAAGATTGGAAGCCTGTCTGCTGGTCTGTTTCTTTGTCTGCTTGTAACTTGTGTTTTGTATTCTGTTTGGATTCTCTGAAGTTCAGGGTGCTGACTTGTTCCCCTGAACTAGGTAAATGATATGTGTTTGATTGATTAAAGTGAGACTGTTAACCCATTTTGAGTTGCTCTCCTTTAGAAAAGCAGATCTAAGAACCTGTGCTAGCAGCCACCCTGGGTATGCCACGGTGCTTGCTAATACACTACTTTCCTCTAGACACATGACATCATCAGGAACAAGTATAGTGAAATTATGTCCTCTCTCCTTTGGGGCATTATAACTTTATTAATGTAGTCTAAGATTACATTAGCTACTTTGGTTGCCATTCTCTCCCTTCTGATTCACTGAGTTCACTAACCTCTCTCTGCCCCCTTACCCTCACCAATATTCATCAGATGAACTGCTCCATGGTCACATCTTCCTCATGTTGTGCTTGTGGAGTTGATTTTTTGAGTCCAAGAATAAAACTTTACATTTAGATTTGGTCCATTGTTTTAGACTTGCTTTATCCTTTTAGATCTTCAATCTGCTAATATTTTAGCTATAAATGACAAAATGTTATCATCAGAAAGTTGATAAGCATTGTAGCTGCATTCTTTCCCCCTCCCCTAAAGCAACTGGCAAACTGTTAAACAGCCCAGTACCAAGGACAGGTCCCTGAGCAAAGTTTTGATCTTTTGCTTTAGTTCAAAGGAGTAAGAAATACTAAGTCTGTATCTCTTATGTTGTTATTCAGTTGGTTTTGGCTGCCTCATTAGGTATTTTCTTCAACGATTTCCCAACCATACAGAATAGCTTTTAGCATTACAAAATAGACTTGTGCTGATTACTTGAATACTCTAAAGTAAAAGAAACTAGTTCTATACGCTATATATGAAAAGTAGCTTTCTTACTTATCAATTTTACTTTGTGGATATCAATGCCAGTACTTATAAATTGTTAAGATCAAAGAAATCTTAAAGATCTATCTAATCTAAGGTTCTCATTTAACATAACTAAGTCCTAGAGGGGATATAGGATTTCCCTAACTTTTATACCTAGTGACAGACCTGGGACTAGAAAGCAAGACTTACTCTTCATCAGGTGCTCTTTGGTATGTGCTTAGGCAGTATTTGTAATTATAACTAGGCTGCTAAGTGGCACCATAGCTTCTTTATATGTACATAATCTTTTATTTAAATTTCTGGGACAATTTAAGCCATTAAGTTCAGCTCATGATGAGCTACATGACCTCTTACAGTGAACATGGTCTTTGGTGGAAAACAAATAAACAAACAAATGTATTTTAAGCGCCCTTTAATTTCAGCTCCAAAGACTAGTGACTTAGTACCATTAAGGACATACTTTTGCACATACACTTCACTCCTTTCTAATTTGGGCTATCTGGTAGATACTATCTTCTAAGATTTAAGTCATGCCATACTCACTATTTTTACATATTATTACTAGATTTATAGATGAGAGAAATAAAAGAGGCATGGTTTAATTTCAACAAAGCACTTGACAAAGCTTAATCATTATATCCTTGTAGATAAGATGGTGACATGAGCTTGATGAAAATATATTAAGGCAAATTTGCAGATGATTGAACATTTATGTTTGAATAGTGTTGGCTAAGGTCAATATGGAGGGAATGTCTGATGGAATATCACAGGGCTTTGTCCTTTGCTCTGTCATTTTTTTTTATCAATGCCATGGAAAGCATATTAATCAAATTTGCAGATTATACAAAACTTGGTAGGATAGTAACTCTATTAGAAGAGATGATGAAAAACAAAAAAAAATGTTTTGATAGCTGGATTTATGGTCCCAAAGAAACAAGATTACGTTCATCCCCGAAAAATTGTAAGTGCCGCCTGTGGGTTCATAAAACTGATCATAGAATTAAAAAATGGAAATCTGGCTTGTCAGTAGTTCATGGAAAAAGGACCTGGAGTTTTAGTTTGCTCTAAGCCCAGTGTGAGCATAAAAGGTAATGCAAATATTAATAAAACTACTCTTATCTTTATCTGCATTAATATAAATGTAATATCCCAAACATGGGACATAATAATTCCATTACTCTATATTGGTTGGGTTGAATCTTGAATATTGTGTTAAATTCTAAGTATTACATTTAAGAAGAGATATTGACAAAATAGGCAGTGTCCAAAGAAACTAATGGATCATGATATTGAAGGTCATGAAAGGCATACCATAACTAACTCATTTGAAAAGGATTTTTAGCCCAGAAAGCAGAAGAATTAAGAGGAAGGACATGATAGAAAATTGGAAAGGTGGTTATGTCAAAGAAGAAACAGAATTATTCACTGTTCTTTCAAATGGTTCCTCCAGGGTTCCTGTCATGGCTAGAAATTCCAGAGGGTCAAATTATGACTAAAAATGATTCCCCCAATTTAATAATTATTAGAGCTATTTAACAATTGATCTTACAGAATTAACAACTTCTTATCACTGTAAAGGTTGAACAGCAGTTATATGATAATTGGTGAAGGACTCTGAAGAGGGTGTTTCTGCATTAGGTGTGAGATTGGTTAAGGTAACCTCAAAGGTCCATTCCAGCTCAGAGATTCTATGGTTCTGTGAGCATGCTACATAGAAGGAACAATCCTATTTTTGTGGTCTGTTGCCTAGTTTAGAGTACAGAAAGTTCAGGTCAAACAAATAAAAATCTGCCCAGAATGCAAAAGTATAATACGTCTGGGGATATCATAAAAACTCAGGAAGCAGATGGTCAGGCCACTCTGGCCAAGATATAGAATCTATTTAAAGCTGAATAAGGAAATTAAAATGTTCACAACTTGAGTGTGCCTAAGTGCCTTGAAAGCATGGGGGAAGGTGTTCTTTTCTTTCATCCATATTTTAAAACCTGACATAAACACAACATTGGTTCCAGCTCTGATTTCATCCTTTCTCTTCTTCCATCTTTTTTCTCTTTACATTTACCTCTATATAAACCAGACTTCTTGTCTTAATATTTGCGAAGTGATAAATTTGAGGAATTCATCTTTGTTCCATTGTTAATAGGTTGAAATAACCTCAGTGGTTGTATGGTCTGGCCTTATTCAAAAATAAACATATTGGTTTCTACACAATGGCTACTGAGTGCTAAGTATACGTGAAGAGAGTGCTGGGTCTGGATTCAGTATGACCTGCATTCCAATTACTAGCTGTGTAATTGTCATTTAACCTCGGAATTCCTCCATTCCACAAATAGAAAATGGGGATAATAATAGAACCTACTTTACAAATTTGTTGTGAGGATCAAATGAAATCACACACGTAAAACACTTGGTACAGTACTTGGCACATAGTAGGTGCTTAATTAATGTTTGTTCTCTTCTATTCCACAAAGTATAGGGTTTTCTCTTCCCTTGACTCTAAGATCTATAAGGACTCCTGTAATTTCTCATCTGGGGCATATGAATGAGCATGTTGAATTTTTCAGACAACAAATACTTTAAAACGCATCAGCCTGGCCGTTTCTAAGAATGAAGGACACTTGTAACAAAGCATTTGAATTCAGAGGCTTTTATATATTCCCACCTGAAAGCCATGCCCACTTTCCCTGTGGGAGTGATCATGTGTATGAATATAGCTTCCTGGGGCAGGACTCCATCCTCTGTGTTTCTCTTTCTCCCCATCACCAGAATATTCTATAATTCCTTCTTATTATTCCTTCTTCTAATCCTTAGCTACCTTCAAAGCACCCCTCAGTAGTGACCTCTTATATAAAGGATTTCCTGCCTCCCAAAAGATAAAGATCTTCTATCCCTGTTATTATTACATTGCATATAATTGACATTTGCTTGTTTGTCATAAGGTAGCACCATTAGAGTAGAGGTAGCTAGATGGCTCAGTGGGTAAAGCACTGAGTCTGGAGTCAAGAAGACCTGAATTCAAATCCAGGCTCAGACACTTACTAGCTTTGTGACTGTGGGCAAGTCACTTAACCTCAGTTTGCTTAATCCACTGGAGAAGGAAATGGCAAACCATTCCAATATCTTTAACAAGAAAACCCTATAGATAGTATTGGTGTACTATGGTCCATAGAGTCATGAACAGTTGGACATAACTAACCAAGTCTCCAATAGAATATAAGTTCCTTAAGAGTCATGATTATTTCATTTTGGTTTTTGCTTTTGTATTCTCATCATCTAGGACAATGCCTTCTACCTAGCATGTGCTTAATAAATAAATTTCATAAATAAATACATTTAATAAATATTTGTAGGAAGAAAGGAAACAAACATTTACTCAGGACCTACCCTGTGCTATGTACTATGTTAAATGCTTTACTAATAGTATCTCATTTGATCCTCACAACAGTCCTGGAAAATTATGATTCCTTTTTTTTTTTTTTACAACTCTGGAAACTGAGGCAGGCAGAGATTTAACAACTTCCCGGAGTCACACAGCCAGTAAGTGTCTGAGACTAGATTTGAGCTCAGGTCTCCCTTTTTCCAGACCTGGTACTTTATCCACTGTGTCTAACTTGCTAGCTGTAGAATCAAATTCAGTATAGAGTTGGTTTGAAGTATAAGGCTATCGAATTATCTGCATGTGCTCTGGTGACTACGGATCACAAAATTTGGGAAATCAGACCATGCAATACAACCCATATCCAAAAGGAACCACTACAATCACTGTGTCATAACTGATAAATACTTATCCAGCCTTTGTCTGAAGATCTCTGAGGAGGGTGACCCACCATTTCTTGAAACATCTAAGTCCACTTTGGGGAAGCTGTAATTGCTAGAAAGTTTTTTCTGCCATCAAATCTAAATTTACTTCTTTGAAGCTGACACTCATTGTTAATGGCTCCACCCTCTTGGGGCAAAGGGGGTATCTATGCCTCTTCAAATACATGAAAACAGCTGCTGTGGCCCCCTCACACCCAAATCTTTTCTTTTTCAGGCTAAATGTCACTAACTCTTTCAATCAATTGTCATGTCATGGATTCAAGGCCTTCTGCCATCCTGATTACCCTCCTCTGAGCAATCTCTAGTTTATTTATATCCTTCTTAAATTATGGTGCCCAACACTGAATGCAGAACTCCTGATAATGTCTAACAATGGCAAAGTATAGAGTGACTATCACCACCTTAGGTGCTGGAAAGCATGCTTATCTTACTGCATCCCAAGCTCCTCTGAGTTTTGGGGGCAGCCATTTCATATTTCAGATAGTGTCAGTAAGAAGATAGACAATGAACGTATTGGAAAATTATTTCTCCTGTAGCTTCATCCTAGCTGATTATATTCCTTGATACTTTATGTGACTAAGAAGTGAGAGGTGTGGGTGAGAAGGAGAATACATGAAGACCAGCCCCATCTACATTCTCCACAGCATGAAGCCAGAGGCAGTCCCGTAATTGTCATGTTTGAAATCCCAGATACAATAGGGTTAGAGTCAATTTGTGCACCATAACTTAGGAGCTTGGGTAAGGTTAGCAGCTATGTTTGGAGCAGTCTGCATACTGGAAATGCTTCTCCAAAGTCCCTTGCACCCCATGTACCTTGTTTTCCCTAATTCTTATTTCTCTTTTGCAAATCAACCTGGAGACTATGAATCAAGGAAAAACCATTTGTGAGCTGACTTTATGCTCTCACAAACACTTCTGAAGTCAATTTGTAGGCAAATTGACAAGTACCTTGAAATGCTTTGAACTAACAAAAGTAGAATTAAGTGTATCTGAAAGTAATGGGGTTCTCTCGAAGTAGAGGACTTTAATAGAATCTTGAAGACCACTTTGGGAGAATATCATACAGAGGATTTGTAGTCAGGTTCAAAATGGACTCTCAATTGTCTTCCAGCTTGGAAATTCTATTATACAATGAATGAGGAAGCTACTTTGACATCTAATTTGGGCAACCAGAACTTCCCTATCATTTTATTTTTTCATTTTGTTTTAAAATTTATGAACTTATTAGATACCCAATAAAAATGATCATTTTCATATACAAAATAGAACACAAAAAATACAGTTGTATATAGAATTGTGAATGTCTTTTCCATGCCATTTGCTTTTTTTAAAGTGTCAACATGTTACTTTCAAAACTGCCCTGCTTGTCTGTTCTTCCTTCTGAATTTTCCTCTTTTCTGCACTTCAGAAAATGTTTCAGTGGCCCTGCTCTTCTTTTTCTTTTGGTATCACTATTAGTAACCTCTTCCCAATTAAAGAGCCTTGATTAAATGTAACCCAATTAAAACAAATAAAACCTCATGCTCATAATAAATAGACACAGTATAGGAAAACAATCCATAACATGGCCATGACCAAAAATGTATGTGTCTTTCTATACCTAAATTTATCAGTTTTCTGTCAGGAAGTAAGTATCATACTTAGTAATATGACCTTAGGAGACATCATTTGTCATTTGCGTCTGTCAAAGGTTTTTAAGTCTTTTAGAGTCAGAGTTGTTTTTCTCTACTATGTTATTTTCACTTTATAAATTATCATCCTGATGCTTCTCACATCACTCTGCACTAATTCATACTTCGTCAGTCTTTAAAACCATTCCTTTGCTTCTTATGTTACAATAATATTTCATCACATACAATTAATGGGTACTCCCTTATTTTCTAGATATTTTCTTTCTTTTTCTCCTTTTTAAAACTCCCTTCAGGATCAGAAAATTGGCTTTGCTTACAACTACTCCCTTTCTAGTATTATTCTCTATCTTAAACAGCCTCCTCCTATCACTACATGTTTTCCTATTGAATTAGGGGTACGTTTATGTGTGTTCAAACTCCCTTTGGTTTGTTCACATAAGAGTGAGGTACATATGACTTCCATTCCACCACTTCTCTTTCTCCATGTCCGAATACTCTTCGCACAATGAAATTATAAGAAATAAAAAGTTCTATCCTTTTCTTCCTTCTATCTATATTGCTTTATTCCTTTTAAACTCACTTTTATTTCTCTCCTTGGAATCATCAGCACAGAACTAATCCATTCTTAGGACCTCGACTTTGCTTATATATTTCTCTCAATGCACTTTCAAAGTTTATTTATTTATTTTATTTTTGATTTATGAAATGAAACAAGCATTTCCATAATACAATATAATCAAAAAGATATTTGCCCATGCAACTGCAAGTCTATTATGTATAACTTGTTTTTCATTTTAAATATATAATAAAGTTATCATATAACTTTTTCTCCCCTCCTCCCAGAGATGGCTACCCTTAGATACAAATGTGTGTGTATGTACTGAGAGACAGTAAGAGTGAGAGACGGAGAGAGAGAGAGAGAGAGAAAGAGAGAGAGAGAGAGAGAGAGAGAGAGAGAGAGAGAGAGAGAGAGAGAGAGAGAAAGTAAACATTCTGTGTACACTATGTTTATCATTTCTTTCTCTGGATGCAGATAGTACCTTCCTTTATGTGTCCTAAGTAGTTAATTTGAGTATTTATAATAGTCAAAGTGAATTATTCACTCAAAATTGTTCTTAAAAAGATATTACTGTTACTGTATACAATAGTCTCTTGGTTCTGCTCATTTCACTCTTTGAAGTTTCTGAAGGGACACTTGTTTCTTCCCCCTCTCTTTGAAAGTTATCACTTCTCATCTTATAGCTCCTCCCAATTGCTCAAATAAATTTACCTTTTTAGTTTTCTCTTGACTCTTGTAATTGCATTTCAAAGTTCCTTTTCAGCTCTAGTCTTTTTATCAAGAATGTTTTAAAATCATCTATTCCATTAAAAGGCTATTTTTCCCTGACAACATTATACTGAGCTTTGTAGAGTAAGTTATTCATCTTTCAAAGCCTATATGTTTGACTTTTTTCATATTGTATTCTAAGATTTTTTTCTCACTTATAGTAGTAGTTGCCAGGTGTTTGTGTGATTTTGACTGTGGTTCTTTGGTTTTTAAATTCTCTTGCTACTTGCAACATTTTTTTAATGTGAAAGTTCTGAATTTTGACTATGACATTCCAGGGACAGTTTCTTTTAGAATTTCTTCCAGAAGCTAAATTCTTTCTATTTTTACTTTGCCCTCTTTTTCTAATAAATCTTGGCCATTTTCATCTGTGATTGACTGAAATAGTGTGACCAGGTTTCTTTCTTTCTTTCTTTGGAGTCCAATGATTCTAAAGTTATCTTACCTTAACTGTTCTTCTAGATATCATATACCTTGAATTTTCTTCTATTTTTAAATCACTGTATTTTATTCTAATATTTCTTATAATCTCACATAGCTCTTGGTTTCTGTTTTATTTATTCTAATTTTTAGGGAGTTCATTGCTTGGGTCGGTTTTTACCCTTTATGTTCTAAGCTATTTATTCTCCTTCAGTACACTTCCTCTAGAGCTTTTATTTCATTTTTAATCTCTGGATTAATTTCTTCTAGGTATTCATGAGGTAGTTTATTGTGGAAATTTTATTATTGCTGTTCCTTTGAGCTTGCATTTGGGGGGGGGGGGATGATTCTGTTTTCCCCTAGGTTGGATTTTTCATTATCTTTGAATCTATTATAATTCTTCATAATGGTCTACATCTCCTGGTGTTAACTCATCATTTCACCCTTAGTTCCTTAACTGGGGCTAGGTGCCTGGCTGTGCTCTACTTCCTGCTATGTTTTTGGATCACATGGTTGACCCTGCTTTTTCAACCTGGGTAAATTGGTATTCTACACTGATCTCTAAGATGTTTCAGGGTTAGACATCTCCTGTATTTTTGAAGTTTAGAACATTAGATCTTCAGGGTCCTCTCTCACATCTCAGGTCAGAATTCTAGTGACTTAGAAAAATCAAAAGACTGCTATGAGCACAGACACACTGCACTAACTTGCATCCTCTTCTGGTGGCTTCCAAGGTACATGTTGTAGTGTTCTGGGTGCCTTCAACTCTTGTTGTCTCAAAAATATAGAGCTTCCCAGGCTACAAACATATCTAGCTAGTCTCTGGTCATTCTGGGAGACTTCCAGCTTGTTTTTTTCAGAAGAGTACAGGCCCTGGGTTTTCTGATGGACCCCTTTCCTATTGTCTGTTTGCTTCTGGCTCATTTTTTGTGAAGTTCTGAGATACTTAACCCTATTTGTTTATTGGATTTCTTGAGCAGTATTCCATCTTACTATTTTTAAATTTTTGCTGGATTAGGAGTATGGGAACTGAACTGCTTGCTTCCTACATTCAGTCAGTCATTGTGGCCGGAATTTTTTTAAGTGTTATTGATTTTTTAATGTAACACCAGCTTCAATAGCTTCTCCCACAGAGACTACAGATGTTATAAATGTATCTTTAAGAGGCAGTAGAATTTTGAGAGACTGGCAATTTAATTGTCATTTTGGAGAGCCTATTACCTGTCATCGTTGAAGAGGTACTGGGGAGATAAAGAAAGAAAGAGAAGTCAGGGGACTTCTTCCCTGGGAGAGCTGTTTTAACTTTTATCCTGGGGTAACCAGGTGGTGCAGGTGAATAGAACAACCAGCCCTGTAGTCAGGAGGACCTGAGTTCAAATCCATTCTCAGACTAGCTGTGTGACCCTGGGCAAATCACTTAACTCTGATTGTCTCAAAAATAAAAAAAAAAAAAAAGAACGAAAAGGAAAAAAAAAAAGAATGCTTGTAAAAGAATAACTTTTAACCAAACAAAACGTTAACAGTGGGACTGTGTTCCCAAAAGTGAGAAGTCAAAAGGAATAGTGATATATTGCTCCAGTCTTTATCGAAGCTGAAATCTTGTACATGATTGTCTTTTTTGTTATTTGTTACTTTGATAATAAGTCATATATTCAATGACTGCTTATGTAGGTCCAGGAGAATGAGGTTTTGATATATATAGACAGAGATAAGTAGCTGCTTGTAGAAGGTTTCTTCAGTATATTAGATAATATATAATAAACTTAAGTGGGGGCTTAAAACTAGTTCTTGAGTGATAGAGATATTGCCAAATTTGAAATTAATAAAGAAATACTTCAACAAATGCTTGAATTACCTTATAATTCATGATAATGAGAAAGAATCAAGTAATAAAACATCAGGCTAAGGGGTGACTGCTAAATGTAGGTTAGATATGGGGTTATCAATCCTAAAACCCAAATACATTTATATTACTCCCATTTCTCAATGCTTTCCACCCATAGAGTGCTATTTTATAAAAAAAATAGTAAAATTACTCTGACACTATGACAACCAACATATTTTTCTTCATTCTATACCTGTAGTCACCTTACTAACTAAGACAGGAAGGGTGTGTTTCAACCTAAGTCCACTGGAGAGAAGATTGAGCTTTGTATTGATTTGTGCTCTAATAGATTTAAATGTTTTCCTTTTCATTACTTGGAATATTTTCTTGATTCTCCTCAATTCAATCTACATAAATTTGCACAAGACTAAAATCTACAGAATTGTTTGAAGTTGTTGCAAATATAATTATTTTAAAAAATACTTTTTAACTCACATCCTTAATTCATGCACTTCTTGTACATTCATGTACTTTTTTCTTGATTTTTTTTAAATGGAAGACTATGGTAATAAAAATAACCTATGAAAACTGTCCAAGAATGTTTGAAGAGATGTGAATGACTCTTTGACAAAATTAGAGTATTTAGATATTGCTCACACCTCAAGTGCTCTCACCCAACATTTGTGTCTGCCTTTTCATTCAACAAATATATCTTAGGTATTTACAGTATAAAGAACATTGTGTTAGCAGGAAAATGTTTGTTAAAACAAAAGGGGGAGAAATCATTTAAGTAAATAGTGTGGCTCACCTTATTTAACAATTACAAGAGATTCAATTCATATAAATAATTTGTTTTGTCCATTTAAGAGAAGGTAGGCAAATGTCTTGATTTCCATTTTCATATTATAATGAAGTGGCTTTCATTAATACATGAGATATTTCTTAAGCCTCTGCTTTTTGCAGAGTTGGGGCTAACCTTGGCCATATAGCTCAAAAAGCCTTATTCTTTCTATTCAAAAAATCATACCTCAAGGTTACTATGATCTCATCAAAGGAAAGTTTTCCACCAATGATGCAAATCACATTCTATTCATGTATGTTTATCTTTTGTAAGCTTGTTTATGTCATCTCATCAAAAAAAAAATTAAACCAAGCAAAAAATTTATGTTTTACTTTAGTATTCATCTTTGCTAGATATCTTTGATTCAGATCTAGAAATGAGAATCTCAAACTATACCAGTGATATCTGGAGCTAAGATTTATGGAGAATATTCTTTAGGAAGAGAAACAGTTGAAACAATAATAAGCATATCGAATCAATTTTTACATCTCTTTGGTCTTTTCAGAATTCTAATAGAGTATTTGGTGAACAGGATAATGAATACAATTAACAAAATTTGCTTATAGCAAGAGCTGGAAAACAATTGTGTTACTTATGCTCTAAACTAACAAGACAGGCCACCTACAATCGATACGTGAGCTTGCTCACTGCCAAACAGTCTTCCCATTATGTAAATAGAATGGCCTGAGGGGTGAGTACAATGAATAGAATAATAATTGAAATACAATTGCACTAATAGTGAATTCCTTGTGACTGTCAACTTCTGTTACTCTCTCTCAGCAATGAGAAGAACGGGGACATATGGAGAGAGAATCTTTTTCTATTTCTGCCTCTGTGCTATAGCACAGGCAGACTTGCCTCTTCTCCTTCAGTTTGGAGAATGCTATACCCCTTCTTTCTGCTAATCCCATCTGACAAGGTCTAGTCCAATAACTTATACATAGGCAGTTCATAAATATCTACTCCCTGAAACCTGACTCTATGCCACAAGGACTGTGTCTTTCTTGGAGAAGCTATGGCTTTTTTCAGAGTCCATTGTAATCTCTATGATGATATTGACATATTCTACCATTTATCATTCCCTTATTTTGAGAATTCCCCTACCTTGACTTCTTGATGTGACTCTAACTTGATTCTCTTCTTTCCTTTCTAGCAGGTTTTTCTCTTTCCCTTTTACTGACTATTTTTATTCCTCTAAACTACTTACTATTATCATCTTTTAAAGTCTATTTCCTCAACCTTTTCCCCTTCTTTTTCTACATACATTATCTAAAATATTAGCAATTACACCAATACAGATCATTTCTATCTCCCATGTTGTTCCGGCTTCTTTCCTTGCCCATAGAACAAAATTTCCCATTGCTTTTTGGATGTTCTATTTGGGATAGCAACAAATCCAAAACAAAGCTTGTCATTTTTCACCCCTATCCTCACTCAACATAGTCTTTTCCTAAACTTAGAGATTACATGGTATAATAAAAATAGTCAATCATTAATAATTATTTTTGAGTGCCTACTTTGTGAGGCAGGAAGTTTGAGCTTTAGTCCCAATTCTACTCTTAATTTTATGATCTTTGGTAAGTTATTTCCTCTTTTGGGGACTCCATTTTCTGATATGGCAAATGAGAAGCTCCATCTAGATTACTACCTAGGTTCTTTGCAACTCTACACCCTCCAAGCCAGCATAATAGAGTAGCTGACCTAGCATTCCTCAATAGTTGAGTAAGCAGATTGGAGTTTAGGACTATGCTGACCAACCCACATCCAGGATCCCCTGCGTCTGCTAAAATCAGAGGCATGGTAATCTGGGAATGTGACTTTATAGTATTTTTCTAGATTGAATTATGCAACCTAAGTTCTCCCTACTCCCTTAATAAAGACAAATTGAAAAACTGAAGTTAAGAGCATCAAATATAAAACAAGATTCCTATGATTCATATAAATTTCTATTTATCCTAACTCATTGTAATTACTATTTCCCAACAAGAATCTATCTGCATGCAATGGAAATCCTTTCTAGGGCTACTTTGGAGCATTAATCTAAGCCATAACTGTATTCTTCCATCTAACTGGCCAGTGAGGGTATGAGACCCTTTGCTCAACTCTGTCCCCTTCTCCAGACTATAGGCATGAAATGGACTGTCCACACTGAATTATTAGCAGCAGCACAAAGTTGCCATAGAACCTACTTGTTTTTTGTTTGTGTTTTTACCTTGGCCACTGGAGAGACATGACAACAGTAGACGAAGCTTTCCAACAGAGGAAAAAGCTAGAGCATTCTATCTACAAGACTTGTGGGATTGACTGTTATGGCTTCTTTAAATTTCTAAAAGTAGTAAAGATGACTTAGATTTTATTGTGATATTAATGTGATAAAATGCAGAAGAACCTCTCAAAGACCTCCCTTTTTGTATGCACCCAGTTACACTCACTCAAGTAATATGTAAAAGCCAGTACATTTACTATGCATTCTTCTAGTAATAGGAATATGATGAAACTCCAAACATACTGTAAATATTGCTGGTTGCAATCTGTTTCTCTTCCTGGGCACACAGACAGCACATGATGACATAGTTTTAGTTATTTATTTGGTTTATGTCACTGTAAAGATGTTTTATGTTAGAGCTTGTATTATTTTAGGGGGAAATTCCAAACCAATACAGTCATTCCATGGCACATATTATTGTGAGTACCACTATGTTGGTAACTGTCGATTTGTGAGAAAGACTTTTTCGTGGTTCAGTTTGACACCTAAAAGAGAGAAAGGCTCCATGTGACTTCATACAAAATCCAAATCTCTCTACTTCAGGCATATTGCAAAAGGATTATAAAGGGGATAGAACATTCAAGATTCCAGCCAACTTGAACTATTTTCTGTTCTTCATAGATGGTAATTTTACCTGCAGTCTCTGAGCCTTTATACAGGTAGCTTTCCATGTCTGAAATACAGACGTACACTCCTCATTTCTACCTCTTAGAATCCTTCAAAGCTCAGCTCAGATGTTACCTACACAACACCTGCGAGGGGTCTTGCTTCCAAGAATGATTATTTATACAAACATTTTATATAAATACACACATATATAATTTATGCTCTATTTATAAACATATTTACGTATTTTATACTTCTAGTTTATTTTTACATCTTTATATTTACACAAATACATAAATATATGCACATATATACATATGCATACATATGTGTATATATATTGTATACGCACATATACATGTATGTATTATTCTTCTGGAAGAATATAAGTTCTATGTGGGCAAGTCATGCTTCATGTTTATCTTTCTGTCCATAGTGCTACTGAGAGTTATGTTGATTCAGTTACCCAGTGTTCTCAGCCCGTCTTGTCAATCACTGCTGGGGGAGGCTCTTTTGGGGAAGGCAGAATCAAGTCTGTAGCTTTTTTCATTACCTGCCCTTTGTCACATACCCTTACCTGCAAATTATTGTGTTCTTGCTACCTTGGGGAGGAATTGACATACCAGGGTCCAACCTCTTTTGCTGGCATTGACCTATATGAATTGTCTGTCTCACTACAAAAGTTCACAATAAAAGCTGTCCTGAGCTTTGAAGCCACTGCTTATCTTCAGTGATCAGTCTGTCAACATATTGCTGCCTTGATGTACTTACAATAAATTCCTTTAATTCTATTTGTCTTGAGTTTTGCCTTGTTAATCAAGGTGAAATCCCAAATGTTGAATTTTCCTTTCAAAAGTAACTGTGGTGATGCCTTGCATGTAGTAGGTGCCAACTGCTTATTAAGATTTCCCACAGCCTTGTACCAAAAGAAAGAAGACACAGAGAAGAGGCAGCCCCCTCCTAGGCATACACTTGTGTAGGAGGCCATGAGTTCGTGGCTTATGGCCTGCTTCTAGGGAAGAACAACTCCCAACCCCTGCTGAAGCTTGGACAGTTTTCTGCCTTTCAAGGCTGACAAAAAGAGGAAACCTGAGGGCTGGAGATTGCCCTTTGGTATGCCAACAGAGTTCTGGTTAGCAGGCAATGGAAAAAATGTCATTATGGCTGACAGAAAGCAGTCAGAGGCTAGCTGCCCTCTCTGAAGTAGAGAGAGGAAAGGGGAAGGGGCTCTATTGGGAATCCTCAAAAAAAGTTCTCCATTTTCATTAGAGCTGGAACTGGGGGTGAGGATATCAGAGACACAGAATATTCCCTGAAAGTTTTCCTGACCACTCCTTATGAGGCATAATGGTGACAATGTCAAAATCTAGAAAAGCTAGAAAAATATCAGTGAAAATATTTTAATAAGTCATATTTTCAGAGAAGAGAAATCCACTGATTTAAAATATCTGCTGAAACAATTTTTAAAAATTCAAATTATCCTCATTTTGGATATATCTGAATGCCTCTCTAATTTATGGATGCCTTTCCACCTGGGAATCTTCTCAAGAGAGGCAAGATATTAAGAAGAGAAGTTACATACACCCCTTCAATTCTGAAGATAGGACATTTAAAGAGTTCAGCTGAATTAGAGGTGGAATTAGAACACAGGACCCCTGGTTTTTCCATTGTATCATGCTGCTTCATGTGAAGTGAGAAGACCTGTGTTATAGTCCTGACCCTAAACCTCACTAGTTCTGTTTCACTAAAAAAGTTATTTCCTTTACTAGCCTCAGTTTCCTCACCCGTTTTAAATGTACATATTATGGATTTTTTTTCTTTCTTTCCCTCCCCCTCTCCCAGGGGAATCAGGGCATTATTTATTGTCAGCAGGCCAAAATTAGCATCAAACTGATCAGCAAACATACACATATATTAAGATAAATTGAGCTAAATACTTTAAATGGTATGGCATTAATAATACTGTCTAAATCAAAGGATTGTTGGGAAGAAAGCCATTCATAAAATTCAAAGCATTCCAAAATATGAGCTGATCTTCCCATTATTTTCTTGCTAAATGCTAAATGCTAAATCATCTCCCTTCCTAACATCCTTTTTCTCCCCACTCAGAGTTCTGTCATTCCCATTTGTGTCAAACTGTCTCTGCAGTTTGATTCTGTCAATCCCCTGATCCACTGGATACTGTTTTCTCTCTTGGTTCTAATGATATTTTGTTTTCTGATTTTCCTCCAGTCTTGACCTGTCTGATTTGCTCTTCCCATTCTCTTTTTCTGGATCTTCCTCTAGGTCATAACTACCTAATTATGAGTGTTCATCCCCCACTCTCACCAAAGGTTATGTCCAGGGCTTTCTGTTTGTTATTCCTCTATACTAACTCACTTATTGATCTCATCACCTCCAAAGGATTCAATTCGTATTTCAATGCAAATAATTCCCAGATCTATAGATTCTGCTCTAACCTTTCTCCTGAGCTACCATCACACATCACCTTAGATATCTTGAACTAGATTCTATTAGGTATCTTGAACTTAGTGGGTTAAAAAGAGAAATCACTCTTTCCCCCAAACTCTCCTTATTTCTGAACTTTCTTGTTATCATCACCTTCCTAATCAAATTTTGTTTCTACTTTATGACATCTCATATATTTTTCCTCTCTCCACGCACACAGCCACAGCCTTAGGTCAAGTCTTCATTACTTCGGTACTAGACTATTGCAATTAGCTTTCTAATTGTTCTTGCTGCTTCCAAACTCTCCCAACACCAATCTGTCTTCCATTCAACTGCTCAAATGCTTTTTTCTAAAGAATAGACTGAGTTATCTTCTTGCTTAATGAATTCCAATGGCTCCTCTCCAGGATCAACTATAACTGCCTTTGTTTGGCACATAAAGTATTTTGAACCTTTGCACTGGCTATTCCCCATGACTAGAATGATCTGCTAATTCTTCTCTACCTCTTAGTTTCCCTGGCTCCCTTAGCTCAAATCTCACCTTCTGCAGGAGATCTTTCCTGATGTCCTCTCCATCCTCCCACCCCATACCTGTTAGCATCTTCCTCTCTTGGTTTACCCCTACTCTCTCTCTAGTTCTTCATATCTAATTATTTTTAAGGCATTTCTGTCCAATAGAATGCATGCTCCTTCAAAGGAAAGAGCTGGGTTTTTTTTGCCTTTACCTGGCACACAATAAGGCACTAAAATAAATAGTTGTTAACCAATTAAAAGTTCTTTAAACCTTTGTTCTAATTTAAAATGTTGTCTTTGAAATGAAGACCATTTTTTTCTTCAAAAAACAATACCTTGAAGACTTTCTCCTTCAGCTGTTTTGTACAAAGTCTAAGTTATTGCCAGTTCAATTTAGCCCAGAAGTTGTTAATTAAACAAATGCATACTGTATGTAAAGTAATTCAGGAAGCAGTCAGCTTAAAGAGAAGGAAAGACAGTGGTTGTTTTCCTGAGAAAAAGAGTGAAGTGGAATTTTATTTCCAGATTGAAGACACGTCTTCTGATGGTCAATGGTGAGTAGGCAGGGGAGAATGGGGCGGGGGGGGAGGAAGGGTCAGTCATATTACCTTTTTTTTGTTTGAATTGTTTCTTGTACCTGGAATATCTTCCTTCCCCCTGTTCATCTTTTGAATTCATTTCCATTCTCCAGTACTCAACTCAAGAAGTTTACACTGGGAGGTTTCCCTTATTTTTCTGGATTTCATTTGTGTTTTATAAAGCATGTCCTTTACTGGGTTGACCATCTATTGCTGTATATTAATTATGGCTACCTATGGCTGTGTCTTATTCTAACATTAGACTTTTAGGAAACGATTGGGACTGCTTATTATTTCAACTTGCATGTCCCCAGCTTCTTGAATAATAATATTACTTGACATTTATATCAACTTTTAAATTTAAAAAACTCTTTATATACACTTTCTCTTTTGATTGTCAATTCAGTTTAACAAATACCTAATATATGCCTCACATTCTACTACCTTCAAAGATAAGAAAGAGACTCTTGTGCTCAAGGTGTTTACATTCTACTGGCTCCTCACCAAAGTCCTATGATTCAGGGATTCTGTATTATCATCACCATTTTACAAATCAACCCAGCAGGTGTTTTTTAGTGCCTACTAAATGTTTATATTGGGCACTAGATACAAAAAAATAAAAGTGGTCATCCTTGGTCTCAAGGATCACAGAGACAAGATTTGAACCCAGGTCTTCCTGATTCCACTAAGACACACTGCTCTCTTGAGATCTCACAGTTAATACGAGTAAAAGGTAATACTTGGACTTAAGCCTCTTTTGTTGCTTTTTCCAGCATACTTTAAATTGCCTCTCTAATTCTTCTTCCTTCTCTCTTATTCCTTTCCACTCCCCTACTCCACTTGAGGAATTAAATACTTTCATATTACTTACAATCAGCTATTTACCTCCTTTACTCTTTAAATGCCTCTCAGGCTGATTTATTTGTTTTGAGCTGCCCTTCCCTGTCCTCCTGCCCCTTTCAGGAACTGTACCTCATATGACTGAGGATTGATGTTCTGGCCTTGGACTTCTGTTGCATCAGGAGAGGACACCTAGTCTCTAGGAGGGAGACTGAGTCAGTATAGAAACACAAACACAATGGTTCTCATAATGGGCATTGCTAGATGGATATTCACTATGGTTAGGTTATAGTATTTCAAGAGAGAGACACAGCTGTAGTCAACAAAAGCTAACTGCCAGATTTATGAAATAACAAACAAGTAACATATACATACTTACTTGGACAAGAACATTAATAAGTGGGAGTGCCCCCGTTTTCTCTGCTATTCAAATTCCTACTTTGATCTCATTAAGGGAAGTGAAAGGAATAGGTATTAGTAGCTGAATTCTAGGCAATCAGCTCCAGAGCCTTCTAGCTGTGGGTGGATCAGAGATATTAAGGGATATTGTCTCCTTCTGCAAATTATATGGTTTTAGTTTTATTCAGAGGTAGACAAAGGGCGCTGGTTACTTCTACTTAGAGTGAACAAAGCCCCAGCCATCTCTGAAGAGCCTGACCTGAGTAGACTGGATAATCCTGAACACGGAGGTAGGCAGAGAAATATGCTGTAGGCAGGATTTCTCTCACAGATGCTCGGCCGTTAATCCACCAGTCTCAGTCTATATATCCCTCTTTCTCCTCTGGGTAAAGGGGCTTATTTAACTGGCCTGCATTGATAGCTATATTTAGAACATAGAATGGCCAGTTCATAGGATTTAGAGTCAGAAAGGGCCTTACTGATTATCTAGCCCAACCCCCTCATTTTATACAAGAAGAAAAAAGGCCCAGAAAGTTTAGATAGCCAAGAAGGTTAAATGGGCCAGTGTCACACAGCTGATAAATTCCAGAATATTCTCCAAATCTTTAAAATCCAGTACTCTCATTATAGTGTCTCAATGTGTAGTTTCTTATCAAAGATACACTGTGTGTGTGTGTATGCGTGTGTGTGTGTGTGTGTGTGTGTGTGTCTGTCTGTCTCTTATAAACTTATGTTTCCTTGGGACGGAATTCCCTTCCTTGGGGGAAGAGAATAGAATATTTAGTAAGTGCTTCCTATGTACCAGGCCCTGTTCTAAGCACTGTGCTTGGCTGTATAGTTATCTATCAATACCATATTCCTGGGGGGACGGGGGGGGGGGGCATACACCATTAAAATGATCATTGCCCAGACTCATGAAATATGGTGCCAGATATAGCAGCTATAGCGATATTTATCTTAGTGACATGTGGGTAGAGTACTAGACCAGAGTTATAAAAACCTAAATTCAAATCCTCCCCCATGTCATTTACCAGTTGGCTGTCTCTGGACAAATCACTTCTCTGACTGTCAGCTTCTTCATCTATAAAATGGAAATAATACCTGTGGTACCTATGACTTCTCAAGGTTTTTGTGAGGTTCAAATGAGAAAATGCGCTTTCCTGACTTTGTTGTTGTTGTTTAGTCATTTCTGTCATGTTCTACTCTTTGTGGTCCCATTTGGGGTTTTCTTGGCAAAGATACTGGAATAATTTGCCATTTCCTGCTCCATTTTACAGATGAGGAAACTGAGGCAGAGTTAAGTGACTTTCCCAGGGTCACACAACTAGTAAGTGTCTGAGGCCAGATTTGAACTCGGTAAGATGAGTTTTCCTGACTTCAGGCTAGGTACTCTAACCACTGAGCAACCCAGCTACTTTTCCTAAATTTATTGTGTTCGTAAATGCCGCTGTTGTTACTATTATTATCATCATTTCAGATGTTACCTTTAGCTGAAGATACTTACACCTTTGAAATAGGGCCGCCCAGGCACACATAAAGATTTTTTCTACCTATTAAGTAATGAGAGGTTCTCATTGGTGGTTGAAGTCCAGATAACTGATCTTAGCCAGCACAAGTGGCCAGAGTGTCATACCCGCCCATCCTTCTGCTACGCACCAGACACCAATCCTACAAATACAGTAATCAAATATCATTTGTCACAAACAGGGTTTGAGCTGATGTTAATCTCACAAAGTGACATTTTCAGACCAGGGTTTTACAGGAATAAGGACTTCTAAGTGTCAGCTTTAAATCTGCAATCCTGGCCATCTCCAAATTCAAGTAGAATGTGTCCTTTTTATACAAGACTAGTCTTTTTTCCCCCCATTTCTGAACTTCTTTGTGTAGATAGAACCAGGATCCCTCTTAATGTGTCCCCATAGCTCTATTTCCATTACTACTCATTCTCTTCTGTATTTACAAGCACCCTTGGAGCTGTTCCAATATCGATTTTCAAAGAGTGGTATTAGTACTAGGGGCAGCAGGTCAAGGCCCAGGGAGACTCGGAAATGCCTCCTTTTCTAAGAAAAGAACCGTTTCACTCAAATCCTGGCTGTTTCTAAAATTTTCTAACTTTTCACTATTGCAACTTAATCCAAGGAAGGACACACATACAAAATTCCTTTCCTAGAACAGATTTCTAAATACATATTTTTTTTCAAGATTTTTTTCTCAGAAGAAATGGAAGAAAGTACATGAGTGCCTGGGAGAAAGTCTTACAGCATGAGAGTATAAAAACTGGCGTGAAAGGATTATGTCAACATTTAATTGCAAGAGATACAGTTCCTCTGCCTTGAGGGCTTATGGCATAACTGGCTTTTCATTTAAAGCTCAGCTTCAGGGTAATTGAACGGTAGAAGCAATTTGACGGTTGCAATTTAGAAGTGTACATGTGCTTTGGTAATAACTCACATTACTGCTTACAATTTAGCCATAATTTAAACCTGGAGATTGAAAATCCCCTTGGTTGTGCGAATGCCATGTGAAATGTTTCCTTGGAAGAGGTTTTTTTTGTTTTTGTTTTTTTTGAGTTTGACCATGGCTCCTTTTATCATTCTTCTTTGTCTAGTTATGCATTGCTAGATGGCAGTATGGTTCCAGGGGAAGTGAGCATACTGGAATGGAGAGTGTCAGATCCAAAGCTAGAGGCATTGTGTTCAAATTCAGGCTCTGCACCTTATTATTTGACTGACTGCAGTCAAATGACTTGATCTTTCTGGTTCTCAGTTTCTCTAGCTGTAAAATGAAGGGGGCTGGACTACATGGTTTCAGAACTTTCTCTTAGCTCTCAATCTATGATCCTATGAGTTGATGTGGGGACTGACCTGCCATCAAAGTATGAGAGTGTTGAGTACCCCAGCCCTAGGCGACTTATAGGCTTCCCCTTTTGTTGTACCAGGCAGGGCTACTCTAACATAGACAGGTAAACTAGGTGAAGATTCTCTTGTTATTAAAGTAGAGAGAAGAAGAGAAAGAAGGGAGAGAAAATGGATAAGGGAGCAGAGAGAAGGCCAAAAGAAATGATAAAAGGTCTTTGTTCATGGATTTTAAGCCACCTAGGATGGGAAAAAAGAAAATCTCATTGGGGAAAAGGATAATTCCTGGCTCTCCTCTATTCACACTCAGTCAGAGTGCTTTAAGAATCTAGGTTTGTATTGGTAGTATCTTACTGATCAGAATCTATTTTAGGTTAATAAAGTCACTGAGTTGCATCAGTTCCATAAGGCAGTGACTGTCATTCTTAATAAACTTGAATAAATTCCGAGGAAAAAAATCTTATTTGATGGGGGGGGGGGGGTAGAGAGGAAGGGGAGGACAGTAGGTTGGGAGGTCATGCACCCTTCCCAAGCATTATGTTTTAATCTTTCAAAAAGCATTTGTTAACCACCTACTGTGTACCAGGAATTGTGCTAGGTGATAGGGATACAAACCAAAAAAAATGAAGTCCCTGCCTTCAAGGAGTTTTTTTTTTTGAAGGGGGGGGGTAGCATAGTATAGCATATAAACACCAAACCACCTTAAAAAGCAAAATTCAAAGTGTTTTCTGGGGAAGGGAAATGTACTGGTAATCAGAATGAGCAGGATAGATGTCTTGTTAAAGGTGGCTCTCGATCTGAGCCTCAGGAGAAGTTAGAAAATACAAAATATAGAGATAAGGAAGAAACATTTTCCAGGTATGGTTAACATTTTGTGGAAAGTCACAGAGATGAGAAATGGAATGTCATATGTGGAGGAGAGTAAACATGCCATTTTGGCTGGAATGTAGAGTATATGAAGGATAGTAGCATGGAGTAAGTCTAGAAAGGCAGGATAGAGCTATATTATGTAAAATTTTAGATGTCAAAGAAAAAATTTCCTTATTTTACCTTTTACCTCTTTTACCTTAGAGGCAAGAAGGTCAAGGCTCAGTAGAGGCAAAGAGACCGGAAAGAGGAAATCTTTCTATCTGAAGCAGTGGTTCTCAACCTTCCTAATGCCATGACCCTTTAATACTAGTAGGTAGGTGTGTCTGCATGTGGGCAGACCTGCCTGGAGACTGATAGAGGAGCAGTGTCGCAGTTCCTAAGACCATTGGAAACATGTGTTTTCCAATGGTCTTAGGTGACCCTGTTTGACCCCCAAAGGGGTCGTGACCCACAGGTTGAGAACCGCTGATCTAAAGGCATAGATAGAACCAGAATGAGGGTTACTTAGTTATTCCTTCACATTTCCAATTGAATGATAATAATATTTTAATATTGCTTTAAGGTTAACAAAACATGTCCCTACCTCACAGAAGCCTTCTGAGCTGTATTTGGGCTGTGTAATTATTTTGTTGCCCAATTTCCAATAAGAAAAATGTAAAGAAACTAAGACTCACAACTAGCTGGGTGGGAGGAGAGCTTAGATTCAAACCCACATCCTTTGGTGATGTAAATCTGTATGCACTATGGCACATTCTGAAGTAAAGTATAGGGGAAATAACTGCATTTATCATTGTGTGATCTTCCTTAGAACAGTCATTGACTCTCTCTGGGCCTCAGTTTCCCCATGTGTACAATGATTGGGTTGAATTTAAATGACTTGTCTTTAAGGTTCTTTCCAGCTTAATGGCCAGTAATAGGTCCCAGCCCAAACCTCTCTTGCACATTGTTTGGGTTTTGATGGCTCAGAGTGAGTATAAATAGCAACCGTTTTCTGTTCTGGTCAGAAATTCTGACAGTTTTCCCACCCAGATTGTTTTTTTTTCTGTGATGGCAAATTTGGCTATCTTTTGTTTCAATTCTCACTTAGCCTTTAATCACTCAATGGGCATTGCCTCAGACAAACTATGAGTTGGGAAAGACTTTGACTTAAAAAGGCCAAGGTCTCCCATTGCATCCTGTGTCATCACCAGTCATCATGACTTCTGTCCTGCCACTGGACGCCGATGACTCTGGAGGAGAGAGAGGCTAATGATGGTGAGCAACTCTGCTTCACTTAAATCTGATTCACTAGCAAGTCAAGCCATCAGCCTCATGACATCATCAATCCTTTTCCTGAATGGACAAATGACAATAACAGCAACATCCACCTCGAACAATTCTAATTTCACAGAGTTAAGTGAAATTGTAATACATTTTTTCTGAATTGTTCCCACTCTTTATCAAGAAAAAAAATATCCTGGATTGTCCTTTTTGGCACAAAATTTACCTGTGACTCTCTCTTAAAATATTATCTCTTAATGTACAAAAATTTCCCAGGCACAGAACTTACAGTATCTACTCGAGTACATTAATAGGCAATATGTATAAAATTATGTTCCTTAATCAGCCATAAGTAAATCTACATGGCTTAAAATGATATTCATCTAAACTAGTAATAAACTGGATCTCAGAATCTCATTTTTGCCCTTTGAAAATATTGCTGAGGCTGAGTCTAGGCAATCTGAGGACTTCCATGTTCGCTGTGGTTCCATTTCCCTGATGAAACTCATTTGGCCAAACATGGAAACTCAGAATTCTGGTGTGGGACTTCATAGGCTCTTTTGGTCTTTAAGTCAAGAGACTTGAGTTCAAAAACCTGAATGATTATGGGCAACTCTTAATCTCTTAGCTTCAGTTGTTTCATCTGTAATATGGGGGTGATACTGTTTATCTCACAATCCTGTTGGGAGGAAGGCTTCACGTAGATTTTATAAGGCAATAGAAATATGCTATCAACCAATCCACAAATATATACTAAGTATTTATTATGTGCCTGAACTTTTGTAGGTGGGAAAATGGGGAAAATTCCCTATTTGCCAAAAGTTACATTCTATGGGAGGAGGCTAGAAGTAGGTATAAAATATGTGCATGTAACATAACATAAATTTAATAAATAACAAGCCATTAAAAAGTAGTTAAAGACAAGATAATTTGGAGGATGAGAAAACACTTGAAACAGATGGTACTTGAGGAAAAAAAGGACTCTCTGAAGCAGAGGTAAGGTGGGAAGTATATTTCGGACACATGTGATAGCTGGTGTAAAGGCAGGAAGATGGAATGTCGCTTATGAGGAACACAGAGAAGGCTAGTTTGGCTGGATCTCAGAGTGCTGGAGGGCAAATGATGCCCAGTGAGCCTGGAAAGATAGATTGGGCCCAGGCTGTGAAGAGATTTAAAATCTAAGCATAGACGTTTATGTTTTATCGTGTGTGCAATCGGAAACTACTAGGATTGATTGAGTAGAGAAGTATCATAGTCAAAACTGAACTTAAGGAAAATTACTTTGGCAGCAATGTTTGGATGGTGTTAAAGAGGAAAGAGATTTGAGGCAAGGAGACCAATTATGACACTGTTGCAATAATTGAGGCAAGAGATGATGAGGAGCTGCACTAAAGTGGTTGTTGAGTTTGTGGGGAGATGAGGTCAAATGAAAACATACTCCATAGGTAGAAATGGCAAAAATTCAGATGGGGTTGGGATAGGAATGAGCATCTACATGTCAGGCATTGTGCAAATGTTATCTCATTTGAATCTCCTAACAGGTCTGTGAGATAGTATTTTTATTACCATCAGTTTATAGTTGAGGAAACTGGGGTTAAGTGACTTGCACAGAGTCACACCTAGTAAGTGTCTGAGACTGGACTTGAATTCAGGTCTTCCTGACTCTAAATCCGATTCTCTCTCTCTGTTATGCCACCTAACTGCAACTGATTAAATATGAAGGGTGAGGGAGAGGGAGGAATTGATCATCATTCTAAAGTCATGAACCTGGGAAACTGTAAGGGTGAAATGGGCTTTTGATAGAAGTAAAGTTTGGAAAAGGTAAAGGGCTAAGGAAGAAATATGATTATTCAATTTCGAACATGTTATTTGACATGTCTTTGGGATATCCAGCTTGAAATGTCTAATAGACAATTGATAATGTAGAACTGAAGCTCAGGGAAGAGACCAGAGCTGGATCTATAGACCTGGGAGTCATCTGTATATGCAGATATGTGGAAACTTATGAGGTTAAGATACAAAGTAGAAAGAAAGTCATGAAGAAGGCCTAGGAGAGAATCTTGGGGAACATGAACAGTTAGGAGGCATGATTTGGATATGAGCCAGCAGAGGAAACTAAGGAACAGTCAGACAGGTATATGAAGTATGGGTTGGAAACAGAAGTGAAAGAGAGAGAGAGAAATTGTCTTAAGAAAATGAATCAGAGATTGATCTTTTATTTTCAAGGGAAGAAAAACAAACCTGCATATTATGGAATGACTGGATTTGGAGTCAGATGAGGCCTGTGTTCCAATCATACCTCTAATACCATGTATGATCTTAGAGGGAGTCGTAGCTTCTTTAAGCCTCAGTTTCCTTATCTGTAAAATGGGGGAAATTATCTACAGTACCCATTCCATGGGGTTTGTATGAGGCTCAAATACTATAATATGTATACATGAAGTTAAATTTAACAAACATTTATTAAGTACCTACTATGTGTTAGGCACTGGAAATAGGAAAAAAAAATAGTCCCTGCTCTCGAGGACCTTACATTTGAATAGTGTTTGTTTGTGTGAGAGGGAAATATCCTAAACACAGAAAAGAAAATGCAAAATATCTATAAAGTAATTTGCAGGAGGGGAGAGAGTGTCCTGGAACCATTAGTTTAACTAGGGAGATCAGAAATACTTGTGCTCAGCTTTGAAGGGAGCTGGGGATGCCAAATGCCAAGGAGATGGGGGGGGGGGGTGGAGAAGAAGACTATTTCATGTATGGGAGATTGCTATATATGGGAGATGGCAGACATATGGGTTATTGAAAGTTGTAGATAAGAATGTAGGGCACTATGGGTGGAATATAGAGTGTGTGAGAGAAAAGAATGTAGAATCAATTCTGAAAGATGGTTTGGAGCCAGACTATGCAAAATCAGACAATCAATCAGTCAGGATTTATTAAACACTTATGATGTTCCAGGCACAAAAAGAGGCAAAAGACAGTCCCTGCTCTCAAGGAGCTGATAATCTAATGGAGGGAGACAGCATGTAGATAAACATACACAAATTAAGCTATATACAGGATAAATGGGAAAGAATTAAAAGAGGGAAAGGACTGCAATGAAGTGAAGTTAGCAGAGACTTCCTGTAGAAAGTGGCACTTAAGGAAGCAAGTGAGGTCAGTAGTTAGCATTCTAGTCATGGGAGACAACTAGAGAAAATGTTCTGAAAGCTAAGATGTAGAGTCTTATTGGTGGAATAGCCTCCAAGAGGTATCTGCGTTTCATATTGAAGGCTATAGGGAGCCTCTGGAATTCCACGAGCCCTGGAATTTCCCTGGTAGGCCTGTGTTTCACAAGCATCAATCTGACAATTTTGTGTATGCTAGACAGCAGAATGGTGAGACCTGAGGAAGGGAGACTAATCACAAATCCATTGCAATAGCCCAGGCAAGAAGTGGAGGTGGGAGCTTAGGACATTGAAAGGGAAAGTAGGGAGAAAGCCATGAAGAGGGCCTAGGAAAGAATCTGGAGGAACACCGAAAGTTAAGAGGCATGATCTAGATTACAGGGAGGCAGAGGAGACTAAGGTACAGTCAGACAGGTATATAAGGGTGGGGGTGACAAGATGGGAAGAATGAGACCAAAGTGAAAGGAGTTGTGGATATTTGACAACTGATTGGCTATGGCTGGTGGGTGTTGAGGGAAAGTGCTTTGTAGACCTTTAAATTCTATAAAAGCTCAGTCGTTTTTTTTTCTCACCCATTGGGAAGGAAGGGCCCTTGAGGCATATGATCCCCCTGACTCTGACTCCTCTTCTTATGTTTGCAAAAGGTTCTAACTAGTACCCATTGCTTTCTTGTAATGTCAAGAGTTGCTTTGTAGTTCAGGCTAGTCTTTATCAAGCCGCTGTTGTCAAGCTATTGAGACTGCTTAATGATTTTCTTTGAAGAATCAATGTTGCTGGCGACCTAGTCAAAGCAATGAAACAACTCTAAGTGGACATTTACAAAGGGTACCCAGGCCCCAAAGGCTTGATATACAAGCCTGCCAGCACCAGGCTCACCTTTGGTAGCCCTCATTCACACACACAAAGAGAGGCAGAGGCAATTACCCAAACAATGCAGCCCAAAGAAATGCTTTCACCTGAACTATCCACGTAATGGAAAGGATAAGTATGTGACTGGTGGCTCTGTTGCTTAAATTCGGAGGACTGATGAGCTCACCTCTCCAATCACCTTGCAGGAGTGTGGAGACCCATCAGAATGCCTGATCACGGCATCCCAGGCAGAGGGCTAGGCCCCCAGACTTAGCATCCTTTGGGTCTCATCAAATTAACAAAGGGGTCACAGGCAGCAAAGAATCAGCCCTCTCTGGCACCCTACAGACCGTCTGGTAAAGAGACTATTGTTCTCAGCTTGATGAGAAGTCCCCCATCTTCACCTTGATTCAGCAAGTACCCTGCATTCAAAGTCATAAATGGAAATAAAATCCCGAATCCATCTATTTTAAATGTTAAAATCATACCCAAAATTGCTCCTGACTCAAAACCCGGTGATGGGTCCCTGCTGCTCACACCATCTCCCCTTTTTTCTCCTTTACTGACATTAATAATATCAGTATCAATGGGGAACCTATATTTGAACAATTACTTCTTACAGAAAAATCATATGACCCTGAAAGAACAATCATCTTCATGAGTATATAATTTGTTAGATGTTGGAGCCTCTCCCAGATGACACATCCTATGCCGGCCATTCTTGACTGTGTAAAGCATGCCTGTGAGGAGGAGTGTTCTCTGCTCCATTCCCCTAGCATCCCTCCTGCTGGTGTATGTACAAGAGGTGGAGGGGAACATAAGGTGACTGTGTCCTGGGGTGATAGTCCTGGCAGTTAGTAGGCATAGAGGTGATACAATTCGGGGTGTCAAATGAAATGAATGTACATTTCTTTGAATATCTTCAAGTGCTATGTAAATGCAAGACATGATTATGACTGTTAGTACTACTATTTTAAATCACAAAGCTATGGCTGTTCCAGTGTTAGAGACCTGGGCTGTTACTGCCCTGGATGGCTCACTGCCGAAGCCCATAGCAATGCTGGGGATACAAAGGCAGAACCAAAACGATTCCTATCCTAAGGAACTTCCATTCTCAAGAAGGGGTGGAGAGAGGGATTCAACAAAACAGAGATAGGTACAAAATGTGAATGAGGTACATACAGAGTATTTGAGAGAGGAACAGCAAATGGGAAATCAGGAAAGGATGTACATGGGAGTGAATGAGTCAATGAATAAAAATGCATTTATTAAGGACTTGCTTTGTTCTGTTCACTGCGCTATGCAATGAGGATACAAATACAAACCAGAAAGAAGGTCTCTGCCCTCAAGAGGCTTATGTCCTAAAATGTGAAGACAATCATATAGGGGAAGTAGCATTGTAAAGGGAGAAGGGAGGAGTAGGAGTAGCAGCATGGCTTGGAGATGGCTAAGAAGTGTCAGTATTGTGGTAGGTCTAGCACTGGGCAAGGTAAGGAAATCAGAGCCCAAGACCTCAGGAGATTCCACCAGGCCTGAGCCTTGAAATGAGCTAGGGATTCTCTAAGGCAGAAGGAAGATGGAGAATAAGACATTTTTTCCTTCTTCTCCATCCTCCAATGCCTATGTCCCTTTGAACCAACTAAATCAATAAAAAGGAACAGTTACTGCCACATGGGGATACAAACCTAGTCTTCATGATATCCAAAGTGTCTCTGTTAGCACGTTAAGCTGCATAACATTCCCCAATCTT
The DNA here is from genome assembly GCA_028627135.1 of Pseudochirops cupreus. Taxonomy (NCBI): domain Eukaryota; kingdom Metazoa; phylum Chordata; class Mammalia; order Diprotodontia; family Pseudocheiridae; genus Pseudochirops; species Pseudochirops cupreus. The sequence continues at coordinate 172,471,155 of CM053581.1, read as the reverse complement.
TTAAACATTCTGTGCAGCTCTGAACTCTCATTCAAGAGGAAGATACCTGAATAGCTTGAAATCACCTGTCTTACACAGCTGTTACTCATGTTACATAACCTGCAGCTAATCACTACCTTTCTTTCAGGTGTGATTTCCTATAGTGGCTCCCTCAGAGTCCGTGCACTATTCTATTATGTTTCTACATTAGCTCGAGGCTGCCTTCAGTCCCTGAATATTGTAAAAAGCCAATGCATCTCTCCATTAATTATCTCTACTAGATCCCTTATAACATGCTCAGATTTTGCTTAGAAAAGATAATGGATTATCACCCATTAACAGTTTAACTGAAACTAGTTTCTATCAAAATATCTTTGTTTTCCCTTCAGAAAATAGGAGACCTCATGGGGATATGATATAGAGCAGTGAGTTTGGATAGAGGGAAAGAAGGTATGCCTGTGCTGTAATAACATATGGGAATGTCCAAATCTCAGAACATACTACTATTGTCTGAAAAATCAATGTGAGTTAATGGTACAACGTGGCTGCCACAGAAGCAAATACAATTTTACGCTACACTTGAGAAGAATAGTTTATAGGACAAAGCACGCAGGAGTCTAGTTGTCTTCTGCCTCAGTTGGATCACATATGAAATATTGTGGTCGGTTTCAGACACTGTTTTAGGAAGCACATTGATAGATTGAAGAGCTTCCAGAGGCTGGTGACCATAACAATGAGACTTGGTTAAAGAAATTAGGCATGTTTACCCTGGGAGCTGGGGGATCACACAGCTAGTAAAAGTCTGAGGCTGGATTTGACCCCAGAGTCAGGAAGACTTTTATTTATGTATTTATTTATCCTCTGAGCCATCTTACTGACTCATCCTAACAATCCCAAAGTAGACTGACTTTCCCCAGGAAATTAATGATGTGGGTTCTTGCAACCCAGATGTTATCTTTGATTCCTCATTCTTTCATCCCACATGTCCACCCTCTTTGTGAATGCTGTTGATTCTAATTTTGTTACATCTCTCAGATACACCTCCTTCTCTCCTCTGATACCACTGACCATCCTGGTCTGAGCATGTCACTCCTTTTCTCAATAAACCTCAGTGACTCGCTATTAGTTCAATGATCAACGTAAAATCCTATGTTTGGCATTTAAGCCCTTTAACCTGGCCTCTTCCTACCTTTTTGGTCTTCTTACACATGAGTCTTCACTGTGTTCTCTGTGATGCAGTGACACTGGCCTCTTTGCTCTTCCTCACACAAGACGCTTCATCTCTCCATGCCATGAATGCTGACTGTCCCTGATGTCTGGACTGCTTTCCCTTCTTACCTCCCTCTCCTGGCTTCCATGGCTTCCTTTAAGTCCTAGCTAAAATCTCTTCTTCTGTAAGACACTCTTCCTGATCCCCATTAAAGCTAATACTTTCCCTTTGTTGACTTTCTCCAACTTTTTATGAATCTATCCTGTTTGCACATAGTTATCTGTATGTAGCCACTGTCTCCCCCATTATACTGTGAGCTCCTCGAGAGCAGGGACTGTTTTCTGTTTCAGTTTTTGCGTTCTTTGGCATCTCCAACACTTAACACAGTGCCAGATACATAATAAATGCTTGATGAACGTTGACGTAACATTGCCTTGCTGCAGGTCTTCAGATCTTAGACGATCACCTTTTGGGGATGCTCTAGATTTGATTTCTACAGAGATTGGAGAAAAGGGCCTCAGAGGTACAATCCACCTCAAAGGTTCTGACTTTGACAAAATCTCAAGATCCAGGAATCTCAGAATGCCTTGAGGTAATCTAGTATTGCTGAATTATAAATTAACGATTTCTGTGATCTCGAAGGCTCAAGCTTCTGAATTGTGGGACCTGGGGAAACATGCACAGGGAATAAATACCTTTTCCCTGGAGGGACCTCCAAAGTCCCACATTCCCCCTCCCTCAATTCCAATCCATCTTCCAGAGCTGGCAAGGCAATTTTCCTGGGGCAAAGGTCTGACCATGTAATTCTCCTACTTAATGAATTTCAGTGGCTCCTTGTTATCTCTATTATATTTTATAAACTCCGATGTTTGTCATTTGTTGCCCTTTACAAGTGGGCAGCTAGGTGGCATAGCAGAGTGCTGGGCCTAGAGTCAGGAAGACTCTCTGAAGCCTCCTGTACTTACTTGTTGTGTGACCCTGGGTAGGTCATTTAACACTGTTTGTCTCAGTTTCCTCATGTATAAAAGGAGCTGGAAAAGGAAATTGAAAACCACTCTAATATGTTTACCAAGAAAAGCCCAAATGGAGTTGCATAGTCAGAGTCAACTGAACAACAAAAAGCCCTTTACAACCTGTTCCCATCCTACCATTCCAACATTATTATGCATTGTGCCTCTCCAAGCATTCTGGTAGTCCATCCAAACCAATATACTTGAAATGTGCTCTCCTCACTCCTACCTCTTTTTTTATGTCGCTTCACCTCAAATCCTAGTCTCTACCCCTCTTCATTGTCTATTTTTATCTACCTTTAGAAAAGTGGTCTTGCGATGTGATATGGCAATATGTCACATGACTTTTATAGAGAAAAAAACCTGTGTGGACCTAAATTTCCTGGCTATAAAATGGTAGGTCTTTCTTTGTTCTCTCAGTTGTTAGTTCCTCATCTTATGTATTTATGTATGTATGTATATAATAAAGTGTAAATATATGTGTATATTTATGACATATAATGTATTTATATGTGGGTTTGCATATACACAGACACACATATCATGGACTTACCTATAACATGAATCCTGTTAAACTGCTTTAGTTCAAGGACTGTTTCCTATTTATATTTATATCCCTAGTGCCAGGCACATAATAGGCTCTTAATAAATGCCTATTGATTGATTAAGAGGATCAGACTAAATGATGTGCAAGGTCTCTTCTAGTTCAAAGTCTTATAATTATGTGTGTAGATACAGTCATAATGACATGACTTCCTAAGGTGGTAGAGTGGGTATCATAACTATTTCTTTAATATTGCTGCTGAAGGTCATGGAAGTTCTCAATGTATGGTAGCAGTCAGTACTTAAAATTCCATATAATTTATTTTCACCTTTAAAACTATAAATGTGGTGGGTGAACTATGGGGAAGAATGTCAGATACCCTGTCAGATGTGACCTTGGTTGTGTTTAGCTGTTTTTTCTTTTTTATGAGGATAAAGATACCTAGGGTGAGGAGAGCACGGGTGTGTGTGTGTGTGTGTGTGTGTGTGTGTGTGTGTGTGTGTGTGTGTGTGTGTGTGTGTGTGTGTGTGTGAAAGAGAGAGGAGGGTGTTGTATGTATACAGAAGTGACAAGGACAAAAACAAAAGCATAATAAACTTAAAAATTACTATTACATATCAGTTTGCATTCCCCTAACCTTAAAAGTCAAACTTAACACATCCTTCCTCTCTGGAAATTCAAATCCATTTAACAAACTTTTTAAAGAATCTAATATTTCAAGGCATGTGCTGACTGCAAGGGGTCAGAAGATAGAAAGCAAAAAAAGAATAGACCTTTCATTTAAAGGGTTTAGGGCTGAATGAGTGGGATGGGGAAGAGGAGAAGGGGAGGACTGGCTATGAGGCACCAGAGCATGTGGAGCCCAGTAGAGGGTGCCTTACAGACTTGGGTACCACCGCCAAAAAGTAGAGAGAGAGGATGGCATGCTGTGGATGGGGAAAAATTACCATGCCAGCAAAAATGGGATAAAAGGGGTGTTAAAAAAAAAAAGACTGGAAGGGTATTAGGCATTTATTCTGTGGAGGGCTTTAAATGTGAAATTGAAACTCTTTATATTTTGTCCTAGAGAGATTTGGGAGCCATTGAAGATCTTTTGAGTATTGAGGTGGTGATATGGTAGTGATTTGGTCAGATCTCAATATTCACTTGGCAGCTCTTTGCATGTTGTGGAGTGGAGAGAGAGGGGAAGGGAATTGTAGTCCTCCATTTCCATTTTCAAAGTATTTTGATGTACCACTGTCATTTGGGTTTCTTCTGGTTCCTAACCATCCTTGGGGTCTGGTTGTTAGCTCCATTTGCATTCAGACCAGTTACTCAGGTTGGTCTGGCTGTTATCAGAATCTCTTTTTCTTTGCTTTTGTGTGTGTATCTTGGACCCCTTTGACAGTCTGGTGAAGCCCATGGAAACCTCAGAAAAATGTTTTGTTTTGTTTTTTTAATTCATGAACTAAAATACATAGGATTACAAAGGAAACAAAATACAATTATCAAAATGTATATTTTTAAAACCCAGCACTTTCATGGTCTCCAAATTAAGAACCTCACACTCAGTGAAGAGAAGAGAATGGTTTGTGTCTCTGCAGTTCAGTTATTTCAGAAGTGTTTTGCCTCAGCCTTGAATGGCACAGCCCATTCACGATTCCTTATTCATTAAGCAGTTAGCTGTCTTCCCAGGGGTTGTTTGGGGTGAGAGCTGACCCTGAGTGGCCTAGTCTAACAAAGTAGATCTCTACCAGAACACAAAGTTGGCATATTTATATTGATATCTCTAATGATCCAGGCAGGAGTTTTCACGGCTTTGTATTTCGAAAACATTTTGAGGTAGTTTCAAGGTCTCAAATTTTCTTCTGGGGTTATGGTAGGGAAAAAAAAAATCAAATCTATTCATCTCTCTGATTAAAAGGACACATAGTGCAATTCAGATCTGCCTGCATACCCAGGAACATCATTAGCAGGATTCTATTCCAGGTGTGACTAATCCCTTCTGAGGTCACTTGTGTTGCCTTAGATGGTTATGGCCGTTTTGCATCATCCAAATTGAAACAGACCTGTCAAGTCACAGGCAAATGGCTTTATCAGATTTAATTAACCCAACACCATGTAATAATTGTATTCGTAATTATTCCTGACTGAGACTTGAAATAATTCCCCAACAAATAAATCACCCCAGTCTGAGGTGTATTTAGAGGGTGATTTGATGAGGTGGCAGAAGAATATTGACAAGTTCCTAGGCAATCCTAATTATGCTAAGAAAATTTAAATCACTCCATGGCACTGGAGGAGGGGCAGCAAGTGGCAGATGGCCCCTTTTCTACAGACTTGTGTTAGGGAATGGGCTATTAAAAAAAGCGTACCATCTTTACATCTCAGAGGCAAAAGGGATAAAGCAAATGATGCTTGTGCCCATGGACACAGGGCTGAGTGAATCATTGGGGTGACTGATTACAAAGTAGCTGTCTTCTCCCACAAATGGGCAATTAAAGCTGTTTGTTATGATGCCCTATGGGTAGGTGAATATTTTCCAAGTAGAATTATAATCTTTCCAATGTAATTATTTTTTAATCTCAAAGATAAACTACACTTAATTAAGGCAAGGCCCCAAAATGAACAAAAACAGAATCTTTTCAGGGATGCCATTCATTTCCTCCTGTGCTTCTGAATGACCAGTTATGCTGGGAAATACAAGCACTCACTCACTAGGAGCTGAATCAGTGCTTAACTAGTGAATCCACCTGTTTAGTGTATCCAGTAAAATCATGGCGTTTTGAATGTTTTACAACTTAAAATATTCACTTTGATTTATTTTTCAATTCTCAAGTATTTATTTCCTGACTTCTCAACTCCCCCCGCCCGCCCACTTAAAAGAAAAAATAAGTATTTTAATTTAAATTAAATTTAAAAAATAAAATTAAAATATGAAATTAAATATGGTAAATATTTATAGTCAAACAAAACAAATTCCTACATTGTACACGTCCTAAAATCTATGCCTCTGTGCCCTGAGTCAATCACCTTTCCCTGTCAAGAGTGATTAGCATAAGTCCTCAACAATCATTGGGCTTTTCCAAACAACTTAATTCTAGTGCCTTCCCTCTGTTATTATATCTAGTTTTCCTGAATATATTTATTTATGTTTTCCTATAATTGTTTGCGTGTTGCAAGCCACCCTTGGGAGCTCCTCGAGGTCAGAGTCCAGTTTTGCCTAACTTTGTATTTCCCCAGTGCCTAGTCCAGTGCCTGGCATATAGTTGGTGCTTGATAAATGCATGTTGACTTGACTGCATAACCATCATTGGTCATTGGATTTATCAGAGATCTTATATCTTTCAAAGTTGTTTTTACAAATGTCATTTTACAAATTATTCTCTTGGTTCTTCTCACTTCTATCTGCCTTGCTCTTACAAGCCTTCCCAGTTTTCTCTGAATCTGTCCCTTTTGTCATTTAGAAGGTTAAATATGCAACTTTAAATGGCCTTAAAACAAAGAAAGGCATGTATTCCTACAAGTTAAGAAGCCAATCTGCTCTCAAAAGAGATTTGTCCAACATATTTTTTACAATTGAAATCATACATGCTGAAAGGACTGGGATGAGTTTTCTGTAAACTTGGCTTTCAGACTTCTCCTACATTTAAATCAAATAAATTGTAATTGCCTATTGCTATCCCTGGCCAATCTAGGCAGTCTTCAAGCTCTCTGGAAAGTTCAGATAATACTTGGACAGTTTTTCAGCATGGTCCTAAACAAAGGTAAGGTGAAGCCCTTCTTTTTCTTTCTGTTTGACTATAATCTAATTCTGTTTAGAAATAAAATTTACATAATTATTTTAAGATAATAGTTTTTGAATATCTACCATGCCTTTTGCTTATTCACAACTTTACATTTTATGACTTTATTATGCATTTTGTACTTACTAGTTGCACATGTATTCATCCATTAGAATGTAAGTTTGAGGTCAGGGCCTACCCTTAGTAAGGGTCTTTGTATCCTCTAGCACCTAACATGGTACCTTGTACACAGAGACACATTAAAATGTGTTGAATTGAAATAAATTAAATTGAATTGATTTCTTATTTCAGTGGAATAGACTATAGCTGTATTAGATTATTGATGAACCCATTCATCAATTGCTAAGCTTCTTTAATTCATCATCTTTTAATCTTTAAAAAATCATGATGTAATATTAATATGGGGATGTGAGTTAACAAAACTTCTGAATTCTGGAACTAACTGGGAACTATAGAGACTTGATATGGGGTACTCAGCATAATTGAAGAATGAGGGGCAATGTTTTCTGTGCAGCAAAGCAGAATGGGGTCAATGGACTGTGGCTACAATTGTTTACTCTCATCATAATAGCACATGGACTATCCTAACTCTACCTTTTGATGTAGTTGATGGGCAAAGTCTGTGTTTCTGAAGGTGCAATCTGTAGGCATTAAAAAAAAACCCAACACTCATTGTTCTGGTTCAGTCTCCACATTGATGGGGCACATATAGTGAAGAAATTTGAACCAAAATTTTAGACAGAAATGTCTGTAAGCAGTTTTTTACCTGTCGATCAATGTAATACTATTATCTGTATTCTCTCTGTCTGTGTCTCTCTCTGTCTGTGTCTCTGTCTCTGTGTCTCTGTCTGTGTCTCTGTCTCTGTGTCTCTCTGTGTCTCTCTCTGTCTCTGTATCTCTCTCTGTGTCTTTCTCCGTCTCTCACTTTCTGTCTCTATCTCTCTGTGTCTGTCTGTGTCTGTCTCTGTCAGTCTGTCTCTCTCATCTCTCTGTCTGCTTGTCTATCTGTCTGTCTCTCTGTCTCTCTCCTTTGTAATATAAACTCATTTAGGGCAGGGATGGATCTACTTCTATTTTATTTTTCCTATCACTTGGCAACTAGGTGGCAAAATGGATAGAGTGCCAGTCCTGGAGTCAGGAAGTCTCCTCTTTGTGAGGTCAAATTTGGCCTCAGACATTTACTAGCTGGTGACCCTGGGCAAATCACTTAACTCTGTTTGCCTCAGTTTCTTATCTGTAAAGTGAGCTGGAGAAGGAAATGGCAAAACACACCAGTACTTTTGCCAAGAAAACTCCAAATGGGGTCATGAAGAGTCAGGCACAGCTGAAAAACTGCTCAACAAGATTCCCATCAGCACCGTGCTTAGCACAAAAATTCAAACGTTTAATAAATGTTTGATTGATTAATTAATTATAAAGTGATAACAATAAATTTATCTTCATTTAGCAATTTGGTCTGACCACATGGAAATAAATATGGACCAACACAAAAAGGTGCTTTTTTAGTAGTAGGACGGACCTTTTCAAGAAGGGAGGAAAGGGATTGCTCTCCTTTTTCTAGTGTCTAGGAAGACGAGAAGTAGATTATTTGGGGACTGAGGTTCTCCCTAATGGCTTATATAAGATCATATCATAGCATCCTAGATGGAGGTCCAGAAAGGATTGTACAGGCCATCTAATCTAATACCTTCATTTTACTGATTAGGAATTTAGCCTCATGGAGGTAAAGTGATTGGACCAGTTGAATGTTGAACCTAGGTCTTCTGACTCCGAATCTAGTGACCTTTCCATGGCACCAATCTGGGAATTACCACTCCAGGAAAATATTAATTTCTTTGTATTATTGATATGGATCTCATGAAGTTCCAGGTGTTATAAGAATTATTTCCATTCCTATGGGACTTCATGGTAAAGATTGTTTTATACATGCTAAGTCATTCGACACTTCAAAAAGCCTTATTGAATAATTAGATCAGGGATTATCATCGCCATTTTATAGATGAGGAAATTGATACTCAATGACACAAAGTGGCTTATAAAATGTCCATCACCAGTAGAGTAAGGAACTGAATCAAGGTCTTCTGATCCCTAGCACAGTGCCCTTTCCCCCCTATGTTGGCAGTCATTCCCTTGAAACTTCCTAATGCTTTTTTTTTTTTAAGTTTCATAGTTTGGCTTATTTTTTTTTCCAAGTGTATTGTTTCAATGTCTTTCTATGAGACAGAGCCAGGCTATCTCTGGGCTGCAGAAGTTATGCTGTTAATGTAATCATCACTCAGCATTAAGGATGTGAGTTAACATAATTCATATTGTGTGATGGCAATCAAATAATCAATCAGCATGAGTAAGCAAATGCTTAGGGAAATCACTCAGTGAATTATCTTAGATGGGAGTGGGTGTTCTGGCAGCAGGAGGTGGGGAGGCCTCCAAACAGCACAGCTTCACATAAATGCCCTTCTGGTAACTGTCATAGAGACATCGTTAAACCACTGCCTCTTGGCTTGGAAGGTTCTTAGACTCTATCTTTTTTTTTTTCTTTTTTGGAATGCAATTGGGGTTAAGTGACTTGCCAAAGGTCACATGGCTAGTTTGTGTGTTAAGTGACTGAGGTTGGATTTGAACTCAGGTCCTCCCGACTCCAGAGCCGGTGCTCTATTCACTGAACCACGTAGCCGCCCCTAGACTCTATCTTTTGTTGCTGATTTGGTCACATAGAAAGGTGTTTTTTTAGAACATTATGAACCAAGCTCTCATTAACAACTTTATTGCCTTCACATTTCATTCATCCAGCATCATCAGCTGTTCTACTGAAGTGAATTCTACAAATAACTGGAACATATTCTTTTAAATAACCTAACTTTATTTTAAAACTATTTCAGAGAATTAATCTTAGCATGTTTTACCTGCTTGCTAGCCTTCTTAAACCAGGTAACTAGGTGATGCAGTGGGTCGAGTGCTGGGTTTGGAATTATGAAGACCTGAATTCAACTCTGGTCTCAGACACTTACCAGTTATGTGATCCTGAGCAAGTCATTTTTACTTCGCCTCCACTTTCTTCACCTCTAAAATGGGGATAATAATAGCACTTATTCCTCAATGTTGTTGTGAAGATCAAACAAGGTAATAATTGTAAAGAGTTTAGCACAATACCTGACAGATACCAGGTACTATATAAATTCTTCTCTTTCTTTTCCTCTTTCTTTTTCTCCTCCTCCTTCTCTTTCTCCTTCTCCTTTTCTTCTCCCTCCTCCTCCTTCTCCTTCTTATTTTTCTTTCTCCTCCTTCATCATCTCGTTCTTCGTCATGATCTTTTTGTTATTATTATTATTATTATTATTATTAAACCTATGTAAACCACAGTTTTCTCATCTCTCATATGGGAATAATAACAACATTTACCTTACAGGGTTTTGTGGAGATGAAGTAAGAACATGTAAAGCATTTTGCATTTCTTAAAATGCTATATAAATGCTATCTTTATTACAGGGGCATTCAATATAAGCGAGGCTTTTTTATGATTCTCTAAGTGCATAAGAATCCCTCTGTTCTCCTGCTTCTGTAGAGTTGTGGCCTTAGGGGGTATTGTGGTGTAAAGGGCTCTTTTTCACGTATGTGATGGTATCAGATTATGAAGAATTTGGAGTTGTGTCTGCTTTCCAGGTTTTCTGTCACCTCCCCGCTTTCTTACTTTGAGCCCTCTGTGGTGTTCTTCTTTCAGTCCATATCTCATCATCCCATCATTTTTCCTAGTTGTTCCCTCTAAGCGATTGTGAATGGGGGAAATGATTAGAATTTTGCAAACATTAAGAATGAAAAAAAAGAACCAAGAGAGTCTCTGGTGGGTTCACCCATAAACAAAGCACATGAGCCTCAGTGCAATTACCTCAAGGCCTTTGGGTTCTCAGCTGTATTCCAAGTAGAAGAGGTTGTTGGCTAAACAATCTCATTTTTTACTGTCTCTGGATTGAGTTTACCTTGTTCTAGGACTTTTAATCTTACATCGGACACTTTGTTCTCTCCTTTTGAGAGGTGTATATGGTATTAAGGATGAAACCCTTTCTTAGTCATTTCTGCAAGACCATGTTCTTTTTCACTCCTGGTTTTGGGCCTCTGCTGCTGATGTTTATGCTTTATATCAAATATGTGAAATTTAGGGAATCAACAAGAATATTTTTAAAATGGCTGAGGAGGAATTATAGGGTGGCTTTTCTATAGTTTCCCTAAAGTTTCACTATTTTTATTTCTGCGACAGTGATGGCAGCTCATCCCTTCACATTTAATCACAGGATTGTCTGCCTAGAACTAGCTGCCACTGTTATTGGAATCATTCCCTCCCTGATTGAGGCCTGGCGAGGTTAGGTCATGTGAGGTCTCCAATGATTCCCTCCATTTCTGTATGAGTCTGTGTCATAGGAGAACTTCTTGGAACTGTAAAGAAAGTGTGCCATAATGGACAGAGGAATGGACTGAGCTTCAGAAAGGTTTAAATCCTACTTGAGCCACTTAATAGCTAGGTGACCCTAAATAAGTCACTTCATTTCTCTGTGCCTTTCTTAAATAGAGATAAGAAATCTGTAGCACTTATTTTAGCAAGCTGTTAGAATAAAATGAAAAATAATATGTGTAAAAATTAAGTGCTTACCAAATGGCAGCTATTTTTGGAGAGAGAAGTGGTTTTAGAGTCAAGAAGTCTGGGTTCCAGTCCTCTTTCTGACCCATAATGGCTGTGTGATCCTAGGCAAGTTACTAAGCAGCTCTTAGAGCCTATAAGCTACGGAACAGATTCAGATTTGTTTTGGGAGAAGAATTTTCCTTACTGGGAATTCTCTATCTAAATGAAATCAGAGCTTTGCTTAATCTCCCTCTCTCCTGCCCCTCCAACAATATTAATATAATTAATATTAATAAAATTAATATAACTCAACACAGAGAAGTTCACCTCAGGTTCCCATAACATAGATTTTAGGCAGGATGCCCAGTGTCCTTAAGGACTTAGCCATATACATCCCAGAATCTTATAGGCACCAATAGTCACAGGTTAATACTGGCTCAAAATAAGAATGCAGGAGACCTATCAAAGGATTTTTCTACTCTGTAAAATGTCCCTGTAGGGTCCAGAGGTCTCCTCTAAGGTTTCTCTCTGGAGTCACTCAGCAGCAGATACCCACAAACCATGGGACTACATGGGAAGATGAAGGCAGTGAGTGAGATAGGGAGGGCTCTTGTCTAGACAGCATCCTCATTTCCTTGACTGGCTCCCAGGAGATGGTTAATAAATATCAATTTAATCTCATCGAATCCCATTTGTTTAAACATTGAAAGGCAAGTTTCGTGAATCTTTATGCAGTAAACTGAGATAAATGTTCCCTTGCTTCTGTGTGGTTGTCTTGCATATAGTATTTATAACTTCCTGAAATTCCCAGTCTCCTCCAGCTCTAGCCTTGATGCCTCTGGATTGATATAGCGGTCAGCACAGATTACAGGTATGATCAGTCTGATTTCTGACCTTTTCTTTGTAGTCCTACCATACTCTGACTGCCAAGCTCTAGATTCTTCTTCTGGGGTTTCTCTGACACAAATAGCACTGGAGTCTTTGGACACACATCATAGAATTCGTCTATTGAAGATATTGGGAATGTGTCTCAGTTTTCTTAGAATATTAGGTAAGTTAGATTATCCTAAGGCACATGTATCTACATAATTCTGTGTTCATGTGTGTTTGTACATGTGTCTATCTTTGTATGAAATCGGATTCTGGGTATTGGGGTTATGATTATGAAGGTATCTGTGTGTGTGCCTTTCAGGATGGACTTGTTCATAGGAATGTGGGCTTATAGCTCTAAAGATGGAAAAGATCTTAGGGGTCTACTAATATATTCCCCACATTTTATAGATGAGGAAACTGAGGTTTAGGTTAAATGACTTGACCAAAAACAAATAAGCAATAAACTTCAGAGGTGGAATTTGAACATGGGTTTTTTGACTCTCAAGACATTGTACTTTCCACTGTAGTGTAACATTTGTGTGTCTGAGTGCTTAGGTCTGGTCATATACTAGAACAGGGGTAGGGTACTTTTGGCCTCGAGGCCACATATGGTTCTCTAGGTCCTCAAGTGCAGCCCTTTGACTGAATCCAAACTTCACAGAACAAATACCCTTAATAAAAGGATTTTTTTCTGTAAGACTTGGATTCAGTCAAAAGGCCATATCCAAGGACCTTGAAGGTCTCATGTAACCTCGAGGCCACAGATTCTCCTCCCCTGTACTAGAGTATGGATCTGTGTTTCTGTGAATCTGTAGCAAATGTGAACCTATGTACCTGTGCCTGTGTGTCTAAGTTAATGCTATGAGTCACGAGAATAGGTTGATATTTAAATCTTTTGGGGCTCATTATACTTGAAGATGTGTGGGCTTTAAGTCTAATAGTGACACAGGTAAAGTGTGTCTTTGGTTCTGAAATGTGTATCTTTGAAAATCAAGGAAAATATCAGTAGATATCTCTTGTGATAACTCTTAGTTGATGGGTCACTGCTTCTTTATTTGAAAAACCAGTCCCAAGACTCTTTAGAGGATGACTATACCAAGGAATTCCCCTGTTAGTCCTAAAGAAATAGAAGCCATTTTTGTTTGGCTAAGTAAAAATCCCACTTAAATAACCCAAAGTCTCAAAGCAACCATTTGTTTCAGTTTTTTTTTTCTCAACCTTTTGCAAAAAGTCCTACTAATGAGCAGAAACTGGTAGAAGGAGTGCCATCTTATCTTCCTCCCCCCTTTTTTGTTCTCAGATAAAGAATGGATAATGCTAGTTGTTATGCAGAGAGATGGCATTAGAGAGAAGTTCAAAAGTCATAAATACTTAGAATGAATGGGTGACAACAGGACTCAAGCACATTATTTAAGCACATAAGTTTCATTGACTCTATTCCCTGTCACCCATGCTGTTAGTATTGTGTTCATTCTACACATTGTTAGTCTTTCACAATTATCACTATCTCAAATTTTCATCTGCTTTATAGGCTGTTTTGATCATTTAAAACAGAGTAGCACAGCTAATGGGGACCATTACTTTAGATCAAGAGAAAAATCAATGCTTTAACAATTAGAATAACTTGTTTAAATTCCAATTTTAATGATGTTTCCTAATTAAAAAAAAAAGTCCTGTTGAAGTTTCATGAACATTACAACTTCTCTTTCCAAGTGGCCAAAGCATGATTATCCCAGAGGAATGAGTGATGGTGTAAAAACCAGAAACTTAATGACCGTAGAAACACTGCTTTCTGTCTTTTTATTTATGGTGCTTAAGTCCACTGTATTTTGCTAGATATTTGATCATGGGTGAACACTGTGGGTTTTTACGCGTCAAATCTGGAGGTAGTATTGCCGGAGGGAAGCCCTACATCTTCAAAGCTAGCCAAGACTGTGGGGGCAGGGCCCAAGGTGGCCATGCTGCTGTTTGGCTTTGGTGACTGATCCAGGGGGGCTTGTAGGATGAATCATACACTAGGGAGGCTCATTTGTTTTAGGCCCATCTTCCCTCTCAGAGCAATTTCCTTTCAAAGGAGGAAACAAGAAGGAAGGAAACAAGCATTTTTAAAGTGCTTACTGGGTGTCAGGTACTGTGCTAAGCACTGGGAATACAAATACAAGCAAAAAGAAAGACAGTCTTGCCCTCAAGTAGCTTACACTCTAGTCAAGGAAGACCAGCCCAAGAGAGAGGTAGTGGTTGAGGGAGATGAAGGTACTGGGTGTTTGAAGGTGAGAAAGTCAGAAACAGGGCCAGCAGGAAAATGAAGGCAGGCCAGACAAGATCCTTCCACAAAATGAAGGGTTCAGTTGCAACTCACCACCAATGGGAGAAGGTGAGAGGTGGGGGATGGGTCTTGTGGAGGAATATTCAAAGATGAGCAGAGCAAAGGGATAGAAAGTTGTTTCAGGGCAAAGAAACCCCAAGAACTGGGGGAAGTTCCAGGGTGAGGCAGCAGTAGAAGAGGTGTGGAGCCCAACCTCTTCATTTCAAGACACCTGGGCTCAAAGCAGTGAGGTGATTTGCTGAAGATCATGAAGTTAGGAAGGATCAGCAGCAGAATTTGAAGCCATAGTTTCTGCCTTAAGACCCAGTGCTTTTTCGTTGCTAAGTTCTTCTTCCATTCCTGCCAGGGACCTAGGAACCTGAGAAAGCCTCAGGGCTTCCTGATGCAGTTCCACACCAAGACTTACCCTTCAGAATTTAATAGTCTTACATTCCTTTCCCTTGATCTCTTTATTTCTCTCTTTTCTCCTAGGTGAGAGTAAAATGATCTGGTAGATAATCCACTCTAAGGTGAAAATGAGTAAATCTACTGCCCGTCCCAAGTAATAGGTCTGCCTTTTGTAGGGGCCCCCTTATGATGTTACATTTTTGGTTGCCAGAAAGAATGGCTGCATGCATGGGGATTTAATCTTCATGGCAGACTGATAGGATAGCTTCTGTCAGGGCCAATCTGCTACAGCCCCCTCAAATCATACCAGGCTAGCAATTCCCTATCTTACTTCAATAGATCATTTTAATCTGTTCAAAGTTGTGACTTATATACCAGCAGCCTACGAATGTGTTACTGGAACTCACCTAAAAGTTCTAGCTCTTTAGAATTGAATCACATCTCCCAAGGGACAGAGTGGTTATCTTTAGCTGTAGTCTTGTATGTTTCCTCCAAAGATTTCAGTTCTATTATTAGAATTCCTGAATCCTTGATTGTTTAAAATTCATAGAGGGCTTGTTTAACAGCAAGGAGAGTTTTGGAGAATCATTATTTGAAGAACCAATCAAGTAGGCTGTTGCCCAGAGATAGTATTACTTAGCCTCCTCTGAATACATTATGATGGGTTTCTTTGCATCCATGTCTGGGTTCTATGATTTTAAAAGAAGGAACAGAGCAAGCTCAGAAGCAGGAATAAATGTATCTTTTCTCCTGGCCCTGTTCCTACTGCTTCCAGGCCTGTGTAAGTGCTCCTCTCAACTTTGGTGGGTACAGGTTTGACTTCTAGCCCGTGTTGAATGGGTGGTTGCATTGTGCTCCAGTTGTGAGCACAAGCTGGGCTTCTGTGTATTTACCAGATGGGGTGCCATCTCTGCTGAAAGTGGAAAAGCAGTTCCTGGGGCCTCGGAGCTCATTTTAAGTGAGGTGTGAGTGCCCTGTGGCTTTCCCAGGTGCAGAGAACCAGGAAGTGCCAGGAGTCCCTGGGAAATATATTGTTTCTTTCCATCCGGTATTTGAATGCATTGGAAGCCAATGAGCGTTAACAACAGGTGTGGTTCAATGTTAAGAAACTTTCCATTCTGTTATTTCAATGCTGGCAAGAAGGGCAATTTCCTGTGGAAGAAATAGCTCCCCTGCTATTGCCTAATCACCACTGGGTGACTGCTAATACCCAGTCACCTCTGCTGGAGGGCCAAAGCTCAGACCATCTCATAGAGCAGGTGCAGTGGAATTCTCATAAGTGGTAGCCTGGGCCTAAGGCAGACAAAAGCTAACCACCAAGGGGCTTGGGAAATGGGAAATGAGGGCTTCCTGACTTTCTGGACCAACTGGCTCCCTGCTTCCAGCTTCCTCTGAGAGTGGTTAAGAGAAAGTGGCATTATTAACATAGCCAGACGAATGTATTCTGCAAAAGTTTCTAGAACTGCAGAAGAGGAACACTTGAAGCTTACTTCAGTCAGCAGAGGGGAAGGGAGAGAGAAAGACAGAAATGTTCTTAGGAGGTTTCAGTGCTCTAGTTCTTTGATCAAGGTACCAGAGATAAAAAGAAAGAACTTTTCATTCTTCTGCAAAGTTTGCAGTGCTATTTCTCCCCTCGAACTATCTTAAGGGAAAGAAGTAAGTTCTGGATTATAGTTGATGAAACTGGAGCTGCTGGCTAGGTTAGATACTAATTTCAGTGAAAAGATAACTCCATTACAGCTCAATTTTTGTATCCAATATTAAGCACCTCCCAATTTACAGGGCTTCTTAGTGATAATAATAATGAGATTAATTGATAATAATACCTTAATTCACCTATGCAATAGTCTGTAAAATGTTAAACATCAAAGAAGGATGAGAGGATAGTGCTGTGTCCCAGGACTATTGCTATTGGAATAAAAAAGATGTGAATGAGCTAATAATTATGAGAATTATAATAAGCAAGAAACATTGGGAAGAAAAATATAAAAGAGAAGGTTTTGACTTAATATCTTAAAACTCATTGGCAATCTGAACTCAAAGCTGAATAGAAAGAACACTTAAAGTTTTCACATTTATGCAATAACCAGTCTTAATGTATGCTTTTGTAATTGTAAAATGGACCATATTTTTTTTAAATTGTCCTAATAAAATGCATACATTATAAGGTAGCTATAGAAAGATGAATACTTCTGTATCTGAAAGGAAGAACATTGATAGACATTCTTAGAGTATATGAAACATACAGAAATACTTTTTGAAGTAGATATTCCTGCGCCATATACTGTGCTGATAACAAATCCATACCTTCAGATTTACCAATTGTATCTGAAGTGTACTACCTGCAGATGAAACCTATAAAATGACAAAGATCCAGTAATGGAATCCAAAGGTCCCATATAGGTAAAATCTGCTTGAACTCAGCCAAAGATATGTTGACAAAGAAACATTGAGGGAGCTGAATCATGCAGATTTGTTTGTGGAAATGGAAGGGTTTTTGATGGTCTCTCAGGACCAGGTGCTTGTCACCAAGATTTATAGAGAGATTACTTTTAAAGGTCCCAGAATTAGTGACTAAGATAAATTATTTAAGGGGATAATAAAGTGGATCAAAACATCACTACATGTTGCGAAAAAGTTAGAACTGCTAACCTATCTTGCAAGACATGACCTGATGGCTAGAATTAAACATCAAAACTCACATTTCATGGTCTGATAGATAACAAATCTCCCTACTACAAATATAGATGTAAAAATATCCCAAAAAACTCAAACAGCAAATTGTAACATAACTGAATCATTATTACAGCTTAACTGTTTTCCATAATCACCTGGGTTTATCACAGATACGTAAAAACATCAAGAACAATGTTTTTATTAGAGCTAACTTTTCCTGATAGTCATAATTCTGAGCTGTGTTGAATGAAAAGCTTTCAAGGTATAAAGATCTAGCAGGAGAAATCAAAATTTTGTGGAGGCAGGATGATATATGTATGTATGTATGTATGTATGTATGTATGTATGTATGTATGTATATATTCTTTTATTCCAATTGCCTGAAAAACTTTTCAACAAAACTACAGAAGAAGAGTTTATATTGCAACAGTTTAATTACAAAATATTATTTTTTCCACCTGCACATTAGCCCATAGAATGTTGAATATAAAAGAATAATAGCAAGATAGTTACTCATTCTAGGATCATTTCTACCCAAGTTACATCAAAAATGATGAAAACAATATGAATAACAATTGTAATAATCCTCAAAATGCTTTCCAGAGTAAGTGTGTATTCCAACACTTTGATTCAATTGTTTCGATTATTTTTAAAGAGTTATCCACTTGTGAAACAGGATCAGCAGGACATCAGTTATAAAAGAATAATAATAGGGTACTTCTATTTGCACTCCTCTGAGGATAAAGATGGGAACAAAATAAAAATGTTAGTAATATTAATGGCTGGTGTTTATATAGTGCTTCATCTTTGCTCTACATACACTAAATCCTTTGTTTCTCACAACTGCCTTCTAAGGGAAAAAACTTCAGATAGAATTAGACTCATTTTACAGATGAAAAAAGTGAGGGCCACATATTAAAAAAAAAAAACAACTCTCCATTAGGTGTCTGATAGTATTTAAACTCAGGTCTTCTTGATCAAATCAAGGTCTTGACTTGACTTGATTAAAATAGGCCCCCAAAACAGGTAGAAATATAGTAGCTGGTGATGGAAGATCTTTCTTTCAGAGAAAAATGAGTGGAAATGATTACTTACTTAATAGTCAAGTATCTAGACAACCAGCCAGGAATGGCAGGTTAGCTGAAGGAGAAGGAAGGCTAGTAAAAAGAAAAGTAACAAAAATGAAAGCCTTTCATCTGTTTATGTCCTGCATTAAAGGAGTCTCTAATTCTTTCCACTTCCAGGCTATGGATCAATCTCCCCAAACTCCATCTCTATTTGATTCAGAGTTCTGTTGCTTTTACAGGAGAATAGTTGAGACAGATCAAGCAGCTCATATACTGCCAGACCAACTGCCCTCTGTGTTTCTCTGCGATTGATACAGAGAAATAAAATATCAGGATCTTAGAGACCTGATAGAATGACAGAATACCTGTAAATAGGAATTTAAGGAAGCTTGTTGTATTGGGTATAAAAGGTCTTCTGCTTCTAGACATGGGAAGAGCCAGAGGTTTATAGATGTAAGATCTCTAGACCTACAAGTTGGAGAATAGGGCTCATTAAATCTGAAAGTGGTTCATGTGTGTGTGCGCAATTAAAAAGCAGACTATAAAAAATGTTTGCACCATTCTGTAGTATAATCCATTTTTGCTTAAATTAGCATATCCCCTTTCTTTAGAGTTTTATGGCGTTCTTGACACTTGGCCTATTTAATAAAATCAGTCCTTTAAATTGGATGTGCTATGAAATTAGAATACGCAGGCGGAGCACATTTCTGTAGACTCTTATTAGTATGCAGACGACAGCAATATACCTGATGTCCACAGCAGGCAATCCCAACACCAGTGGAGAAAGGTACAAGATAAATCACTCAAAACAAATGACTAATTAATCATGCTCTTGATTTTAATAACACATACCGTCTGGTTCACGATTTCTCTGTCTATAATTGTGCACTCTAGTCTAGAATTTTAATAGCAAACCACCCATGGATTCCTAATTGACAATTTTTTTTGGTGGGGGGCAGTTGAGGAGGAGTTAAGAATCATATACTTTGTCAATCAGTGGAAGAAAAGGGGGGAATTGGAAATTTATGTTCTTCATATCACAATTCCTCATGGACTGACGGTATAATTCTTGACTGAAATTGATGTCGGCCCATTTAAAATGTAAAATTGTGTCTAAGATATCTGTACCTAAGGGTTTGCAATGACTGCATGCTCCTCCAAGACAGAATAATGTTATTTTCAAGGGTAGTTGGACAAGAGTCGTGGGGGATACTTAGCAATAAAGCATCACTCACTTTGCACAGCCTTAAAGACTTTTAAATCAACAGGGGTATGAACCATGTGAGGATCCAGGATTGTCAGTGAGTCATTGCTGTACTTATTTGAAATAGATGGCCCCATAAAACAAAATGGCATTTACAAGTAAAAGACTCCTTTATATCAAATGACAAAACTAGCTTATCCTCTCATCATTAAAGGCCTTTTTGGATCGGGGCTATTTTCAGATTGAGATATTTATTTTTAGGTTAATTTCTTTAGGAAACTTGACCTCCAGACTTCTGTTCATTAATGTATAATGTTTCTGTTGTCTACAGAAATGTCCCAAAGGACATTTGTTAAAGTTTGTTTGTGGAAAAAAGGTAGATGATTAGAAGTGCTGAATATGACCAGCTTTCTTATTCAGAAAAGATTACCTAAGGAGAAATTGCATTTATTTTTAGGAGGTAAAGGAAGCAACCTAGGGTCCCTGTTTATTCTAAATCTGATTTTATTAATGACAACAACAACAATGAAAAGAGAAACTGATTTCCAAAGTATAAATAAATAGGAACTTTCAAAATATAAATAAATGAGATCTTGGATGAAGTTGCTTTATTTATACAGTTCTTTATTGACAAGGAGGTGAAAGCCAGGGATGATGCAACATGTACCCAACTTTTTGCGAAGGAAAATTTCAGAGTCAAGAGAAAGAATGGGTGGAATCTTGGGAAGATCTTAAGAAAGAAATTCCAGTGGCAAAACAACCAAATTATTCCAGTGAAGAAGAAAGAGAAGGAAGTTATATAAAGGGATAATAATAATGATAATAATTACTATTATAAAACGTATCAAGTCTTACAAAATCTCTACATATATCTCATTTGATCCTCACAATAACAGTGTAGGGAAGGTGCTGTTATCACCCCCATTTTATAGATGAGGACACTGATGGGAAGGAATAAGTGACTTACCCAGAGTCATATAACCAGGGTCTAACCAGATTTGGAATTTGGGTCTTCCTGACTCCAACTCTAACTGCACCACCTGGTGGGATAGATGTGAATACATAGGAAATTCATTGACCAGATATGTGTAAAATGTGTTTATGAAAAATGGAATCAAGGATAAGCAACTGATGATGATCACCTCAAAGGGGCACAGTCATATATCAGGAAGGCTAACTAACATTTAGCACAACGGAGCTTGCAGTAAAGGTTAAACAAATGAATAACTTTTTCCCCCTTAATGGTATTTTTTTTCCACTTATACGTAAAGATAGTTTTTAACATTAACTTTTATAAGATTTAAAGATCCTAATTTTTTCCTCTCTCCCTCCTTTCCCTCCTTCTCAAGACGGCATGCAATCTGATATAGATTATACATGGGTGAAATGAGGACCTTTAAAGGTATTTTACAAGCAAGAAGAAGTTCTAGGAAATGATGGTACTATTACTTGGAGAGCAAAGAGTAATGATAATGCAAAAGAGAAAGAAGTTAAAGCCACTTAATTCTTATTTTGTTTCTATATGCTCTAACAAGGATACTGATTATCCTACTGGGAAGAATAGAACACCAATGCTTAACAGGTAATTGCAATCCAAGATAAGGGAAGAGATAGTAAGAGGGTATCTTGAAGTCTGCACATGAATTATGTACCAGTGTACTGAGTAACTTGTGGATGTAATTGTGAATTGTGTCAGTGATTTTAAAGGTCGTGGAAAATGGGAAAAAAGAACAAGAAATACTAAGAAGGAAAATATTATCTTATCTTGCAAAATGGGAGGACAGTGATTTCTTTAAACTCTATGGAAATGTGCTTGAATTCCTTTCTGATCAAAATTCTATAACAAATTATTAAGGGGATGACTTGCAATAATATAGAAGAGGTACAAATCTTATAAAAACCATCATTCATCAAGGTCAAGATAAGCCAGAATAACCTCAAATTCTTTTTGACCAGCTGATTGACTGGTAAGGGAAATGATGTGGAGATGGAATACTTGGGTTTCAGCTAGACATCAGACAACTACTATCATTATATTATTTTTCACATGACAGTTCTTGTATACTGGTACAGGTCTGGCTAGATATACCCTAAAGTTTCTTTCAATTCTGATAGTCTGTGATTCTTTGATATTGTCATGAGAAGAAATGGAAAGAAATAGAATGGATGATAGTATGATTAGTTGTGTTCAGCATAGGGAGGTCTTAGTGGAGTACCCCAACATTCTCTTCTTGCCCAATTTTGTTAAACTTTAAAAAAATACCTCAAGGCACAAATGACTTGTTTATCATGACAGATGATAGAATCAGTACCCAAAATGATCTCAATAGGCTTGAATATAACTTATCAGGATAAATACAAACTCTTTCATTTTGGTTTAAATGTCAATCACACAATTACAGAATAAGCTAGACAGAAAGAGAATATTTTTAAAGACGTTAGTGGTTTTAAGAGACTTCACAATCAAGAAGAGAGAACAGTATGACATACCATCTTAAAAAGACAGGAGACTTCTAGGTGGTATGGTGGGTAAGAGCTCAAGACTTGAAGTCAAGAAGACCTGAGTTCCAATGATGCCTCAGACACCTACTAGGCAAATCAATCAACCTCCTTCCATCTCAGTTTCCTCTTCTAGAAAATGGGGGTGATAATGGTAGCACCTACCCTACACAGTTTTTGTCAGGATCAAATGTGTTGTGCTTTTCAAACTCTAAAGTACTATGTAAATACTAACTGTAATTTAAAAACCAATGGGATCTTAGTCTTCATTCATAGAAGAAAAATGTCAAGAATGAGGGAGGTCATATCTCTTCTGCCCTTTGCTCTGCATTTGGAATGCTTTGTTCATTTCTAGGTTTCACTTTTTAGGAAGGCGGTTGACCACAGGGAATGAATCTAGCAACTAAGTCTGTTTGGATTTGATAATCTTTAGTACCTTTAAAAACTGATCACACCAAAAACAAACTGTAACTTCCCTAGGTCAGTACTGAGTTCATAGATAATAGAGAACCATTTAAGTTCAATTGAATGACATTCTTCATTGTGATGTGAGTGGTAGGATGGGCCTCTCCTTTTTAAATGGACTTCTGAATTCATTTAGTAGTTTTGGGTGAGGAACTCCCTTTACCAATTCAGATGAGCTCTGCAATTTAGAGACTAAGAAGTTGATCTTACTGGGAATATAGGAGAAGGAATAGCAATAGAGAATGTAAGTGTGTGTGTGTATGTGTGTGTGTGTGTGTGTGTGTGTGTGTGTGTGTGTGTGTGTGTGTTTTAAGCTTTGTGCTTGGTTTTTGATTGTCTGGAATGTTCACAGAATGAGAATAAGACCAGGAAAGTCTATAGTACGAGGATTTCCCGAGGAGAAGGTGACCTGCTATTGGTCTGTCTTGGTGTCACTTTCTCCTTGGGTGATAATCTGCCAGGGGACCCATTGTTCATGCTCTTTTCTCCATTCCCCTGGATGTCTGTTGTCTTTTGGCTGAGATTTGTACGTCCTTTGAGCATCAAGGTTAATGTTATGGTAAAAAGACGAGTCAGTAATGAAGATTTACAGAAATAACTTCAGTTGTCAGTGAGACTCAGAATTACGTGCTGACTCTCAGGGCATATTTTGAGTGCCCAGACATTGTACCAGAAGACATTTTCCCAGGTGGTGACAACATGTTAGACAAGGACTTAATGGGAGGCATAACAATCTTGAAATACTTAAAGACTTGTGGAAGATGAATGAAATTTGTTGTGCTTCATTCCAAAGATCAGAGCTATAATAATAGGTGAAAGTACCAGAAAGATACATTTTATCTCAAAACAAACAAAGAAACGCAAACATTCTTAGTTATGTTCTTCCCTCTGTTCTCCACATTATGTTCTCCTTCTCTATACCTCCATGTATAATTACACACCATACATGAATGTCAGAATGAGTTGAAAGTAGTATCATATTTGCATTACACTTGAATATTCATTGTTTATACTTTGGCAGATATAATAGATGAAAAGATCTAAATTTGTTGAATTAAAATCATTAGATGTTTATGTTACACTTACTATGTCTAGGGTTCTGGGTTTGACATTGAGTGAGACATAAAGTCTTGATAGCAAGATCACAACTTTATTACAAGTTCTATGAGCCAAAGACTTATGTCTTATTCAAACTTTCTATCTCAGAGATGTCTCACTAATGTCATTGATTTCTTGTTTATTAATATGAAAATTGGAGGTGCAATGAGAAGATATTCATTGATGACTACAGATTTGGGAAAGTATTCTAGAAAGAATCCATTTGAGATAGACTTTAAAGAATGTATGGACATTCAACAGGAGAGAAAATTCTAGTAAAGAGAATAGTGTGAGCAAAGGCAGAGAGGTAGGAAGGTATATGATGCATGCTGGTGTTGGTGATGTGTATGTATGGAAAAATAGGAGAGCTACATTTACATAAAGAAAATTGAAGAACTTTGTCTATAGGGTAAAAATGATTCCTGGCTTTCTTGCTACTAAGAATATTACCTGAGTACAAAGAAAAGATAAATATCTTTTCTAGCTTTTCTTAGACTCAGACTCATAACTAAGACAACTATGTGTACATCTAAGGTATGATTCATCTTCTTCAGCCAGAAGAAGCCTATATGACATGACTTGCCATGACACTTCCCTGAACCTCTAAAACAAGTGCCTGAGAGAAAACTGCAGCTCTTAAAGGCAGGCCTGACCTTTGGGACATGGAGAAACTTTCTTACTACCCCTTTACCCATAAAAAGTCCTATTTCCTCAGAGGATACCAAATTACTGAATTCTTCCATGCTTCTCTCCTCTCTAGAGTAAACTCGTAAAGAATGTCTCTTCATGTTGACTATGGCCAACTTGCAGTTTGGAGAAATCATACAGAATTCATTCTTTGT
This sequence comes from Pseudochirops cupreus, assembly GCA_028627135.1. NCBI lineage: Eukaryota > Metazoa > Chordata > Mammalia > Diprotodontia > Pseudocheiridae > Pseudochirops > Pseudochirops cupreus. Next base: position 172,446,578 of record CM053581.1, on the reverse strand, counting down.
TCTATTAACTAGGAGGAGTACTTACACAGAGTATTTACTCTAATCTCTAATCGTGGAGCACAGGGAATAGCACTGAGCATTTTCATGAAATTATTCCTCATTCTATCTACAGGCTTCACTGCCAACATTCTTGAATTTGGCAAAAGCCAGCAGTTTCCCCCATTAATGCCTCTCTCTCCTGCCAGGCCCATCCCAATAGGCTAATTGAGAATGCTGAATGACAACAATAGAGAGTCACATACATCCCCGGCAGGGAGCCCAGGTGATGCCATTTATATCCAATTAATGAAACAAGGTATGAGTAGTATTATTCACATGCATAATTCCTAATACCTTTTGCCTTATTAAGCCTTCAAGTAAACTTTCCTTGGAGGAGTTGGAGTCACAGGGGGAAGGATTCTGGTGTCAACAGCAGGAATGTGTTGTGGGGGGTGGAGGGGAAGGTAGAGAGTAGGCTCATTTTGTTTGACTTATCAACCTTGTTAGTCAATTGTATGTTTCCCTATTAGATGAGATTTCTAAATAATATGATTTCTCTTTTGCCTTCTAGGACTTCTTATTATTTTTAAGCATTAATAGAAGGTGGTGGGCAGCTAGCTGATGCAGTAGATAGAATGCCAGGCCTCAGTTTCCTGAGTCCAAATCCAGCCTCAAACACTTCCTGTGAGACCCTGGGCAAGTCACTTAAGCCTGTTTGTCTCAGTTTTCCTCACTTATAAAATGATCTGGGGAAGGAAATGAGAAACTACTCCAGTTTATCTGCCAAGAAAACCTCCAATAGGGTCACAAAGAGTCAGACAGGACTGAAATGACTGAACAACAATATAAAATGGCATTGTGTGAACAGTTTAAATATTGGGACACTGCTGCTGTCATCATTTCTTTGTGTAACGCCATTCACCAGCAGATTCCCAAAGGAATGCTACTGTGAACAGCTTTTAGAGTTCAGATTACAAAATAGAGTGAACACTCTGTTTATTCCATTACAAATCAAGACAAACATTCAAAACATTATAATATTCACAA
>CM053581.1:172433168-172445052 GCA_028627135.1 Pseudochirops cupreus | reverse complement strand
CACCTCAGCCAATCCCCTTCTTCCACATCAACAGGGGAGTTCATGCCTTCTCAACAGTGGGACAGGGTTTGCCCCTTCCACACTTAGCACTTAGTACTAAGTGCTAAGTATCCTGCTAAACAGATTACTATTACACTTTGTTTAGGGGGATATTTCACCCTGGACACATTAGGTGGCTCAGAGGATAGAGCACTGGGCCTAAAGTCAGGGGTTCAAATCTAACCTCAGACACTTGCTAGTCTGGGAAGTCATTTAACCTTTGTCAGCCTCAGTTTCTCATCTGTAAAGTGGAGATAATAACAACACCTACCTTCCCAGGTTGTTATGAGGATCAAATGCGATAATATTTGTAAAGTGCTTAGCACAGTGCCTGGCACATGGTAAGTACTATGTAGATGTTAGCCATTCTAGCTATTATTAAGTTATACCTGTTGAGGGAGATTGTGTAACTGGTGGTGGTGGGTAGTAGGGGTGATTAACTGTTTCAGTCACTACATGTGTATCTGTGACAGAATATGGAGAGTACCCCCATGCTGCTGCAAAGTTTGCCCTTGTCAGAAGGCAATGACCATTGATTCAGTGGAAGAGTGGGAAGGGGTCAGCATTCACTTTGGTTCTCCATTGGCAAAGGTGCTTACAAGGAAGGGGCAAGATCAAAGAAATTTCTCTTGATTGGATGTCAGGAATCCTGGAGTCTTGTTTTCACTCTGCCCTTTAGTCTCTGTGTGTCTCTAGGCAAGTCTCTTTCCTTTTTTAGGTTCCAACGATATAGAACATCAGAACCATAATCAAATGGAAAAACAGATATGTGCCAAGCACTGTGCTAACTGCTTGGAACATAAATAGAAAAAATAATTTCTCTTCTCAAGGAGCTCATATTTTAATTAGGGTAGACATCACGTACAGGAGGGTTTTAGCTACACTGCAGATGGAAAGATCCAGTCATGTTTAGTATTCAGTGGTAGAACAGATCACAAAACCCAGGAGTTCTTAAGCTGTAAAGATGTGTCAGATGGTGAGACCCCATGCTTCAACATTTTAGAATTGTAACTATTGACTCAGTGCTCATCCACCTGGAAGAGACCATAGAGGTCAAATAGTCCACTCTTCTCCCATTTTGCAGCTGGGGTATCTATGTTTCTTGACTCTGAGAACCAAATGGAAAAGTTATCAGGAGTTTCAGCTAAATTGTCAGCCTCTCTCCCCTCCTCCCTCCCCATGCCATTTAATAGTATCTTGTATATTGGGGCTACTGCTCTTTCCTTAATGGTAACAGCAAGGGGGATTCTGCAACAATGAGAAAAAAACTGATTGTGGAATACTTTCTCACAACTTAGAGAATCCCTTAGAGTGGATTAGGTGTCTTATTTTGTAACATGTTTCTATCTCAAAACATTCTCCATATCCACCAAAGAGAAATGTGTTCACTCTTTTGGATCACTGGCCACCTTTCCTCTTGTTTCTACCTCTAGACTTTTTCTGGGACTTGATGTAGTTGCTGGTTAGTAGCATTTAAAAAATGAAAACAATATACATTGTGGTGGATCAATCCGGAACTTGTCCTGGAAAGTATGAGAATCATATGTTTTATCCTAAATATTTTCTGACTTACTTGTGAACTGAGTTGGGAGAGTAGCCTTGATTACTTTCCAGACAGAAAGGCTGTGGCTTAGTAATTGAATCTTGTACTTGCAATTAAGAAGACATATGTTTGAATCCTTCAGACACTCACTAATTGTGTGATCCCTCAGGGAAGTCACTGAAACTCTTTCAGACCCGTTTTCCTCACCTGAAAATAGGGGCAATGATAGGTGTTGTGAAGATAAAATACATGTAAAATGCCTTGTAAACCTCAAGAGCCAAAGAAATCTGGAGATGCTTTTGATGTTCTTATTATAATAATTCTTCTCATTTTACATTGAATGGAGCTCAGAGAGAAATGATCTTGAGACAGGTCTTATCCTTATATTGCTCTTTTATGTTTAATGATTAAAGGACCGTTGCAGAGATAGATTAAATATGTTATTTTTTTGGTAACTGAATAAACACATAAGGACGGTAGCTTTGCATTTATAGCAACACCTGCAATACAACAATAGTAGCTAATAGGATGATTGGGATGCTATATATTTCACTTTATTCCCACATGGTTTCAACATCTTCCAATGGTTCTTTATATTTTGAGAGCTTTTCATACCACCTAGTTTGGAGGTAATATGCTTTTAGGTGGCTACCACTTATTAAAGATATTATACTTTAAGGGTCTTTTAAGGTTAAGGTTATATTCAGGAAACCGTCAATAAGACTTTCAACTATGTTTATGTCATAATCATTTCTTTATTGTTCACTTGTTTTTTCAGTCGTGTCTGACTCTTCCTGATTTAATTTGGCATTTTTTGGTCAAAGATAATGGAGTGGTTTGTCATTTCCTTCTCCAGCTCATTTTTCAGATAAGGAAACTGAGGCAAACAGTGTTAACTGACTTGATCAGAGTCACATAGCTAGTAAGTGTCTGAGGCAAGATTTGAACTCATAAAGAAGACAAATCTTCTTTACTCCAATCTTGGAACTCTATGCACTGTGCCATCTAACTGCTCTATCACTTCTAGTGCTGTTCTAATAATCTGGTGGAACTCATCTTGGTGAAGGGAAAGTGGTTCTTTCCTCTGTGATAACTCTCTTTAATGGACAGAAGTATTCAAGAACTTTGGGTCTCTTGGAAGAACTTATAGGAGTGGGTGACCACATAAACAGGGACAGATTAACAAAGAGCTTAAGGAACACTGAAATTAACTGGCATGGAAGGCAGCTGTCAAATCTCTCTCCAATTTCTTCTGTCCCTCCTACCATATTCCATATGCTTGAATGACTCCTTATTTTTTTAACACATATAATGTTTGCCACATAGCAAGAACATGAAAATATACTAACCCTATCATGCTAAGGGTTAATTAATGGATAAGATAACTTAGAATGTATTGCTTACATCCAGGGATTTCAAGAATTTCCAACAATAATAATGGCTCACATTTCTGTAGCATTTTACTGCTTACAAAGCGCTTTCCTCACAAGGACCCTGTTGTGAGTAGTGCAGGGATTATTAACCCCATTCATCTTGAGTTGTAAAAGGCCTATTTCCACAGGCACCATAGTATACAATCATGAAATTCTGGCTGGGAAGCAGTCTTGACTTTGGATTTGAATCCATATCTGATCAAATTATTCTCCAGGGGATAAGTTTATCCCAGCAGTGGCAGATGTGAGGTATTGCAGATGCAGCTAAAGAAATGGGCCATGAAATGGAGGGCTTTGCAAGAGATTGGATGTCTTATAGATGCATCAGCTGGAGTAGCTGCTGTGCCTTTTCTAGTGAACATTTCCAAGGGCAAAGTGGGAAATTTCTATCAACCTGCATGAGGCGAGTGGGAGCTGGTGGTGTGGATCATGGAGAGGAAGGAATAGCAGGGAAGAAAAGGCAAAAAGAAATTTTGGGCCTTCAGCCAGGAAGGCCCCCTTTGTGGAGAAAGAAAAGGAAAAAAAAATAATGTCTTCATGTGCAAATGAAAAAGGCATTTAAATTGAGTGTTCTTTGCAGAGGTGAAAAAAAAATATCCCATAGAGATCCCAGTGTTTCATTATCCAATTGAATGCAGTCCCTTAAGTTTCAAAGACCATTCTCCTGAATGATTATTCGTGTTGCTGTGTCAGTCTGCCCTCATGTTCAAGGAACCCTGGCTGTGCAGCATCATTTAAAAATCAAAACCCTGCAAGTATTTTTATGTTCAATATAGTAACAGAACAAACTCTGGTCTTTCTCATTTATTCTCTGATTTCACCTGTCTGCTCTCTAGATTACTGTTGTACTGTTACTACCTAACATCAACAATCTCCTCTGTCCCAAGTCTTTCTTAATACAATAAAAAGGCCTCCTTGGAAAGAGGATCAAAAAGCTTAATGTGCCAGAATCCCAGGGCGTGAGCACTTAAGCAGCAAGGGCAGATTCAGAGTTGGAAAAATCATCAGAAGCTGATGGCTACTCAGTGAGTGACTTAGAGTGGCTATACTCGGTGTAGATGGATTTCTCAGACTAAAATCATATTGATAAATGTGGCTTTAGAAATCAGAGGATGCCAGGTTTTCATAGACCATGGCAGTTGCTCTCCTCTGGCATAGAAAGACCTACTGAGTCATTAATCTAACTTATGTGGGAACTGTCCCCTAATCCCATGAGCAACAGCAAAAATAGTTCCCCTTGTTACACTTCAGAACATTTTAGGAGAGTGGTGAATGAATCCAGCACTAGGGTGCCTATCACTTTTCCTGGGGGGAAAGCTGATTTTAAGTACTCTTCTTTAGGAATAAGTTACTCAGTTGATGGGTAAACATAATAAAACCATTATAACTCATCCCAAAGGAAAAAAAAAAGTTCTTGGGTCTGAACTTAAATGCCTTAAATTTGAGCACTACATATTTTGTCTATTTAGAATGTATCCAGTGACAAATTGAACCACAATGTCTGAAAAGGAGGATTAATTTTTCTTTGACCAAAATTAATAGCTATGTTGTCATACCTTAGCCCAATATCCTGTCAACATGGCTTTGATCTCATAAGGTTTCCAAAAGTATTGTTCACATTTCAAATTTTATTTTATTTCTCCTCTGAAGTTTTAGAAAAAAAATTAAACTGATTTTCCAAAAGTGAATTCCTTCTTGGCATATTGACTCATTATCCTCCCATGTAGAAGAGGAGTTCCTGACAACTACCTCTTGTTGTCCATGATAAGAAGAAAGCCATTTAATATGCCATAATAATAAGTGCTAGGCCTGGGGAAAAAAGGATGGTATTTTAAGTCCTGAGGACTTTCTGCTTTTCTGTTCTTCGTTTTGACCTCTTGACATTAGAAGAATCCTCCACGATTTTCATATGTTGAGAAAAGTTTTGCTTCTTTCTCTCTTTTTTTGAATCATACATTTAGAACTGGAAGGGTAGCCAAAGATCATTGAAACTATTTCTAAAATTTTACAGCCAAACATCATTGAGCCTATTCTTAAAATTTTACAGAGGACACTGAGGCCCAGAGATGAAGTGACTTGCCCAAAGTCATACAGACAGTAAGCATCAGAGGCAAGATTGGAACCCAGATGCTGTCATTACAGACTCAATATTCTTTCCAATGTACCATGCTGAACTTATGCCTATAGTTCCAAAAAAGTCCCTCCTTCTCTTTGGATCTCAAATGTCCTATCTTCTAAATTAGGGGGCAGAACCAGATGATCTCTTAGAATATTTCTCACTTTTACATTCCATTACATTCAACTGAAGAATCTCCCCTAACTGTCTTCTTTTTCTCTGTGTCCTTGTTGGGCTAGGCCCTGACTCGTCTACTCTTCCACTGCAAGTGTCCCCCCCATGGAGCTGTGTTCTCTTCTGTTTGTACATGACTTTTGCCACACAATCTTATGTTATTCTATCTAAAGCTTCCTGGTTTCCCATGGGACTTTCCTAAGCAGCCCTTCCCTAGGGAGCTCTTGGGAATGGTCAGTCCCATTCACCTTTGCTGCTCATCAGAAGACATTTTCCAGGGGCTCCTGTGGCATCTACCATGGGGACCATTCAGACTTCAGGTGGTGATCATTATGTCTCAACCTAGTAATCTGGGATCAAGTGCAGAGCCACAGAGAAAAAGAGAGTCTATGCAGTGGGAAAGAGCAGGCCCCAGTTTCATTTGAACACTTATAGGATGTATGCAATGGTTCTGAAGTGACTCTTTTTAACTCCTTGGCCTGTAATTAATGTCAACCAATATTAAGTGAAGCATTTTTGAAGTCATGCTTCTGATGCTTAAGAGGCACATCTCCTTAGAACTCAATGTCACGTGGACACACTGTTTTTCCTCAATGTTCCCTTGGCCATAGAACTTTCTCCAAGAAGGAACAAAAATGTTGTGTTTTTTTCTTGCCTTGAGAAGTCTCTGTTGAAGGGAATTGTTTTGGGTAAACTAGGCCAGCCAAACCTGAAACAAATCTGCCAGTCTAGTGTCTGAAGCACTGCCATTGAGCAAATGTTAATGATGAGTTAAAAGAAACAATCACCTGTGTCTATGGTTGTAGTTGCTAGCATCAGTCTGATGTCTGATCCTCTTTCCCATTCTTAGGCTCCTAGCCTAGACCACAGGCTGATCAGAGTTCTACTTTAATCTTAACCTTAGACTTTATTTCAGTCATAAGTATCTGTCTTCCACTCAGACCCTGGTCCTGTTATTCAATGACTGTCTAGGGTCAGCTTGCAAAAAAGGCAGAAACCAGAGAAGGACTTATCCCTGGTACATCTGGCCTGATCTTAACTTTGTGTCATGAATTCGGCCTACTTTCCACTAGGAGAAGACTATGGTGGTGGTTGTCTTGACAGTTATCTGACTTTTTGTTGGTTTATTTTCCTTTTAATTAAAGCTTCTGATAATTCTACTTATTTCAACCTGTTTATTCAGACCCAATGGACTTGAAGGTGCTTCACATGAGTAAGGGGGAAGTTTCCAAATGGCCCAGAGGAGACTCGAGCTTTTATTTAAAACATAAAGCCATTATTTTCCCCCATCCCAAATTCACCCTTCTTCCAAAGATGCTTGTGTTAGTCAAGGTCACTATTCCTAATCACCAAAGATCTACAATCTCAGCATTATTCTCATTTTCTTACTCTCAATCGTCTCACATATCCACTTGACAAATCTCATCATTTCTACTTCTAGAATATCTCTCAAATCCATCCCTTTTCCCTTTATACACAATCAATCAATCAATCAACCAACCTTTATTAAGTACCTACCATATGCCAGGCACATTCAGATTCTCATCATCTCTCACCTAGATAATTGTTATAGCCTCTTAATTAGTCTTCCTATCTCAAGGTTCTCCAACTCCAATTGATCCTCCATACAGCTGCCAAAGTGATTTTCCTAAAATGCACATCTGACTACGGTACTCCGGTGGCTACCTTCAATAATCAGATATAAAATTCATTGCCTTTTAAAGTTCTTTTCAACTTGCCCCATTCTTTTTTTTTCTATCTTTGTTATTCATTGTTCCTTTTCACAGACACTATGGTCCAGTCACACTAGCTTTTTCAGTCTTCCTCATACATGAAAAGAGCAGCTGGGTAGCACAGTGGATAAAGTGCCAGGCTCAGAGTCAAGAAGACTCATCTTCCTGAGTTTGAATCTGGTCTCAGATATGTACTAGTGTGTGACCCAGGCAAGTCAACCCTGTTTATCTCAGTTTCCTCACCTGGAAAAAGAGCTGGAGAAGGAAATGGCAAACCACTCTAGTGTCTTTGCTAAGAAAACTCCAAATGACATCACAAAGAGTCAGGCACAGCTGAAAAATTACTGAACAACATACATGAAGCTCCATCTCTCGTCTCTGTACATCTGTGTTAGTTGTTCCCTATACCTAAAATAATCTTCCTCCTCACTTTTTAAGATGCCCAGTTTCCTTTAAAGCTCAGTTCAAATACACCTTTCTACAAAATCCCTTCCCTGATTCTCTCCACTTCTAGGGTCTTCTGCCAAAATTACCATACATCTGTTTTATAAGAAAGAGAATGACCTGTAAAAAGGTCACCATTTTTTTGTCTTGAGCACAGATTGTTCACAGTTATAAAAGAAACAGTTGCTTTAACTGAAGTTCTGAGACATCAATTGCTTATTTTAAGTATGACAAGATACTGAACACTTGAGCTCATGGAGAATAATGTGGAAAACACACAAACAAGATATAAAAATGGTATGAAAGGTTGGATTTCAGAGCTGCATCAGTAGCTGGAAAGTGGAAGTGATAGATATTATAGTTTTTGTTGAAGACTTAGTCCAGCTGAGCAGAACAGTTTCAGAGAAGCAGAGAAATTATCCAATGGATCAAGTGCTTCAGCTGAGTTTTTGTGTCCAGTGAGGTGGTTGTCAAGCATGGTATAGATAAACTTTGGTTAGCAGAAGTTACTTTTATTGAGAAACTTTTATGGCTAGTTCCTGAGGCAGAGGACAACCAAGGTTGATCTCTTTAGTAGGATATAATGGGAGCTCTATGAGGAACAGAGTGCCCTGGGTGCTTAGAAGAAAAAGCTGTCACCTCTTCCATTGTTAGTTTCAGAGAAGGCTTTATAGAAAAATGTAGCATGTCACTGGATTTTCAGGGTAGGCTAGGGTTTTTTCTGGGGGAAGGCAAGTAAGAAAGGGTTGGAGAAGGACATTCAAGGAAGCTGGAACAACATGGACAAAGACTCAGAGACAGGCAAGTGTACCACATGTTTGGGGAATGATGAGTCATTCAATCTGACTAGAGCATAAGAGTCCATGAAGGAGAGTGGTGGTGATGAAGCTTAGGGCCATGGTCACTTATGTTTATCAATTTGTATTTTGAGTTCATGGGTGTAATGGGAATCTGAAGATTTTCCCTGCCCCTTGGCCCCTTGATAGGCTTAAGTGAATCTGAGAACCTTCCCTGATTTGAAAATACACTCTTCCCCCTAACAGGCTGAATGTGGTCACATGGAGCCTGTGGCAGGAGGCTTGTTTTTTCAGGAATGCTCACACCTTGTACTTTGTGATTGGGCATTGGATCAAGAGGATTGTGACATTCTCTGACCCAGCAGAAGTCTATATATACCCTGATGTGAGGTTTTGCTTTGGGGCTCAGTTTGGGAAGAGTTTTGTTATTTGGCCAAATGAGTCTGGGAAGCCATTGAGCCCCCTGGCTTTGAAAACCCAGATGTTGGCACTTCCCTCTCTGGTAACTAACTAGGTATGCATGTAATGGTCAGACAGCTGGAAGCCCTGTCTGCTGAATTGTATTATTTTCTGTTGTACGTTTGATCGATTAAAATAAGATTGTTAATCCATTTTAAGCTGCTTTCCTTTAGAAAAGCAGATCTAAGAACCTGTGCTAGCAGCCATCCTGGGTATGCTAGGGTGCTTGCTGCTACAATGGGTCAATCTGTATAAAGAGCATTGAAAGGTAACAATGCTGGGCCTTCTTTCCGTTGGTTCTAATAACCTTACATGGGGTCATTAGCCCTCAAAACTCCTTTTCTTTTAATGTGGGACATCCAATGTGGAGACTTGTCAGTTCCATTTAAATAAGGCAAAGATCCCTACTGTGTACTATTTACTATAAGTTTAATTTCCCAGTATCATCTCCCCCAACCTTACTCCCCCTAGTTCCTAGGTATCAGGCCTCACGGGTTAGCCGTATCCTCTGCCAGATACACAATGACTTAGAGACCGGAGTCTCATGGAACTGTACTCAGAGCAGCCATGGTCAAAGTAGATTGAGCTGTATACATGGCTAGATACTGAGGCTTATTTAAAAAAAAAAACCAAACAAGATCATAGCTATATTTTGGTGTATTGGCTTATTTGATTCTGAGCTTGGCATTTGGCAGAGAATAGGATTTGAGGAGAGTAACATAATGGACATAGATCCTGTATTGAAGTCAAGGAGATCTGGGTTCAAGTTCTGCATCTGATATAATATTATTATTACTGCTACTAATAATGTAATGTCTACCATATGCTAGGTACTATGATAAACTTTACAGATATTTTATTTGATCCTCGCATCAGCCCTGTGACCTAGATGCTATTATCCCCATTTCACAATGGCGAGGAAACTGAGGCAAATTGAAGTTAAGTGACTTGCCTAGGATCACAGCTAGTTAAGTATATGAGGCTAGATTTGAACTCAGGTTTTGCTGGCTCTAGGCCCTGTGCTCTATCTACTGCACCACCTAGCTTCCCCATAAGAGCAGTGATAATAAGAAAAAAGCAATGACCATGGAGAATTAATCTCTCTCTGGGCCTTGGTAAATTCTCCAAGACCATAAGCAACAGAAGAACTGCTAATCTGCAAGCTCCTGCCATTTCCCTAAAAAGTTTCTCCCACTAATCAAATCATAGATCTGAACAAAACAAAACAATTTAATGGTAATAGGTTTCCTTATTCTCCTTTTGCATGATTTTAATAGGGTATTTAATTGGTCTAGTAGCATGGTAAAAGGGACACCATGGAATCTTTTGGAATCATGAAGACATCAATCTTCTGATATACTGGTTTATGGTAAGTCATCACTACTTCAGGCCACTTTAGGAATAAAAGTTGTGCAGAAGATGTTGGATTTCATTGGTAGACAGACTCTCCTTATCAAGAAATTCCTTCTACCCAAGAAATATTAGGCCCAGTCTTCACCCTTATTTCACCAGGAGAATGGCTAATGAAGGAGAGCCCAGGCCAGCTTCTAGCAAGCTAGGGGCTATTTTGGGCTTATCTTCTCAATGACAACAAGGACAGTACCTTGTATATATTAAGTGCTTAAGAAATATTTGTTCTAAATGAATTGAATTGGCATTTCAAGTTGTATTTTTTCCACAGCAGCATTTTCATTCATCAGTTCAACTGGACTGTGAAACTCATGTTTTATCTGATTGTGATAAAAGTAACAAAAATACTAACTCACGTTTCCAGTGCCTTGAGCTCTAAGGTGTACAATGTACTTTTCTCATGACAACCCTGTGAGGGAACTACAAGTTTTCCTATGAGGGTACAAGGATGGCTATTCTCATTTTACAAATGGGAAAAAAAAAAAAAACAACTGAAGCCCAGAAAGTTTAAATTACTTCCAAAGGTGTTAAGCAGCAGATCTAAGGTTTGAACTTACATCTTCTGTGGTCAGAAATGACTGTTTTCTTCAGCATAACATACTAACTTGAATGTTTATAGCCAAAAGCCTTGAGCTAAGGAAGCTTCCTATATTCCAAAAGGAAGGTTTGGTTTTAACTGATGAAACAACGAACATTTATTAAGCACCTACTATTATGTACCAGGCACTGTGTTTAGACTTTGCCACCCAGCTATAGCTTAGGGCCCCAGAAAAAAGGCACAAACACAGCAATGTGAAAGAACTTCATTTATTTTCTTTCTAGACTTTCACTTAGATTTGTGTTTTTTGCTCTCTATGAAGCACAAAAATATGTTGGTGAAATGGAACTCTGCTTGTTGTACGTAGAATATAATTTCAAAGGAAATGAATATATTAAATGTATGTATAGAAGACATATGAAGCTATCCAAAGAGATGCATATTCCTAGGTGTATAATAAATCAGGTTTGAATGACTTAGAACTGACGGTGCATGGTCAATACATATTGAGCCCTGCCCTCACTCTCTAGCTGCAGCCTCCCTTTCCAGAAGAATTTCATATTCTTTTGCTCTCGCATTTTATGTTCTAGCCAAACCAGCTTGCTGCTGCTCCCCATAAATAACCTTTCCATCTCCAGGCTGTGAACCTTTGCACAGCTTCTCTGCTCCACCTCCCAACTCCTCCCTATGGCTGGAATGCTCTTCCTCCTTATCTCCATGTCTTGGAACCAGTTAGCATCCTTCTAGGTTCAGCTCATATAATCTACTCCCATAGGAGTTACCTTTCCTGATTTCCCCCTAGTTGTGAGCAGTTTCTCTCTCTTCAAATTATCATGCACTTATTTGCTTGCAAAAGACAGCTTGGTGAAGTGGATGGACTGATAGATTTGGAATGAGAGTGTCCCAAGTTCCAGTCTTGACTCAGATGCTTCCTAGCTGTATAACCCTGAGCAAGCCACTTGATCTACCTCAGATTCAGGTTCCCCATATGTAAAATTGGGATAATAATATCCCTACTTCACAGGCTTCCTGGGAGGATCAAAAGAAATAAAGTATGTGAAGTGCTTTGCAGAACTCACAGAGCAATAGAAATGTTAGCTATCATTTTTGCATGTTTGTGTCCTCTGGGAGACGGAAGCTTTTCCAAGGCAAGGACTTTTTTAAATTTCTGTTTTTTTAAAAATCCCCAGTACCTAGC
>CM053581.1:172412340-172433068 GCA_028627135.1 Pseudochirops cupreus | reverse complement strand
AGAGGGAGGGAGAAGGGGAGGGAGAGAAAGGATGGTAGGAAGTCATCTAGTCTAAGCCTTTTATTTTATGGATGGGGGAACTGAAGAAACTGAAGTGATCATCTCAAGGCCTCAGAGGTTGTAAGGGGAAGAGATGGGATTCAAATGCAGATCTTTTGATTCCTTTTTCAGACTTTCCACTTGCTCACTCTGCCTGAATTTTATTCTTGTGCTAGATTTCACAATGCCCTGTGTGGCCATGTGTGGCCATGCTGGTTTTACTAGCCCCTTCCTGTTTACAGGCTTTAACAAACTCGAGGGGCCAATTCTACGTCTTCCTGACAAACACCCCGAGCCAGTTCATAAGCATGTATCTAGTCACTATCTCAGGAGAGAAGACCAGATAAAGAGAATTTCCTTGATTTTCCATGAAAAATTTTCTTCAGGTTTCACGTATGTGAACGTCAGTATTCTTCTTCACTGCTAACATGCTGGTATTTATGGGAAGATTTGAGCTACTGAGCCACTATTAGCAATGCTTCAAACTTCAATTTGAATTCTGACTCAATTCTGACACACAGTCAATGGTACGATGCTGGATAAGATCGCTTAATCTCTCAGTTTCAGTTTGTTCATCTGAAAAATGGGAATGATAATAGAGCTTCCTCACAGGGAGGTGGTGAGGACCAGGTGCAACAATGTATGTAAAGTGCTTTGCAAACATTCAAGCCATATACATGTGGCAGCTGCTTTCTGGTGATAAGGCAGAGTTGCTCTGATTCATCACACTCACGAAGTCAGTCACTGCTAGTGATCAAGAGTCCACATTAGTGAGTAGGCTGGTCAAAGCCAAGGATGTAATCTGTGTCTAGAGAACAGAGTGGAGCTAATTAAGAGGTAGGCTGGAACTCGCTACCTCTGTCTGCTTAGCCTTGTGTTCTAACCTGCTGTGCTAATCAGCCACAGACTGAGTATAGTATACAAAAGTCCATACAGTTCCAGAGATTGAGAGCAGTTGGATTTAGACTTTTTTTCACTCATGGTTCGTATATGGGTTTAACTTAAATAGCAAGAGAAAACATGCAAAAGCAGCATAAATCATCCCTCTTGTGCCTTCTTTCACCTTAAATAGAGAAGTAACAGACAAGGTCATAAACTAAGCTTCTTAAGGTCTCTCATGGTGTCTATGAATGACTAGGGAAACCTAAAAACCAAAGGGAATTCTAATATAAGACTATTTTAGTTGTATGGTTCAGTTGCTTGCACATAATTCATTTGTAAATTGATACTAATGAAAGTTGGGATTGAAATACTGTATACAGCCCAAATTAGGAGCCTGGCACAAATCCCCACTTGGACAGCAAATCATTTACTCTTGCCAAATTGGAGTCTAGAGTAATTTACCATAAGATGGGCTTTTAACCCTAATATCAAGACACACTCAGCAGTTTGCTATGAGAGCTCATTAGCTGCTAGGAGCCGCTCGTTGTTGAGGGAATGCAAGTAGGATAAACACATCATTTTGGTATTTTTTTCCTCAACATTAGTAATTCCACCATGTATTAACATGAAAATAAATGGAAAATCCTGTTCAGTAGTAACTCATTTGGGTTGTTCATTCCGGTCACTGGACTGCAAAAGGTTTGGCTCAGTTAATTTCCCTTTGCTTGTTTTCTTTCACAGGTTAAGTTTTTATATGTTCATAATATATAATGACATTTCAAAGTAAGAAAGAGTTGCTTTTGTGCTTCTGAAAATATGTGATGATTTAATTTAACTTTTAAAATATCTAAAGAATTTTCACTCCAAACATCAGTCTGCACTTGCCCCTAGCTGTAACTGAATACTGGAGGTTTCAGGAGGATTTGAATTACCAGTATCTCTGATAACAGCTAGAATGCCGACTCTCTAGGTATCTCTCAAAGTCATCATCTGAATCTGAATGTAGTCACATGGTACACTTTGTGTCAACATTTGCTTGGTTTAAGTTGCTGCTAGATAAAGGAGACAGTGTGGTGTTATGGAAAGTGTTTAGAATTTGAAACTGCTTTATGGTTTACATTTTTTGGTACACACTTGTGATCTATGCTGCTGGAGAGGCTGAAGCTGGTGGATTACTGAAAGGAAACCCTATTATTATCCTGGTTTTTCATATTAGGAAACTGTGACTTGCCCATGGTCAAAGGGTAGTAAATGAACCAAAATGCTCATTCTGTTCTGAAGAATCTTATGGTAGATCCATACCTCGTCTTTGCCCATAAATGCCATTACATTGGCAATAAAGGGATTGAGATAGTTCTGAGATGCCGTGGGCAAATCTGGGTTGGTTTCTGCACAAGGTCTGGCATCAATATGGTACACCCTCAAGAGTGGTAGTCCACCAGGCCATTTAAGATGGAGTGAAGAGACCCAGATCAAAAATAGAGGAAGTCAAAGATTCATTGCCAATAAGAAATGGAATTGGTTCATGAATGACTGCTGCATGCCTAGCTGAGGTGATATAGAAAAATCTAGTCTTAAAGGAAAAATAAAGGAATTCATTTGGTTTAAATTCTGACTCTGACACTTACTGCATATGTGATGTCAGGCAAATCACTTAAACTCTTTCAATCTCAGTTTTTTTGTTTTATAAATGAAGGGTTGAACTGGACCACTTCTGAGATCTTCAAGTTCTAAATCTATAATGTTAAGAGAGAGTATGGCAAATAGCAGATATAACACTGATCATAGAATCAGGAATTTAAAGTTGCTCATGGGACAAATATTGACTTTATGACTCTTAGAAAGTCATTTAAATCTTCTAGGATTTTCTTTGAGAATATAAGTAAAATAATAGTGGCAGACCCATTTCTGTAGAGAGAGGTTTAATACTAGAAGTTGCTTAGACAAATAACATGACAGGGCCAATGAGTAAAAAGGGGACAGGGAATCCTGGGTGACCAGAAGTATAGATATTTTTTATTTCCTATTGAGAACTGGGTATCTAATAATTGTCCATTTCTTTTCCTCCTTCAGATAACTTCCCCCAAAACTGGGTGCTTTATCTTAATTTTGTATAGTATTAATTGATTTTTTAATGTTTGCCATCTGGAAACTTTGAAGGAACTCTTTATGGCCCAGGAGTTTGTGCTTGTCTTGTGTTATTTAATCTTTTTATCAATAATTTGGAAAAAATCTTAACAATATTATTGAATTTACAATTGATCCAAACCTGATAGGGTTAACTAACTTGCTAGATGTCAGAGTCAGAATCCAAAAAAGATCTTGAAAGACTAGTTAACTATAGGTCTCAATTGAATAAGATGAACCTTTATAGAGATAACCATAAAGACTTCTACTTTTTTTTTAACAGACTTCCTGATTACAAGATGGAGAAGTATGACTATATAACCATCATATTGGGAGAGGGGTGGTTAGTGAGTTACAAGATCTACATGAATCAACTATATGGTAGGACAGTCATTATCTTAGGCTATAGGAGATTTATAGTGTCCTGGAATAGGGACTTGATTATTTGCTGTCTATCACCACCTTTGTAAGAACATATCTGGAATACTATGTTCAATTTTGGATTTTGTGTTTAAAAAGCCTACTAATAAAATGTAGAACATCCATTAGAATGCGATTAACGTGAGCAAGGATCTCAAATTCATGCTAAAAGGTGATAAGTAAAGGAGTTAGGAATGCTTCCCTCAAGAAGGGAATTATAGAGAAATGCCTTCAAATATTTAAAAGGCTATCATGGGGAAAATGGGTGAGATTTGTTCTCCTTGACCTCAGAGGGCAGAACTAGAAGAAATGGGCTGAGGTTACAAAGATGAAATTTTAAGCTCGAGGTAAAAAAAAAACAAAAACAAAAACCCACTTCCATATAATTAGAACTATCCAAAAAGCAAGAAGGGATATCTAGGGAGGGTGATAGTTCCATGCAATTGGAGATCTTCTTCAAGGAAATGTATATTTTATGTGTTCAAGGTAAAATTATATCGCATAGGAAACCTCTTTTTTCAAAAATAGGCTGAACTGGAAAGTCTCTATTCAACTCTGAAATCCTTTGATTCTGTGACTGTAAAATCAAATCATGACTAATAGTATCTAAATAGGCCTACCATCTCTAATTACATTAAACAAAACATACAGTTTATAGAAGCTGTCTGTGTATATCAAGTCCAAAAGCATGTGTTGACCAGTCATGCACAGTGTAAAGTGGATATGGTATACCCTCATCTCTTTCATGACCTTGGACAATCCATTCAGTCATGGCACATTTCATTATGTGGCAAGGAAGAGAATAGGGCTTACTCAAAGCACAAGGGAACCCTGATGCTTTGTTAATTAAAGTTTGTACAAGGATTTGAGAATCTTAGGTGAAAAGCACTACAGCTGTGTTTAGTTCAGTTATTTTACTCAATTGTAATCAATTTTCAATAATTCAAATTTATCTTGTGAGTTTTCAAATCTCTTATGTCCCCTCTTTTTTCTTTTCCCATTTGACTCCATTTCAGTTATTTTGCCCTGTATCAACACCTCCATGCAAGGTGCTGACAAATGGGAAGCAAGAGGCTGTGAAGCTCATAATTAGGCTAAAACTGAAGAATAAGTAGTTCGCAGGCAAGTTGGGTGGGGGAAGAGGTTGCTTATACTAGTGGTTAAAGTGAGATTTAGGTGTTACTTATGAACTATTATCACTGTGACTGGTTGACATCATGAGATTCAGTGGATAATGGAGAGTTGGTTATAGCGAAGTTGTTGGTAACAGTTTTCTTTTGATATTATATATTTTAACATATACTAGCAAGGACATAACTAAGAGAGGATAACTGATTTTAAGGCCACCTTTAAAGTGGTCAGTAGGAGCTGGAAGATGATCAAGATGCAACTTTTCTCACCATATCCTTTAAAATACTTTTGCAGGACCTGGAGATGGTCTTCAACAAATGAATTGTGGACTTGCACACATGGTGCCTATGCCACCATATTGCAGGGAGTACATTTCTAAGGTCCTGGTATATTTCTAGCAAAGCTTTTCTTCATTCTACGACCAGAAATTGATCTTCCCTCTCCCTGTCACATACTAGTAGTCAGTTTCTGAGTATAGGAAACACTTGTAGGATCCTTACATGGTAGATAATTGTTGTGGTTTAAAATCTTCTATGACTAGGAGACATCAATGTAGGCAATGAGTTAAACTCTTAAAACAGACCTCAGAGAAGAGAAGCAGTTAACAATAACATGCCTTTGCTTGCCTTTCTGTTGTATTCAAATCCCTGTCCTGTAAAATAAATAGGTCCCTATGGAAGCCAAATGCATGGCTCTTTATCTCCAAAGAAACATCAGATAGCATACTCAGTTATAAGACTGGTTTCTGAAAACATTAAATGTGTTACATACATTAATTATTTGCCATAATGTTCAGTGATAAAAATGACAATCATTTTTACTATTTCACAAGAACTTCCATGCCATCATTTTTAATCTGGGATGTAATTTTAATTTCATTATGTTAAGGTGACCAGATACTGTGGGTAGAGTTGTCAAAGACAATCTATACAAATCAGAAATTATACATTAAATAGCCATTCAGAGCACTGTGCTAGGCACTAGGGAAACATTCTACTGAGAATGGAACCAGTGGTGAGGGATAGAAAACTGAAATATAATGGTTTTGCCTATCTGAAGGATAATATTTTTTGCCTACCTACTCCACAGGTTTCTTAATGATATCTGGTGTTTTTCTAGGGTGATATCCTGAAGGAACAGTTTTCAGTCTCCCCCATCCCCCCTTTCTGGGTCAAGATAGCATGAGAAGACATGACCAGATATTATGTACAATCATATTTAACAATTTACAGTCTATAGTTCTAGAATACCTAGAGTCACAAGCACATTGAAGTCCTGGGCATAATGAAAAAAAAAATCTCACATTAAGTAGGAGTTGTTTTGCTTCCTAAATGTTCTGGTTCTTTTCCCCCTCACACAGCCTCCTGTGATATTTCTATGACCTATTCAGAACTTTTATCATGTCTTCCTTTGCCCATTAAGATTATTACACTTGTCATTTATATTACCTTTCCCATATAATGTTAGTTTTATAGATTGTCATCTGATAACATTATATTCACTGCTTGTTCTCCCTACAAAACCATTAAGATATCAACTCAGCATCTGAAGAACGTTGTAATTTCATGTATTAAATGCTTACTGTCTGCGAAACACTATGCTGGATACTGCATGAGTTGAGGAGGGTATAGGACATAAGTTCTAGATAAGTTTCTATTCTTGTCCTCATTAATCTCATGCTTTAGTAGGGGAATAGACACACATACAATATTCAATAGTACCTAATAAACATATTAGGGTGTTGAAAAACACAGTGTGATCTGTAGCATGAAGTGGGGAAAATGGCTACTGATTCAGGCATAAGAGAAGTCATCATGGAGAAGTTGACCTTTAAGGTGGGCTTTAGGAAAGGATGAGTGCCAAGAGGGTGACTGGTCCTTGGAAGGTAATAGGGAAATCATGAAAAAAGTCAACTGTACATAAGTCCAACCCTATCCCCTTCTATCTTACAACTACTTGAGCTGTCTTTCCACCTAGTAGAGAACCTTGAGACTGTGACGCAGAAATCTTCAAATGCCATAGAAATGAGAGTTTATGTTATTATTCAGGGCTTTGAGGTAAAAGTTGAGAGCTAAACCCAGTCTCCTTCCAATTTAAACACCATTATGTCTGTTGTACCTACTATCATTGATGTGCTTGATAAACTAGGCTTTTAGGCTCCGTTGAGAAGAACTGAAGAACTTTTCCTGTGGCTTTTCTGCTGTGATACATACCTTCCAGTTCTTTAACTGATGATTCCAGTATTCTTCTATCCCTTTTGGATAGTAAGCATTGCAGTTAACATTCTTTTTATCATTCTTGTAGGACTTATGTTGATCCAGGGCTCAAGAACTTCCATGGTAGCTAGGTGGTACAGCAGATAGAGTGCCAGACCTGGAAACAGAAAGACCTAAGGTCAAATTCAACCTTAGACACCTATTAGCTGTGTGACACTGGACAAGAAATTTAACCTCTGTTAGCTTCAAGTTCTAAATTTTTACAATGGGTATTATAATAATAGCACATACTTCCCAGGGTTGTAAAGATAAAATGAGGTAATAGTTGTAAAGTGCTTAGCGTGGTGCCTGGCACTTAGTAGGTGCTATATAAATGTTAGCTATTTACTATCATCATCATCTTCATCATCACCACCCATCGCCCATCCCCATCTCCAATTCCCCGTCCGCATCTCCCATCCCCCATCATCAACTCAATCTTCATTTTGTTGTTGTTCAGTCATTTCTGTCATATCTGACTCTTCCTGACCCTATATGTGGTTTTTGTGGCAAAGAAATTAGAGTAGTTTGCCCATTTTCTTCTACAGCTGCCACCAATCTTAGTACTCCTGAGTGTTTAAAGATTGGTACTCGCAGCCTGGAGTAATTTGGGGGTAGAGCAGTGGTTCTCAACCTGTGGGTTATGTTCAATTTGTAACAATGAAAATACATCCTGCATATCAGATAGATTCATAACAGTAGCAAAATTACTGTTATGAAGTAGCAATGAAAATAATTTTGTGGTTGGAGGTCACCACAACATGAGGGACTGTATTAAAGGGTCACGGTATTAGGAAGGTTGAGAACCACTGGGGTAGAGTTTTTCATTTTGAGGATTCTATTTAGCCATTCCCTTTTGGAGTTGTTCACATCTCTGATGCCTTCTTCAAACCACCATCAAAACTCTTAACTCTCCCTTTTTTCTTGCATTCTCTAAATGGAAGAGGGAATAAAGGGATAGCCTATGAATAGTCCTAGACTTCAGTATACTTACTAAGAATTTCTATTTGGCTTTCCCACATAAAACAGATCTCTCTGACAGATCATGGTGATGTCTTTTCCCATCCATGCATTTAGTAAAATCTGATCTAGACATTTAGTGATGTCTCTTACTTTTGTACTAGGAAGACAAGTTGCTGCTGCTACAAACCCATCTGTTTGTACACTTTATCACCAGATCTGCCACTAATACCACCTGGCACTTTCCATCTTGTCAGAATTTGAATGGTTTATAAAAATAGATTTCTTCACTGTTCTGGTCACAGAAGCATGTAACAGGATTTGTAGTAGCTTTGCTAAAACATGTAGCAGCAACTTTGGTATGTTTTTAAAAATATTAATTTCCATGGAAAATAAAGGAAATGTTTTCTGGTGCTCACCTAAGACTCCAAGAATCCTGCCTAAGATGTACTCTCTCCTGGTTTTAAGAAAGAAAAAAAAAAACCAGAGCTGCTTAAACAAGATTAAAATGTAAATGGAAAATATTTAACAAAATAAATACAATAGAGCACAACTAATGTGAGTAAATGCTTTTTTAAGGCTATGGGGATTTTTATGTATGGCTCAGAGGTCCCTTTTTCTATTAGAGTTTGATACACTGTTCTATGCAGTCCTTCATATTGTCTACCATCATCAGTAGAAACCAGTTGTTTTGGGAAACTATTGCTGGAAAGTGAAGAGGTCAATATGTGGGTATTTTATACCTGTACCATGGAATAATTGAGCATCAACATTCATCTTAGCAACAGAAGTAGGAAGGGTTCAAATGGTATAACTCAACACCAGTCTTGAACAATTATTACCTTAACATTAAACCTCAAGGTAATTTAAACTTTGTAATATAGTCAATGCCTATTTGTTAGTGAATTCACATCATCACTTTCTTGAATTTTTGACAAAAGAAAAAATTATTCTTCTAAGGATAGTCATGAAGCTTAAGGAAAATTCCTGTATATTTCTAGTAGACTTCACTTTTATCTCTGGGCAGCCAGCATGCAAAATTGAAAACTGAAATGGTTCAGACAATGCTGGTTTACCTTCACTTGGGTTGGCTTTTCTTAAATGCATATTTCAATGAGCAAAAGATAAATTCTTGCCATTATTTTAGGATTTTTAAAATTAATATCTATAGTCACTTGTCATGTGACTATCAAAGGGCACCTAGAACAAAGATCTAGTGTTAGAGTTCAGATTTAAAAGAGCTACAATCAAAATGGCTCCAGTTTGGGGAAAAATTGAAAATCAATTTAATTTAATTAGTGAGTTAAGGAATACACTGTAATTTCTCATTTTAGTTAGATCTATTAAAGTTCACACTTTCATTTAAAGTTTCACTATCATTAATTTGAACTCTATCTCAAGCGTAATTACTCATTTTGTGTGAGATTGGAAGATGCAAAACTCTGGCCTTGCCTGTCTGTCCTCATTGAGAAAGGAAGAAAATCACAGGATTAGAGCACAGCCAAGGAAAAGAAAGCCCTCATATTCTCACATCATTAAGTACAACACACATTTGCTATCACACAATTTAGCATGGCAATGTTTTTCATTTTCACTGTGCCTGTCTCTTCTGGGGAGCCTGCAATTTAAACCAAAGCTTGTAGACATAGTGCCTTGTAACATAGTCTCTCTGTCATTGGACTGGTGAACAGAACCCTCCATAATCTAGAGGAGCCAGTCTACTTTCCAAAGATAAAGTAACAACAACAAAAAAAAAACAGAGACTCTCAAGATTTAGCTGAGCAGATTTTTAATTTCCAAATTCAACAGAGTATGTTCTTCAGAAGCATCATACGTAATATTAGACCTTGAGCAATAGATAATTCTCTATGGAATGAAAAAAAAGAACTTTTCTCCTATTGAATGCAATTCTCAGATGGTAAACAGAATTGCCAGTCTTTCCTATGACTCAGCCCCAACTCCATGGATCAATGCAAGTGTTTTCTTATCCATTTTTCTTTTAATTTTGATGGAAGCAGTTTTAAGAGCTTTGTTTCCCAGAAGTTAAATAATTCTTGATAAGGAAAGGCTCCTAACCTTTATTCTAAGAAACAATGAAGACAATTCTGATTTCTAATAATCCAGTGATACATTTAGTAACTTCTCTGAGGATCTGTCTAACTAAATTCAAACAGGCTCATTCTGGCATTTGTCACAGGTTTTCTGCCTTGGAGCATCCCTAGCTTACTTCAAGCAAAGCTTATGAATCACCTCCTAGCATACTCCTTCCCTGATCCACCCACTTTTTCAGGCTGTCTCCCTTCCCAGCATATAAAATAATTTCTAATTTCTAATAAGAAGCCTGAATCATGCTATGAAATGAAGTTCACCAAGTATGGTAAACTAGAGTTGGTAGGCTGCATTCTTCAGGGAGACATATGCAGTAATAGCAGTCAGAATTAGGTACAAGACAAGATTCTCCTATTTATACTTCAACAGGATAAACTCTCTCACCTGACACAGGTCACAACCTCTCTCCATCTTAGTCTTTGAGAGTTTCAGTGGTGAAAAATTAATCAACACTAGCAACAAACATATATATATCTTTTTGTATCCCAGTGGGGGTATAAAGACAAAGTAGAAACCAATTCTTGCACTCAATGAACTTACATTCTATTAGGAGTTACAACATTTACACAGACAGTTGAACACAAGATAAGCTGAGAAGGGAGAGAGCCTGAACAAGTGGGTGGATCAGGGAAGGAGTATGCTAGGAGGTGATCCCTAAGCTTGGCTTAAAGTAAGCTAGGGATGCTCCAAGGCAGAAACCCTGTGCCAAATGTCAGAATGAGCCTGTTTGGATTTAGTTAGACAGATCCTCAGAGAAGATACTAAATATATCACTGGGCCTTTACTCAAAAATATTTCCAGATAAGTAAGACCTACCAAGACTCATTCTCCTCCAAGCCTATAGGCTTCAAGGATCCAGGGTCACTTCCACAGAATAATGAGGCATCCAATGAAGATTCTGATAGAGATCTCCATAGAGCTGAGAAATACCACCATCACCATTTCTATAGAAAGTAGACTTACATGTACAATGATCATTTACTATCAGAGAGTGCAGTAAATTTCAGCCCATGCTGTCTGTTCCTTTCTAAGTAGTTGTTTTTTCATTCCCCATTAGTTCTGGCTCTTATATATATTGCAATTTTCTATATATTGTTCTTATATTCTAATGTTCATGGTAGCTCTGTGGCCACCAATCAGTTTTCATGGCTTAGGCCCCCACATCCTTTCCATTCCCCTGTGCTATATCACATTAACACCCCTTGTTAAGGCATGGCATTAGAAAGTATTTAATCAAAGTGGTAATAGAAAGTATAATATATTAATATCAAGGTACTCACTGTGCATTACATAGACTGAAATTCTTTTAGTTCCTGCATAATCCTATATGTAGTTGAAGAAACAAAACAAAAATCCTAGAAGTTCTGTTTTTAGTTTGGTTTGGAAACTTTGGTTTCCCCTAAATAAAAGGATTTTAACTTGGAACTTGTGTTATCATTCAGACTGCTGATGAATGCAGGGCACCTAGAGTGTCCCAGCTACTGTTGTTGAACTTAGCTCCCTATCCTGGGATCAAATGTCTGCAGGATTCCCTACATTTGTCACTTGAGCACTAGAATAGTCTGTTGGATTCTTCTGGGGATAGACAGCATTACTGGCCTATAAATTTGCTTAAAAATAAACAAAGGAGAGGGAAAGACAAGTTGGCTCACATTTGACTGGCGATCACATTTATAACTAGATAACACAGTGGATCAAGTGTAGAAAGTGGAGTCAGAAAGACCGGAATTTGAATCTTAACTCAGAAATTTATGAGCTTTTGACCCTAGGCAAGTAACAACCCCTCTCTATCTCAATATCCTTCTTTAAAATTGGGACAATAATAGCACTTAACTCACAAGCTTGTTGTGAAGATAAAAAAAAAGATAACATATTTAAAGCACTTAGTAAAACTTGAAGCATTATATAAATACTACTAGTACTACTACTACTACTGCTACCACCACCAGCACCACTGTTGTTGTCACTTCTGCTGCTATTGCTGCTATTACTGTTACTATTGCTGCTGCTGCTGCTGTTGCTACTAGTACCACCACCACCACTACTATAACTCCATTACTCTCAGTGTTCTCCCCTTCCTCTATAAGTATCTCCCAGATAAGTATATTTTCAACTCTAAGCATCCATTTCACTGTTAGCTAAGTCTTACCTGCTATCAATGTCTTAATTATTTAATTCAATTAACAAAAAAAAGGCAGGTGTTACTCTTCATTTTTATAGCTAGAAGAACTCAGACCCAGAAGAGGAAATCACTTGCCTATGGCTAGTAAGTGGAGTCAGCATTGAAGCTTTTCAGGATTAGTCCTGTTTTTTTTTTTTTTTTTTTTTTTTTTTTTTTTTTTACTATACAAAGTATTGTTAGCAATGCCAAGAAAACTTTAAGTCAAATGGTTTCTCATTTTCACTAATAGTAGCACATTTATATCTACTGTGATACACTTTTCTTTAAAAGAATCCAATGTCTTTTGACAAAACTTGTTTTATTTATTATCCTAAACAGGACATCAAACACTGCATTAATACGTGATATTCAACCAAAATAATTAGTAACCAGTTATAAAGTTCAATAATTGTTTTTTTTTTTTCAATCTCTTGCCTCAGTCTGGCCAGAAAGAAACTCATGAATTTCTGCTGGTTCTACAGGTGTGGTGTATGAGTGGGTGTTAGGTATGAGAGAGGGCAGTAGTGGAAGTCCTTTTAATAATGAATGTATCCTCTGCTAAGAAGGTGATCTGGTGGCCTCTAAGGTCAGGTAATGCCACAGTGGGAGTTCCAAAAAGACAAATGGGCAAAGAGACCTTAGGTCTCTGGATTAGGTGGTTAGGGATAACTTTCAGGTTCTAATGAATAGAAACAGAAGGGAAATTTTGATACAGCTTCTAGGTGTGTTTACTTGTAAACATTCAATAAAGTATTTTGTGATTAGAGGGTAGCAATAGGATATGCCAGATGTCATGGGGTAATAGAAAACTCATAGGACATTTATTCAGTCCTTATTGTATACCAAGAACATGAGAATAAAAATAAAGACAAAACACTGCCCCCTCCCTTAAGGGACTCATATTTTAACGGAAGAAGTAGCATTTAAGTGACTATGTTAATATGTAGAGTGAATTGGATGTAATCTCAAAAGGAAGGCACTAACAGCTGGGGGAACAAGGTGAAGTCCCCTGAAGAACATGATATGTGATCTAAATCTTCTAGGGAAGTGAAGAGTCAGAGGGGAACCATCTCAGGCATGAAGGAGAGCCATGTAATGACATTGAGTTGGGAGGTGATTATTGGTCCTGCATGAAGTAGGGCAGGGAAACTTAAGAGTAGAGTGAAGTACATAAGGCTGGAAGGATAAGTGGCCAGATTGTGAAGTTTTTTAAATGCCTCAAAGAGTACTTATTTAGTCCTGGTGATTATAAGAACCAAAACTGGAAGAAAACCTTTCAACTTTTCCTTGAAGTAGCTAGCGAGCTGGTGTTTCCTTTTGAAGATGTTTCCATCACTCTACTAAGAGTGATGGTGATGGAAGGGAGGTCATTTCTACCACCATGGGTCCAAGAGAACACAATAAGCCTTTCTCTAAGTGTCAGCAATGACATAAAAATCTATCACAAAAGTAACCCTGAAATCACGCCTGGATTTATGGCCATAACATCTATATTTTGATTCAGTTTTGTGTTTTGCCTTTTGATTTATGTGTACACCTTCCTTAACATTCAATATCTTAAGCAACATAAATGTATTAAGGTAATGGAATTTAGCAAATATGTTATGGCTACAGTCTCAGTTCCCATGAGGGAATTTGGAAACCTGACAAATATTATAACTTTCATATTTGAAATTATTTTCTGAACAGCTCCACTAACAAGTCTTCTGATTTACCATTCCATTAACAAAAATAATTCTTTCTGGACAGCAGTAAAATAACTGGATTAGAACAATTTATAGTTTCCCCTTAAGATCTCTATAAGGCACCTATAGAGAAATAGAAACAGGATTTTGATTAACAGACAGATTGACTTGCATTTAAGATATCTTAGTTCGTTCCTCACAAGCCTATCTCTTCAAGGTACTGTCCCTCAAAAAGAAAGTATGTAATTTTCCTGAATCTAATTTTGGTCCTGTTTGCCAATGATGATTAGAAATCACTTAGTTTCTGACAGCCTTTCATAACTGACTGAAGGGAGTGGATCTTTTCAGCTTTAACCTTAGGATATGATGCCAAGATTTTTTTTGTGTGTGTGTGAAATGAAATGAGATCCCAAGACATTCCTTCTGTGCCAACCACTCCAATAAGGACTGCTGAGCAAAAGGGCAAACTGACATAAACAGCTTCAGAATTGGTTTTCAGGACCTCAGACAGCAACTTGTCGTTAAACAGCATGCATTTTGTAAATGCTAAAAGCTGGGGAAAGTCAGGGCTAGAGAGTAGAAATTGGGGATAATAAGCCCTTGACAGTGAATGAATATGTTCATAAATGGGAGAGAGAGTTTTGAAGGTTACTTGTAAACTCTGCAATGTTAATCATAGTTTCAATAGTTTCTAATTTTCAAGAATACCAGCATGTTTTAGGCCAATTAATAAATTCCAGGACACTCTAGTGAGTTAGATAACTTATTCAAGGTGCTATTCCTAGCTCTAAAATGTTCCCAGGAGTATCTTTAGCATCGGCTGAGGAAGATGTGCAATTAATATGCAGCAGCAAAGAAAAGTTGGTGGAATTCTTCAGTGATATGTAGATAATTAACTGTGTGACCTTGGATAAGTCCCTTTTTTCTGGGCCTTGGGTTCCTCTTCTGTAAATTGAGACAGTTATACCATACAAGTGATTTCTCAGGTCCCTTATGGCTACAAAGTGCTATATTTTATATATTAGTATGCTTTCATTACTCTATGAGCACATGAGCATGGAAGATAAAAGCTTAGGCAGAGAATAATGAACTTTGTACAGGCTATCTAAATAGAGAGGGTGGGAGAAAGGATTCTTGAAATTTTATTGCTTATTTTTATCTATTAGGATCTCATACTTCTAGAATGGGTCTTACAAGAAAATGAAACATACAGTTGCTTAAAGGTAAGAATGTGAGGCATAACAAGAAGAACTTCTGAAACTCCAAACATAGAGAATCATTCCTTTGAGTTGTCTCATAACTAAATGCAAATGCTCTTGGCAAGGATGATCCAGTAAATCAAGGTTTTATATCAATTGTTGCTAGCAGTTTCTCTGTTCCTATCTTGTCCTATTTCATCACTTCTGTTTTGCTCTATTTTTCTTCCTTTTTTAGTCACACAATCGTAAATGTTTGCAGTTGGACTGTTTATCAGCCATCATGTAATCTAACTCATACCCTGCCCCTGATTCTTACAACAACAAAAACACCTCAGTAAGTCATTATCCACCCTCTCTTTGAAGACCTCTAGGAAGTGCCTTCTACTTTTGAACAATTCCATTTGCTAGGAAGGTTTCTCTTGATGATAAGTCTAAATATGTCTCTTCGCCCTTTCTGCACATTGCTTCTGGTTCTTCCTTATGGTGCTAGAGACAACAAATCTGATCACTCTCCCACAGGACAGGTTTTTAAAAACAATTGTCAGCATCCCCAGTGAATCAATTTTTCTTCAAGTTTATCATTGCTCATCCTAGTCTTAGCTCTATAATTAACCAGTTCAACTACATATTATCTCCTTAAAATATTTTCCCCCCCTTGTAATCCAATCAATGCATGTCTTTTTAAAAGAAATCCTGGGTTGGCATCTCTAACAGGCTTTCTTCATTCCTACTTGTGTGTTGCTGAATGCTGCTCAAGTCAGTTATGTGATCCTGCCCACTTGGAACATAAAAGATTTGTCATCTGTTTTTAGCTTAAGCCCTCATCATCATGTAGCAAATAATAATAATAATAAAAAAAACTGATTATCACAGTTTCTAAAGTGACTAGTCCAAACTTTATCTTGTCTCAAGCACCCATAGCAGCCCTTATTCCCTCCTACTTTAGTGAGAAAATAGAAGCCATCTGTCACAAACTTGACAGTCTAGAATATTGGGCTAAATTGAATAAGGTGAAATTTAATAGAGATATATTCTGAGACTTACATTTGGATTAAAAAAAACTTTACAAGGACAAAATGGAAACAGCAAAGCCAGATAGCAGCTCATAAAAAAAAGAGGTCTAGGGACTTTAGTGACCTGAAGAAACTGTGATTCAAGGCCTCATATACAGACTAAAATTATGGATACAATCTCAAGTATTAATAACAGAAGCTTCGGGACCAGCAATAAGGTTTGATGACTTTCTTGTGTTCTGTCTTAGTAAGACCACATAGTGAATATTTTGTTAACTTTGGGGAAGCACATTTTAGGATGGAGATTGATAATATGGAGAGTATCCAAAAGAGGGTAACAAGGATGAAGAAGAGCCTAAAGACTATGATATTTGAAGATCAGTTGCAAGACTGAGGGCATTTAGCTTGAAATAAGAGAAGACTTGGAATAGGATGGAAGGCACTCTAGTTCCTTCAAGTAAGTATTTAAGGATCTGTCACAGGAAAGAGCCAATGCATTCATTCTGATTGGCCCTAAAGAGGGGAGAGAAAAAAATATAGGAAAAATTTTTGGTGCTCATAAAGAGGTAAATTTAGATTTGGTGTAAGGAAAATGCTTCCTAAAATTATAGCAATTTAAAACTGTAATGTACTCTCTCAGGATGTGGTAAGTTTCCCTGCCTCCAGCATGGGATTTCCTTCAAAGGCTGAATGATGATTTGTTGGTTATTGTTTGAAAGGGATTCTTTTTCAGGTATGAGACAGACTAGATGACTACTGTGGTCTATTCTAACTCTGCAATTTTTCAATTCTCCTTTCAATACTTCAGGCCTTTCTAAAGCATACATAATTCTTTCTACTTTTACTCCCATTTCTAGGGAAGATAGGGCTCTTATCCGTGACAAGCCCTCGCAATCTACTCTGTATTCCAATACCATCCCTTTACATATTGGCCTTATCCAGAGAAAGGTCTATAACTCCTTTTTACTAAACTTTCTATACTCTTAATTCTTAGAAATAACATACATTTTGACTGATTCAATATTATTTAACTAGTTATTTCTCAATTATCTAAAACCTCAATTCTTTTCTTAGTCAAATATATAGTAACAGATATAGATATAGATAAATATATGAAGATATAGAGATAGAGATAAGGGCAGAGATAGAGACAGGCAGACTTACAAAGTAAAAGTTGTTAATAAGGGATGAGGAATTCAACACAGTGAAATTCTAATTAGTTATTAATTATCCCAGGGAACATTAAAAGGGGAATATTCTAAAGAAAGCAATGAGATAATATTGAAACTCAGATAACCTCAGGTTTATTTTTCACATAAAAGTGCTAAGAATGAAAGGAAAATTAAGGATAACTAGATAAAAATTGCAAGAATCTCTAAGTATGATGTCAGGAAAGCTATAGAAGGATTTATAGAAAGGATTTATTTGATTGAACTACCATATTCAAAACTTATTGATTAACATATTAATGTCAGCTTGGAGGGCTCCACAAGGTTTTGTCCTTGGCCTTTTTTGTTCATCATTTTTATCAGTGCATTAATGAAGGCATAGATGGCTAGATTATTAAATTTGCATATGAAATAAAGTTGGGAGGAATGGTTAATATGATAGATGACAAAATCAAGATTCAAAGTTATCTTGATGGACTGGAAACCTTTGCCAAAATCAACAAGATGACATTTAATGTGATAAATGCCTTCCATTTAGTATTTTTTAAAAATCAATTGCAGAAATACTAGATGAAAGAGACCAGACTTGACAGCAATTCATTTGACAAAAGATCTAAGAGTTGCACTTGACCATAAGCTCCACAGGAACTAACAATATGATCTAGCTGCTTAAAAAGTTAATGTAAACTATTAGCAGAAGTGTGGTGTTTTAAGTAAAAGAAGTAAATTGTCTGCTTCTTCTTAGGTCACAAGTGGAGTATTTTGCTTAATCAGAGGAGACATACTTTAAAAGACTCAAGTGAGAAACAATCAATGGAACTTTTCAGAATTAAGCATACATATCACATAATAACTTTCAAATTCACTCTAATTGTTTCATTTAACAAATGCTTTTTGAAGACCAGAACTAAGACAAATAGATTGAAGTTATAAGAAATAGTGTTGTTACTCAATGTGAGAACTCTCTAATAAATAGAGGTGTCCAACCATGTAATAAAATTTTCTTTTCTTTTTTTTGGGAGGGGGGTATAGTGATCTCTCCATTACTACATGTGTTCAAGAAGTGATTCTGTTATCATGACATAATAATAGTTCATATATATGTGGTGATTTATAGTGTTTGTAAATTGATTTACTTAACATTACCTCTTTTGATCCTCATAACAACCCTGTGATGTGGGTACTCATCCTCATTTTTTTGTTTTATCGGTGATTCATCAATATAAGAAATGAAACTGCTTTACCAGTGCAAATAAGTAACTGTTATTTTTAGGGTCACATAACTGTTAAGTGTCTTGGTAAATACTTCAGTCTTAGTCTTTCTGCCTCCAAGTAGAATACCCTATCCATTATACCACTCAACAATGGATTTCAAGTTAATTTGAATCTTGATTCTTTTATCCTCATGACTTTGGCTTAATCATGACTACCCCTAGCCCAGATTTTTCTAATTAGCTGATTAGGAGGCACTGCTAGATCTATAAATTGTCTTTTAACTCTAAAACCTATAATCCTATTTTTTGAGGAAAAAAGGACATTCATTGGATGGGAGCTTTTCAGTGATTCATTCTGAAGGTAAATGTTCCAAATCTAATAATCTATAATTTTTACTTTCAACTGCCTATTGGGCTTTCCTACTTGGAATTCCTCAAATTCAACACATCAAAACACACATACACATCATTTTTCTCTGACACTATCTATTCTTCCTAATTTATCTACTTTAAAAAATGGCATCATTCAGTCTCAGAATTCATAAACCACTTTGGCTTTTCTCTCCATATTACCATTCTTATCTTATCAGTCATGAAGCTCTATTAATTCTTTACCCTTGGCATTTCTAATATACTCTCATTTTTATTTCCACACTAGCATTTGATTCAAACTATTTTCAACACACACCTGAATTGTTATAAATGAGGTACAAGTGATTTTATTCTCTCTGTCCCTCAGAGATGAGAAGTCCTGGGGCAATCTTCAATTGTTTTGGAGGTCTGACACATAGAACTAGAATAAGACTGGTTCTGGCTGGATGTGTATCTAAAAGAGCAATTTAACTATAATGACCTTCCTCTAAGACACCATTTGAGATCTTTTAGGACTGTTTGGATAATCAGTTTTCAGGGATGTTGTGGAGAAAATTGTTGTTCAGGTACAAGCTGGATTAGATTCTCTGTGATTCCTTCCAACTCTGATTTTGTGACTTTATTCTCTTCCCATACTGTTGCCTCACTCACTATTGCCTATTTAAATTTCTTTTTTTAAAACTAATTTATTTATTTTCTTGTTTACATCATTCATTTCCATGAGATTTTGAGTTACAAATTTTCTCCCCATCTTTCCTCTACCCAACACCTCAAAACAGCCATCCCACTGTAATCTGCTCTCTCCTATGTCCTTCCCCTTGCCCCTCTGACTTTCTGGTAGGGCAGGATGGATCTCCCTACCACAGTGCCTGTGTATCTTAATTCCCAGTTGGATGTAGTTAATAATAATAATAATAATTGTATATATATATATATACATATATATATATATACATACATACATACATACATATATATTTTTAACATTTGATTATAGAACTTTAAATTCTATATTCTTTCCCTTTCTCCCTCATCACCCACCCCCACTGGAAGGACAAGCATTTAAATACAGGCTAGACATGTGTAATTATGCAGAACCTCTACACAGTGGGCATATTATGAGAGACTGATTATATGTCCCTCCTTCCTATCCTACCCCCTCCCTTGTTCTATTGTCTATCCTGTCCCTGTCCCTTTCCCTTTTCAGAAGTGTGACTTCCATCAACCCTCCCCATCACCCTGCCCTCCCCTCCATCATCCCACCTCTCATCCCCATCCCCCCTACTCTCCTGTGTGGCAAGACACCCAGTTTAGAGTTTATGTCATTCTTTCCCTAAGCCAAGATCAATGAGAGTAAAGTTGACTCTTTCCCTTTTGCCTTCCTATTCTTCCCCTCCACTGTAACAATTATCCTTTGCCTCTTCTATGAGATGATTAACCTCATTCTGTCTCTCCCTGTCTCCTCTCATTCTAATCCTCTCTCCCCTCAGAATTTCACCTTTTAGAGTATTGTCCCTTCCTATTCAACTGATCTTGTGCCCTCTATGTACTCATATGTACACATACTCAGATATGTGTTTGTATGCATATATAAATCCTCCTGTATAGACATATGTGTATGTATATGTTTATATACATTTGTATTCTCTTCACCTATCCTCATACTGAGAAAAGTTTCATAAATTACAATTATCACTTTTTGCATGTTGGCATGTAAATAATTCAAGTTTGATAAGTTCCTTATGATTTCTTTTCCATGTTTACCTTCTCTTGCTTCTTGTATTGGAGTGTCAAACTTTCTTTTCAGTTCTGGTTTTTTTCAGCAAGAATGTTTGAAAGTCCTCTACCTCACTGAATGACCGTATTTTCCCCTGGAACACTATACTTATTTTTGCTGGATAGGTGATTCTTGGTTTTAATCCTAGCTTGCTTAATCTCCAGAATATCATATTCCAGGCCCTTTGATCCCTTAATGTAGAAGCTGTTAGATCC
>CM053581.1:172388120-172402143 GCA_028627135.1 Pseudochirops cupreus | reverse complement strand
CCCCCCCCCGCCCTGTCCTCTGTCATCCTGCCTCTCATCCCCATCCCCCCTACTCTCCTGTGTGGTAAGTTACCCAAATTAGAGTTTCCGTCATTCCTTCCCTAAGCCAAATTCAATGAGAGTAAGGTTGACCCTTTCCCTTTTGCCTTCCTGTTCTTTTTCTTGATAATTTCTTGAAAGGTAATGTCTAGACTCTTTTTTTTGTGTGACTTTCAGGTAGTCCAATAATTTTTAAAATTATCTCTCCTGGATCTATTTTCCAGATCAGTTGTTTTTTCAATGAGATATCTCATAGTGCATTCTATTTTTTTCATTCTTTTGCTTTTATTTTATTGTTTCTTCATTTCCTATAAAGTCATTATCTGCCATATGCTTAATTCTAATTTTTAAGGAATTATTTTCTTCAGTCACCTTTTGTACCTCCTTTTCCATTTGACCAATTCTACTTTTTAAGGTGCTCTTTTCAGTGAATTTTTACATATCTTTTTCCATTTGGCTAATTCTACTTTTCAAGGCATTCTTCACATTGACTTTTTGTATTTCTTTTACCGTTTTGTCTATTCTGATTATTAAGGTTTTATTTTCTTCAGTATTTTTTCTCCTTTACCAAGCTGTTGACTCATTTTTTCACAATTTTCTTGTATTTCTATTCCCAATTTTTCCTCTACTTCTCTCACTTGATTTTCAAAATCCTTTTTGAGTCCTTCCATGGCCTGAGAGTCATTTATGTTTTTCTTGGAGTTTTCGGATTTAGGAACTTTGATTTTGTTATCTCCTTCTCGGTGTATGTTTTGATCTTCCTTGTCACCATAGTAACTTTCTATGGTAAGATTTTTTTTTTCCTGTTCTTTGTTTATTTTTCCATCCTCTTATTTGATTTTTAACTCTTTGTTAAGGTGAGACTCTGCTCAGGGTGGAGGGTACACTATCACAAGCTTGAGGGATTTTGTGCAGCATACTTCTAGGGCCTTTAAGTTTTCAGTTCTTCTAAGGTGGTATGATATAAAGATCAGTGTGTTTACTACTCTTCTGTCCTGTGTTCTAATGTGTAAGTGACTATCAGCACTTTTTTCTGCCCTGGAACTGTGACCATGGCCTTATTCTACTGTAGCTGCAAGTTTTGTTTTGCTGGTGCTTCTCTTTGCCCTGGAACTGCCACCAAGGACTGTGGCACAGATCTGAGTACTGGCAAAGTAACAGAGTCCTGCCCCCCATCCCCTCTGTGCAAGCAGAGAGACTCCTTCAATCTCCTTCTGATCAGTTGTTCAGCTCCCTTACTATCTGTGGACTGAGAGCTCCAGAACCAGCCCCAACCGCTGCTGATTCAGTAACTCCCAACACATGCTCCTTGTCTGCTGTGGCCTGGTCTGCACTGGTGCTGTCTGCACTGAACTGTGCTCCACTCTCACCCAGGTGCAATAGACCTTTCCTGTGAACCTTCTAAATTGGCTTTTGCTTGAAAATAATTTCACCTTATCCTTTTGTGGTTCTCCCATTCCAGGAACTGTTTTATGGCATTATTTAAAGGTATTTGGAGGGGAGAGATCAGCAAGTGGCTGTCTTTTTCTCTGCCATTGTGGCTCTTCCTCTGTGTAGGGGATTTATAGAAGAAATATTCTAAAGGAGATGAGGGAGACTTAATTAAGAGGCAGGAGATGATCAGAGGCTCTCCATGAAATGAAGTCAAGATGAAATACCAAAGTGACGAATTTATGAAACAGAGAACTCATTTGTTTCGGACTTCTACTTCACCCACAGTTTCCTTTCTTTTCTCAGGTCTCAAAAGAGCAGCTTCCATGCTGAAGGAACAGCTGTTCCTTAATATAAGAATATCACTTTCTTGAATAATATTTGCAGGATGCTCATTGAAGTTTGGGGTCTTTACAGCTTTATTTATATTAATTTTAGGCTTGTTGAAGCAATATGTTTCAGATAGTTCACTGATGTTCTTAATCATATGCATTTAGCACCACAGATGACTGTTGGGAAAAAGGAAAACACTGTTCTTCTTGAATGCAAGACACGTGTTGTGGATTGATAAAATATGTTACTGTTTTTGTTTCAGAATCAAAAGAAATGTAATACAAAGGATTTGCCAGCGCCAAGACACTCTCAAGCCTTGGCCTAGGGAATTGTTTCAGTGAGCTTGCCTAAGTACTGAGTGATAGAGTTCTTTATGGAACTACTGAGCACTGTGATATAGGAAAAGCTGGTCTCTTCCCAAGAATTGTGCAGCTTTAGCCCAGCAAACACCCACCCCTGCCAAGAAAAGACCCTAAGAGTGATGGGAATAATGACATTTCTTGAATAATGGACTTATTATAGGATCATAGACTTAAAACCAGAAGGGACTGTAGAGGTTATATAGTCCAACATGTTCATTGTAGAGCTCAGAGAAATAAAGAGAAAGCTACAAATGTAAGAAGCATTGAGGGAGATATATTTGTGTGTGTGTTAATTTTTTGGATTTCTTTTTTAAAAGAAAAAATCTGGAAAAAAAAAGTTCAGTGAAACTAATCATCAAATCAACCAAGTTTGACATTATAGTCTCTAACTTTGGCAAAGCACGTGAGGAGGGATCTTCTCATATCTGTTCCTTGGGACCAAGCTTGGTCAATATAATCTTATAACACTCAATTTCTATTCCTTCCATTTTGTTATTCTTCCATTTATATTGCTGGAGTCCTTGTCTTTATTGTTCTCCTGTTTCTCCTTTCTCCACTTAGCATCATTTCATATAATATCTTACTATACTTCTCTGTATTCATCATAGGTAGTTTCATATAACACTGTATTGTTCTCTTTTATTTTTATGCCAAAACTTGTATAGTAATTTTCCAATTTGTGGACATCTACTTTGCTTCAAGTTCCTTTCTACTAAAACAAAACAAAACAAAACAAAACAACTTCTTTCTTTATTTAGGTTTCTGATAGAGGTGGGAGGAAGGATACATACCTTATTTTTCATCATTGATCTCCTTGGGAAATATGCCAAGTAGTGGTATTTCTGGGTAAAGACATTTTTGTACCTTTTTTAGTATAATTACAATTTGCTTTCTGAAATAACTGAACCAATTGTTGACCCTACTATTAGTGCATGCATGTACCTATTTTTCCACAGCTCCCCCAACATGAATTCTTTTTTGTCTTTTGTGTAAGATGAAACTTCAGAGTTATTTTAATAAAAATTTTCATATTATTAATGTTTTAGGGGGCTATTTTTATAGATGACCATTGACCATTTCCAAATTCAGACTGATAACATAATCTCCGTGGTACAATGGGAAATTTGCTGGCAATGAGCTAGAGAATTTGAAGTTGAATTCTGCCTCAAAGGAAGTCTGATTGGGGGCAAAAAAGTGGTCAATACATTTGTTCTATATTGCATCACATAGAATTCTTCCTCGAGGGAGTTTGGCTAAGTGGGGAAAGCACTAGAGGACTTTAGGCTTATATCACTAGTTTTATAACCCTAGGCAAGTCATTTAACTTCTCTGACCTTACATTCCTGACCTGTTGAATGGGGATAACAATTACTACCAACACCAACACATATTTTTTTTTTCCAGGAAAAGTCCTTTTTTGAACCTTAAAGTGTTACGGCAATGTGACCACATATAATTGATATCCTATTGTGTCTAGGCCACCTATTTTCCTGGTTAATGAGAAGCATCTAAAGACAAGATATCCTTTTGTTCTGGAGATGGGAAATAACACAGTGAGGAGACCAACAGGGAAGGTATTTGAGGGAATAGAGTATTTGTCATGAGTCATCTGTTGTGTAGCAGTAAGGGTATTGAATTTGGAGTTAGAGGACTTCGGCTTAGTTCTCAATTCTGCTACTTAATTCCTGTAAGACTTTGACACATCACAATTTCTCTGAGTCATTCATATTCTATTAAAAAAAATTATGGTGTTAAGAGGTGATTTCATCTAGCTCAGAATCCAAGATACTTTGAAATCATAGCCACTAGATAGCTGCCCCTCGTCCCAGTAGAGAGAGCTGGTTTTTCTGATGGTATCATAGTTTATTCACCAAAGGAACTATAGACACTCTGTGACTCTCAATGTAGGCCACACAGATAACACCTTCAATGAATTAGGGTACTCATTCTTCCTATTGCCAGAGTTTTGCAAATTTCTATGCCCAAAAAGCAGAAGGAAATGGAATTCTGGGAAGTTTTTTCTCTGTGTTCCTATACCTTTTTTTCTAGTGTTGGGAAATACCTACATGTCTTATGGAATGCTTGGCATCTGAACATCTTTCCCAGGATGTCATAATGTAGACCCTGGGATATTCCATTGTGCAAGACTTGAGTGGTATTGCTTTGAAAGGGTTCATATGAACAGCAGGAGGCTATTGAACACCAGCTGTGCCAGGTTCTGCTGTGTGAGACACCAAGGCACAGACGGCATGATCCCTGATCTTAAGTACTTAGTTTTGTCAGGGAGACAAAATACAAACACACAAAACAACTCTAAAGCATAGAAGCAAGAGCAACATGAGGTCAGCTGAGTGATGACTCTGCAGCAAAACTTTCCCTACCCCACCTGCTCCTCCCACCCCACCCCCAAGGAGAGATCTGCCTGCCTAATAAATGTCCTTTTTCCTTTTTTTTCTTCCCCCACAGCCTAGTGCTCCTTAAAAGCCACTCAATCTTTACTATTCAGCTGGTTGACTCTGGAAGGGAGTACAACCCTGGGACCTTCTGGCCTGCCCAGACCTCCAGCCAGTGTGCCTCTTTCATTTGCCCTAGAATGAGACAATTAAATCTGGGATTTCAGAGTAAATTCCTCCCCCTCCTCTTCCTGCCAGTGCCTTGGCATATTTATGTGGCCATACATTCCTGTAGTACCTAATATAATTTGAATTAAAAAAAAACTTGGTTAAATATATAAGGGGCAATTCTTTTCCAAAGCATTTCCAGTGCAAACATCTGCTTGTTCTATCCTGGGGATTTTGTAAAAGTCAGTAACAGCAGAATACCAGTTTCCTGGGATGTGTAGTGAAATATTTTTTTTAGACTTTTTTTTTTCAAAGAAAACATCAGACATCAGTGACTGCTTTTATTTATTCAATATCAAGAAATCTGAGAGGGAATTTTATGAGGAAAAACTATGCAAACTCGATAAAAATTGATTGGGAAAGGTTTCTCTGTTCAAGATATTTTTAGTACCTCAAAGTAATCTCCTGGTTCCTAAGTGAGTAATCCCATAATTGCTAAAAGCCATTGCTCAATTGGCTTAAATTAATTTAAGAACATATGTTAGCCTGTTAAACATGAAGTTAGCTCTCAGGCTAACTTCCAGATTAAAGGAGCTTTGAAGCTTTATATCTATCAGACAATGAACTTATTACAAATTGCATATCTATGTATCTTTTACAAATACTATTGCCCACTGAACATGAATATTAGAATTTTCATGTTCATATATTACTGTGAGGTCCCATAAATTCTTATCCCTTTAGTCATTTGACTGTATTTTGCTTTTCATTATATTCCTATTGCTTAGCACTTTGCCTGGATGTAGAAGCCGCTTAATAAATGCTTATTAACTGACTGACTTTCCCCTTCCTGTACAGACACATCCATTATCATGCATGACAGTGAAGAAAAGATGATGGGAGCTCTCATGCTGAAGGGATATATTTTTTTAAAAAAAGTTAAGTGTAGGGCAGCCATATACACACCCCAATGTGTGTATCTATATATATATATATATGTGCAGACCCACTGTGCATAACAAGTCAGCTATTCATTCAGCTTAACATTCTGTCCTTTGCTTGAGAGGGAGACAAAGGTGCTTGAATCCTAGCTTTTGCTGTTCATTTGTCTCTCCTCTACAACCTTGTTCTGGTTCCTGGTTTTGGTCCAACTTCTTATTTATAATGGAGTTGCTACCTCTGGTAGATTCAGATAAAAACCCATTTTTCTGATTCCTGATCTTGATTTATCTTCACTGCGATTGACTCCCGCTTAGGCAGGGACTTCTCAAATGGGACTGTGCTCTCCTCTGTATGTCTAGGAAGAGGATTCAGTCAGTAGACTTTGACTGGACCAATATCATATTTGGTCAGGAGAAATTGGAAAGAATTAATAGTTTATCTATATCTTCCATAAAGAAATCCCTGATTGACATGGCCCCATCCATTTTAGCATTTAACCTCTCATTCTCCTATCTGAGCTTTCAGTTTTTAGCTCTTAATATGCACTTACGCTTTTGTCTATCTAGTTTGACATTTACCAATTTTATTTATCTCAAACCGTTCATGTGTTTTATCTCTGGTTTCAATGTGACCAGGAACTATGCGTGCACACAGCACAGGCAGTATGTGTTGGCTCCTGCTGTTTCGTGCCCTATTGTAACAATGCCATGCAATCTAAGTGCTTCATAAATGGTTTGGGATGGGATTGGGCTTGTGATATATGCCCAGGTAAGTGGAGATGTGATATATATGTCTGTTTATGCTGTGCAGTTGTAGTAGAACAAATATCTTTTCTTTTCTGCCGAATGACTTGATATTTGATCTTGACACATTTAAATGATATGTACAAACAAAAGGATTTGGATCTAATTCTGTCAAAAGATTCCACCCACTATTTTATATATCTAATTTGTATGCTCTCTTAGCAGTAACAAGTTCTTAATGAACTCACTCCATTTGAACTGGGCATTTGATTACATTGTCTAATTTGTAGATTTTTAAAGTTATTCTGAGAAGTCTCCAGTTAGACCATGAAATGTCAATAAAGTCAATTTGTCCCTGAGGGCAGAGGCTGGGGTGAGTTCATTTAAGGTTTGAAGTGGAAGCATATAAGCTGATTTTGATATTTTTTGCTAGTTACATTGGTAATGACATTCACTTTACTGAAGCAACATGGATTTATACTCATGCACTGAGTACCACAAGATAGAGATAGAGACCTTGACTGCAAGGAGTTTACAATCTAAAAGTTAGAGGGGACAAAATAGGATAATGTGTACTCAAAATATCCATGCACACATAAGTGTAGAATTGATAGGACTGATTTGAAAAGATGATAGAGTTAGAAACAATTGATCTAGGAGATTATGTAATCATGACTAATGAACTTAGCCTAGGAAAAATTTCTGAAAGAGGAGAGAATAGGTATGTAGTTGTTGTATCATAAATACTTGTTGATTGGATGATTGATTGAAAGGATTGTGTTTAGTGTCATGAAGTTAATGAGGAACTAGTAGTAGAGCTCAGTCTTGGTTCTGTGACTAATGGGTAGTGACTATAGAGAAGTCACCTACTTTTCTGGGCCTCACTTTTTAAATCTGTATCATAGAAATGGAGATTTTCCAGTTATCTCAGAGTTTTCCTTTCAAACTATTCTAGTTTTCTATTTTTCTCCCAGAGATGAATTATATATCTACATTTCTATAGTATACACATGTATATGCATATATATGAAATTGATATATGTGAATATATCAATATATGTGAATACGTACATATACATATTTTAATGTATATTTTATTTTGCCTTTTTTTCCACCAACAAGCACTTATTTTACTTCCCTCCCATCATCCTTTTTGGAAAAAAAACAACAACAAAGCTTTGTTAAGAAATAGAAATAACCAAGCAAAACAGCTTTTTGGCTTTGACTATGTGAAAACTATATGTCTTATTCTGCATCTTGACCTCTTTGGGGGTATTTTCATATATATCAGATAGTAATCAGAGAAAGGTGAGCAGAACCAAGAGAACAAAATATGCAATGAACACAATAATTTAAGTGAAAACAACACACATAAATTACAGATCAAAATCAATGCAGTGATAGAGTTTGATTCCATCAAGTTATTAATGATGGAAACTACCTCTCTCCCCTAGATAAAAAGCAAGTGTACTACTAGTGTGAAATGAGGAAAATATTGTTAACTTTACTTAAATATACTCATTTAAATAAAATCAAAATAAAAATAGCTAGCATTTACATACCACTTTAAGGTTTGGAGATCATGTTACAGATATTGTTTCATTTGATCCTCACAACAATTCTAAGATATAGGTAGGAGTATTATTCACATTTTACACATGATGAAACTGATACAGACAGGTTCAAGTGAGTTTCTCAGGGTCAAACAGCTACTAAGTGTCTGAGGTCAAATTTGAACTCAGGGCCTCACTCGAGATCCAAAGCTTTATCCAATGGTAGGGTAGAGAGGAAGAAAATTTTTGGGGAAAAAAAAATCTGAATTTTTTTCTCTTTATGTATCAACAAAACTTTAAAAACTAAAAATAAATCATCAGGTGCCAAGCAAATGTAATTTGTTGTAAATAGGCAATACCTGGGTTTCAAAAAAGCCATACAGAAAACAGAAAGAAATTTATTCAATGAACATAAGAGGGCTTAAGTGAAATGTTAATGCTAGAAGACGATTTTAAAATGTCAAGGTAAGAAGAGGACGTAGGGGAGAGGAAACCTACTAAAAACCTAGTTGAAATGGGCACTTGAAAATACATCAGAGTATAAATTAACCTGGGTTAAAATGAACAGCTTCAAAAGGAGCTTTAGGACTAGGTTTAGTTTCTACAGCTGGAGAAAAGAGTAGACAGATAGGATGAGGCCAACTGAAGAGAGCTTTGTAGAAAACCAATCAAAGGTTTCATGTTAATCACAAGCCATTTGGGAGATACCAGATGATTGCGAGCAGCCAGAGAGTGCAATGTGTAAGAGATGTTTAAAGTCAAAGCAAATTATTATATTGTCAGTGTGCAGAAGTGCTATTTCATGAGAAGGCTAGCAGGCTGGTACAATGAATACTAAAACCATCCCAATAACACTAGAAGTTAACTAGGACTTTGGGTTTGGCAATGGAAGAAAAGTTATAAGGAGGTGAGGAAAAAAATTGATCTTTGAAGCATTCTAATCCATCCTTTACACAGCTGCACAATTAATGTTACTAAAACAGATCTGATCTCAGCACTGCTGTGCTCAGACTTATCAGTTGCTCCCTATTACCCCTTGAATGAAGTAAAAAACTCCTTAGATTAGTATTTCAAACCATTGACCATCTGGCTTCTAGCTGCAATTCCAGTCCTTTCATAATACTCTCCAGACATAATATATGGTCCAGGCAAACTTCCTGATCTACTGCTGAATGAATAATGCATTATAAACTGTTTATTAAGTACCTATCATGTGCTAGGCCATGTACCAGAGATAACAAATACAAACAAGGGAGACAGTGTGTGTCCTTAAGGGGCTAACATTCTAATCGAAGCAGGTGACACCTAAAGGGAATTGGGGGTGGCAGAGGATGTTTACATTGATAACAGCAAGGTATTAAAAATGGTCAGGAATTCAGTGGAGGTCAATATAAGGTGGAAGGTCACAGTCCAGCATCTTAGGTCCAGGGTCCAAGGTTCTGGTTGAAGGTGACGGGGGAGGATGGGAAGGATGACAAGAGCACCAGTGGTAGCATGAAAATAGCAGATAGTAACATGGAGACCCAGTTCTGGGGTTCCCCAAACTGGATGTTGTATCTCTTCTATAATTATGTTTCCTGAGACTGCTCCTCCTATCTGGAATCTACTCCTTTTTCAACTCTTCCTCTGGTTTGGTTTTCTTTGAGGCTCAGTTCAGATGCCACTTTCAACTCATAACTTTCCCTTATCCTCCTAATTCTTTTTGCTCCCTTCTTCCTCAA
This sequence comes from Pseudochirops cupreus, assembly GCA_028627135.1. Lineage (NCBI taxonomy): Eukaryota > Metazoa > Chordata > Mammalia > Diprotodontia > Pseudocheiridae > Pseudochirops > Pseudochirops cupreus. The sequence continues at coordinate 172,392,458 of CM053581.1, read as the reverse complement.
GTTGCCTTATATTTACTTATGTGTGTACATGCTGAACTCACAACCATGACCCCTAACTACTACAACTCCACCTAAGTAAGCCAAACTGTCAAACACCTAGCCCATGGGCCATATGTTGTTAATAGGTGGCTTTCTAAGTCAATTTTTGCCCCGCAGGGATCCTTATATATAAATTTAGTGACCTCTGTTTCTATTTGATTTTGATGCCATTGATGTAAGCAGTTTGAGGGCAGGGATTATTTCATTTTTGTCTCTGAAGTTCAAGTAGCATGAACATAAGTAGCAGTTTACTACATTGATTGGAAATTAGTTCGATCGAACTAATTGCTGATGGATTTAAGCTACCTCTTCCATTTCAAAGGACAGGGAGTCAGTCAAGTTCATCCCAAGAACAAAGGTCTTTGAGTCAAGATGAATGGCATTCACTGTTGTGAAGCTGATAGCAATGGGCATTGAGGTTTTATGGGGAGGTTTTATGTAAAGATAAAAAAAGAACTATTTCCTCTCATCTCAGAGCCATATTATCCTCACTAAGTCAATGGACCTTATATGCAAACCAGTGACAGTCTCCTGGCCCTCAGATGATCATCTCCTCGTTAGTAGAAGCAATCAATTATAGTTAAAGTGATAATTATTGGCATGCCCCAGACCGAATGTTGTCAGTGAGTGATACTTTTCCATGGGAGGTTGCACAGTGATGATTATTTAATTCCTGAACTTTGGCAGCAACTGTACTAGTTGCAGGTCTGTAATGTAAGCATGGTTCTTATCTGACATTTCCCCCACATCATTATTTCTGGTTTTACTTTCAAATTCCTGGTAGTTCCATTGACGTGAAATTCCAAAGGGAAATTTTTTAGCACTAATGATTCTTTAAAGAAAATGAGTATGTCTCTTCCAAGAGAAGCTTGGCATAAAGCTAGTTTTTAAATTTATACTAATGAGGATGATATTCATTGCAAATGACTGGATTTCCCAGGCATAAAGTATGAAGTGTTCTACAATGTCTAATGGTCTGTTCTCAGGATTTACATAATATCTGTGGATTTTGCCTGTGTGTCCCAAACAATGAATCTGGTTGAAATGCACATGCCCCTGTGTATATAAGACAAGCAGGACTGACATTAAGCATAGTTCCAAACAGTATAATTTATCCAAGGTACTTTAGTACATCATAATGTATCCCACAGTTAAGAAGCCCATCTCAGCTTCCCTTCCTCAAGCCATACCTAATATGCCCAACCTTTCTTGGGAACTTCCATCTGGGGTCTTCTGGCACCTAAGGTGACAGCTAACCCACTTATCTATTAATGGGTAACAATATGTCTATTAGAAAGATTAAATCCCAAACACACAACACATGCATGCATGCATACATACAGGCATGCACACACACACATTCACATACGCCACACCTACTCTTATTCCTTCCCTTCCAGATAATCTGAATATATTTTAAAATTAGCTTTATTGAAATATGGTTAAAAGAAAAACATGCATAACACATACCTTCTGTTACATGGTTGAGGTCCACTTTTTATGTTAGTGAGTCTTTTCACATGTATTAACCTGCTCATGTAATAGACAACTTTAGACCACTGGGCAGGGTGTGGGGGAAGGCATCATGGCTTTATCAATCTGGATGAATCTTAGAAAAGACATTCTATATTCAAGCTCTATAATCATACACTTTCCAAGACTGCTTATGTACCTGTCTGCTCCTCAGAATCCTTAAATCTTTTGTGGGGCAGCTTCTATTAGTAAGCATAGAAACCCCTGCCTTGTTACAGGCTATATGAAGCTTAAGTTGTAAACTAGAGGGTACATGGTTATTTTTGGTTTCTACTAATCTCTGGGCTTCCCAAATTATAAACCTGAGGCTTACCTGAGTTTGGGACCTTCCTACATATACCATTGCATCTTGTCCAAAAGCTGTGGGCCTGTCTTTAGGGCTTATTTTTAGTAATGTCCAAACTGGAAGACCAAACTATAGGCTATTGAGTTTGATTTTGACTTGACTTTTAATTCTGGCAAAATTCTTGGATATATTATCAAAGGGATGGTCTGTGAGCATTTAGGAAAGAAATTGATGATCTCTGAGACTCAAGCTGATTTCATCCATAACATGTCATTATGCCTGACTGAGTCAACTTATTTATATTTTGCTATAGCAATAGTATACCTTGATTTCATGAAGGCATGGTATACTTGTGGACAAAATATATGTGTGTATGTGTGTGTGTATACATATATATATATGTATATGTATATATATGTATGTATATATATGTATACATACACACACACACACACACACACACACACACACACACACACACACACATATATATATATACATATCAGGGAACTTCGCGTGATCTCATCCTGACAATCACTTGGATAAAGGCATAAATGAAAGGTTTAACAAGTTTTTGGTTGACATTATACTAAGAATTATAGCAAGCACACTGGTTGTCCAGCAGAATTAAAAAATGGTAGAACAATAGACTAATTATGAGGTGATAAAATACCTAAAATTCTACAATGAGGTCAGGAAAATTACATATGAGTAGAAAACAGAGAATCAGATAGACAATAGTCTAAGTTAAAATAAATGGAAGTTAAAAAAGGAAACAAGTTTAAGCTTCATGGAAGGAGGAAAAAAATAGAGCTATCCAAAAGTGGAGTAGGCTGCCTCAGAAAATAGTATTTTGTCGCTCCTTCCAATGAGTTTTTCAGGCAGAGGTTGAATGATCACTTATCAGATATGTTATAAGGGGGTCCTTTTTGGGTATAAGTTGGACTAAATGACTGTTGAAGTCCCAACTCAAAAAGTTTGTGATGATGTGTGATCTGTGGAGTTTAGTATAATCTTCACTTAATATTATGACATAGCACACCTCCCTCCCCAAGTATTTCAAATTTAAGTATCATTAAGAGAGGCATTATGACCAGATAAAGAGTTGATAGCTTAATTGTTTTCTGCATTTTTTAGTACATCACCAGAGTACCATAAGTCAATAAGCAATTATTAAGTGTATCAGTCAATGTGCTAAGCACTGAGGATACAAAAAAAGGGGAAAAAAACCAGTCCTTACACTCAAAGAGCTTATAATCTAATGGGGTAGACAACAAGCAAACAAATATATACAAACAAGCTATATACAGGATGAATGGGAAATAGTTAAAAGAGGGAAGGCACTAGAATTAAGAGGGGCTGGGAAAGGCTTCCTGTGGGAGATAGGACTTTTGTTAGGGCTTGAAAGAAGACAGGAGGAGAAAATGAGAATGGGGAACATTCCAGGCGTGGGAGGCAGCCAGAGAAAATGCCCAGATAAGAAAGATGGAATGGTGGAAAAGCCAGGAGGCCAGTGTCACTGGATCGAAGAGTACATGGGAAGGAGTAAGGTGTAGGAAGAAAGGTGGAAGCAGAAATAAAGGACTTTGAATACTAACCAGGATTTTGTATTTGATCCTGCAGGTGATGAGGAGTAACTGGTGTTTATTAAATAGAGGGATATGGACATAACAGTTAAGTAAGAATGAAAAACAAGAAGAGGTTCAAAAGTGCTCAATCATGATGTTGAAATGATTGGAGATCGGCACATAAGTATTGGTTAAAGGACTTATGAAGGTTTATCTTAGAACAAAAAAAGACTTAAGGGAAATTAATAGGAAGCTTTCTTATTTGAATACTGCAACCTGGATATAAGGCTAAGTTTGCTTCCCTTGACTTTAGAGGGCAGAACTAGAAGAAATATAGGCAGGAGTTTTAGAGTTGGATTTGGATTTTATATACATGCATTTTCCCCAACAATTAGAGGTATCTAAAATGGAATGTACTACCTCAGGAAGTAATGTTTTTCCCCATTGACAGAGGTCTTACCTCCTGGTTGAATAGACCATGTGTTAAGGACATTGTAGAGTAGGCTCTGTAATGGTAATAGAATTTGGAGATGCCCCCGTATTGGCTTGGTTTTTGGGTTGAGTGTTAAAACCCAGAGCTTGTGAATCCCACTTGTGGGATGGACTTGTTGACGTGAAGAGAGGGCTGAACTGGGAGAAGCTGTGAATTGGGAGAGAGGCCCAAGCCTAGAGAAGGCCAGAGAGACTTTTGGAAGAGCAGTATCCAGTATTGTGGAGCCTGAGTTGCTGAGAGAAAGACTGCTGAGAGCCTGTTGGAGCTGCCCAGGACTTTTGAGAACTGCCACCTGGAGCTGCCAAGAACTGAGGAGGCATGGCTGTGATGCCAGTATTTTGTCTGTCTGTTTTGATGTTGCTTTGCCAGATTCACCTGATGGTGAAGGACAGTGCTGCTGTTGTAGAGTTCCTGGAATC
>CM053581.1:172353309-172387620 GCA_028627135.1 Pseudochirops cupreus | reverse complement strand
TGCCAGTATTTTGTCTGTCTGTTTTGATGTTGCTTTGCCAGATTCACCTGATGGTGAAGGACAGTGCTGCTGTTGTAGAGTTCCTGGAATCTTGCTGTTGGTTCAGAAGCCCTGAAGGAGGATTTTCCTGTCATGTTTACAGAAATCCTGGAAGAGGGCCTTGATGATGTTTTCAGGGGTTCTGGGACTGTTCTACAGGCAGAGAGTGACTTGATGAGGACACTGGCTGTGGCTTTGTTGAGCCTTGTCTCCCCAGGAACTGAGATTGCTGAGGGCTTGCCTGGAGTGAAGATGAAAGAAGGCCCTTTCCTTGGGTATTCAATGCTGAGATGATATCTTGACCTTGTTGTAACTTAAGGGTGGATGGCCTTTTGTGCTCTCCTGCCCCTTTTGAGATTCAGGGGTGGGAAGCCTTTGAGTTTTTTGTGCTTTGTAATTGACCAAAAGAATGTACTTTGTTTATGGTTGGAGACTAATCTCCATTTGAGAGGAGAAACTTTGTTAACTGACTAAATGTACAGCCCAGGAGTGGGCTACTTTGACTAATGTACTGGCCAGGGGTGGGATACTTGGACCTTGATACTTTGCAATTGAATTGAGAACTTATTTCCTAAATGAACAAGTTACACTGTATTTTGAATTTCTGTGTTTTGTGAATGTTTGCTGAATAAATGGGGTATAATATGCTGGTAATCTGAACCCTGGAAGTTGCCTTTGCTTGGCGTTCCAGGCTCCTATTCAAGTTCTAGTTTGGCTGAATAATGTGTGAAGGCCCTTTCAACTCTTTTCTTTGGTTCTTGCTAGCATGTTTGGGCCAAGGTAAGGCAGGTCAGTTCCATCTTTGTTCAGCACAAGCCACTCATCTTCAAACCCACCATACCCAATTCCTGCTTCTAAACTTGAGTTTCAGAAAGGTCTCAGGTGACATGACTTAGTGTGTCTATGAACTGAGATATGTCATTGGTAGGCTATGATAGAAATGGATGGATCCTTTGGAATTTTTGCATGAAAATTCAGGCTAGTTAAAATATTGATCTCGATTGTCTAACTGCATGGCACATAGTCAGAGATCTAAAAATATTTAGTTGAATTTTGAAAAAAAACCTACATGAATGAATAAATAAATTAAAGAATGAGAAAGTTATAGGTTCTTCATCTAAGTGTGTGCCAAGGAAAGACTTACAAAACTTGTCATTTAGTGACAAAACTTTGCATCCATTTTTCTTGATATTTCTGATATGCCTTTTGCTGTTATTTCAATTGCATTTGTCACTTTATGATCCCATTTAGGGTTTTCTTGGCAAAGATACCGAAGTAGTTTGCCATTTCATTCTCTGGCTCATTTTTTTTTTTCAGATGAGGAAAGCAAGGCAAACAGGGTTAAGTGACTGCCCAGGATCACACAGGAGTAATTGTCTGGGGTTAGATTTGAACTCAGGAAGAAGAGTTTTCATGTCTTCAGATCAGGCATTCTATTCACTATGCCACTTAGATGCCCTAAAATGGGTTATTTCACATTTAGAATTTGATAATTTTAGAGGATCCTTCTTCTCTGGGCCTGTGTCTCCTACACTGAGAAATTGTTAATGGATATTTTGAAAATCTGAGAGAGGTGACTCTGATTCTGAAGTCCAATTGTAATCAAAAACTGCTCTGGTAGTTCACATTAGCATTCCAGTTCAGCATAAATTAACATTCTGTTTCTTGGGGAGGGGACTTTAAATTTTTGAATCTGAAATTATTAAATAAATGAAAGACATGGGATTTTCATTAAAAAAAGAATAAATAGTCTCTAATCCCATTCCAATCTGGAGGCATTGACAAAAATTTTAATATTTTAGCAATTTAAAATTGTTCAATATTACACACAAGTCCATTCATTTTGAAATACGTGCCTCTATTATATATATATATATATATTAAAGCCCTCCAGAAATGTTAAATTACCTTGCACACTGTAGGCGTAGGCTCCCAATCACTTCCAGATTGAAGCACTTATAGGGGGGAAGTGGGAACCTTGAAGTGCTTGAGTAATTTTAAATTGCTGTGTACAATGAAAAGTGCCTTTAAATGATCGGATGCTGCAATTTGTTCCATAAGCTTTTTGATTTGTAAGTAACTACAGCAGCTTCAACAGCAAGATAGTCTGGTCTGTATGTAGCTAATTTAAAGATTGGACATAAAAATTTAAATGTGATTAAAACATGACGTGGGCAGATATTGACCGTGAAAAGGTGAGACATGATTACACAGCTGAGCAGATGGGAGATGGTAAAGCTGGGAATGCCATGGAGCCCCTTGGGACCTTAGGAAGGCTTGAAGAATACTCAATGGAGCAATTTGTGGTAACAGACCACATGGCTAACACTGCAATGAATGTTATGCTTGGTTTGTCCTGGCCCTTTCTGTTGTGCTCACTCTGTTCTGCAGTTTGATAAAACAGATCCTTTTCTTCCCCCTGGATACATCTGACCTAGACCTCATTTGGTTGAATCCTTAAACTCAAATTTTTGTACATGATGCAGGGTGGGAACAGGGAGAAGTACTCACTGATGCAAATATGGGTAAGTGCATCTTCAGACATCATGAAGTTCCTTCACTGATAAAGGATTAGGTCACTGCTATGTATGCAGGGGATTATGCTATGACTAGGTTTGAGAGTTTGGAACTGAGAGAGAAAGCTTCATTCATCCAGCCCTCATTACAACAGCACATTCACCTAATGTAACTTCCCTCTTGACTTATTTTAGTTCTCTTTTGTTTATTTGGGTTTTTTTTTAGGGCAATTGGGGTTAAATGACTTGCCCAAGGTCACATGGCTAATTTGTGTTAAGTGTCTGAGGCCAGATTTGAACTCAGGTCCTCCTGACTGCAGGGCTGGTGCTCTATTCATTGTGCCACCTAGCCACCCCTGGTTCTCATTTTTTTTTTTAATGAGGATTTGCTCACTTGGAATAAAACACTTAGGATCACAAATATTTAGAGGCGGAAGAGACATTGGAGATCATGTATTTCAACTCCCTCTTTTAAAAGTTGTGGATATTTGGTCTTAGTGATGTTACACTTACCCAAGGTTACACATGTACTAACTGCTAGGGAAAGGATTTTGACTTTGGTCATCTTCTTTCTGACTGATGTGTTCTTACCATTTTACTATGCACACCTATATCATCTTTTCAATGCCAGGATTTTATCCTAGATGAAGATTTTGTTTCACAAATGATGAGATTCATTCAAACTCATTGTATTCTTTACTAGAAGGAAAGAAATTAAGCCACATTGATAGCTTGATTATTTGAAGGGAAAATAATGCAGAGAAGATAGCCCTATAAATTTGAGCTGAAAGAGGGTTCAGAGGTCATCTATTTCAACATCCTTGTTTTACACCTAAAGAAACTCAGGCCTGGGATGGCTGTGGCATTCTTAATATCTTTTTTAAAATGATATTTTATTTTTTAAATTACGTGTAAAACAATTTTAACACTAAACAAATTTGAGTTTCCAATTCTATCCCTTCCTCCTTCCCATCTTTGAAGATGGTAAGCACTTTTATATAGGTTATACATGTGCAATCATACAAAATATATATCTCTATATTAAAGTTGTGAAAGAAGACACAGATGCCCCCCAAAAAACACACAAAATATAAAGAAAGTGAAAATAATATACTTTGATCCACATTCAAATTTCATAAGTGCTTTCTCTGAAGTGGATGGTATTATTCATCATGAGCCCTTTGGAATTGTCTTGGATCATTGTATTGCTGAGAATGGCCAAGTCATTCACAGTTGATCTTCATTATTACTGTTACCATATCAGTATTACTGTCACCATATACAATGTTCTCTTGGTTCTCACTTCACTTTGCATCAGTTCACCTAAGTCTTTCTAGGTTTTTCTAAAAGCATCCTATTTGTCATTACTTATAACAAAAGAGTATTCCATTACAATCATATGCCACAACTTGTTTATTCATCTCCCCAATCGATAGGTGTCCTCTCAATTTCCAATTCTTTCCCTTGGTTCACAACTCTACCAACAATGCATTAGTGTTCCAATTGCTCTATGTCCCTTCAACATTTATCATTTTACTTGTATATCATATTAGCCATTCTTATTGCTGTGAGGTGGTATCTCAGAGTTTTCATTTGTGTTTCTCTAATCAACAGTATTTAAAGCACTTTTATATGACTATAGATAGCTTTGATTTCTTTTTCCGAAAACTACCTGTGCATATCCTTTGACCATTTTTCAATTTCAATTTTAATAAATTTGACTTAGTTCTCTGTATATTTCAGGTATGAAGCCTTTCTCAGAGGAACTTGCTGTAAATTTCTACCTCTCCTCCCCCACCAGTTTCTGCTTTCCTTCTCAATGTCATATTGTTATTAGTGGCTTAGCCAGATTTCAAACACATGTTCAATGACTACAAATTCAATGCTTACACATTTTATTTCTCCACATAGTCTCCTGTTAAATGACATTTTTAAAATCTAAGCTCTATTTATTGCAAAGGAACACAGCTTTCCTTCCTGTTGTAAGATGCCTGAATGCCCCCTGTGTTAGGTGTGGTCCTTTATTTTTCTATGGGTTTCAGAAGTGTATGAGACTTTTTTTCTCATTCAAATAAATAAAATATTTTCAAAGAGATGAGTTTTAAAGAATAAGAATAATGATATATTTCCTTAGAATTATTATTCCTTAGAATTATGATTTATAAAGCCCCTAACTTGTGATGGAGGGGGTACAAATGTAATTATCACCAATTACAGATGGAGAAACTTATGATATAAGAGGGTAAGTAGCAAAGATTTTTTAAAAAAACTTTCAACCTAGGTTTAAATCAGGTGTCATGATTCCATATCCGCTGCTCTTTCCACTACACTATTTTGTCTCTTTTTAGGAAACAGATTAATATACACATAGAAAGAGAGATAAGAATAGCGTGTGAAAAATGTAAATGAAACAAAAATGATTGAATGGTTTAGAGTTTTTGAAGAGTGTGTGTAAAAAAAAACAATTTATTATGAGAGTTCAAGGCTTTCTTTTCTTTCTTTTTTTTCTTCCTCAAGTCCATCGTAGTATAGAACTGGAACAAGGAAATTTGTAACCACAAATGCTAGTTGCCCACAATGTACTCACAAGAAATGGTGGAAATGGGCATTATTGATTCCAGGAGCCTGGTCAAGACATTTATAAAATGTTGAAGATTTGTATATTAGTGGGGCAAAGAGGTCCTGAAATATTCTTTTTCTGTCCAGTTCGGCTTTCATTACTATCAGTACAATTCTATATATAGCAATGAGATACCCCTATCCACTCATACTCCTGTCATTTAGCATTCAGTTAGCTAACCACTTTAATGGTTGGATCATTTGAAGGAACAAATAGTAAAGCAAAAAAAAAATGTAATAGGATCATATGTTTAGAGCCAAAAGTGTCTTAGAATGTCACGTATTCCAACCCCTTTGTTTGATAGGTGAGTATAAATAAGCTCCACTGGACTAACCTGGCCAAGGTCACTTGCTAGGTGGCAAAGCCAGGATTTGAACTTGGGTTCTCTAACTAGCAAGAACAGTAACAAGAGCATCAAAGTCTGAACTATGAAAGCTTTCCCTCAAAAGTACTACAAAGTCTATTACCAATAGTGGATCAGGAAAGGCTTCCTAGATGAGGTGGATTTGTGCTTTAAGTGAAGATTGGGATAAGTAAAGAGAGAAAGGATATTCCAGCCATAGGAAACTCCAAACATACACACACTCACACACACACACACACACACACACACACACACACACACACACACACACACAAATGAAGAAATCAAAGTTCATTGTATTTAGGCAACAGAGAGTATAACAATTTGGTCTGAGGGAACCGAGGAGAGAATATGAGCCAAGGTTGGTAATGTAGGCATATTCAAGATTGTAAAGGGTCTTGTATAGTCTATGGAAAAGTATCAATTTCACTTTGGAGTCAGTAGTGAGTCACTGAAGATTTCTGAGTAAAGGAGTAGCGTGAATACATATTTGCATACAAAAAAGTGTTCTGGGGGCAGTATGATGTATGGTTTGGAAGGGGGAGAAGGTAGAGGTATAGAGGGTTGTTATATTTGTGAGGAGGCTGGGGTATAGCAATGAGGGCCTGCACTATGGGGATAGTAGTGTGAAGAGAAAGGAGAGGATAGATTTGAGAGATTCCATTGAGAGAGAATAAACAGTACTTGGTAACTGATTGGATGGGAGAGATGAGGGAGAATAAGGAAATAATTGGATGGAGGATGGGGGGAGGAGTGGGAGGGGAAAACCAGTCAACTAGAAAATCACCAACCATTTCTGGCTTTGTAAAAATATGCATTGATGAAATTCAGCCTGCTTTTTGGTCAGAACTAGGTCTGTTTTCCATTGTTTGTTAAGGGAAAAGATTTCATTTTGTGTTACAGGACTAATTACTTATTAAATATTACATGGATATCAAAATACTTTATAAACACTAATTAGTCTTCATCTAATTCTCTTGTAAGCACAAATGACTTGTGGTATGTTTATTGAATACTAAACAATACTTTGGTTTTTCTAGATTTTTTTTTACCCCTTGCGGTACTCATTTGAGAAAATTCACCATTATGCCCACTGTAGGGTAAAGAATCAATGTCCTTGAAAAGTGAGACAGATATCTACTTAGCACATTTTGTAATCATCCAAAAACATTAATTTATAAAACACATGATATATGGGACAATATTCTGTGATGGGGGGAAGGGGCAGGGGTGGGAAGATAGATGCAAAGTGGTCTCAAGGAGCTCACAATGTAGTTGGGAAGATAGGACCAAAGAATGAAAGGATAAATAAGAATGAATAGTCATCTATACTAAATGTCAAATGAGTGGAATAGCCAATGAGCTTTTCTGTGCTGCTCCCCCCTCTAAATTCTTATCTCCTTATCTGGGTAAGGAAGGGTCGAGTAGGGAGCTTCTGATGTCCCTTCTAGCTCTACATCAATCTCTTATCTTCTCTTCTGAACATTCATTAAGTGCTTACTAGGTTCTAGACATTCTGCTAAGGATCAGGCATACAGAGAAAGCCAAAGCTTTTTCCCAATCTCAGTGGATATACAACTTGCAAACTGTTACATACAAAGAGGATAATCCCAGGAAGAAGGCACTGAAATTAATGAGCATTAAGGTAGGATTGGAGCCTGGTGCAGCAGGGGTGACAGAAAGTCAGGCAGGCAAGAGAAGATCAGTATGGACAAGGACCAGACAGTTGTCTTTTGGAGAGTATAAAATGGCTGAATATATATTAGCATGACAGAAAAAGAGATAGAGGTGAGGTTACAGAATGAATAAGATCTAGCCATATCATGTTGGATAGAAAGATGTAAACAAGATACAAAGGTGAAATTCCAAGAAATCATTCTTCCATAATTATTAGCAGAATATGGGCCTATATCATAGGTTCAATATGGAGAGCTTTTATGGAAGGGATTCTTAATCTATGTTTGTGGCTTGTCCCCTTTGGTGGAATGAGGACGCCCATGGATCCCTTCTCAGAATCATGCTTTTTAAATGCATAAAATACATAGGATTACAAAGAAAAAACAATTTTATTGAAATGCAGTTATCAAAAGATTCTTTTTAAAATAACTTCATGGACTCGAGGTTAAGAATATCTGTTCTGGAAGATTCAGAGGAGAAAGACAGCAAAAGAAAGGTTTTATGAACAGAAGGGAAGACTAAGGAGGAACTATTTAGGCACAAGAAGGGAAATTATCTCAAACTAACTATTGAACAGCTGGGCTTATTTTGCGCTCTGAATCATTGGGTTTAAATTGCAGCAGGAGGGATGTAAGTTAGACTTTGGGAAGAATTTCAGGAGGACAAGAGGTTATGTTGCCAATTAAATAGGCTGGGCATGCTGCCATGATGCCAGGTGGCTGAAAAGTTTCCAGATACAGCAGGTCATTTGACACTATTTCTCCATCTTTAAAAATTATAAGAAAGACTCGTTACCTCACAGGCCATCAGAAAAAAAGCTCTACTGTACTCTCTGGAATCAGACCATGTGTCTGCCCTTGGCTTTTTGTATGTTAATCAATAGAGAGGGGATACTTGGGACAAAACTGACCCTGCAAACAATGAGTGGATCACAAGGCCCAGAGGACTGACTGGTACATGGCAGACTGTATGACACAGAAGGGAAAAATAAATGTGCATATAAACAAATTCTGGTTGGAAAAAATTTTAATACTGATGTGGGAAATTAGCTTTAGTTCCCTCCTGAAATCCCAAGGAGGGGAGGAAACAGTGGCTGGATTTACATGGCAGCAAACTTCTAGATAAAAACAAGATACTTGTTCAGTGAGAGGGCTCCAGATATTCATCATGGTATAGATGACCTGTGTATATGGTATCTTGATTTTTTTTTAACCTTTTGTTCAAACATCCTATCCTCTGGGTCTTTAAACAATTGCTGAAGGACAAAGGTAGGAGAGGGAGTTGCCTATGACTTTTCCCCATTCAGAGAAACAGAGGAGCACAAAGGCTTATATACTTATAGGACATGATATCAAGGATGACCTTTTCAGAAAAATAAAACTCATTATCATGAAGAACACAGCAATTCTAAAAGATCAACACTCACTAGCCACAGCAAAGCCCACGTATGGTAAATTAATTAGAACAGAAATTACACAAAACCTAGACCTGAGCCACAACCCTTATCTTATAATTACTTCTCCTTTAAAAGCCGAATGAAATCTTTTATGTATGAAGATGTTACTCTTGACCCTAAACGCATTAAGAGCCATGGAGACGTTTTTTCCCCCACATTGAAAATAAGATTTGATTGAATGCTTGCAAGTAGCTTAGTGAAATCCCATTAAATCACTGTTTATTTTAATTCTTCTACAGATAGAATAATATTAGCTATTAATTATGGATCTGAAACCAGTGGAAAAATAATTCTGGCAAGAGAGGAAGCAGCTTTTCAGCCCTAATTGATGGGTTCTTTTTCTTTTTTCCATCTGCACTTCAATGCAGACAGGTATTCACTACCTAAATCTTAGATTTGGGGCTTTATCCAGCCTGGCAAAAGAAATCCAGATGATACATGAAAACTACAGCCTATTATCCAGATGTTTTATCTCCATGTTGCCTGCTGTCACTTTCCTCACCTATAATTTGATTTATAAACCATGTACAGGGCTTACAGCGAAGAGTACGGATTTTTATACTTTTTTTCCCAGCTGCCTTTCATGAGAGAGAACAATACAGCACACTAAAATTCTTTCATTGGCATTCCTACTCTGCAGATCAGCCTCCAAACAGGTACTTGGTTTTGGACTAAACGTATTTTGCATGGATACATTCCTGATATGGCATCTGGTGATCTTAGGTCATTAGTTAATGTAGTAGATATGGCACTGGGCTTGGAACAGGAAGACTCATATTGCTGAGTTCAAATCTGGCTTAAGACATTTACTAGATGTGTGATCCTGAGGAAGTCACTTCACCCTATTTGCCTCCATTTCCTCATCTATAAAATGAGCTGGAGAAGGAAATGACAAACCAATCCAGCGTCTTTGTCAAGAAAACCTCAAATGGAGCCACAGAGAGTTGGAAATGACTGAAACAGATGAACAACAACAGCATCTGGTGATCTTTCTCCTAAGGACATGTGCATGTATGTGAGGAATAAATGGGTGCAAATTTTAGATACTGACAGGACAAAATGCCTCCAGAAGCAGCAGACAACTTCTCTCATTCATGTTAGGAGGCAGTGAGGTGGCATGAGACAAAGGGCTGGGCCTGTCAACCTCAGACATGTACTATCTCTGTGACCCTGAGCAAATCACTTAGATATCTTCTGTCTTAGTTTCTTCACTGTGAAATAGGGATAACAATAGCATTTCCCTCCCAGAGTCATTTTTGCAAACTTTAAAGCTCTGCATACATGTTGGTGGTGATGATGACTATAATGTTGCCCTCCCTGTGTATTTGAGGATCCTGCTGATTTACCGCTGGTAGCTAAGATCTATTTTTGAAGTCATCAGGGATGGGTAATAACAGAGAACAGATCAATTTCTATCCTCTTTCTTCCCTCTTATAGTCAAGGGCATGTTTTGACAAGAAGGCTGAGTAGGCATAGGGGTATAGACTGTGATCAGTAAAGCTGAGTGAGCTTAGGGGTGTAGACAGTGTTCAAGGAATAAAGCAAAGCAAATGACTCGATGACTGAATTAGCAGACTTGGCCTCAGAGGAATCATGTTCTAGTTCCCATCACTAAATATCTTCAAGCAGAAGCTAGCTGGACCATGGGTGTTGTAGAGAAGATAGATGCTTCAGGGAGGGCCTGGAACAGGTGACCTTCAAGAGCAGGAGTGAGGAACTTGTGGCCTTGAGGCCACATTTGGCCCTCTAGGCCCTCAAGTGTGGCCCTTTGACTGAATCCAAACTTCATAGAACAAATCCCCTTAATAAAAACATTTGTTCTGTAAAACTTGGACTCAGTTAAAAGGCCACACCCAAGGACCTAGAATGCTACAAGTGTCCTTGAGATCGCAGGTTCCCCACCCTGTCCAAAAGTGACCCTCTCCTGACATGGCCTAGGCCTGACTTGGAGGACTTGAGGAGGGTGTTGAACGGATTAGGCAGGGGAGACACACGCAGATCTGCACAAGCTGACAGAGTAGGATCTAGGCTATATTGAAAACAAACTGGACAGAATAAACATATTTTACTGTGAAAAACTCCTCAAAGGAGCACAGAGAAGATGAGTAACAATGATATTGACACTTGGTATTTAACAAACCACCTTTCTAGAGAAAACATATTACTCACCTCACGGGAGGGAAACCATCTTCGAACCCAGTCAGAATAGAGGCATTTACCTGTGACTATCTCACTTCTAATAAACAATGATTTTCTCAGTTCAGTCATTGCCTGCTCATCTGCATTCAGAGATAATGTATGATTGCTTTGCATTTCTTCCATATGACTAACCTTTGACATCAAGGAATTAAGTCTTGGGGTCCTGAATTCTATGTCCATTTATCAGAAGTCTTTTTTGGGGCATGAGGGTCTGAAATGAATTTAGAATTAATTGGATGTTGTAGAAATGTGAACTAATGTTTCTGAGCTACACTTAAATTCTGATCATTTGTGCTAAAGGAGGGGAGAAAAGAGAGGTTATGCAAAACAGGGAATTTGAAGCAACAGCTTTACCCAGCATTGAAGAACAGGCAGAGAATGAATCATACACACACACACACACACACACATCCCTTTGTACACATGTGTATGCATGCACACAGACACACATACACACACATGGATACCCATGTGAGTTGTCAGTGCTCTTTCTTAAAATTACTTTATGTGAGCACTGATTTTCCTTATCTGTGTATATATTTGTCCCTACCCCCCACCTGCCCAGAGAAGACAAGCCTATTGCTATTTCGGTTTTCGATTTTGTGTCCATAGGATATAACATAGTGTCCTGCAAATAAAAGACTGCTAGTAAATGTTTGCTGCTCGTTACATTTCAGGAAGAAGCCAAAGTCAGAGTTTTTCATAAAACCATTCCTGCTCTGCCATGGATGCTGGGTCTCTGGGTTAAAGAGTTGCTGGGAAGACTCCATGATTAACCCCATATGGGTCTGACCAGGAGTGTCCAAATGGTTGCTGTAGGATCATAGAATCATACATCTGGAGTTGGAAGGGTCCTCAGAGGTTAGCTAGTCTAACCACTTGATTTTCCAGTGAAGGAAACTGAGATACATAGAGGTTAAAGGACTTAACCAAGATTAAACTGGTAGTTTAAGTTTCAAGGGTAGAATTTGAATCCAGGTCCCCTGATGCCAGAGTTAGTGATCATTAAGGATGCTTTTTGAGGTAATGGTGATAACAGTAATGGCAATAGTCCAAATTTTTATGATACTTTATTGTTTGCAAAATGATTTACATGTATGATTTTATTTGATTCCCACTGAAAACCAATGTAAACTTTCCTAAAAGGTGAAGAAAAAATTATTTGTGTATTCTGATATTATCATTTAATTTTCTTCTATTGTTTAGTCCTCTTTCAGTTGTGTCTGACTCTTCATGACCCCATTTGGGGTTTTCTTGGCAAAAATACTGGAGTGGTTTGTCACTTTCTCTCCAACTCCTTTTTAGAAACGAAGAAACCAAAGCAAACAGGGATAAATGAATTGCACCCAGCTAGTAAGTGTCTGAAGCCAGATTTGAACTCAAGAAGATAAGTCTGTCTAACTCCAGGTGCTCTATCCATTGTGCTGTCTAGCTGCACTTTAATTTTCCAGTCTCCTATTTTTTTCTTTCCCTTGTGGTCCCATGTTCCTTCTTCTTTGCTCCAAGACTTACTTTGTTAACAAGAGACTCCACCAAGTAGTAAAAGAGGAAGGAGAGGCAAAGATCAAAGCAATCCCTGTTCCTCTGGAAAATAGATAATATTATGTGCACTTATCAGCATAGCATTGAAGAAAAATGCTGGGCTTAGAATCACAAAGAACCTGGGCTCAGATCTGAGATCTGGTACTTAGTTTTGTGGCCTTTCTGAATTTCTCATTTCTGAAATGAAATACTGTATATCAGTAGTTCTCAACGTTCCTAATGCCATGACCTTTTAATACAGTTCCTCATGTTGTGGTGACCCCCAACCATAAAATTATTTTCATTGCTACTTCATAACTGTAATTTTGCTACTGTTGCGAATCGTAATATAAATATCTGATATGCAGGATGTATTTAAATTGAACATAACCCACAGAGAACCACTGCAATATCCTTTGCATGAGTGAAGAAAGCATTTTTTAAACCTGAAGTCACTGTGCTGATACATGTACCTTGTAATAGCTAGGTGGTACAGTGGGTAGCGCACTGGACCTAAAGTCAAGACCTGAGTTCAAATCCTGCCTCAGACACTTACTAGGTGTGTGAGACTGAGAAAGTCCCTTAACCTCTCTGATTCAGATTCTTAATCTGTTAAAATGGGGATAATTATAGCATCTGTCTCCCAAGTTTGTCATTGAGATAAAATCAGGCAATATTTTAAAATTTCCTTGCAAACTTTAAAGTGATATATATTTACATATTTTATAATATATTATATATTGATATATGTGAATCTATAGTGATATATAAATCTATGGTGATGTATATACTGATGATGTGTTCTATGGCGATATGTATCTTTGTGTGTATGTGTGTATAGTATACATGTGCTAGTGGTGATGATGATGATGATGATGAAATTTACGGGAAAGGGAGGTTGACTGGTCCCATACGGAGAGTAAGAGATAACAAACAAATGGCTTCTATGCTACCTATGGAATTTTCAAAGATTTAGAGATTGGCCTTCAGTGTGAAAGGGAGAGATTCCACTGGCAATTTGTGGGAGGACGTGGACAAGAACTACAGAGGTAAAGAAAGTAAGACTGGACTGTAATCTGCATCATTGGAGAAAGTAATCACTTGAGTGAGATCATGGATCAATGTTACTACAGAATCCTTGCTACTAAGGATGATTGAGGATAGTGGTTAGAGGCCAAACTTGGAATGAGAAAGACCTTTGTTAATGTCCTCCCTCTGACACATGTTAACTGCATGATCATCGGTATGTCCATTAATTCTTGTATGCCCCCAAGAAACTTTCTAAGACCATAAATCTTAGAGGGCAGTGAGATGGCACGATGGTTAGAATACTGAACTGGAAGTCAAGAAAACCTGAGTTCAAATCCAGCCTCAGATACTTACTAGCTGTGTGACCATGAACAAATCACTTAACCTCTGTTTTCCTCAGTTTCCTCATCTGTAAAATGAAGATAATAATAGTTCCTATGTCCCAAGTCTTGAGGATCAAATGAGATAATAATTGTAAAGTGTTTAGCATAGTCCCTGGCACATGATAAACACTATATAAATGTTAGCTATTATTAGTATAAGTCACAAAGTCACAGATTTGCTGCTCTGTACCAGGGAAGAGAGTTTCTCTATCAGTCTCTCTCAAGGTTGATATAATCAAAGGTTTTGACCACTCCCACCCCCAAAGTTCTTGTGTTCTTTCTGTTTTTTTCCCCCCTACATTAAAAACTTCCTGAATGCTAAAGGGATTCTAATCCTGATGTGGCCACATCTATTGTTTAATTCTCACAAACAAAAATGAAATTAGCTTAAATTTACTTAAAATTTAAAAAACAAATACACAGTAGTCACTCTAGATTCATATATATATATATATCACTTAACATATGTCACTAGATATTCATACATATCACTGTGTGTATGTACATACACACACACACACACACACATATAGAGAGAGGGGGGAGGGGTTCTAATTCCAGTGAGCAGGAATAGGATATTGCCTCCCAAAGGGGCTGCAAATCCCTGGGATTTGGAATTATCTCCTTTTGCAGATGTGAATAGTAAGGAAGAGGAATGCACTCACTCAAAGCCAAGCTATCAGCATTTACTTTAGAATGGTGAATGCCTTCTAACCCATCTGGAAAACTGCTTTTCCCTACCAAGAAGGACATCTCCCAAAGGACTGGATGTGCATAGTTTGATATGGCCTTTACTCCCTGTAGGTGCATTTCACCAGTCTGTGTCTTGCCCCTTCTGTCAGATACACAGTGCTTGGGCTGATGCCAAATGTGGGAGATCTGGTTACCATTTTTTGACCAGTTACTAGCTCACCACTAGCAATCATTGAAAATCTAAAAAGAATATTTTTCATTTTTCATGAAAAATGGTTTTCATGCCTGGCCCTTCCCTGTTATTATGCAGTTTACTCTCCATTATCCACACTATTGCAGGAGAGCAATGGTGTGTATAATTGAAACCATGAATGATCCACTCAACCAGGTCAGAGCTGTGTTTCCCCGGCAGCTTAGTACCCCGATGTCCATCTTTCATACAATCATAGAATATTGGAGTAGGGAAAGGAGCTGAGACATGCAGTGAAAAGTGTGTTGTGTTTACAATTAAAGTACCTGTGTTCAGACTTCAGATCTTGCACTCACAACTTGCATGATCTTGGCAAAGTTAGACAACTTCCTTAGGCCTTGGTTTCATCATCTAGAAAAAGAAGTAGTCGGACCTAAGGATGTGTAAGGTCAATTCCAGCTGGAAATCAATCAGTCAGCAAATAATTATTCTTCATATGTGATCTTGACCATCTGTTCCAATCCCTTCATTTTACCGATGGGTAAAATGAAACTTAAGGAAAAGGAATTGGTCCAAGTTTAGACAATTATATGGTGGTGGTGTTGGACTCAGAATGATAAGATCACATGTTGAAAGCTAGAAAAGACCTGAGAAGTCATGGAGTTCAATTGCCTCATTTTTTTTGGATTTGGAAACTGAGTCCCAAACATGTTACTTGATTTGCCCCAAATAAGGCAGGTATTAAGTAGAAGAGACAAGATTTTTACCCAGGTTCTAACATCCCAAATCCAACACTTATTCTACTGTTAACATAATTGTTTCCCTAACTCTGGTCTCCTAGTTTCCAGACTAGGGATTACTTTCCCTTTCTCCCTTTCCCTTATTTTCATGATAATATAACCAAAAATAGGGTTTTAAAAAAACATTTTTCTTAAAAGTCAGAAATATAGAGCTGGAGCTTAGAAGCTATGTAGTCTCATTTTAAAGATGAGGAAACTGAGCCTCAGAGAAGTAAAACTGCACAATTATCCATCACACCTGGGAATTAAACCAGATGTTCAGACTTCAAATCCATTAGACCAGTGCTGTTAAACTTAAACAGAAAATGGAGGCCACTGAGCCATACATAAGGCTTTCTGCAGTCTGTATATTGACCTAGAAAGTCACATTTTAATATTATGTTTTATTGTATTTTTATTTCTTTTGTTAAATATTTTCCAATTTCCTTTTACTGGTTCAGTGGGTCACACTCAGGAAACCTGAAGCCTGCATGTGGCTGGCCGGCCTCGTATTTGATCCCTCTGCGCTAGACCATGCTGAATCATTGTTCACAAAAACAGAAGTTTCTCATGTGGTTTCCTACAAGATTTCATTCTGAACATGTATTACATATGAAAGCATCTTTAAAGGCAAGAGTCTGCTCAGGGTCTCCAACATTGTAAGTGACTTTTTCACATGCTTTATTTCATTAATGAGAACAATATAAGTCTAAACTGCAATCATATATGATCTTTATGAGTAAATATAGCCAAAACATTTATTCCTTGGGGGTCAAGCTTTGGATGGCAAGGCTCTCCTATACTGCTGTAGTCCTGAAAGGAGCTCTTCATCAGAGTCCTATAACTATCACCCTTAAATGATCAACCTTCATTGGGAATCCTTCCTTAAGGCAGAGATTTGGAAAACATACTCTAATTTTTATAGTGCTTTAAGATTTGCATTTCACTTTAAAATGTTATGTCACTTAATCCTCACAACTAACCTGGATGTCAGGTGCTATGGTTTTTATTTGCATTTTATAGCTGAGGCAGTGAAAGTCAGCAGAGGTTCCATGACTTGACCATGGTCACACAGCTAGTAAGTGGCACCACCTACCTGCCTTAAGCAAACAGAATCCATTTGTTATATGGAATTTTGTAGTGTGTGATGCCTCCATGGAATCCTGATTCCTTCAAGGCCTAATTCAAATCTGCTCAAAAAACATCTCCTATACAAAAAACTTTCAGGTTCCTATCAGGTGTAAACATTCCTTTCTTCTACAAAACTCTTTTGTATCTAACTGCGTTTATACATTGTATTGAGTTATCTGTGTAGATGTCGTTTCCTGTAATAGAATATCAACTCCCAGAGGTCAGGAACTGTTACATTTTTGACCTTCAGTCTTCAGTACCCCTAGCAGAGTGCCTGGTGTGTAGTGGGTGCTTCATATTCTATGAGAACCCATAGCTAGTTAAAAGCAAAGAATCTTGATTTGTAATAAATTCATTTATTTATTTGAGATGATCAGGGTTAAATGACTTGCCCAGGGTTACAGGGCTAGTAAGTGTCTGAGGCTGGATTTGAATTCAGTTATCTCCTGACTCTAGGGTCAATGCTCTATCCAATATACCACCTATAATATATTTTTTGAAGCTCCCTCCCAGGTTACCTGGGAGCTGATCACGGTTTCTTTTCTAAGACAGTGAAGAGTTGAATCCTAGGCTATTCTCTAAGCACAAAAAAGTGAGAACTCACCTTTGAACTGGGGTCTTAACCACCCTGCCTTAAATGAAAAAAGTTATATAAGTATGGGTTTGCTTCTAATGTCCATTAAGCTGACACTAGAGATGGGTTAATCCTTGGCCATATTTTCATTAATGAGATTGATACCTGAAGGTGAAATGAATATGGAAATGTTGCCTGGCTACACCACTTGTTTCTATCCACTAGGCCTTTACCCTTTGCAAGAGGTCTGCTCAAAGCTTCCTATTTCTATTTCCCCCACCCGGCTCTGGAAAAGCATCCTGTTTACATATCCTTTCAGACTTTGTTGACTTAGAAATCTCCACCTAAAGAGACCAAGTCTGCACAGATCTTTATAGCCAAAACATGAGTTCATAGATGCATAAGTTACTTCTTGAATTATAGCACTGATATTTGATCAGGTCTCCTTTGCTCCTCTTGTGCTTGAATAGGACTTTGCACAATGAATGCTTGAGCACATGCTTTCCTTATGAGAATCGTCTGGACTATGTAGGGCCTCTGTTATTGTCCTTTCTGAAAGCTACTATTTCCACATTTCTCAGTGGCTGAAGAGCTGAATTCATCTGGGCCAATCGTATCCCTCTAATTTCCATTTTCATAACCTCCCACACTTCAGTATTCCGAGTGTGACTTTTATTTTGAGGACAGAGGAAGGCATTAAATGGATATGCAGTCCCTTTAGAAGGTTACTTATCACCCATGAAGAATGTTATTGCCAAATCTTAATAGTCTTTCTTACAACAATGGCCCAAACTCACTATCAAGATTAAGAGGAACAGCTTGAATGAGCTTCACTGAACCCTCTCTTGGTAAAATAGATTAAATCCCCAAAGTGTGTGTGTATGTTGGGGGAGGGGGTGCTAAGTTAGGGTAAAAGCCAAGTAGTTGAGGGAAACATCCCTGATTTCCATTCAGCTTGACTGAGTGTAACCTTGAACTAGAGATAAGCCTACTCAGA
Organism: Pseudochirops cupreus; assembly: GCA_028627135.1. Lineage (NCBI taxonomy): Eukaryota > Metazoa > Chordata > Mammalia > Diprotodontia > Pseudocheiridae > Pseudochirops > Pseudochirops cupreus. The sequence continues at coordinate 172,369,452 of CM053581.1, read as the reverse complement.
ACTACGTGAAGGTGATGAAACTCACATCTGGGAAAAAAAAATCAACAGATAAACAAAAGTGTCACTTCACTGTTAGAACGAAACTTTCTATGTATATACATGCATACATACATAATACATACACGCACAATACATACATACATACATATATGTATATATGTATATATATATATATATGTATACACATTCATATAAAATATTTCAGACTTTACAAGAAATTTACCCCAGGATTGGGAGATGACCCTCAGTTTATATAATTCCAGTTTTCTCTGGAGGGTTTCTATGAATTTTAAGCTCTGTTGTGTGAAAGAGCAATTGGACTTGTTTTGCGTGGTATAAGAGGGCTAAACCTCAAACAGTTGTAGAAATTAGGGGTCAGCTGGGGCTCTATGTAAGGGAAATCTGTGGTTAAAGAGGTCCCAAAGCAGAATAAGGTCTCTCCTGAGGCAGTGAATTCACCTTCACTAGAGGGTTTCAGATGGAACCTAGGTAGCCACTCTGTGGAGAAGCAAATACTATGTAGGGAATTCTTGTTCATATTAAAGTTGGTCTAGAGAACATCAGGAGGACCTGAGTTCAGATTTGGTCTCAGGCACTTAACATTTACTAGCTGTGTGACCTTAGGCAAGTCACTTAATTCCATTTGCCCTGCCCTCCCCCTCCAAAAGGTTAAAACAAAATTAGCCACAGAGAATCAGAATCCTAGAATTTTGGATGTGAAACTAATTGATGTTTGGGAGGGAAAACTCCCTCCATTAATGCAAATAGAAACTCACCTCCAATCTTAACTCTCCAGTTGTTCTCTTTTTTACTTTTTTTTGAAGGGGGGCCTTTGGGCACACTATTAGCACAGTGCCTGGCACATAGTATAAACAATAAGTGTTTATTGATTAAAAAAAAACATAAAGTTGATCTAGATGGCCTCTGCAATTTCTCCCATCTTTGATTCTTCTAAGTAAACTCCTTCTTCAAGCATGCTTGTTCAGAAAAAAAACTTGGTATTGAGTGGTTCACACATTTCTTGACAATCCAGGAGGAGTTTGGGAATATGGACAAGTATAGTGCTGCTACACAATTACAAAAAATGGGATTGGAGAAAGGAGAAGAAAGAAGTTACAATTTTAAATGCTGAGTTCCAACTGCAGTGTGGTTTATTATATATTCCTTTAAATTTCTGCTTAAGCACCACCTTCAAGATTACGTCTTTCCTGTTGCCCTTCTGTTAATATGAATTGTCCTCCCTCTCTAAATTGCCTCATATCTATTTTGTGTGTAAGTATGTGGATATATGTCATCTCCCCTGGCTAGATTGTCACATCAACCAGACAGAGACTTTCTTATACTATCTCCAGTGGCTAGGACAATACCTGAAACATGAGGAAACTGAGTGAATGAATGAAAATGAAATTGTCATGAGTAATAATGTAAGTGTTGAAAAGCAGAAGGGAAAAGTTTGGGGAATATGGTTTGTGAAGCCAAAGGGAGATAAGCCAGAGAACATTTTTATTTTGAAGAATATTTCAGGTGGGAAGCTAAGTAGCTCTATAAAAGGCACTCTCCTTCTTCTAGTAGTTTGACTTAATCTTAGAAACTGGGGCAGAGCCAGGGATCTCTCAGTTAAACACTCCAGGGGCCAGAAGATCTGTGACTTCCTTAGCTCCTTAAGTCTGGGAAGACAAAAATCTCATCCACTCAGTCTCTACTAATTTGTGGTTTGACTTAGTTCTCTCATGGACTGTGCAGTTTTTTTTGGAGTAAAATGTTCAAAATGGAATCTTCCATTTTGAGTCTTCAGGGTTTTTGCAAGTGAATAAGGAGAATGTGTTATAAAATCAGTAGTTCTCTCAAACCAGGAGTTGAGGAAATGAAGGAATCCTTCAAAGTATCCTCAGGTTCTGATCCTGACAATGGGTAGGGTTTGACTTAGAGTCATGAGTTTGGAGGGACTTCAGAGAATATTTAGTCCTACTCCTCACTCCCACTTTTCAGAGGAGGAAACTGAGACTCAGAGAAAGGGAAGGATTTGTCCAATATTACAGAGTAAGTTAATGGTTCCATATCCAACTTTCCAGTTGCTCCCAGCACTGTTACTTTTTCCAGAGATGTAAATAAAATCTTCCTTAGTGTTTTGCTTTGTGTCATATAAAGATATCTTATCTTTATATAACTTTTTCATTTCTGCATTATTCTAGGGAAAATATATGTTCAAAATTTTAATTCTCTACCTCTATCAATAAAAAAATTCACCTTGAGGCTCCTACAGTTATATCCATATTATAGATATATGATACATCCACATCCTGTTCTCCATATAAACTGGGTCACATCTCTTATAAAGCTTTTTTTTTTTTATTTAATGATGTATTGTCTTCTGATGAGAATGGTGAATAGAAGACAACTTTTAAAGTCAGGATGATCTGGGTTCAAGAGGATCCTCTAGCTGGCATTGTGACTCTTAGCAAATAATTTAAATTCTGAGTAATCAGGCATCTCTCTAAGAATAAAACTTCTATAACAACTGCAAATTGATGGAGGAAATTTCCTCAGGAGGCTTTCTTATAATAAAGGAATCATAGGTTCAAACAAATTGAAAGTCTGTTATGTAGGTCTATTATGAATTGTAATTTTCTCCAACACCTAAATTAACGATAGCCCTAAATTTACAATATAGAGGAAAAAACTGCATTTCTTTAAAAAAAAGTCTGTAATTCAGAACACGTGCCATCTGACTATATTTGTGAATAAAACATATATCCTAGAATGTGCACATAAACGTATGTGTGTATAACACAGATGTTTGGTTTGATATGTTCATATGCACAGACTCAGATATTGGTGCACAACACTGAAATGAGAGATCCCAGGAAGCACAAGAAGTCTGGATGTCATTTGAGTTTTGGTAGTTGTGACACATCACATCTTTGTTGAGAAAGATGTCTTTACATTTCGCCATGAAAAAGGAGTAAGGATTTTTTTTTTTTTTCCTGAAAGGGGAAGCTGTTGGATCTGGCTTAATGAGCAATGTGATAAGGAGAAACCTTGGAGGAGGAGGGAGTGGGGCCCATGTTGGGAACTGGTGTTAATGCAAACTTCTGGTGTTTTTGATATTGGATTGTGCTAGAAATCTCAAACAGAGAGCTTCACATGAATTGAAAAAGCAGATACTGTTAGTGATGAAAAAAGAATTTTAGAGCTCATGATGTCAACTCCTTACATTTTACAGTGGAGGAAGCTGAGGCCCAGAAAGTGAAGTGAGTTACCCAAAGTCACATTGCTATTAAGTGGCAGAGTAATTTAATCCAGGTTTTCTGATTCCAAGTTGAACATTCTTTCCACTGTACCATATTGCATACCCCACATAGGAGAAGAAAAAATGAATTTTTCTGAGTATTTCATCTCTAAGATTCTGTTCTTTCCCCCCTCTAAAAATTAGGTAAACTGGTCAAGTTTTGTCAGGCAGAAGGAAGGAATTTATCATATCCCAACTGATTTAACTGAGCTAACTACTTGTAAGATCAAGGAGTTGAACAAGTAACATACTAAGTGTACTTGGTAAGTTATAGTCACTAGGCCCAGATACACTTCATCCTTGGGGACTGAAAAAAAAAAGTGACATGTAAATGCTGAGCCATTGTTGGTAAACTTTGAAGATGATAGAGAAAAAAAAAAGTGGGTGGGAGATAAGCAAATATTTTATTTATTTCCAAAAAAAGGAAAGATAATAGATTCTGTATATTAGAAACTATAGAGTTTGACTTTAATCCTTGCTTAAAATACTAGAACATGTTTTTAAGAAGATATAAAGTACAGGTCAGACCATGGCATCCCCCTGCTCACAAAGATGGAGCAGCCATATTGCCATTTCTGGATCTTTTCTTCACTCTCTGGGCTTTACTCTCTCACCAGTGAACTTCCTCACACTTGATAAGTCTTCATGCTGAGACCCTCTTCTGGAACTGGTGAGTCCCTGGCCTGAATCACTATTTCACAAGGTAATCAGCATATGTGCCCATTTCCTTCCTAGCACCATTCCTTACTTTCTGAAATTGTCCAACACCTCAGCAATAACCTTGACCACACTTGAGTACCCATCCTTCATTTCCAGGTCCCATTTGTGTTGTCTACCCTATTGGAATGTAAACTTCTTTAGGGAAAGGACTGCCTTTACTACTTATGTTTTTATCCCTAGCATTTAATACAATCCCAGAGGACATCATAAGCATTTAATAAATGTTCTTTGTCTCTGTCTCTGTCTCTTTCATATGTTACAGCATTCACAATCTGACTCAAACCAATTTCTTCTTCTCTTGCTCCTGCCACATATAGTTTGTCAATATATCCCACTATTTTCCCTTTTAATTGTTTTCCTTCTTTTTATTTCCTCTACCACCATCCCTAGTTCAAGACCTCCAGATTTATACTTTTCTCCTTGATGGAATTCCTACATTCAACCTTAGTCCCTTTATAATCTGCTCTACATTCCTGTTAAATCAGTGTAGTTATTCTCCCCATAGATGATGCTACATCTCTTTCCTGCCTTCTTTTACACAAGTTGGCATGCTTGCCAGCAGTGTTCTCTCTCCTCCCTTCTACCTCTCTGATCTTCTGACTTCCTTCAAAGCACAGCTAAAATGCCACCTCATAAGGACTGTTCTGATTCCCTTATCAATTAGCAATTCCTGAAATTACTTATTTTGTTTCTATTTTTGCATTTACCTATCTATGTTCACTTTGTGTCCTTCCAAAAGGATGTAAACTCCCTGTCTTCTTAAGGAAACTTTCTTTTTTTTCTTTCCTTCCTTCCTTCCTTCCTTCCTTCCTTCCTTCCTTCCTTCCTTCCTTCTTTCCTTCCTTCCTTCCTCCCAGTGTTTAGCACAGGACATGGAATACTACAAGTGTGTAATAAAGGTTTGTTGAATTGAATAGAAAAGGGATGGATAGTGAACATCTAGAAAAGGAAGTGGTGATCACAAAGGACCAACATGTCTTAATTAAGAACAGATAGTGCCAAACTTCAACACCCACATCAAGGGCATTTTTGTAAAGATAATTAATCTAGATTTTATAAGCTGTTTGACAATGTTTATCTTGCCATTCTTATAAAAAATGACAGAGATGTGGGCTAGATCATAGGAGAGTCAGGTAGATTAAAAATTGGTTCAATCACTGAATGCAAATAGAAGACATTAATAATATCATGTCATATTAGATAAAGATCTCTAATGGTATTCCACCAAAGACCCATACTTCGTCCATGTTGCGGGAGTCACTAGACCTGTCTCAGTTTCAATTTGCTCATTTATAACATGAGAGGTTGGACTAAATGACCTGTAAACTCTAAAGTGTGATCCTGTGTAGGAAGTGATCATGGATAACACAGATACAATCTATACATAACTTAATTTTAGACACCTGAGCTTTGGAGATGTCCAGTGACTTGCTAGAGATAACATAGCTATTAATTATTAGAGACAGGAATGCATATTAGGAGTCCCTTCCTTCTTTGTGAAACTCTCAAATTTGACAAGCATATTATCTATCCCCTGAATGCACATTTATGAAATCGTTCGATATTTGGGGACACAGAGAGACCCTTAGGACACCACAGCAAAGTTCTCAATCAACATTGACAATGAAGTGTTTGTGACTATATTTTGGATCAGGTGTTCCTATACCTAAGGTAGTATATTTCGATTTCAGCCCAAAGTGATGACAACATTTATGATGTGATTACTCTTCCATACCAGTATAATATGGGTAATTAAGGGCCCCTTTCATCTGCTCTGGCTACAGCATACCTGCACTGGAGCATTTGGGGAGTTAAAAATGGTTTCTCTGGCCACATTCCTTAACACAATTGGCTTGTCATTGAAGGACTTGAACTTTAACTTGACAAAACAAACCTGTATTGTTCCCTTTATCCTCAGGATGACAGAAAGGGAGAGTTGACTTCTACTCTCACTTACTTCTTACTTATATCCTTCTCTCTAGTCACTCTCTGGGCTCCTTCACTATGGGAGCTAGTTTTCCTTTCAAAGAGCAGCGGGCAGCAATAGAAAAGAAAATCTCAGTGGTTCTATTAGTACCCCCCACCCCCCAACGGACATACCAGTTCTAGGCAGCTGGGGAGAGAGAAGTCCCTAAATAAATGATCTCTTTGACTTAGGAAATTGTAAAAACATGAGTCAATAATTCTCTTTCTACAACTATGAGCCCCCAACCAGAAAAAAAGAAGCTATGCCAGAATATACTACAGTGGTAGAAATTGAATTCTTTCACCTGTTAATTCTCTCTGCTGATTTTGAAAATACACAGACTAACAGAGCAATGGTTAACCACATTTATTATAATAACCTGCTTAAAAAACGAGTACCTAGAAAGGTGGACAACAAGTTTTGTTAAGAAACTGAGATTAGTTTTGCGATCTTGATGAGAGATAAGAGAGAGACAGACAGACAGACAGACAGAGACAGAGAGACAGAGACAGAAAGAGAGAGAGGCAGACAGAGAGACAGAGAGACAGAGACAGAGAGAGACAAGAGAGGAAGAACAAAGGGAATGAATAACCAATAGTCTAGTTCTGGTCTTAGCAGCTCTACAGTTCCAGCAATGCAGCATCTGTTCCATGTGTCTCAATCATACATCTCTGGTCAGGGAATCTTAGCATCTGCTCCTCAGAACAGTTGTCTCTTCATATGGCTCCTTAACTTTTCTTTTGCTCAGGGTTATTCCCACTGTATTTGTACTTCCATGTGCTTATGCTTTCTCCCATCAAGTAATTTCAGCTTTCTCAATCCCTAAAGATGGGAGGAATTAACTTGTAAGTCAAAGTCACAGGGTCAATACAGAGGACTCTGGCAATGCCAATAGAGTCTTATACTACTAAACCTGAAAAAAAAAAAAGGAATTTCTTGCATGACTTTTTCTTGGTGACCCCTACAGGTCCACAATGATCATGAGTTTTTTTTCCATATCCTTTGAATAAAGAAGTCAGTTCAAATATCTGTAGTTCTACAAGTTCTTTGAGTACCCTGGAGTGAGGTTCATCTAAGCTCAGTGACTTGAACTCAGTGAAGGGCAATTAGGTAATCTCTAACCACCAGTGACTTTCTAGAGATCACATAGCTATTAATTATTAGAGACAGGATTTGCACATTAGGAGTCCCTTCCTTCTTTGTGAAACCCCCAGATTTGACAAGCATGCTATCTATTGCCTTCAATTCCTTGCCAAACATTTTTTGTCTCTTTTTCCAATCTGAAGATCGTTTTAGGGAAAATTGGGAGAAAGAACTTCTGCTTTCTCTCTGTTATCCATTAATATTGTCTTATCCATCAAACAAGTGGTCCTAGCCTTTCTTTAATCTTTTCTATACCTCTTTCACTCATCTCAGAAGTCCCTTTTCTTATCCTTACATTAATTTTACATTTTAGTTCTCCTGGTATTATAGAACAGGCTCCTTTGAAAAAATATCCTAAGTCACTTGTCATTACCTCCTTCTTCTGTATATGTCTTCTAAGAATTGAAGTTGATGTCTCTTTAGACAGCTTCCCTTTACTTCCTTATTGGAATCATTTGGATTTATGTTCTCTGAAATTTGTTCTTGAGAATATCAATCCTTCTTATGCTCCCTTTTGGAATCTTAGTCTATAAGATCACATCTTTTTTTTTTTCTGAAGTCTCTGAAATCTTCCATCAAAAAATCTTTGGGGAACATTAGACTGTATCCATTTTTTCCCTACTAATCTATTAGGAAATCTAATAATGTCCTGGTTACCTCTTCCAATGTATATAAAGTAATGAGTTCTTATAAGGCTAAATCCTGGAACCTCTTCTTTCTCTTAGGATTGCTTCAGTTTCTGTGAGATATAAGCAGATTACTTGAAAAAAAAGTATGCATGCATACATATCCCAAATATATATAATATAAATTATAAAACAAACTCTATATTCATACACATATACATGGAAATGCATATTATATGCATATATATGTATATTAAGAAATGTGCATATATATGTATGTACACACATATGTGTGTGTATATATCCCTAGTTTTTCATCTAAGCTTCAACTCCCCAAGAGACACAAAGACGGCATAACCAAAATGGAGTTCATTGTCCTTGCCATCAAAGCTACAAAACTGTCTTATTTCTGTTAAGTGTACCTCCATTCTCCCAGTTATTTAGGTTGGTAATTTGAGAATTCACTTTGAATCTTTCCTTTCTCTCACCCTTCACATCAATCAATCAAAAATTATTTATTATCACAACCATGTGCCAGGTACTCTTTTAGACCCTGGAGTTACAAAGACAAAAGATGTATACACAGATAAGTAGATCCTATATACTTATATGTATATATGATATACATATAAAATAATATTTGTACCTTGTATATACAATATATTTGTGTGATACTTATGTGTATATACACACATCTTTTCTATTATATTAAAAGTACCTTTGGTTAAGCATAGCAATTGAGAGGAAGTCAGAAAGGGCTTCATAATTGGTATCAGTTAGGCACCTGTGTGGAGACTGAATTAGAGAAAAGAGAAATGGGAGGTAGGGAAACCAAATAGGGGTCTATTACAGTCATATAGGTTAGAGGTGATGAGGGCCTGAAACAGAGCAGTGACTGTGTAAAGAGCAAATGGGATGGATACATGAGATATTGTAGAAGTAGAATTAATTGTATATAGAAATTGAGAAAGAGTAGAGTCAAGCTTGATTCTGAGATTGCAATCAAATATTAAGTCCTATAGATTTTACCTCCATGATTTCTCTCCCATCTGTCCCCTTCCATCAAATGACACAGCCATTGCTCCAGTATAGGCCCTCACCACCACCATTACCCTATACCATTTAATAACCTTGTATTGTCTTCTCCAATCACTTCTCTCCTAATTCTTCACAGCTGTCCAATCATATTCCCAAGGTAGACCTGACCATGTTACTCCTCTACTCCAAAATCTTTAGTGAATCCAGAATAATAATAGTTTTAAAAAACCCATAAATTAACTCCTGATTTTGTCATTTAAAGGACTCCATAATCTGGCTACAACCTACCTTTCCAGACATATTCCATGTTACTTACTTTCACATACCATGTAATCTAGTTATAAGGAATAAGGGGCTATGGACCTCTTTTGCCCTCCCCCCCCCCCCATATTGTAATATAATGTAACCTTAAGGTTGAAACTCTTAGCAGGCATGTAATAATTTTTTGTTGTTGAATTGAACTTATTTTGTCAGAATCAGATCCAGAATAATAATTCTCCCCATGCTTTCTTCCAACAAATGAAGAATGAAGCTATCAACTCAGCAAGGCACGAATTTTAATCTACTCTGCTTTCAGCAGAGAAGGAACTCCAACATAAGTCCAGGAGGTTGACCTCTCCCATCATTACTATACTCTCTCTCTCTGTATCAACTCTCTGATTAGGAACATGGCCCATTGCCCCAACTCCCAGTCCTTGTGATTCTGAAGTATAGGTCAAAACTCTCTTCTCGCTTATCACCCTGGAATTCAACCGTGTTAGGACCCTCCTCTGATGTCAGTCTCTCAACCTTTTCTACCCTTCCCTTGTGCCACCCAAAGGTCTCCCATTTGGGGAATTTGGCAACAAAAAGCTCTTCATATTAGATCCATACTGTCATGCTAGAAATTGTATGAATTCATATTTACTTGTGTGTGTACCTCTTCTTCCCTTACCTACAGAATATAAAATGCTTTAGGGTGGTGACTTTTTCCTTTTTCCTTTATATCCTAGCACATATGTGTGTGCTAGGCTATCTAGACATAATAAACCCATAAATACGTTTTGAATTGAACTGCCTAGGAGTGAATCGAATTGACTTTCAGAACTTAAGATCCATTTTCCCCGTTGGTTAGGTAGTCCGTAATATACTGCTACTACAATATTGCTTCTGATTCTCCCTCCATTTTCTTCCCTAAAATATTTTCCATCATGTTTCAGTTCACCCCTGGTTCATAGACTTTCATATAAGAGTTTTATCTTCTGAATTTGCTATACAATTCCCCCATTCTACTTTGTTTAACCCCTTCATGTGAATGATGAATTTTATATTCTTCTACTTCCATATTATAGTCACATATCACATTCCAAACCATTCTCAGTGATTTCTATCAGGTGAAAAGTAACTCGATGTATAGTTTTATTGGAAACTCATAGTAAATGTGCAAGATAGCATGTTAATTCTGTAAAATTATTAGCAAAACAAAAAGATTCCCCACATGATAAGAGATAAAACCTCTTTCTAATGCCAGCTGGGGAAACTCGTGTTCACTGCCCATGAGGATAGGTCCAGATGCTATTATAGGTTATTATGTTTGCTTCTCAATTGGAGAAACTTCCCTTTTCACTCATAGATTTAGGCATTCAGTCTTTTTAGATAACAAATACCAAGCAACCAGAGCCAACTCCAAGATATGCTGCATTCAGCATAATGGGATCAGCCCTTGCCTTTCAACATCAATTGTTGCCCAGTTTATTTCTTTTCTTCTGGGATTTTTCAAAGTGAAGACCTTTAGCAGAAAAACAATTTAACAAGATAGACATTTAGTTCAATAGAAGAATTTTCTTGGTGTGAAAAATAAATTACAAAAAAGGACATTGCTTCTGTGAGATAATTAATAAAAAGCTTCCCACGTGATGACAAATCTGACATCTTGTCTAATGTCTGGCAGAGAAGAAAGTGGTGAGAGTTGCATAGCAAGAATGAAACTGAACATTTCACAGCAAGACCAGAGCAGATCTGATCATTATTTCTATGTGAGAAAAGGTCACCTTCTGTTTGTTAAATCGACATAACACTTGCCCTATATGTAGGAATATAGACCAATGTTGGCCTGATCTCTATTTAGATTTTCCTCATTTTAAGGAAAAACAGTGTGGAAAATTCAAGTTTCCTTCTGCTTTGGAAACATTCGACCTAAAACAATATTTATAGATTTTTTTTCATCTTTTATAAAGGCTATTTTCAGGTTTTAATGTTTAAGGCCTGAGCATGTTGAGGTTTTTTTTTTTTAACTGTGTCAGGGAAAGGCATGGTGGATAGAAAGCCTCAGGAAACATCACCACCCCTTTTTCTCCTTGCTGCCTGCAACTAAGACTATGTAAATTGCAACGCAGGGACATTTGTAGAAGTACCATATAGAAAAACAAAACAAAACACATCACCAATCTAGTCCAAAAGACCCTAAACAAACATAATTTGACTTTTAACCTGATTCATTCACTTTTGGATGAGAGTGCCCAAACTGGATTTACCCAAGAATAAGGTAATTGATTTTTTATTCTGAAATGCAAGTTTTGCCCCAGAACATCAACTAGGATGGGTTTCTTCTTTCCATGGCTCCAAAAAAATCTCTAAAGTGAGTATTGGCCTGAGACTGTTTTTCTACTCTACTTACCTATAAAAAGATACAAGAATTAGCTAGAGTTTGCCCAGGTATTACCGTGAATAAATTTCAAATTGGTTGTTAAGTTCTTTCCTTCTGTTTCCCTGGAGAACTTGGAGAACAGAAGATGTGATTGATCTAATTGGCTCATAAGATTTAAGGGCAGAATTAACTAATTAGATGGGAAGATGAAGTGACAGGGACAGGACCTTGGACCACTTATCATTTAACTGGCTGAATTAGGACTGGTTATAGGTTTCTATTTGCCAGAAGTCCACTAAATTAATGTAAATTATTTTGCATGCTGCCTACATAGGATGTAGGCGTATGAGGGATTTGGAACAGATGTAGTCATAACATGTAATCAGTGTATGGAAGGGTCTCCTGAGAGGACTATTTCAGACTGTAGTTTTTTGGGGGCGGGGAGTGTTGGCAGACCATTAAAATATAGTTTCCCAAGAGGGAGGATACAATGTCACTACTCTTAACTACAGTCTTCTAGGAAAAGGAGATAATGGTGCATCTGATTCAAACTGTAACTTCCTACAAGGAGGAGTTATGTTAATTTCAGACTGTAGTCCTCCGAGAATGTATCTACTCACATCCTTAGTCTCTTAAGAGTAGCAAGTAGTGATGCATAGTCATGTCAGATTGAAGTATCCTTGCTTCTACTGTTTCAGTGAGAGAAGATCAGAAAGGAATCATTGTTTCCCATTTTCAGTTCTTTTCATATCTCTGCATTTTATCTCTCTAGGTACCTTCTCAATGGTAATGCTATCCAGTTTTGGCTCTAGACATGGAATATTTGGAAATGGAGCTAAATTCAAATTCTAGTTCTGCCAATTGCTATCTGTATAAACTTGAGAAATCATTTTATCTCTCTTGACTTGATCTGACAAATGCAAGGCTTGGACTAGGTGGCCTCCAGGATTTCATTCTACTTGAATTCTTATGTTCTTTCTATACTCAACGATTTTTGAAAATATTGCTATTTACGGCTGGGCCTTAGTTCTCTTATAGTTGCTATGCATTTCAGGGGATGTCCAACAGTGGAGACAGTTCTGTAACAGGTTCCTGTGGGAGCCATAACCAATGAAATGGCCACACTTTTATTTCTTTTTTGGCAGGATAAAAGTGCTCTTTTCTTGTGAGACAGTGAAGTATACTGGAGCTCAGGTATCCACAGGAATTTTGGGTTTGCAGCCATACTTCAACAATGAAACTTTATGACAAGAAATTGGTAAGGGTCTTAGCAGGTACAAAATTTTGCAGAAGAACCGCCATTGTGTCTCCATGATACTGGCCACATCTGTTTGATAGTGGTGCATTTTCTCAAACCCACTGCCAAAATAAGATGCCAGCAGCCTTGAGAGCCATTAGCACTCACCTCTTCCTTTGGATGTGAAAATAAAACCTAAAATTGTTGTGAAAATGCACAGCTTTGGGGGTAACTGCTGTGAGAAATGAATCAATGGATGTTAAAATAGTCCTTCCCTTTGTTTCCTCAGGTGTTGCTGCTCACATTTGCAGAGGATTTGGAATGCATCCCTGGATTTCAACAAAAGATATTTCACATTGAACAGCCAGCTGAATTCATTGAGGACCAATTGATTCTAAACTGTAAGAAATGTCTAATGAAAGATCCGTTACATTCTGTCCATACTCACATCAGAATTTGTCACTTTTAGGGCCATGTTGGGCATGGATGCACCATTACAGAATAGCATTCTCTGATGGTGGATGTCTTCTTTGTAGAGAACAACTTGTTTTCTCTGCATATTTTCTAATACCAGGACTTGGCCCGTGTGAAAGAGTTTTGAGTTGAGTCTTTGTCAGGATAGATGGCAAGCAGAGTTGATAATTGCCCTTATCATAGAAGCTTCATTCATTGGTGCTATTTCTAGCATTTCATCCTTAGCTGACCTTTCCTGAAACACATACCACAGGCAGGAGTTGTTCTTTCCTATCTAAAGAATTATACTTTGTAAAGCAAATACAAGTAATCTACCTGGGATAGGGTAGAGAGCTAAAGAGTTTAGCCTCTGCCTTCTCATTCATTAGAATGTTTACCTTTTTCCTGACCTTAACTTTAATGACACAACATCAAAATATAGGTAAAAGAATGTTAGCTCATGCAACTGTGTGATTTAAGAATTCTGTATCTAAAATTTTCCAGCTAACCAAGGGATATTTGAAGAGGTTCTACTGCATATACCATGTAGTTTTACTTTTTCTTAAACATAAAAGCATGTCTTCAGTATCTATGGCTATAGCCTCTTTCTAGTTATCACAATGTCGTGATTTATCTGCATTAGAGACACAGGACAGTAAAACCAGAAGTTTTGACCTGTATCACATCATAGTCACTAAAGATAAATTCGAGTCGAATCTAAGGCTCATGGGCCCTGTACTTAAAAGCTCTCAATGAAGAGCACACGCACTTGTGACTTAAACTGGAGTATAGCCCCCTTAAGGGTTCCCCAAGAGGAACAACTGGGTACATGTTTAAATGGTCATGACTAGTCTGAGTTCTATTTGCTTAATGTGAGTAGTAAACTTGTTTCAAACAATGGGTTGTTATTTAAGAATGGGATGGATAATACAGGTATATCATGGATACATAAACTAAGATACAAAGATGTCCCAAAATATAAGGATATGGTATGTACATACATATATACATATATGATACATATATATATATACATAAATATATGTATGTGTGTGCACACATGCATTGTATGCATATGTATAGAACCAAAACAACCAAGGTTTGAGCCATGAAATTCCTCTACCTTTGTCTGTCTGTTTCTTTCCATATATACAGAAATCTCTATTTCTCTATTTACATGTTATAAGATTGGTCCAAATATGTGATTTCATCTACATAGGGAATTCTTGGTATGGAAACTCCATCTAGCAATACAAATTGGTAACTCTCCTGTAACTTTTAGTCTTAGAGAACTGTATGGGGCAGTAATAAACAAGTTACCCAGAATTATTCAGACAGTGTGTGCCAAGAACAGTTCTTAAATCAAAATATTCTTGAATACAAGGCCAAACTTTGCTCTACTTTGCCAGCCTGAGGCTCACAATGATGCTGGAGGAATGATTTTGAGAATTAGAGTCAGTAATGGGAAAAATGTAGAACATACCTAGTAACTAGATATCTGTGAGTGATTATTATGATTTAGCCACTGGAGGAAATTTCTTTGGGTAGATAGGTCAAAAAGCTTTCATTGTCTTTTTACTCATGTATTCATCAGAATCAATATTCCAAATGGCATCTGCTCACAGATAGCCATTCTGCTGACTGTTCTGGGTTTTCTAGCTATTATCCCAAATCCCATCTACGTTAACATGCTTTGAAATGTGAGGCCCACCATGAGTATGCAAATCAGGAGTGTTGATATGCAAAGCAGGTCCCTAACTGTGATTGCCTTTGTAATCTTCTCTACACCAAATAGCTTTTAATTCTCCACTGAGAAGCAGGAAACAATCCGACTTCGGGGGGATCTTTTTAATTTAAACTAGACCATACTGTACATTCCAATATCAAAGTTTTTTTTTTTACCTCTAGTAATTAAGTGGGTTATGGTTGTTGGTTCTGTGTAGGCTAGTTAACGCTAAATGGAACTATGCTAATTATCAATGTAGCACATTCAGGGGAAGGAAGTGAGACATTTAAAATTGTATATTTGCATGTGTGTTGGGTCAGCAAAATGAGACTTGGCCCATTCAGCAAATCTAGAAATTACTTCAGAGAAACTGTACTTAGCACTGAGCCAAACACATACATAGGGAGAGTTTCTTTGCCATTAGAACAAAAAAATGGGATGTATAGGGTGTGTGCTTTGTGCAGTGTGAATCATTGGTTATTTTTGCCAGTGCTGCTGGGCATATTTTCATGAGTCAAGAAATATTGGTGTGGACAGTGCCAACTAAGCTAATGTTGTGGATAGACTAAACCTGTATAGAATTGGAGAAAACCATGTTGGGTATACTCTAGCACAGAGAACACCAGACATAGTTTGCTTTAAGATTGTAAGAGTTGGGTACAGATGGCTCTCTCCTGTCTCTAACAATAACAGCAAAAGTCATAAGGAAATGTCCTGCTTAATTTATGAATGTGTGTATATGTATGTATATGCATATGTGCATGCGCACATCTGTGTGTATATATATATATATATATATATATATAAAGTGCATATGTATACATAATGTGCATGTATGTGTATATATAATGCACATGCATATATCTGTATATGTATTATATGTGTATGTGTACCATTATACATATATGTATAGATATATATATACACATATATATGTATACATACTTATTTTCATTTTATTAGTCAACCGAAAATATATATTCTCATAATCTCTGAAACATGTGGTACTCAGAGAGCGTTATAAATAGTAGGAGCTCCTTTAAAGTGGTGGTTATATACAAAGGACATCAAACAACTGGATGGAAATAGACCATGATCATGGAAGTGGACTAATAGTTTCCATAGATCCTGATGTTTCACATCATGTAGGTGTAATGCCATGCACCAGCAGACTCCCAAAGGAATGCTACCGTGAACAGCCTTTAGAGTTCAGATTACAAAATATAGTGAACACTCTGTTTATTCCATTACAAATCAAGACAAACATTCAAAACATTATAATATTCACAGCATTACATCTTATCACAGAAAATGGCCAC
>CM053581.1:172337498-172352809 GCA_028627135.1 Pseudochirops cupreus | reverse complement strand
CACACCTCAGCCAATCCCCTTCTTCCACATCAACAGGGGAGTTCATGCCTTCTCAACAGTGGGACAGAGTTTGCACCTTCCACACTTAGCACTTAGCACTACTAAGTACTAAGTATCCTGATAAACTAATTACTATTACAGTAGGAAAGACATTAATCCTGTATATCAGTTAATATTCTAGTACTTTTTAAAAATCGCCTGCGTACCAGATACTGTTCCTAGCACTGGGGATTTAAAAAAAATAATGAATGAATGAATGAATGAATGAATGAATGAATGGTACTTGACCTCAGGAAGCTTATGTTATATTTGGGGATGAAAATGTGTGCATAGAGAAGTATATATGAAAATGTGCTATATAAATAAAAGCAAAATAACTTTTTTAAGCTGGGGAAGGAATTGTGGTATTATAGAAATGCTCTATCAATGGGGAAGTTTTAGAGCAAATATCTTAATAGAATTGGTATCTATGTTTTGTCCTGTGTCATTCTCCTGACGTGTGGTCATATCCTTTCCTGTGACTGTTAGGTCCTATGACAATATCTTAGAACTATGGAATCCCAAGGGCTGGGAAGATTTCATAGTGTGCAGAATAAAAAGGAACTGAACAATAGGCCAGTTGGCCTCTCTTTTCCTACCAGTTCTCTACTGTAGTTAGAAAGCATAACCTGTTATCTTGATTAAAATAGTAAGATATGACCTTGTGCCCCTAGTTTGACTTTCATATACTTCCTTGTTCAATTTAGGGGGAATGCAGCCATTTGCTTCCCATTGCTTCCCACTCTCTGTGTTCACAGGCAGTAATAGTTCTTTTTATCATTTTTCATCTTCCTTTTCAAATCTTATTGACTCATATTTTCTACTTGAACTATAACAGTCTCCCTCCACTTTTTTATTTATCTAATATTATATTCAGTGCTTACTTCTATGCATCTTTTTTCTAGTTCCATCTAAAAAAAACCTTTTATTTTTTTCACATCCAAATAACTTTTTAGTCTATTCTTCTCGCTACTAGAAGCACTTGATTTAGTCTCTAAAAGGCCACTTTCCCAACCAGTTATAAGAAGCAAAATGTGGCATCAAACTTTTCTTCTAATATGTCCAAGGAACCTCTTTCATTATAACTTTAGTAGTTGTTTTAGGGTCCCAGTTGTTCTGTAACTGGAGAAAACACTTTTCATCTCCATATGGAAAGTGATTTGAAGAATTTCAGTTGTTGTTTCCATTTTCACATTGGAAAGGATATTAATGATATTAGGACTATAGGAGAGGTAAATCAGACATTCACCTGGTCCCTGATGGTTAGTTATTTTGGTAAAATTTAGAAAGGATACAATTTACAGTGACCCATTGCCTCCTACACTCCACCCAATGGCCTGGTAACATGGCAAATTACAGAGCCAGCCCAGTGGAGATTGTCTGATTGTCATGACAACAGTCTCTCATGCAGTGATTCAGTCATCTCTGTGGTATTCTCTCCCCTGCACAGTGGTGGCACATATTTGGTGCTTAATAAATGATTGTTAATTGATTTGTACCTATGCCTTCAAACGCTAGTCTTTCTGATTTCCGTCTACCCTTCTAGGCTCTAAGTCATTTTTCCCATTGAAGTAACCAACAAGTTGATCTGAATAATTGATTTCTAAATTATTCATTTTGTTCCTGGCTTTATTGTTGATTTTTCAGAGTTTGTTCGTTCTCTCTTTTTTCATGTAGAACATGTATAGTTTTTAATTTCCATCATTCACTTTCCTATCAAGGGAAAATAAAAAGCTCCATATAGCAAGAAAAGGAGGATTATTAGGATTGGTTTGAGTAACTGATGGAAGAGAGATTGATATGATTTGCAGCTTACTTGGAATAGCAAGGGACTGATATTCCCATTCATGTTCAGGAAGTGAGCCCTTTGGTTTTTGGCATGTGCTGCTTTGGACATGGGTCATTGAAAGAGGGAAAGAAAGAATATTCCCATGGTGGGGTTCACTCTCATTCTGTTTATAGCTAAGTCCATTTTTGCTTTGTAGTTTGGAGTAACATCTTTTCATTATTGTATTGAGACCCTGCCAGATTGTCTCTGACCTTCCATTACTCCCTTTCAGTAATCCTCTTGAGTGATCTTTCAGGAGGCCCCTTGAGTGGTCCTGTCTTCCATGAGGATGCTCTTCAGCTGTATCACCGTGACACCATCCCTACCACAGTTAGGTCATATGTGACCATTCAATTAATCACATTAATCATGTTTGTACTTAACATACATGAGCCATGACTTTTGAGGGTATTTTTAATTGACTATAAATCAAATTGTGAATCTGAAAAATGAGGACAATTAATGAAAAGGCAATAGGTGCTGGGGCCTGCATGCTAACCAAGAGAAAAAACAGTTTGCCAGTGAATTAAATGTCCAAACAAAGGCCCTTTTGACCCTTCTGAAAAGATTTAATTTGGATGCTAATGAACAGATGACCCTTCCTGTCTGGGAGGTGAGAGAATACATGTTTCTAGGTTCAGATTTTCTATGGATTAAGCCTTTTGCCTCCACATTCAGGTACCTGCTCTGTGTTTACATTTCTCTTTTTAAAAAGGGGAAGTAACTTCTTTTCCATTTCCTAGTCTTCATTAACCAGTTAAACTTTGCTTCTTGATAAAGTGGGAGATTTATTAACCTAATTATTGGAAGAATTTAAAGTTGTCTTTGCTGTGGCATCAAAAGGCCTGAATTTAGGAGACTCCTGTTCTTCAGGGTTTAAGCCCTATGTCTCTTCCTAGTCAGAGGGAGGTGAGCAAGAGCTGTGTATGCATTGAGTCTCTCATGGTCCCCCCCTACACAGTGGCAGAGAACACAGGTCTCTTGGGCCGAATGTGGTAAAAGGGGGAACTTAGAATATGGTTGTGATCATTCAGATTTTTCTGGGTGATAGGGAGGCTCATAGGGGGGATGATGTTGTCTCTCCATTCCATTTATCCATCCATTCTTGCAACAAGCATTTATTAAGTGTTATCAGTATTCTGGCGCTGTGCTGGGCATTGGAGACACAGAGGCAGAAGCTCTCAATGTGTCCCTCCTCCTCCCTGGTACCTCTGTCCTGATTCTTTTCTGGAATTCACCATACTAGAAACATTAAAGTACCCATCCAACGTAGCTAATTAGTCACTTTTTAAAGTAAGAGGCAGAAAACCTCACCCAGGGATGAGGAATCTACAGCCTCAAGGCCACATGTGGCCCTCTAGGTCCTCAAGGGTGGACCTTTGACTGAATCCAAACTGAATCCAACCTTCACAGAACAAATCCAGGTTCCCCATCCCTGCCCTGCCCTGCCCTGTCATTTCAATAAAACTCCTGCATTTCTACCACATTGCAAGGATCAAGCTTGTTTTGTGGAAGGAGATCCTGGCATGACTCAACCAAACTAAGAAAATTAAGAAAAGACTGACATAATCTGTTTACCTGATTGGAATGGGGGTGCTTTTCACTTTGTACTAAATTATTGATCTCCTTTCTCCTGTTGTGGCTTGTAATTATAGGATCATAGATTTAGAACTGGAAAGGACCTCTGCTACCATTAAGTCCAATCTCCTCATTTTTCAGATAAAAAATGGCAGTCAAGACAGGTTCAATGACTTATCCTGGGTCACACAGCTACTAGATATCTAAAGCAAGATTTGAATCCAGATCTTCTTGATGCTAAATCCAGATTTTTCCCACTATACCACACAATTTCAAACACTTAGATGCTGCCTAATGGCTGTCACACATTTACCCTAACCCTCCCCAAACACAAATCTTTTTGTTCCTTCTTTCCTCACACTTCCCTTCCGACCTTTCCCCTCAGTGCTTCCTGGCATCTCAAACTAAACCACAAACATTTCTTTATTTGTATTAAAACATACCAAATAAAAATCTTTTGCTTTTAGCATCATTGGACAATTTTCTTCTTTTGTAGTAATCTCCCAGATTCCCCACCCTATCTATATTCCCATCCTGTCAAGAACCAACAAGGCTGCAGTTAAGTAGAACAATTATGCAGGGTTTTTTTTCCTCTGAATTTATTGGTCCCGGTAGCCCTTTATAAAATATATATTTATGATAGTCTATTGATAAATCAGTTCCTATCCTTTATAGCAGATCCAATAAGTTTAACTCACTAAAATACATGCTACAGTATAAAGACAGTTTCTACCATAAGTTAACAAAACTAATAGCTATAGACATATTCATAATGTAGTTCAAAAAGCATTTATTAAACATCTACTACACATAGAAAACTAGGCTAAGTATTGAGGATAGAAAAATGTAACTAGACATAGTACTTGTTCCCAAGATGCTAATATGAGAGGCAAGATGTGTACTCAAATCAAAATAATATAAATTAGCAAATAGTTGCCAAGGAGCAACCATCATGAGGGACTTGAGGGGAGAAAGTTAAATTATAATTTGTTATTAGGAACGGAAATAAACACATATTTGTTATGATGGAGGCAGGGGTAGTAGAGAGGCAGAAATCCAAAATGTCTGGGAAAGCTTCCAGGAAAAGATGGATATGGAGTGGGATTTTGGTTCATGGAGAGACATTACCATGGACCAGGATCCCCACTGAGAAAAATCAGAAAATAAAGTCCCCAAGATACAAATGGAGTCGTACCCAGGGAGACTGGGGAGTAACTTTTTGCACTGAGAACAATCTCGTGCCTTTGCCATTGTCACAGTGTCTACAAATTGCCCCCTTTCTAAGATTTCTAAGTAAAGTGGACTAGTTAATAGATCCGGTGTTGGCTTGTAGAGTGCTTTATTTCTGGTTGTAGAGGTCACATATCTTGAAAGGAACCTCAAAACTATCTATTATTATCCTTTCCCTTTATAGATGAAGAAAATAACTCCCAAGGAGGTCAAGTGATTTGTGCAATGTCATACAGGTAGTAAGTATAAGATGTAGGATCTGAACCATCCTCTGACTCAAGAGACAAGGCTCTGTATCCCACCATGGTAATCTGCCCTGACTCTTCACAGCAGTTACCTGAAGCTACACTAGAAACCTTCATCAAGTGCAAGTGATTCCTCCTCATGTTACATATAAGAGGTAACATGTAGCTTAGATGATATATATCTATGTTCTCTTCTAACTCTGAATCTTAGAGCCTATGAGTCAAAGAACCATTGGACAGAGTGGCTATATAAGGAAAGTACTCAAAATGGATTGGAAGTAGAGTGGAAAACAACAACAACAACTAGATTTGGAGAGTAAAAGTAGGGGTTCAAATCCTACCTCTGATGTTTATTGACCCATAAAATCTTGGGTGCGTCTCTTAGTATCCCTGTATGTCAAATGAATAGATGAGACTAGATAAGGGGCAGCAAATTGCAACCTATGGGTCAAAACCAGCCCAAAGCTTGTTTTTATATGGTGAGCTGTGAATGATTCTTACATTTCAAAATACAATAAAGCTTTATTTTAAAATATTTAAAACTTAGCTTCCTGGCTGAATAAAATCAAGCAGTGGGTTGGATTTGTCCCAGGGGCTATAGTTGCTGACCACTGGATTAAGTGTTCCTTATAGTTCTGTTGAATTTTAAGTTGACGTATGTACCTATATATTAAAGTATTGAAACAATTTTTAATGTTTTGAATTTCATTCAGGGAGCATTTGGATTTCTCCTTTTACTTATATTTGAATCTGTTTTGTGGTTATTCTAGGATATGTCAAATAACTTATTAGGGGGCGGTTAAGTGGCACAGTGAATAGAGAACCGGCCCTGGAATCAGCCTCAGACACTTAACACAAAAACTAGTCATGTGACCTTGGGCAAGTCGCTTAACCTCAACTGCCCTCCAAAAAAAGCAAAAAAAAAAATAACTTATTAGACGGTCAATTTCACAAGGACAAGAGCCTCATGTAGTAATAATAACCATAAGGGTAACTAACACATATGTAGTGTTTACTATGTTCCAGGTACTACGCTAAGAATTTTAAAATTATGTCTTTTGATCCTCACAACAAAATTGGGAGGTGAGTGTTATTATTATCCCCATTTTAGAGGGAACTGAAGCAAACAGAGGTAAAGTGAGTTGCCCAGGATTCCATAGCTAGTGAGTGTCTGAGGCTGCATTTGAATTCAGTTCTTGCTGACTCTTTATCCATTGCACCAGTCTCTGTCTCCTCCTTCAGCTCAGAATGTGGGCCCTGTATATACTAGGGGCTTAATAATTTCTTGTTGAATTGAACCCTTGGCGACTCTTTGAAAGAGGAATAATGTATAGTGATGTGATCAAAATAGTCTCTGAACAGGACCATTTTTTCCCTTAGTATTCAGGACTATCTGAAGAAGAGAGGTAGAAAGAGAAAAGGGAAGAGGGTGGCAAAAAGCTGCCTAGACGGATTTGCAACTCTGGGCAAGTTAACCTGTATCTACCTTAGTTTCCTTTAAATGTAAAATGGGGATCATAATTGCATCTACTCAGGTTCATCAGGAGGATCAAATGAGATAATATTTCTAAAGCACTTAACATACATATACCTGACATATCATAGGCATTTGTTTTTTTTTAATCCTTCCCTCCCTCATGTGTAGCTAAGATAGTAAGGTCTCTAGCAGGGAAGAGAGGTGGACAGTTATTTAATATGAAGAGCATACATGAAAGTTTAACACCCTTCAAACATCTTAAGGGATGTGTCATATTGTCCTACAGGCAGCAAAAGGTAAGGGATGCCCTGGAATCCAGAAGATGGTTTAATTATGAATATCCCCTCAAGTGTTGGTCTTTGCCTTCAGCCTATGGAGCCCTTTTACTCAATGGGTCCTAGAATTGTTCTAAATCTACTTTGGGGCTCTTTCTTCAAGGTGATTGAGAATATAGGTACACAAGAAATGTACATAAGTGACTGTCAACTTGCAATATGAAAACCACATCTATCAGCCTCTTTAATAAGTAAGGCATCAACATACAAATTAGGAGGAGATTAAGTATAAATTTAAATAGTTTAAAGAGGCATCAGGATCGTATTATACTGTAACAGATCAAATCTACACACATTTTAATGATCATGATGCCCTCTGAGTGTCCTCTGTACTCTATTTTCCATGGGGATTGATGTGGTAACAAGAGTAAGGCTGTGAGAGCTGGAAAAGACACCCTTGGAAAGGTCCTGAGAACTCAGCTGAGCACTAAATGGTGGTTCTTTGTTGGGATGAGGACTGAGCCACTACCATCAATTAAGCAGTCAAAGAACTGAAGCCTTGGTGCTGTCTAGTAGAGCACAGTGGATCAGCTACATAGTTCTTTCTGAGACTTTAGCCTGTTTTGACTCTTCTGTAACTATTCAAGGTCTTACATTGAGGGAACTCTGCCTCCACTATCTACTTTCATTTGTAAGATCTGGTCCATGGGTGATACTTGCATGGAGAGGTTTTTTTTCCTGAAGCGTTCTTTCTTTAGATCAGTGGTTTTCAAACTTCCTAATGCCATGACCCTTTAATACAGTTCCTCATGCTGTGGTGATGTCCAACCACAAAATTATTTTCGTTGTTACTTCATAACTGAAATTTTGCTACTGTTATGAATCTACCTGACATGCAGGATGTATTTTCATTGTTACAAATTGAACATAACCCACAGGTTGAGAACCACTGCTTTAGATGGAGGATGTAACAGAGATTAATGAAGAAATTCCAGTAGTTTGGTAGGATCTACAGATACTAACACTATAACTGGTTATTCACCCTAGTCATCCAGTTACCCTTGGTTCCTGTTCCTTAATTTGTGCCCACATAGATACTGTTCTGCTTCACACACCTTTACATCATATGATAAGGAAGCCTCTATTTCCTGCACAGGACACACTGGTGGCATAGTGAATAGAGTGCTGGGCCCTGGAGTTAGGAGGACTTGAGTTCAAATATGGCCTCAGGCACTTCCTAGCTGTGTGACCCTGGGGAAGTCACTTAACCTTGTTTGTCTCAGTTACTCATCTGTAAAAATGAACTGGTGAAGGAAATGGCAAACCACTCCAGTTTCTTTGCCAAGAAAACCCCAAATCGGGTCACAAAGGGTCAGACATAGCTGAAATGACTCAACAACAACATTTCCTACACAAAGCGTTAAAGTCAAGACATTAGTACTACCACAGTCAGGCCCCTAATCTTACCTTCTGATTACCGTGCTTCTTAACCTTGTCACATCTCTCTCCACCTAGGAGGAAAGAGGAGAATAATGGAGTTTGGGGGGAAGAAGCAGAGTGTGATCTTAGAAGTTATAATTCAGTGATATAGCCTCTGTGAAACTGGTAGCAGAAACTCATCACAGTTCACATCATTGTGGCATAACACAGTGCTGGATGTAGGGCAGCCCGGTATCAAGATGTGTGATACCACCAGAGGATAACATACAGGGTAAAGAGGACCAGAAATAGCCAATACACTCAGAAACTTCTGATCGTACCAAAACTGAGCTGCTCCCCTGTGAAAGAGCCTCCCTCCCCTCTTAATCTAAGCATCATATGGCTGTGAATATAATATTCTGGGTCTATTTTCTGGCCACCAATAGTGTAATATGTATCTCTCTGCCCTTTTGCATGTACTTATAAGTAGCCCTGGAATGGAGGGAAGATCAGAACACTACCCAGAATTAATAGTTCCATCTGCATGATTTATCTCTAGTGTCTTTTGTGCCATGATAGCAATGATTGAACCAGCATATTGGATCCCACACCATCTAAGAGACCAGGTATTCTGTGTTCCAGCTATTTAGACAGAGGTGGAAATATTAAGCACAACAGTGTCAATTCTTGTAACCTCCCCCCGGCCCACCCTTTCAGCTGAAGACCTTGCCTACTACTTTCCTGAGAAAATAGAGTTCATTTGTTGGAAGCTCCTTTTCACCTTCTCTAAATTTCCTCACCCTCTACCAGCACCATTTTCTCTTACTTTACTCTAGTAGATGATGAATGAGTAGCCTTTCTCCTTGTCATGGCCAGTCTACTCCATGGACGCCGCCCTTTCCTGTCATTTCCAGCAGATTGTCGCCATAATCATTCCCATTCTCATTATTCTGTAATCTTATTCATTCTACTAGCTCCTTCCATTCTGACCCCAAACATATCCAGGTATCCATATAATTAAAAACTCTTCACTAGATTTTCTGTTTCCTTGAGCTATTGAATACATGTTCTTTTTGTCTATTTAAAGCACTTCAGAACTTTGGCCAAACTTACTATTTACCTGTAGCTATGTTACTGTTTTTTACTCACTTTACAATCTAACTTGATTAGTCTTTTTTCTGTCTATTATACATGACTCATGATTTCCTATCTCCACACCTTTGTGCAGTTATCCTTTATGCCTAGAAAGCACTCTCTCCTAACCTCTGCTTCTTATGATGTCTAATTTCCTCCACTTCTCAGTAAAAAGGCCACTTTCTACTTGAGTCCCTTCATAATCCATATCCCTTTACTCTGGCTATTAGTGCTTCCCCTCCAAAAATTAACTTGCATTCACTTATTGTATTTATTATTGTATTTAACTTGTATGACTGCTCCAAGAGACATTTGCATGTTTGAAAGAATACTCATCCAGATGAAAGAACAATCCTCCCAACCACCACCTCACCAAAGAGAAGGACAAGTCCCCTGGGGGACTTTTTAGCTGCCTAGTTTTTCTCAAATTGCAACAATTTCTGAAGTGATGACCTGTGAGTAATTTGTGGAACTCCATCTCCTTAGAGTGGCTTCCTTCGCTCCTGCATGGGAGGAAGCGAATTTATGAGGTAACGGCATGACACCCAACAAGAATGCCAACCCTTTCAATCATTTGCTTTATACTCAGTGGAGACCAAAGCATACAGTTGACAGCTGCCAGTCATTTGGATAGATAGCTACTTTCCTCACTATGCATGTCAGCTAATTATTATGACCTTCAGAATTATTGTTACTGAAGTCTGTAAAGTAACCCTTCTAGAGATGAGCAGTTTATAATATTAAGGGATTCATGTTTGAAAAACAGAACCAAGGCTAAAATAAGCCTCAGAGGAATAGAGTTAGCATTATATTTACTTCCCCCTCCCTTCTCTTCTTCTTCTTTCCCCTCCCTTCCTTTCCCTCTCTTGTCCTTCCTTTGTTCCTTGAATATACGAACAGATAAAAGTCTCTGGCAGTATGTATTCAATGACCAGTTACATTTGTCCTGGACTATGACCTTTCAAGTTTCTTCTAGTTCTGTGATACTGTGAGATGACTTTCCTACAAAATGATTTATGATAAGTGTATGAAAGGGGCACAAACAAAATGCTATCGGAAATCTGAGATGAGGAAGAATCATTAATGACTGGGGGGGGTGAGAGGATAATGGACAGTTTCATAGATGGGATGACATTTGAGGTGAGGTTTACAGGATGACTAAGGATTCAACAAGCGAGGGAAAGAGGTCAGGAGGATGAAGCTCCGAGCAGAAGGAAAATTGTGAAGAAAAACACACAGGTAGAGTAATCAGGGAACATGAGTACAAGAAGTCAGTGAATAGTTTGGTTTGTCTGTATTTGTGATGTGATTTCTTTAATGACTTCCCCTAACACAACAACAACAACAACAACAAAACTAAAGTTTTGAGTTCTTTAGTGAGGTCCCTTAGTACTCTTAAATTCCAATTCCATATACCGAAATTCAGGAACACATAACTTTTCAAAAATGCATCTGCCTTATAAAGTAAGATTTAGTTAGGGCATCTAGGGCTTCTGAAACTTTTCCCACTCCAACCCAGTATTCTGTTGAATAACAAATTCTCCATAGTATGACCTGGGTTAAATAATTTTGCTTCCTGAAAATTCATTCTGTAAAGGGGAGTGCTATTATTTATCTTTCATAGGGATATTACAGTAAACAATATCATTTTGTTAAAACTAAACTGCTGGAATTCTTTTTTTGTACTTATAGTATGAATACTCTTTCTCTCTCTCTCTCTGTTTATACATACACACATGCATGTGTATACATACATATGTGTATATACATATATATACATATGCATGTATACATACACATACGTACTATCTTTCTATGTATCTAAACACACAACACATATGTACATATGTATGTAATACATACATACATACATACATACATATGTAGATAAGAGGCACAGATATCCTGGAACCAGCATCCTACCTGCTTCCTAGGGTTAATTGTTAAATTTTCAATATGAGAATTTACATCTTAGAAGTTGGCAAATGTTTTAAGTTCTGCACTTGGTTTATTGTTTTATTGATTGTCTAGATTTAGAGTGATAAAGAAAATGTTAGTATTAAAAATTAAAATTAAACAAGTGTCTTGCCACACATGGTTTCCCCCCCAGAGAGCTGATAGTTTAACATTTACCAGCACACTCCTATTCAGAGGTAAAGAGTTACATGCCACTTCTCACTGACTCCAGTTCTGTGAGGAAAGAGACCTTCAAAAGCTAAATTAGGGTCACTCATTCACTGCAGCAATTAGAATAAGGACTCCTTGAGTAAAGAAGTTTTTAAAAAATTAGGAGGGTACTTCATCAGCTTTATCCACTTGTTTTAAATCTTTGGAGGCAAATGCCTCCCTAAATGAGAGAAGTCTGAACTAAGTAGGGAAGGAAAAAGGAATTCCATGCACATTCAAGACTTGCACATTCAAAGATTCATTAAAATATTTATAGCCAGCTGCAGATGAGTGTGGGATGCTGAAGGTCTCCAAATCTGTGTTAAGGTCGAAGTGATAGTAAGACCGTTCTCCACATTACAGCATTGTGGTAACTTCAAAGATGACGTCTCAGATTTCCCTGTTCAGGTATGAAAGTCCCATCTGACATGTGTTAGAGATGCTACCTCCTCTCTGGATCGTTACTGGTATAGAAAACGCTCTTTATCTCCTTCCCACATCTATGGTTGGAGATCTTTGAGTGCAGGATTTGGTTTAGGGCAATGAGAATACGAAAGTGGAATGTTTCTTGATTTATTTGAGATTAGTTAAAAGGGGACACATATATGGTGTTATCTATGATGCCAGGTACTATATGGATCCAGACAGACTCTTTATCTCTGGTATGACTATTAGGCAGAGGGAGATACCTCAACTGATTTTAGAAGTGAAAAGAGACAAGAAACAATTAAGGCTTACTAGACTTACAAGAGCCAGTCATCTGGTTCAATAGTGGGTCTTTTGGGTGAATCTAACTACGAGATGTGTTTGCTTCTATATATTGTCTACCTAATTTGTTCTAATAATTGACCCATCTCCTTTTTTAAAGTACCCAAACTATTTTAATCACCTACTAAATGCAAGGAGAATAGACTTGGATTAGTCCTGAGGATGAAATCTAAGGTCTCATAGAAGTGATTGTGCCACCCTAACCCATCCCCAACTCATACCCTTTGGGCTTCTACATGTGAAATATTAACTCAATTTTTATAGGGGAAGGGTGGGGAATAAACATAAAATAGAGACCTAATAAGAGGATAAAAATCTTATTCAAATAAATAATACATAAATGTATGTATACATATATTCTAGCAAGCAATGTTGATTCATTTACATTTCTCTGAGTGAAGAGCAGCACTTTCAATTATAAGCTGCTAGGAAGCATAGCTATATAATTTCATTCAAAATGAGAAAAAGACTCAGAACTACAGACAAAGAAAGTATTTGCAGTAGTTAAAGGTTTTAGGGTTTTAAGGGTGTTTTGGCCTTGTTACCATGGTTCTAAAGATTAGTATTTAGACTGAATGTAATGTGAGGGTATGATAGTAAAATTTTACAGTGTGGTCATGGGTATATTCTGTGGTGCATTGAGGTGAGAAACATTACACAGGAGAAAGTAAAAATGTGTTTAGATCTTGCCTCTTAATACCTTTGTGACCCTAAATTGCTTAATCTTCCTGAATGCCAGTTTCCTCATCTATTGAATGACTGAACCAGACTACTGTAAATGGTTTAGGGGAACTCTTCCAGCCCTGGTTCTATTAATATACCCCACAAGAAACACTGTGATTTGTAACATTATATGAAAAAAGTTCTATTAGTGTTAAATTTAGTTGACCCAAATATCAATAGAATGGAATTGGATGATAATCATGTCTTCGGTGAGATACCCTACTAGAAGAAATGGAAATCATCTTTCCATAAGGGGGAGGGACTGGATGGAAATAGTCTAGTTCCAAGAAATTTTTGAAGAATCTATGTTAAGAATGAATTCTACCCACCTACAAAAAGGACCCTCTGGGTTGGCAGCTGGTTTCGTAGCCAGGAAAGGTCACCTGGAAAGAACAGGAGATTCAAGGAGTTAAGAAAGATGGTTGGAGATTAGAAATTCTGGTTTCTCTAGCTAGAAGAATGGGGAGATATAATACAAGGGCAGTGAGTTTCGACAAAGTGAGCCTCCTGTGGTTGTCTGATCTACCAGACAAAGCCGGATATTGAGTTAATAGCAGCAACCTAGTGACTGTAATTTCCAAGCCCTAGGAGGCACATTAAACGTTCAAAGGCCAACAGAGGGATGGAGGAGGAAGAGATAGAAGCCCTAGTGAGTCTATTTTCCCCACTTTCCATTTTGTCAGTGTTTGACTCACCTAAAGTTAACACTAATAGAACATTTGTTCAGAAATGTCATCACTGAGAATAATGTGTTAAATTTAAACTCTCCAAAGGCTCCAATTCAACTGTTATAAAATTGAAATTGAATCAACACATACTTAAATGGCTTTCACAGTCAATACAGACTAGGGCATATTGTTTTCTTAGCCTGCAAGCCCTGTCCAACTTTTGGACTCAAGGTCTTTGAAAACTTTGACTAGCAGACTATTTTATACCCCACCTCCCCTGCAACAAAATAAAGTCCAAAACTGGGAAAAAATAAATGTTCCATCAAATACCTGTTTTCTAGTCAAGCATAATATTCACAAAGTAGCTAGGTAGAGCAGTGGAGAAAGTGTTGAGCCTGGAGTCAGGAAAACATCTTCCTGAGTTCAAACCTGGCCTCAGACTCTTATGAGCTATGTGACCCTGGGCAAGTCACTTCACTCTGTTTGCCTCATTTTCCTTTTCTGTAAAATGAACTGGAGAAGAAAACTCTAGTAACTTTGCCAAGAAAACCTCAAATGGGGTCACAAAGAATCAGACATGACTGAAAAACAGCTGAACAACAACAAATAGCATTAACCTGAAACTCTTTCATTGAGGAAAGAGTACTTTTTTCTTTCAACACTAATGACTGATATGATGTCTTGGGTGAAATTAAGGTAGTTTAGATTCTCCAAACACTGTATGTTAAATTTATCATCCTAGAGTCATAGATCTAAGGCATAGGAGAGGTCTCAGAGGCCATCTTGCCCAACACTCTCATTTTATAGATGAAGAGGATGACAACTAGAGAAGTTAGAAAAGATCTTTGAATGGCAGTGTTTAGTATCATGGAGAGTTGGACAGTAAATATATTCTTTTCCTTATCTCTATCTCTTATAACCCGCAAGTTTTCTTTAAAGTCCAATTTCAGTACTAGAATCTACTTTAGGCCTTTCCTAATCTCTGCTACCTACAACTAAATTGTCAATGTTCCCAAATCACCTTCTCTCTGTTTTGTATAGAGTTAGGATGGAACCCGTAAAGTCATTAATATATGGAACTCTTGTGTAAGTAAACTGTACCAATTCAGCTAAGCACTTTCTTTGCAGCATGTAGTCTTAGAGAGTTCTCAGAACACTATGAGGTTAAATGATGTCCCCAGGATCCCATATCCAGTATGTATTCAAGATAGGACTTGAACTCAGGTTTTCTTGGCTTGAGACTAACTCTCTATTCATTATACCACTCTACTTTTCAAATCTATTACATGTAATATGTGCATATATGTATATAATATATCCATGTGTATATATGTAAATATAAACAAATATACACTATGAATGTCCATATACTTATTATATATGTTAAATATGTGTGATATATGTGATATACATACATACAGTTTTACATGTTGTCTCCCTGGCTAGCCTTTATGCTTCTTGAGGGAGGGACTATTTCTGCGTCTTTATATTCCCAGTGCCTGGTACAAAATAGATACTTAAATGTCTGATTGATTTTTTTTTTTTAGTTCATCACTCCAAACCCACAGCTTATAATCTATTTTCTATTTTTTTATTTTTTAAATTTATTTTTATTATGGAGAGGTTCTGCGTAATTTCACATGTTCAACCTGTATTTGATTGCTTGTCCTTCCAGTGGGGGTGGGTGGTGAGGGAGGAGGAGAAAGAATCTGGAATCTGGAGTTCCATAATCAAATGTTATGAATGTGTATCTATCTATCT
>CM053581.1:172294754-172336998 GCA_028627135.1 Pseudochirops cupreus | reverse complement strand
ACACACCTCAGCCAATCCCCTTCTTCCACATCAACAGGGGAGTTCATGCCTTCTCAACAATGGGACAGGGTTTGCCCCTTCTACACTTAGCACTTAGTACTAAGTGCTAAGTATCCTGCTAAACAGATTACTATTACAACTTATCAGACAAAAGGATCTGATGACTTCTTTTCTAGCTCTGAGTTCTCTATGGATCCCATCCTTTGATGCTGAGGTAGACATGAATTCATCCATCTCATCACTTCCTTTCTTAAAGAGAGAAATGAGGAAATCGAGGTGGTGATTGTGGAAATTGGGGAAAGGAAATGAGTGGAAACAAGTTACAGAACATTTTAGAAAGGAATCTGAGGGTGCTAGAGACTGTAACTTCATCTTTGTCCAGTTTTCCCTTCCCTCAGTTGCAGAGTAACTTTGCCAACAAGGTCCCTCCTCCTGTTTTCTCCCTCTGTCCTTCCTCTCCTTTGACTGGTTCCCAGCTATAACTGTGATCTTCTGCTTGTTGATCCTCTTACAGCTCAAAGTGAATAATGTCTGATGGATGCTGATGCCACAGCAGCCTAGTGTGTGTGTGTATCAGCATTTAGCCAGAAGACATTTCTGCTGAATGCTGTTCAGGTTCTCCATGCTCAGCTGTGGGGTTGTCAGAGACCGCGGCCTCTGCATAAACCTTGGAAAGGGAGCCCAGTTGTGTGACAGATATAAAACACCCCTGCAGCAGCAATAGCAGCAACACCTTCTGTGTGAGCAAGACCAACATTGATTGGGAGGATTAAATGCAGAGAGCCGACACAAAGCAAAAAGATTGTTATTTTCCCTGTCTTGTTTCCCACTAATCCCAAATCACATTAAAATGCATGTCTTTCCTATTCTTCTTCAGTTCCTTTTCCACTTTCACCCACAGAATAACTTGTCTTTAGAGGAAAGACAGAATGATAGAGTAAAAAATCCTGCCAAATTTGGAGACAGAAGAGCTGAGTTCAAATCCAAGTTTTTGCTATTTACTTTCTCTATGTCCTAGAGCAGTTTTTCACTTGTGGTTCAAAAAAACATTGTTTCCATACAATCGATTTCCTTTGTAATCCTATGTATTTTATTTTATTCATTTAAAAACTTTGTTAAGAGAAAGGGGGCTGTAACACAAACGTTTAAGAACCACTACAGAAGGAGAAATTACTTCATTTTTTGCACCTCAGTTTCCTGTACTATAAAATAAGAAGTATGGATTAGAT
Source organism: Pseudochirops cupreus (assembly GCA_028627135.1). NCBI lineage: Eukaryota > Metazoa > Chordata > Mammalia > Diprotodontia > Pseudocheiridae > Pseudochirops > Pseudochirops cupreus. The sequence continues at coordinate 172,335,769 of CM053581.1, read as the reverse complement.
GATGTCAAAGGTGGTTTGTTTTTGTTATTGTTTTACTTTGAGCTCTTTTATCTATGATAGCTCTTAGCTAAGTTCCAAGATGGAATGATTTTTTCTTTTGTTTTAATTTTAGAATTAAACACCAGAACACAAATACAGAATAGAGAGAGAAAAAAAAAACCATATACATCATAAACTTAAATATTGGAACTTAAATACAAAGTAAGAAAGTAAAAAAAAAAGCATGTCATATGCATAGCAGAATGTAAGAAAGGATTCAAAATGTGTAACAATAAATTTTCATTTTGAGAAAGACTGTATGATAAATAATACATGTTGTATTGAGAATTATACATCTTTGCTTCCTTGTAAATTTTGTTTTCTGAAATGCCCTTTTTTATTTTGTTCCCTTCCCCCCCCACACAAAGGCTACAATTAAAATCGGATGTTTCTCTATAGCTATAGATATATACATACACATATTCATATATACATACATATATAGACATACAATTTCCCAAATTCTATTCCTGATCACTATTTTTATGTTTGTGCATATGTCTTCTTTCTTATTCCTCCTGCCTCCTCTACTTTACTTCCACTTACTATTTTACCCTCTTATTACTTGCCTGCTCCCCTCCAAGGATCCCTACCCTATCCTTCCATTCCCATGAATCTGAACACCCTTCTATACCCCCCTTTTACCTATTCCCTCACTCTTCCCTTTTAAGATCCCTCCCTTGTCCTCTTCCTACTCCCAGTCCTAATACTTTAATTTCTTCTGAATTTAGAAGACTTTTATTCTCTTCTAAATATAAATGTATTTTCCCCCTTAAACCCATTTGCGATGAAAGTAGGTTACTAGAACTACCAGCCCTCCTCCCCCATCTAAATCCTCTGTATTGATTCTTCCTCTTGCACCTCATTTGTATAAAATAATCACTCTTTTTATCTATTCCTAAATGGTTTTACTTATTAAATTCATATAATATTCAGGTTTACCCCAGTCTTTCTTATGAGCTACCTAATTATTAATAAGAATCTTAGACATACGTTTTAGATTTTACGTATATAAAAAAGTAAATAGTTTGTCCTTATTGAATCCCGTATAATCAGTTGTTGGTCAGTACCTTATATTTCTCTTGATTCTTGTATGTCAAATCTTCTGTTTAGTTCAGTATTTTTTTTTTAAACAAGGTCTTAAAAGTCTGACAGCTGATACAAATGTCCATTTTTTTCATTCAGGATTATGCTTAACTTCGCTGGGTATGATATTTTTGGCCAGAGCCCCCTTTTTTTGCTCTTTGATATATAGTGTTCCAAGACCTGTGGTCCTTTAATGTCTCCACTACTAGGTGTTGTGTGGTTTTAATTGTGGCATCATCATATTTAAATTGTTTTATTATTGTTGCTTTTAATATTTTATCCTTGAACTGAGGGTTTGGGAATTTGATTATGGTATTCCTATGAATTTTCCTCATAGGATCTCTTTTAAATAGTGATTGATGGATTTTTTTCTATTTCTACCTTCCCACATTGTTCTAATGCTTCAGGACATTTTTCATTAATTATTTCTTGCATTATTGTATCAAGACTCTCTTTTTGATTATAACTTTTAGTTAGTCTGATTATTTTTGTGTTTTCTCTTCTTGATCTGTTCTCAAGATTTGTTGTTTTTCTTATGTTTCACTTTCTCTACTGGTTTTCATTATTTGTATTTTGTTTAATTATTTCTTTATCTGTTGGCTTCTTTTGTTGACTTTGCCTTGCCCAATTCTAATTTTCAAGGTGTCATTTTCTTCCTTAGGATTCTGACTCTCCTTTTCTAATTGGCTGACTTTCCTTTCATAATGTTTTTCTTGGATCATTCTTATTTACTTACTTAGATTTTAGTTTTTCCTCCATCTGTTATTTGATTTTTAAAGTCTTTTAAAATAATTTCTTTGAATTCTTTTTGGGTAAGTGACCATTTGACATTACTCTTTGGAGGTTTCTTTACTTCCATAGCCTCCTCTGAAGATGATCCATGGTCTTCTCTATTCTCATAATGGCTTCCTTTGGTTGGATTCTTTCTCCTTTGCCTATGGGTTTTTGATTTTTTTTTTTTGTGGTAATAGTTTAATTTTTGTAATCACCTCTAGCCCTGGGGTGTGGGGGATGGTGCCTCTTGCCCAAGATCTTCAGCTCTCTGCTCTAGCCTGAAACCAAAGCCAAACCTCCAGTCTCATGTGAGTGCCCACAGCCAGGGGCTTTCTGCCCCACTGCTTCTGTACTCACTGAGCATGTGCTGTTTCCTTCTCACCCCTGCTGCTCTTTGCAGCATAGCTAGGTCTGGTTTTCCTTGTCAACAGAGGTTCCCTTGATTTTCCTAGACTCAGACAGCCAACTCCCCTCACTATCCTGGGGGTAAAAGTTCCTGTGGCTGGGGTTGAGGCAGCCTCTGAAACCAACTAACCCCAGGGCTTAAGGCTTGTTGTTTAAGTGGCTTGAAGCTTATTAAAACCCTAGCCTGGAGGTATTTACTCTTCACAGGGACTAAACTTCATTCTTGGATTTTTTTTTATCTTCTCAAATTGCCCAGCAAGACCTCTGTTATGCCCCTATTCTTATTTATTTTTACCCACAATTTTCTCACCATAAGGTGCTATTTTATCTCTTTCGTGGGGTAAGATTTTGAGAGCTTGGAATTTTCTGACCTGCTCTGCCATCTTCCCAGCATTCTCTCTCTGATAGAATGATTACAGAGCAAAGCAAGGTATATGGGAAAGATTAGATTATGGATATCAATTGGCTATTGGTAAGCCTTAGACATATTATTTAACAACTTTTTCAAGCATTGTTTCATGTGGGTCAAGATTTATATTGATTTTTGCACAAAAATTACATTTCCAGAGAGAGAGAAAATGATCTACCATCAGTAGAAGGAGTTACCACCTGAAGAAATAATGTCCCTTGTCCTTTTCTTGACTTTCCTTAAGTTTTTAGGCTTAAATGAGATGTCTGAATGCTTAGAATCCCAGTTTAGAGCTGCAGATTTAAATTACTTGGGATTCTGAATGCCTAGAAGCAGGAGACAGTTTTGTCCATGTGTATTCACATTTGGGGCAGCTAGATGGTGCAATGTATGGATAGAGTGTCAGGCCAAAAGTTGGGAAGACTCATTCTCCTAATGTTGAGGTTTAAGGCTCGAATTAGGGGTACTTGAGACCCCAAAATACCAACACACTGGGTCCTGCTGAATTAATTCCACTCAAGTCTTCTCTCAGCCAAAGACCTTAATGGATAGACTCTTAAGGAGCCTAAGTATATGTGAAGTTTGTATTGATAAGCGGTCCAGAATAATCTGACACAGAATATGTCTGTGCTAGATTGAATTCTCAGCTACCTCATGGAAGCAAGATGGAGTTATATACAGAAAGATTGTGGGAGGGTTCTAGGGGTGGTCTAGAGGAGGAGTTTGGGGAGGGTCTTGAAGAGGAGTCAAATGAGGTCAGACTCTTGTAATGAGATTAAGGGTGGAGAAATAGTTGAAGACTACTTGGAGATGACAGACAATGGAAGGCTAGGCTAGTTTAAGAGTAACAGATTTGAGTAGAGATGTTTTGATAAAATCAAGAGTGGGAAGTAGATGGACAATGGAGGGCTAGGCTAGTAAGAGTAAGAGATTTGGGCCTAGCTATAATGAAAGGCTTATAGCCTCAGGCAAATGCTTCATCTAGTGGGAAGATTCAGTCAGGGTTCAAGGGGTTTCCCAGAGCCTGTACCCCATCACTAAGTTCAAATCCGGCCTCAGATAGTTACAAGCTGTGTGACTGTGGGCAAGTCACTTAACTCTGTTTGCCTCGTATATAAAATGAGTTGAAGAAAGAAATGGGAAACCACTCTGGTTTCTTTGCCAAGAAAACCTCAAATGCGGACATGAAGAGTCAGACAGGACTTGAAACAAGTGAGCAACAAACAACAACAATTCACATTTAAACAAGGGGGTGTAGCATGGTCAATAGAGTGATAGACTTGGAGTCTGGAAGATGGGTTTAAATTCTCTTTCAGATGCTTAGTAGTTTTTTGATATTCAGTTTCTTCATCTACAAAATGGTAATAATAATGAGTGCTTTCCTCATAGGATCAAAGTGACTGTGGAGAGGAACCTGAGGCCAGGAGAGGCAAAGTGACTTACCCTTGGTCACACTGATAGTACAGGAAGTTGCAGGGTCAGAATCTGAACCCAAGTTTTCTAAATCCAGGTCTCATGCTCTCTCCATTATACCAAGTTGCTCCCTCCATGCACAGAATTGTGAGGATCAAATAAGCTGATGCACGCAAAATGCTTTGTGAACTTTAACATGCTGTATCAATGTTGGCAATTGTCATTGATAGCGCTGTATATTCCTGTTCACGAGCATATGTTCAGGTGTGTACAAGTATGTGGGCACATGTGATGAATGGAACCTATGTGGCTAATGCACGCATATTTGGTGAGAAAACAAAATGTTGAAATAAAAGAGTGGAGGCCAATTGATGGTAACAAAAAATATATATACTTTTTTTTCATAGAAGTGTCTTTAGTCTGGTGATATTGAATAGGACATTTGTCTTTTAAGGATGAAAGGAATAAAAGAGGACGTTCACGAATTGGGGAAAAGTCAGGTCCTTTTTTAGGGGTACACTACCACAATTGGCAAGCCCTTATGACCCAGAAATAGCATGTTTTCCCCTACCAAGAAGCCTTTCTTCTCTGAGGAAAGATCACCTCACTACCTGAAACCCAGCAGCTTTACCTGTGGCAAGGAAGGTTCCCAGGGGTTTACTTGCTCCAATCAATAGAAATCATTTGTGACTGGTTTCCTAACCATGATAAATGAAACCAGGTTTAAAAAAAAAAATCTTGGCATTTCCTGAAGATCGTTAAAGTGGGGTATCTTGGCCCCAGAGAAGTGAGTCCAGATTCTTCAGAACTGATGGTGTCTGACAGACCCAATGGACCTAACCAGCCATGACACAGCTTGCTGTGGATTGATTCTTTTCCTCCTCCTTCCCTTGGGATTTGCTTTCTCATTTTACCTGGAATATGTTTAGCTTTTTTAAACTCACCCTCTGGCTTCCATCCTCCCATAAATGGAATCTGGCTTTATCCCTTGTCTGCAACTGGCTTATAAGAATCAAGAGTCAATGTCTGACCAGGGCGTATTAGATAAGAGCTATAAATTCCAAGCCTTGAGGGTGAATTTTTGTCCTTGAACACTCATTTTAATCCACCTTGTTCTATCTTAGGAAGCTGGCATTCTTTAGAAGAATGAAATGTCTAGAATAAAAATAACATATTCCTAAAACACCTTGAGGTTTATAAAACCTTTCTTTATAATAATTCTATATGGTAGGGAACATAAATGTTGCTGTCCCCATTTTGCAGAAGAGAAAACTGATAATCAGAGAGACTAAGTGATTTGTTCACTCCAGCAGAATGTACTGGAGCTGGGATTCTGATCTAACTTTCCCAACTTCAAATCCAATACTTCATAAACTGTATGAGGAAGGATGGCTTGATTTGGGTATTTAAAAAATAAACTTCTATTAGGTAACCAACTCCTTCAGGTACACTGAAAGTAAAAGGAAATTGGTGTGTGTGTGTGTGTGTGTGTGTGTGTCTGTGTGTGTGTGTGTGTGTGTGTGTGTGTGTGTCTGTGTCTGTGTCTGTGTGTGTGTGTGTGTGTGGTAAGAGGTAGTGGGAGAGAAGGAATTGCTTCCATTGGGCGAAGATATGTTTCTCTTCCTATTGGCAAAATTTCCTTTATCTTATCACCTACAGCTCAGGCAATTAGACCTAAACGAAATGTCCAAATTCTCAGAGTCTCAGGCTTGATGTCATTGTCCAAGGTACCTGAGCCTGGGTATTTCTGCCAGCAATGAAGGAATGTGTTGTGTGTACATGCTATGTGCATATTTATGTTAGCTTTATGTGTATATTAATAAATATATACATATGTGAACTTCCTGGTGTATAGAGTTGCTAGTGAAAAATTCTAAAGGGTCAGCTGTGCCAATAGCTGGTATGCTGGAACTGAGAGGAAATGCCCAGTTTATCTAAAAAGGAGGCAGTACCTTTTAGCTTGATGGCACTAGAGTGGGTTTCTGATAGAGAGCCGGTCATAATCATGCCAACTTCCTCCTGGATCAGACTCCATCAAAAATTGGGAGGCCACATCTGCTCTCAGAAAACAACTGTCGCTAACCCTTCACCTACGCAAGAAAGGCTGAAGTTTCCCTCTACCCTACTCTTAAACAGATAAAAAATTTTCATTTGATACCACCAATTCTTCTGAGCTCTAGTCCCACATCTTTAAACCATCCTTGGATGTTGCCAACTGAAAGTCCACAAGCATGAGACAATAGAACTTCATCTAAAACAAAACAGAACTCAGTTTTATCCTCCAGAAAAGTTGGTCATGGCCTTAGCTTGAGCTTGAATTCCCACCTCAAAATTATTTATTGGACATTTAGAACTGGATATTCCATAGTCATCCCAGACTCAAAATGTCCAGAATGATAACAAATTGCTCTCTCCTCTACCCTTCCCACAAACCCCTCAACCTCACCTCCGCTCACCCTATATATGCAAACCATTGGTTGTCCTGCATTATAATATCTCTCAGATATGTAGCTGATGGTTCAGTGGACAGAGCTCTGGACCTGAACTCAGGAAGACCTGTGTCAAAATCTGGCCTCAGACATTTACTAGCTGTGTGACCCTGGGCAAATCACTTACCCTCTGTTTTCCTCAGTTTCCTCATCTGTTAAATGGGGGGGGGGGGAATAACACCTGACTCTAATGATTGTTATGAAGATCAAATGAATCATAGTTATCATAGCACAGTGGCGGGCACATGGTAGGCAATATATAAATGCTTATTCCCCTTCCTTCTCCCTCTCTTCTCCACTGTCACAGCCATCACCTTAGTTCAGGCCCTCATAACCTCTTGCCTGAATTATTACCTCTTAGTCACTGTCCTTGGCCTCCTCTATAGTCCTTTCTTCACAGCTTCCAAAGGGATGTTCCTAAAGTGCAGGTCTGAACGGCTCATCCTTTCACTGAACAAATTCCAACAGCTCCTTTTCACTAGCAGAATCAAATTTAGCATCTCTGACTGTCATGTAAAGGTCTTCACCTTTCATCTAGCTTTCCAGCCTGATGGACGTATCACTCTCCTCTACATATTGAGGTTCAGCCACACTGACTTACTATTCTTCACATAGGATGCTTCAGCTCCATGCCTTTTCACTGGCTGTCTCTCCTGCCTGAATGTTCTCCCTCCTTATCTCTGCTTCTTCTAATTCCAAACTCCTTTCCTAACCCAGTTTCAATATATCCTCATACAGGAAGCCTTTCTGGGTTCCTCCCATTGTTACTACTGTCTGTCCTTTCAAAACCACCCAACTTACTTAGTGAGCCGTTGTCTGGGTACATGCGATTTTCAGGGGATTGCTTTATTTTTGGCTTTATATTCCTAGAACTCTGCACATAATAATATATTACTACAACAAAATACCAAAATTAATCTGAGAAACCACAGGTTTAGAAATTTCCTCCATCGAAGCCAATCTAACCCATCCATGGCTGCCTATGATGTATGACTTCTGTCCATACCCTTGCAACATTTTGTTATATGACATACCCCAAATAAACTGGAGGCCTCCATTGTATTCTCTTTCCATCATGAGGGTATCAGTGAGATGTGTACATTTTAACTGGGTCCAAGCAATATATTCCTTGAATTCTTTCAGATACTTCCTAGCTTCGTTATCCCTTAACCTTCTTTCTGCTTCATTTTTCTCATCTGTAAAATGGGGGTTATAATAGCACCTAATTCCCAGGTTGTTGTGAGGATCAGATGAGATAACATATAAAGAGCACTTTGAAAACTTTAAAACGCACTATATTAATGTTAGAATTGGCATTAGCTAGAAGGGGTAAAATGAGGCTATATTAGGCCTTCCAAGTAACCTCTTAGAACTCATTTTCATTTAGGAAATGAAAGTCCTATGAAAGTTATGGACAAGTCTGAGTCTTGATGTGGGTGACAGAGAACAGAAAAGTTCTGAATTTGGGATGGGGTGTTTTCTAGGAGAATGTACTTTGTGAGAGGCTTTGAATGCCCCAAATATTGAGAAGCAGGGAGGAGTCAGCTTCAGGAGCAGTTAAGCCCAATTTACCACATTTTGGGTGTTGGTTCCACTCATGGGGGTCTGAGATCTAATCTCATAGTGAAGGGTTTAGGGATGTCCAGTTTAACCCTTAGTCTACTGGTTGTCTAGGAAGTCAATTCATTTCTGTATTTTCTTTATGGGACCTGTCTGATTCAAGGATCCCAAATGAATGTCCTTCCTAAAATCAAAACTTTAAATTGCTTTTTCAGTTGTTTTAAATATGCAGCTACTGTCTGTCATCTGCAGGCTTTGGGACTGCTCCTGACTTGAGATTTCTCTCTATTATTTATTCATGCTTTATTAGACAAATGTCTTCCAGACCAAACCCGGGGTTCCCTGGGGTATGCTTGTGCCCTAGCTCCATCTTCTGCTAGCATTTGTTTCATTAAACTCTAATCTCAGGGCTAATCTCAGCTGGAAAATGTGCTCTTCCTATGAAAAAGCTCTCAGTCTCGGAGGAACAAATCACTGAGCAAGCAGAGCCCAGCGTGTGGATGCTTAGTGTCAGTTCCATTATTTAGACTTTTTCTTTGCGTATCTCCAGGATGAATCACGTTGCCTAAAGTGATTATCTTCTAGATTGTGAGGCAACAAACATTTCCATCCTCAAAAAGAACTCGTGAATGCCACATTATCCGTCCTCCTTTCTGCTGAGATGCTTGTGACGCCTTTGTTGCTCCAGGGAGGGCCAGCCACAGTGAAGTTTTGGGGGAACCCCTTGAATGACATAATATCCATCAATATGACCTGGAGGCCACCAATGATTCAGTAAATAAAAAGTGATATTCTTTGAACTAGTGACTTTTCCTTGAGTGGCTTGAAAAAGCAGTAATTAGGCTGGAAGATGAGAAAGGTGACTCCTGGGTACCTTCCTGCGTGCCACCTCCAGTCTAGAGACCAGATGGAATCTCAGGTCACCTAGGACTATAGGATGGAGTCATAGGAAAGGAAGTACCCTTTTCTACCTGAATGCCCAGCTGGTATCTCAAGAACTCATATATCTAACACCAACCTCGTTTCTTTTTCTTCAGACCTACTCTTTCAAACTTCTGTATTTCTGTACCATCCTTCACTGAGTCTACTGAATTTATATTTTTCAAGTTATCTTTGAGTCTTCCTTTTGCCTCAGCTACAGAGCTCTATTGATTCATCTCTGTAATATTTTAAAACTATTTCTTTCTTGTTATTCCCACAGCAATCACCCTATGACAATAGGTCCTCATCATCCCTCTGTCCTCTGGCAATAATACTCTATTGTTTCTTTACCTGAACTCTTGCAATGGTCCCCTAGCAGGTCTTCCCATGTCTACTCTTTCTACATTCTAAGCTTGTTGTGATGATTCTCTTCAAATAATCCTGTCCCAGTGTCTTTGTTCACATCTTCCTTTATGTCTGGAGAGACTTCTTTTTCCCTCTTCACTTACGGAGTATTTAAACCTTAACTCGTATGCTACCTCACCCATAAAGCCTTCTCTGTTGGAATGGGCCTTCCCATTAGACCTTAGCAATTAATTTTGCCCCTTCTTTAATATACTTATCATGTAATATTGTGTGTTACAGTTCTCCCTCTATGTCTTATCCTCCTATTAGACAATAAGCTCCATAGGGGCAGTACTTTGCCTTCCCTTACTTTTACATATTCTCTAGTCCCTAGAACAGTGCTTACTGGCCTTTAAGAATTGTTGTTGAATTGAGTCTAATAGAACTGAATGATAGAGGATGTTCCCTGAGTAAAGGGTATAGCTATTGGTATAATGGTTATAGACTTTGGATATTAGTGAACTGAGGTTTCTGTTGATTTTTCCAAGTACAGAGCCTACAATGTTACATTGAGCCCAGTTAAATAGGAAACAAGCCTAGATCCTTTTTACCCAATTCTCTAACTCTAGGCACTGCATACATAATGATCAAATCCTGTGTTTTCAGTTACCATTTTTTTATGGTCAATTAGGGTAGTGTTGGAATATAGATTTAGTGGAGAAATAGGCTAATGTTCCTAGATAAGCGTGGCCTCTGATTACATGGCATGTATATTGTTGTGAAAATTGTCCTCTGCATAGCGTTAACAGGCTTTTGCGTTTAAATTTAGCTCGAAGGGCAGAGGCGCATTTTTGAAACGGTTCTGTAAAGCATAACGAAGATATCTTTCTTTGGTGCCTTTCTGCTCAAAGACGCTGAAGTGCTTTACAAACTTATCACTCTGATATACAGGGATCATCTCATCCCCAGCTGAAATATAGGTGCCTGGGGGCAGGTACAGCAGTCACTGCAGTAAAAAAATTGGTGCTGTGAAGAGCCAACAGCCTAGAAGGAAATCATGAAGTGACTGGGAGAGCTTCAGGTGCAGGGCAGATTTGTTCCAGTTTGTCCAGGAAAGGGATATCTGTGAAGAAGGGCTTTGATAGTCCTCAATAGTGCTCTCTCCCAAAGATCAGGGTTCTCCATCTCCTTCAGAAGTGAGAGCCTCCGTTAGCACTGTGCCCTTAGCACCCATTTTGCTAGGACAGCCTTTCCATATATCTACTCCTAATAGACTGAACATTGTTCTTTTCTGAGAAGCCCTGTTTCCAGAGGGGACACTGTTACATAGTGAAGTAAAGCCAACTGTGGGAGTGAGGAAGGAAAACTTATCAGAATTACAAACGGATGTGAATGAGATGCAGTTTATTATTTTCAAGTATAACCTGCAGTTAGACAAGCAACAAAGTGTTTCCCCAGAGAAATTTTTTAATTAATTGCTTGAGTTAATAGATAAAATGATTGATTTCATGCTCAATTCCATAAACATTCTTTGAGTGTCTACTATGGGCAAATGCCTATGTTTGGCTCTGAGAAAGGTAATTCAAATCACAGGGATTTATTAACCGTATATTTGTATAATGCAGGATTCCAGGTGTCAGGGCAACATGGGGAAAAGAAAAGGCGGTCTTTGTCTTGAAGGATCTTATACTCTTCTAGGAATATTAATAAAATAAAGGTCCTGTCTTCTAGGAATTGACAGTTTAGTGCAAATCACTAAATAGAAGGGCAAACTTTTAAACAATTAGACAAAATAACTGACTACCCCGCAAGGCAATTAATTCCCCATCACTCAAAGTGTTCAGATAGAGGCTGAATGGCCATCTGTCAGGTATATTGCAAAAGCAGTTTGCCCATTGGGTAAAAATTTGGGTAATAGGCTCTCTGGTTTCCCAAGATCATTCAAATATATGTAACTAGTATAATTAGAGTAACCATTTCAGTCTTGGAAATATTCAGGAACCAGAAGGCATATGACTATCAATTACTCTAACTCTTCCCAGTTCTACATCACTGTCACATCCAAAATTTTTATCTAGGAGAAAGAATTATTCAAATTCTGTCTCACTTGTGCCCCTATCCACTTGGATGTGCCCCCTTCATATCTCTCCCTTCATTCAAAGTCATGCTTCAAACATATAGCTTAATTTGATTTCTAAATGCATAGGGAAGGTAGAAGCAATAATAGTATGTAACAGAATGCTCATGCCATCCTTGGATCCAGTTCCTCCCAAGGCTGAAATCTTTTTTAGCCTGGAATTCATCACCTTTTTCTTCAGCCTCACAACCCCACAGCATGTGCATAAGCTAGGCCTCACCAGAATTTCAGTGTCTTATATAAGCCTGCTATCACTCTGTGAAAGAACTGGATGTGATCTATTAACTCATGATTAGGTTGGAAAGGACAATAGAACTCTTGGCTATTCTCATGATCACAAATACATGGGGAAACAAACACACTCTTGCAAGGTCCTATGGAAATTGCTCTACCAGGGTATCAGAACTCTGATGTAGGATCTGCTTCTGTCCCGATGAATACAAGTGACTCCATTCCTGAAACAAGATTTTGCTTAAATACGCAGTCTACCAATCATAATATGCTGCCTAATGTAACCATGGCAGGATGATGGACATGACTCAGCCATCATTCTGTATCTGTGCCTTTTATCTTTAAAATATGTAATATTGTGCTGCATCTGATATTAACCTTCTTTGTTCTGCTACTCATTTCAGCTAGGTAGGACCTAAGGGCAGATGAAACTCTGTCAGAATGTCAGAACACTGCAAAGGGGATAGACTGTCTTGATGATCTATTCATTTTTCATTGATACCAATGTGCATATTACTAAATATACAAAATAATTAATAGTTTAAGTTCCAGAGAAGCATCTTCTCTTACCTCAGATTCAACAGAGACATGTAACAGTTATTTTTTTCCCCCTTATTCTGCTTACCAACCTTTCAGAACTTTGCATCTGTGAATGATTAATGGGACAGAGTTTGTAATTTTTTATCTCCAGCTGAAGTTTATGGGAGATAAACCATCAAATTATCACTTGACTGTTGAATCTAGTTACATGCATGTCAAATTTTCTATCAAGATGATTGTAAATATGATGCTACTATCCCAAGGTCAGTGGAAGTGTAAGAGAATAATCTTCCCAGAGTCCACTCTCCAAACTGCCGATTTATTACAAAACAAAGAACAGCTGACTTAGTTCATTCAGGGAACAGGTAATAAAATGGGAAAGTCCTCCAGAAAATCCTCATCCATCTTCCCATTATTCTCAGCAAAGATGGTGTAGCTCACCAGAGACCCTAACCTGTGCTGGAATCCAAAACTTGGAGGAAGGTAGGTACTCAATGTAGGCAACCTTCACTGACATTTCTTACTTTGAGTGTGATCTCTCCTTAGTTGCCATAGTTTTCATGATTTAGATTGTAAGCTCCTTGATGCAGGGACTTTCACCTCTTTTGTATCCTCAGCACAATGTTTGGCATATAGCAGGTGTTCAACACAGGTTTATTAATTATTGAGTGATTTCTTCTTCGGTGATGCTTTGTACTTTAGAAGACATTGCTTCTGGGCCCTGCTGTGTGATCTTGGATACATCATTAACCTTCTTTGACCTTCTATCTATTTATCTGTAAAATGACAAAAATAATTCTTGCTCTTTCTCATGAGGTTGTGGAGAGAAAAGTGTTTTTCAGACCTTGATCATTCTTGTGGGATCTAATAGAAATAGCACTGGTATTGGACTCAAGATAAGGCATAGCATTGTAGATTGGGAACCAGAAGAGACCTTACACATTATCTAATCTTCTCATCATTTTACAGAGGAGAGAACTAAGAGCCAGAGAAATGCAGTGATTTGTCCCAGGTTACGTAGATAGTAAGTGAAAAAATTGGAATTCAGCCCAGTCTCTCTAACTTGGGAGGCTTGACCTTGAGTCTCTAAAGAGGCATTTATGGCTAGATAGAACATTAAGTTTGGAATCAGGAAGACTTGGGTTCAGATCTTGCCAGGCTAAGGGCTCCGAGTTAATTTCCTCATCTGCAACATGTGAATGATAATACCTGCAGCATTCTCCTTTACCAGGCTGTCATGAGGCTCAAATGTGACCATGGAGGTCAAGTGCTATGCATCGTTGCTCTTGTTTGGTCATTTTTCAGTTTTGTCTTTACTGCTCAGAATGCAATTTGGGGTTTTCTTGGCAAATATACAGGAGTGGTTTGCCATTTCCTTCTCAGCTCATTTTTACAGATAAGGAGCCTGAGGCAAACAGGGTTAACTGACTTGCCCAGGGTCGCATATCTAGTAAGCATCTGAGGCCAAGATTTAAATTCCCCAAAATAAGTATTCCTGACTCCAGGTCTGGTGCTCTATCCATTGAACCACCTAGCTGCCTCAAGCACTACATATGTATTCATTATTATTTATCACCAGGAACTTGGCTTCAGCACTTACCGTGTGCCTCACCCTGGGTAAGTTCTTATCACCTTTAGGCCCCAATTTCCTCAGTTGTAAAATGGGTCTAATAAGATTAACACTATCAATGGCAAAGGAATGTTAAGGAAGCATTTTTACAAACCTTCAGGCACTGTGCTATGTGTGTCATTGCTCCCATCTAACTTTATAATTCTATTTCATATGAGTCCTATTCATAAACTCTCTGCCAAAGTCAAACTAGTGAGCTAGCAGTTCCCCATAACTGATGGTGTCATATGCTACCTCTTACCTCTGAGCATTTGTAAAAGTGGTCTTCCATGTTTTGCTTCATAATTTGGTCACTTCTCAGATGCCACTACCCACACGGAGCCATTCCTGATCCCCCTAGTTATTGCCACTCTTTCCCTCTTGAAATTATAAAAACTTTATAATTATTTATCCTATATTTAGGTACATGATATATCTCCCCAATAGAATGGAAATTCCTCAGTGACAGGGCCTCTTTCCCAATTGACTTTGTTTCTACAATGTCAAGCACAAGAAAGGTGTTTACTCACTAAATATTTGCTAAATCTAATAATGATGGCAACAAGAAAAACAATTAACATTTATAGAGCATGGTAACGTTTACAAAACATTTTACATACATCCCAAATGATCCTCCTAACACCCCTGTGATGCAAGTGCTTACTCGTATTGCTATGGCATAAATGAGTAAAGCAAGAATCCCAGTGAGCTGAAATAACCCACACAGACGTCACTGAGGGCATGTTAATGCTTCTGTGCTATGTATGGCAATTAGAGGAAAAGCTGTCAAGTTACTGTGCTCATAGTGGAGTATGTATGAGACTTCCTGTACAAAGGGATGGTCATTATTGAGTCATGGTAGCCTCTGCTCTTCAGAATATGCAATGATATAATAAATCACATATGTGGGGAAGGGAAGCTTTGAGTAATGGAACCCGTTAACACTTGGAGTTTTATTAGGGATGAATAGTCTCAGATGTTCTTACTGCTGTTATTACTACCTCATTAAAGCTGGTAATTTTTGTTTTTAAATCACTTTTGAGATACTCATTGATATATGCCTGAAAATATATTTTTTTAACAGCAAGTTCTCATGAGCTTTCTGAGCTGTGTAAGAATCATACACTGATTACTCAAGTGGGTGGATTTTCAAATCCTTTATTTTTCATTCTTTAATCATCTAAAACTATCTTCTCTTTTTTCCTCATGAAGCACCGTTAAATGCTGTATAATACCATGTACTTGTTTTTAGGAATGTACAAGTTCCTCAGAGGCCCAGCCCTTTCTCTTCTATGTGGCTGGAATCAACAAATCTGAGCACCTGTGGAGTCTAGCTTTATTCTCACTGATGGCCTTTGCCCTATTGAGAGTTAGGACATATAACTAGCAAAAAGAACGAGCTGGGCACTGAGAGTCCAGTGTCATGCTTTATGGGTGGTCACAGACATTGATGTTCACCTCAAGATATGGCTTCTCCCTCCCTGGTTTGAACCCATGTACCTGATCTCTCTTGACTCCACTGTACTTACACACCCTGAAATCTGAATGTGGCTTATTCATATCTTTCTTCCTGTAGTAATAGTAGAGCTTCAAGTTCAGGATTCCTGTCCCTATAGAATCTAAGCATCCAAAAGACCCCTCTCATTAAGTTGGATTCTTGGTAATGGGCCCTTCTGCCATTCTGTTCTATGGCTGCCTGATCCTTGGCATGATGCTGAGAGTACTTGGTTTTAATTTTTAGTAGAGCAATGCAATGTTATTTCTGAGCTCTCACAACCCACAACTAGAAAAATGCAATTGAGTTTCAAAACCAGTCTCTTGTCAGAAAAGGAGAAAAAGTTGCCTTCTCATTCCAGGCTCAGCCTTCCCTGGAACATTGATCATAAAGAATACTTCTACATGTAGTCACAAGACAAATACTACCTGAGGAAAGAGGTACAAACACACTTTCTCCCAGCTGTTTCCTCGCAGGAAAATGTTGGGCAAGAGACAGAAAAAACATAGCTCTTAAGGGAAGTTTCTCTGGGAAATCCAGACCCAGAAGAACCCTTCCCATTCCCTGGAGGCTCAACTGGTTGTTATTCTCATTCTGTGAACAATCCAGACTATTAAAAGATTAAAAAAAAATGGGCAAATCTAATTCAGTCTACCAGTTTCAACAAGAACTCTTCCTCCTCCTTAAACAGCCCTGGTGATGATACTGTTGCACACAGCAGCAGTAACACAAATACCAGCTTGAAAGCATGGTTGACTGCTGATACAATGAGCAACTCTATTATGATGATAACATCTAGCATTTTGTGCTTTTAATTTTTGCAAATTACTTGATGTGTTATCTCAGTTGATTTTTATAACAATCTTGTGCAATAAGTGATATTATTTTCCCAATTTTTTACATGAGGAAACTGAAGCTGAGAGATGTTGAGTGACTTGTACGGGGTTATATAGCCAGTAAGTGATAGAACCAAGATTCCAAGTCATGCTTTCCTGACCCCAGGTCCAGGGCTCTATCCATTCTGCCAACTAGTCATAATGAAGGTATTAAATATTCAGCTATGGCTGTGTGGTGTCAGAGACCAAGGGATCCTCTCTCCCTCTGGAGATCCTCCTCTACCCTTTTGGTCCATCATGCTCTTTGTCTGCCGACAGACTTCTGTCTCTTATCCTAATCTAGAATCAGATTTGCCCTCTCCCCATCCCAATTAAAATTATAAACAAGGAATGAAGGTGCAAAAAGTCCTAGTTTTTGATATGAATATCCAAGAAACTAAAAAATAATCATTCCAAGGCTCCCCTTCTCTCTGTAAATAGGTTCTTCGAAATCTTGTCCTCAGAGTCAACCACCCCATCCTGTTAGGACTAGATATAAAGTCTAGGAGTTCTAGATGAAATGAATTCAACAAGGTTCCTGGGTGTCCTGGTCTTTCTTGAATCTTGTTCCAGGTGTGGAACTTAAGATCTTCCTTCCAAAGATTCCTTCTATAGATGTCAAACCATCCAACATGGTTCTTAAGATTCCTCTTTCATTAGAAATTAAAGCTATCTCTAGTCATGTGAAAAAAAATGCTCTAAATCACTATTAATTAGGAAAAAAGCAAATTAAAACAACTCTGAAGTACCACATCACACTTATCCAATTGGCTGACATGACAAAACAGGACAATGATACATGTTGGAGAAGATGTGAGAAAATGGGAACACTAATGCATTGCTAGTGGAGTTGCGAACTGATCCAACCATTCTGGAGAACTATGACCTGGCCTAATGACAGAGGGCAGCCAGTCTTACCCTTTTTTCCCTGGGTCTGTGGGGCCTGCCTCCCGGATGCAACCTGTGCATTCCACAAAGTAGAGTCAGGAGCCAGAAGAGTTAGGGATATGCAGACAGCTTTATTATTCTCTTCATCCATCCATATCCATATCCATCCACATTTTATTCCCGGGGCTTTTCCTCTTTTATTCCCCTACTGAGCTCCTTGGCAAATAGCCCACCTCCCCTGTAATCACCTCTGACGCCACAAGGGTTGGGTAAACACAAAAAGAAAGGACGGAGCTCACGTCCCAGGAACAGAGCATATCAACAGAACGTCTGAGTAGCGAAATGCATAATAAAACAGGACACACTGACCCAGAGTCATAACTGTCGTCATGACTTCTGTGTTTTGGTGTTACTGTCCTTCTGCATTCTCAGAATATTCTGGCGCTCATGCTCCCAGGCAGAACTACACATCCCCTATCAGAGAACAATTTAGAATTATGCCCAAAGGGCTATAAAACTATCCTTTGATCCAGCAATACCACTACTAGGTCTGTATCCCAAAGAAATCATATAAAAGCGAAAAGGCCTCACATGTAGAAAAGTACTTATAGCAGCTCTTTTTGTGGTGGCAAGGAATTGGAAATTGAGGGGCTGCCCATCTTTTGGGGAAGGGCTGAACAAGTTGTGGTAAATGAATGTAATGGAATACTATTGTTCCAAAATAAATGGTGAGCGGGCAGACTTCCAAAAAACCTGGAAAGAGTTGCATGAACTGATGCTGAGTGAAATAAGCAGAACCAGAAGAACACTGTACACAGTAACAGCAACATTGTGCAATGACTGACTTTGTTAGACTTAGCTCTTCTGAGCAATGCAATGATCTAAAACAATTCCAAAGGAGTCATGATGGAAAATGCTATCCACATCCAGAGAAAGAACTACGGAGTCTGAATGCAGATTGAAGCATAATATTTTCACTTGTTTTTGTTTTTCTTTGTCATTTTTTTCCCTCTTGTTCTGATTCTTCTTTCAGAACATGAATAATAAGGAAACATGTTTAGTATGAATGTACCTGTATAATCCATATCAGATTGCATGTGGCCTTGGCCAGGGGGAATATTTTAGAACTGAAAATCTTATAAAAGTAAATAGTGAAAACTAAAAATCAATAAAATAAAATAAAAATATTCCTTCTTCATCCTTCTTATGGTGCCTACGGGGTCAGTGAACCCCTACCTCTTTAACCTTGCTCTAAGAGGCAGCTAAGTGGCATAGTAGATAAATAACTGGGCTTTGAATCAGGAAACCATGAGTTTAGATCTTACTCTAGTCACTTAAAAGCTGTATGACCACGGACAAATTGCTTAATGTCTCTTGGCCTCATTTTCTTCGTAAGTAAAATGAGGGTAATAATGACACCTAACTCCCAGAGTTGTTGTGAAACTCAAATGCAGTAATATTTGTAAATAATTTTATAAATCTAAAAATGCTATATAAGTATTAGCTCTCTTTATTATCCTTTACTAAGACCCTTCTTTATCTGTCCTCAAATGCATCATCCCTGGGCTTCAGGCTACTGTGCCCTGCCCTGCTACAATAGAAAAAGAACTCAATTTGTAGTCTGAGAATCTATATTTAAATCTCATTTCTTTGAATGCCTCAAGCATGTCTCTTCCCTTCTGTGGTCCCCAGTTTCCTTCTCTATGGTCTCTTTTATTTCTTCATGTCTCATGATTTTTCACTCTCCTAGAAATATTTATAGTTGCATCCTTAGAAGATTTAACTTCCTCTTGACCCTTAGTCCTTAGTCCTGGTTGATTTCCTTGAAACAAATTTGCCATTCTATTATTAAGGCTGAGTCTTCCCTTGAGGGGAACATTGGCTTCTCTATTGTCTTAATCTAGTGTGATATAGTCAAAAAGGGCAAGAGATTTGCAGCCCAAAGACATAAGTTCAAATCCTGCATCTTTTATTTTTATTTGCTAACTTTGTGGTTGTTAACAAGTCATTTCATCCCTCTATGTCTCAGCTTCCTCATCTGTAAAATGAATTAGTTGAACTAGATGATTAAGTGCCCCTTTAAATTCTAAATTCTATCATACTCTGCCCCAGGGCACTCAAGCTGTGACTCTTCCTCCTTTCCTTCCCATGCTAATCTTAGTGAGGGTTCCTAAATGATGAACTTCTTTTCCTATTCTAAATCCAAAGCTTCAGTAGGACTTTCAACCAAGATTTTAGTTCTTGGATTCCTGGAACACATACAGGGATACCCTGGAGATATTGCAGATTCTGTTCCAGACCATACAGCAAATATTGCAATAATGTCACATGAATTTTCTTGGTTTCCCAGTATATATAAAAGTTTTAGTTATATTATACTGTAGCCTATTAAGTGTGCGATTGTATTATGTCTAAAATATATACATGCTTTAATTAAAAAATACTTTATTGTTAAAAAATGCTTACTGTCATCATAGCCTTCAGTGAGTCATAATCTTTCTGCTGGTAGAAAGTCTTGCCTTGTTCATGTACGTGTTAATGGCTGCTGACTTAGCAGGCTGGTGGTTGCTGAAGGTTGGGGTGACTGTGGCAATTTCTTAAAATAAGACAACAGTGAAGTTTGTTGCATAGATTTGACTCTTCATTTCACTTCAACACTTACAAGCCATTATAGGATTATGAACTGGCCGAATTTCAATACTGTTGTATCTCAGGCCCGAGGAGAGGAAGAAAGATGGGGGAATAGTTAATTGGTAGAGTAGTCAGAAGACACACAACATTTATCAATTAAGTTTGCGGTCTTTTATGGTATTTCATGATGCTCCAAAACAATTACAGTAGTAACATAGATCACCATAATAGATATAATAATAATGAAAAAGCTTGAAATAATGTGAGGATTACCAAAACGTGACACAGAGACATGATGCGAGTGCATGGTGTTGGAAAAATGGTGTCAGTAGACTTGTTCAACAGAGGTTTCCATAAACCTTCAATTTCTGAAAAAAAAACCAAAAAAACAAAAAAAACCCAATAAAAAACAAAATCAACAGCGACCACAAAAAAACCACACACACAAAACCACACAATAGCTGACAGGTGCAATAAAATGAAACACAATAAAACAAAGTATGCCCGTATCTGTTTATTACTTATTTGACCTCTCTAAACCTCAGATTCATTATCTGCAAAGTGAAAATGTTGAACTAGATGACCTTTGAGATCACTTTCAGTTCTAAATCTATGATTGTGCAAGGCTTCTATTCAGCTCATTTGCAGATCCAAAATAACAAATATTCCCTAGGACCAATAATATCCTTCCTGCCCTGGCCCCTGCTCCTAACTCCCTTCCTCTAAGATGCTGTCATCACTCAGGCATGTGTTCTCCCCAGAACAAATTTACAACACACACGCAAACAAACATGCTCCCTTAATTCCCCTAGTAATTGGTAGGGTCTTTGTACAGAGGCTATTTCTTTATAGAAGTGCCCTGTAGTAAAGTGATCATTATTGAGGAAACCTTAGTTTTTGTTTCCCCTGACTGTTACAAAATTGAAAAGCCCCCCACTGGACTTCACTGACAAATCTCCCTGCCTTTTTTAAAAACACTCTGCAGTTTTGCTATATGACCTGGATTGTAGTTATATGTGTTTGAAGTCATGCTATTGACACAGAAATTGCCAGAAGAGCTCAAATTGTTGACTCACTACTGTTCAAATTACCCATTATTCACTTACTTTCCAACCGCTCAGGATTCTCTGCTTCTTCTCCACCTTTACTCCTTCAGAACTGATCTACAAGATAGGTTAGACTTTCTCTGGAGCAGGTGATTTATGATAGTAGTGAGCCTTGATGGAAGCTCACCTGGCCTATATTTTCCATCACTTCATCTCTGCCTTCTTCCCATCAAGACATGCATTGCTGAATATCCAGCAGTGAGACGATGAAGGAGACCCTTATCACTTCTTTGATGGTTAATATAAAATTCTAAGCAAAGGCATTTCCTCCTCATATTTGACTCTCAAGAATCACTAGCTTCTTCCTTTAAAGCTCAACTCTCTTGCCACTATGTACAGAAGGACTTTGCTGGTTCAGTTGCACACCCCCTTGCCCACTAAAACTACTAAATATTTACTTTGTAAAGCTAATATCAGCTTCAACACCATCATCCGTAGGGACTATAACACCTTATCTTTAAGAAGCAAAGTAATATAGGAGAATTATAGTTTCACTGACACTCAATGAGGCATCTGAGGAGTCAGTTAACTGTTCTAGAGAGACTCTTAGCAGTGATGGCTGATTAGAAGATAGGAGAGAAAGGACTGAAAGAAGGTATTTCCTTCGAGGAAATAATTTAACTGTTATGTATTTAAAAAAGGGAAGAGAATTCTTGAAAAGAGGTTGTTTTCCCTGATTGTTAGAAAACTGAAGTCCCACTGGACTTCACTGACAAATCTCCCTGCCTTTTTAAAAAACACTCTGCAGTTTTACTATATGACCTGGATTATAGTTATATGTGTTTGGAATCATACCATTGACATAGAAATTGCCAGAAGAGCTGTCATCACTCAGATACCTCTTTGAGAGAGTAGTATGGTGGGACTGTGCTTCCTGGATTGTCAACAGTTCTAGTAATAGTTAAAGGGGACTTTCAATAATGCAGCCTTGGCACGTAGTTAAGACTATCTATAAAAACGAGCAGTCCTAGGAAAGATGCCAATGCTGAAAAAATCCTGTTTATCTCCTCCAAGCTCTGCAAATGTGGGTGACTACTGGAAATTTCAATGTGAGACATGAGGTTGGTATTGCACAGCCAATAGCAGAGAACAGATATAGTGTTCACCTGAGTTTGAAATATGTAAGCTCACTGGTGCAGGAAGAAATGACAATCAGACCAAATATTGTTATTTGGTATATAGGGTCAGGTGAGTCTGCATCCCTGGTCTTTGCATGTCCTTTTGGGAACAAATATCTTGAAACAGAGAAGCATCAAACTCTTTTTTTTTTTCTTTTTGGAGTGGGGAGAACAGGGCAGTTGGTGTTAACTGACTTGCCCAAGGTCACACAGCTAGTAAATGTTAAGTGTCTGAGGTCACATTCGAACTCAGGTCCTCCCGCTCCATGGCCAGTGCTCTATTCACTGCACCACCTAACCACCCCAGCAACAAACCCTTTTAAAGGAAAAGCCATCTTTCTGATGAGAAAGGGGAGTTTACAGATTTCACTTCACTCCTCAATTTAGAGACCTAGATTTCAGGAATTCGTAGTTTGGCGTGGGAAGAAGAGTTTGCAGTTTTTTATACTGTTGGCCAATTCCTCCTACTGGACCTACCTCCTTGGGTTTCAGAGAGACTGTTTTTTTTATTGTCATCTTCCTATTTCTCTAACTGCTCTTCCTCTAGTTTTTTCTCTCACTTCTCAAATTAGAGATATGTGTTCTCTAAGACTGTCTTTTGATCTCTTGATTGCTCTTTCTGCACTCTCTCCACTTGGCACTTCATAGACTCTAAGGACTACTGCTTTACAAATGATTTCCATATTGATTTTTCCACCCCTGACTTTTGACTTTCAACCTCTCCCACCCCATCCTCACCCCCATCCATATCTCCAGTTGCCATTTCCTCTTGAATGCCTCAATGGCACCTCAAACTGAACATATCTAAACCTCATTCTTTTCCTCCTTAAACCTGCTTCCTCTTTTTGGTGCACCGTTTCTGATTTTTGGTACCACTGTTCACCCATTCTCTCATTTTTGCAAACTTAGGGGTTATCTTTGATATTTCTATCTCCTTCAATTCTCATATCCCACCTCTGCAACTTCCTTCTTTTATTTCCATTCCCTTTTCTCTATTTCCACTGCCACCATTTTAACATATTTCCTCAATCAACACCCGGACTATTGCAATTACCTCCTAGTGAATCTTTTTGCTCTACTCTCTCCTTTTTCCCAATATGGTTTTTAAACCACTGTTAAACTAATTCTTTCTTATGTACAGATTTGGACATGTCTTTTATCTGCCTAGAACTATCCAATGGTTCCCAATTTTCTATCAAATAATAGTGATCAATAGTGATCAAGTCTTTAAATAATTGCTGGTTCCCTACCTCTCCCAAATCATCCAGCACTACTTCCTGCTGCCACTGAGGTTTCAGGAAAAGTGGAAAGTTCTCTGAATGCCCTCTGCATTCTTTCCTTCATGTTTTTGTTCATATTACTTCCTATGAGCTGCAATACGCTCCATCTACAATTATATTCCTAACCATCCTTTCAAGTTCTGCTCAATACTGACTCTTCTATGAAGCTTTCCTTTATTCTTCTGCTTGGTAGTAATCACCAGACCTTCCATGAATAAAAAGCACTTTTAAGCCCTTACTATACACTGTGATAAGTACTTTAAGTACAAAGGCAACAAGAATACACTCTGTGCTATTAATGAGCTTGTGATCTGTGGTGAAGGAGGTAAAGAAAAAGTATAAAATGGAGTAGTGGTCAAAAAATAGTTCTTTGGTTAAGGAAGTCATGGGAGTAGTGAGTGGATTCAATATCTCCTTTCCTGAAGCTATGGTAGTATTGGAATCAATGTTCCCAAAGCAAAAGATAGACAAGCATTGAGAAAGGGGAAAGCCACTTTCCCTGAATTATATAGCTGGTATATTTCAGAGCTTATACTTGAATCCAAGTCATCTTACTCCAAGTCTGGTTCTCCTTGTACTATGTTTGCTATACTACCTCTTACTTGCCAATTTCAAAACAACAACAAAAACAAAAAAAGTAATGACAAAAACCAATCAAATTATTATAGCAATAAGGATTCTTAAAGGTTCTCCTTTCAAGGAGTCTCCTGATCATTTACATGGATCATTCAATAATCGCTAAAAGACTTTTTTCAGTGAACCTCTGATTATTAATATCAATTGGGGCACCAAATAATAATGATAGATGACTCTTTATACTTCATTAAAGTTTGAAAAAACATTTTACAAATGACCTCATATGATTTTCATAATGAATATGAGATAGGTGATGTAAATATTTCCCCCATCTTACAGATGAGGAAAGTAAGGCTCAGAGAAATTAAGTGACCTTCTAAGGGTCAGATAACTACTAGTAAGTATCAAAGATGATATTCAGATCCTAGGCTTCCCTGACTAGGCTTCCAAGTCCATCAGTCCATTTGTTATGCTAAGTTTTCCTCTATAAGGAGAGGAGCTTATTAAAGGTGTTGGCTGGTGTCCTGTTACAAGTCTAAATGGAACAGGTAGCAAGTATAGATGGTGAAGTCTGCCAGATGTTCCTGTTTGTGGGTAACATTGTCCTGGTTGCATCAATCTCTGGAACACAACAATGCATTTTCATTGAAATCCATTGTCGCTCAGCTGGATTTGACTGAATCCAGACAGGGAAGACCAAATCGAGGAATAATGAATATGTCAAGGTGACAGAATATATAGCATGTAGAGAGGCCAAATGGTTTAATGGATAGGGATCTAGTCTCAGAATCAGAAAAACCTTGGTTTCAGTTCCATTTTTCATACCTATAAATTACAGAATAGGTGTCTATCTGCATTAGTAGTTTCCTCATTAGGAGTTTCCTCTTCCAATATGATAACAGGTCTGGTCCAAAAGATGGTATTGTTGGATGGGCAACTCACTGAATTAGTAAATTTATACCTAGATCTTTGACACTGGAGATAGACAATGGGATGAATTCAGAGTTGAAAAGGGAGAGGAAAATGAATGGGATCATATTAGAGAAAATATATAATGCTTTCAATGACCCCAAGCTGCTTCCTGCCACAAATGTTCGTCTCTTTAACACTAACATTCTTCCACTGATAGTCTGTGACTAGAAGGTATGCAATATCAAGAAGAATACAAAGAAGTAGGACAAGAGAGGGATCAGCAGAAGGTATGAGTAGTTTGTAACCTATGACTAGTAATGATGTACATGCAAGAAGAGATATCATCAGGGATATTTATAACCACATACAGAAGTGGGGTGCTCATATGATCAGACTGAGCAATAACAGACTGACAGTCTGAATGTTGCCCTAATCTACACAAAATATAAAAAGCCTTAAAGCAATGTCTGTTGCTCATTGGGCAAGACTCATAGAGGATGAAGTGGCATAGATGGGTTCCAGTTTCTACTGTTATAGGAAGTATGGGCATATTTTTCACAAACTGTGACTTAGTGAAGACTTGTTATAATGACCTCATGGGAAAGTAATGCACGTCTAAACTGAACCAAGTCCTAATCTTCAGAGTTTGATCCTTCACCACTAGTTTCTTGTGAGTCCTTTCCTACCTTGTAATTGTCTCCTTTTTTCTAATACTGGAAGGAATACCATGAAATGTATTCATTTGCTAAAAATTGACATTCCCTGTGTCTACCTTTTCATGGGGGCTCAAGGATTTTTAAGTTTATGGATGTGTTTCTTTATCCAGTTTCAGAGCAATTAAGTTCCTGTCTCCTCTATGACTATCTCGTTTGCCAAATGGCTTTGCTTGAATCTGAATAGTTTGGATACATTGCCTTGTTTAATACTTCAGAGAACATCAACAGGTTAAAAAATGATTAGATTTTTAAAAGCACGCTATTGCTTTAGGGAGGCCAAATTTACATTTTTCATTTTTATACATTATTAAAATTTTGAGTCTTTTTAAAGCCATGTTTGCACTGGGGAAAATATAGCTTCATAATTAGGCAGACTTTCACAGATGATTTTCTGCAGCAGACCACAGCTTTACGGTCATACAACTGATTAAGAGGCATAAAAGATATGACGTTGCTGTGTCTATTGCTTATTGATTTTTTTAATCCCTTGACTTGGTAGAACAATTGGCTTCTTTGACAACTCTTCTCAGACAAGGTGTCTCCCACACACATTAAAATTATATAAGACTTTGACACATGTAAGCATAGAGATAACTTTGTTCAAAGATCCCTTGAACATTGATATCAAGGAAGATATAAAACAGGAAGATATATGCTCACCAACAGAGTTTATTAATGTCACAAAAGCTAACCTGTTCAGAGGTCAAACAAAAAGGTTCCCCTTTAGGGTAAAAGTTCTCCAAAGGCTATTAAATGCTATTTTATTAACTAAATGCATTGAGCCTTGAAATTTTACATAGCCTATTCATTAGATTCCATAGACATGTGAAAGAAATTGGTATAAAGGTGCACATTAGTAAAACAAAGTGGATGAAAAATGTGTATTGTCCAGACCTGCAGCTAAACAAGTCCATTAGAATCTAAATACATGTACTTTGGACAAGTACAACAGATGGTCAATATAGTGGGTCCAAAATTGAGTAATAAAAAAAAAGATTCAACCAAATCATATTTGTCAAGTTATGTAGCACTTCATGTGATTGTAAGTTGCTATCTACCACAAAATCCTACAGTTTCACTCCCAAGAGTCTTCTAGGCAGGGCCAGCTTGACTTAGGGGGAAGAGGACTGACCTTGGAAAGTTAGAAAGAACTGGATTTAAATTCTGCCTCTGACACATACTAGATATGTATCAGATAGACTAGAGGCAAGTCACCAGGAACTGGTTATATTGACTGTGAATTATGGAAGGGTTGCTGATCTATTTTTCTGGAGAGAGTGTTTTCCTTCCTTCCTTCCTTTCTTCCTTCCTTCCTTCCTTCCTTCCTTCCTTCCTTCCTTCCTTCCTTTCTTCCTTCCCTCTCCCCTCCCTCCCTTCCTTCTTTCCTCTTTTTCTTTCTTTTGGTTTAAAAAAATATTTTAATGTTTTATTGACACTTTCATATATGTATATGTGTATATGTTTTTGTGTATGTATAATTTCCCACAATTACATGTTAAAATGATTTTACCATTTTAAAAAAGTTTTAAGTTTCAAATTCTATCCTTCCCTTTCTCCCTCCCCTTCTACTTTCCTGAGATGGTAAGTAATCAGATATAGATTGTACATATGAAATCATGTAAAATATTTCCATATTAGTCATTTTGTACAAGAAGATGCAAGTAAAAAATTAGCGTGCTTCAGTCTGTATTCAGACAATATTAATTCTTTCTCTGGTGGTGGATAGAATGCTTCAGCAAATGTCTTTTGGGATTGACTGGGACTATGGTATTGTTGAGAATAGATAAATCATTCACAGTTCTTCATTGAACAATATTGCTGCTATTGTGTACAACATTCTGCTGGTTCTGTGCACTTCATTTTGCATCAGTTTATGTCAGTTTTTCCAGAATTTTCTGAAATGACAAATGCTTGTCATTTCTTATAGCACAACAATATTCTATCACAATCATATACTACAGCATGTTTAATCATTCGCCAGGTGATGGGCATCCCCTCAATTTCCAATTCTTACTCTCAAAAAGTTACTATAAATATCTTTTGTACAAATAGGTTCTTTCCCCTTTTTCTGGTGTGTTTGGTATATAGACCTAGCAGTGGTATTGCTTAATCAAAGTGTATGCACAGTTTTATAGCCCTTTGGGCATAACTCTAAATTGCTCTCCAGAATGGTTGGACCGGTTCATAGAGAGAGTTTCTTTCTATAGAAGTAGTTGTCTCCATTGATTAAGTCACAGATCTGAATGACTCCTTTTTTCCCTACTCTAAAAAGAAAGACATTCTCCTGGTTATTCATGTATTTAGTCCAGGGGTGTGCTGGAGCCAGCTCAAACTGGTTCATGAGAACAAATTGTTAAAATTTCAGTCTGAGTATTTTTAACCCATAAATTGGAAAAACACTACAACTGTGGGCATGATTTATTGTTTTATTGATTACCTAGAATGAAGAAAGTTATGGAGAAGATGTTAATGATGCACATTAAAATTAAAATGTATCATATACAATTTTTTTTAAATTTGTCAGATAGCCTGATTGTTAAACACTTACAAGCATATTGATGTCTCTATAAATCATGGAGTACCATGATATTGAAAAAAATATAAGACTAAGTATAAACAAAAACCTAATAGTTACATGGTAGATATAAGAGGGTTGTAGAATATTCCTGACAATGATTTATTATATTTGACAAAGGTCATAAAAAATACTCTCATAGCCATGTATGTCTCTGAAAACAGCTAGAAGTAGTTAGGCCACCAGATATGAATTTCAAGTGTTACACTGGTGCCCCCTTGAGGTTAAAAGAACCAGAGTAACAGTAATGATGGTAGTTTTGGTGATGGTTTTGGTGATAGTGATAAAAGGGAAGGAAGAGGAAGAAGTATAAATGACACATACGACATTTTACTATTTTCAAAGCTCTTTTTGCACATTATAGTATTTCATTTTATCATTGCAGCAGTCTAACACAATCACTATCACAGACAGCCAAAGCAAGGCCCAACGAGATGGATTGACTTACAAAAAGTTAGTTAATGAGCCAAACTTGAGTTTTGAAGTCAAACCTTCTAGGTTTCTATCCTCAGTCCTTTTCCTGGTACAGAAGCTGCTTTCTGGCACATTGGGTAAATTTTCTACAGAGAATACACGGAATAACATAGACAAAGATCCCTTTGATGGCCATGATCTACAGATCACAGTGGAGAGAGCAGTTACAGCAGGGGAAACCCAGGTCCACCAAAGGAACAAGTACACACAATTAAAATTTTAGATCTCCTCAATAATATAGGTCCAAATGGGAGAATAAAGATGGTTAATTATTCTTTAACAAGCATGAGAGGTACCACATTCTATCATTCTCACTATCGGAGAAGTTCCTCACAGAAACATCCACTTTTTAATTGGACAATTGGGAGTAATACTAAAATACTTAGTCTTTAATTCAATTTCCTTGAGGTGTCAAACTCCTGGCTAGGCTTTAAGTTCATTGAGAGCAGGGACTGGTTTTGCTTTTGTTTGTAGCCCTGTGGATCAGCACAGTTCTTGGCACATCGTAGGCGTTCAATGAATGTTTGTTGTTGACAAACTAGAATAGATACATACATCCTTAAGTGTATAATGTTTATTCACATTAAATCCCAAATAAGATAGTTGTGATAATAGCATTTTCCTTCAGGGGCAGCTGTGGCCAGAATACAGTACCATTCCCCTAACAAATTCCTTGCCTCTGCAGCTCAATGAGCTCTGTGCTCCAGAGACCATTCAGGTCAAGGTGAGACTGATTCAAGTTTTATTTTTCATTCCTTTAGAGAGAACTGTGAAGAGATGCCTGTATTGTTAGGTTTAAGAAAGAGAGACACAGCTTACATTCAGGGAACTTGACCTAGTTACATTTTTTAAAATGTTAAAACAAAGGAATCCAATGAATAAATGAACGTCAGGATGTGAAAGAGTACCACCTCCCCCCCCCCCCTTTTTTTGTCTTGATCTGGGGCACATTACATTCAGCACATGTGATATTAGACCAGAACCTACCCCACAGCCTGACTTGGGTGTTTTCAAAGCATTGCTCTACAGAAAGGAGTACAAAAGGCATGACATCCTTCTACAATGCAGTACTCTGGTCAGGAAAACCCAGGAAATCTTTAACAAAACCCAATCACTGGCCCTCTAGGATCTTAGAGGCCATTTAGTTCAACTTCCTCATTTTACAGAGGAGGAAACTGAGGCACAGACAGATTTCCTCACTGGCACCTACATGGACCTGCCAAAGAGGGTCTGCTGCCAGCATCTGCTCACTTTTCAGCTTTTTGTTTCCTAAATTCTGAAGCACTCACCAGAATCAGCTAAGTTTCTCAGTGGATAGTCTGGAGTCAGTACAACACGAGTTCACATCTAGATTACAGACACTCATGGGTAGTGTAAATTTCAGAAAAAAATTGCCCATCCTCTTCTTCCTCAGTTTCCTCATCTGTAAAAATAACATTTGCCTTCCTACATGTTTGTGAAAATAAAATTAGAAAATATTTGTAAAGTACTTTTCAAACCTTAAAATGCTCTAAAAAATGCTATCTGTAATTATAAATCTCCTGACCCAGAAAAACTGTTTTTATAAGATCATCAAAATGGAGTATTGACAGAATGGAAATTTCCAACTATTTTAACTTTTGAAACCCTTTCTGAGGAGTGAAACAAACACAAAGAGATCTATAGAGTCGATGTCATGGAGCTGTATTTTCCCAGTGGCAAATGGATGAATTTATTACATGGATGAATTATTACATATGGTAGCTTTTACTCAGGTACCACATGTCTGTAATGCCATGCACAAGCAGATTCCCAAAAAAATGCTACTGTGAATAGCTTTTAAGATTCAGATTGCACAGCATAGTGAACACTCTATTTATTCCATTACAAATCGAGGCAAGCATTCAGAGTATATCACGATATAATATTCACATTACATCTTATCTCAGAAAATCACAACATAGTGTTCTTAACAGCTTAATGTTAAAATGGCCACATAGTTTTCACTATAGTGGCCACAATATTTAGAACAAGGAACAGAAGAATAATCATCTGGTTTCCCTAAGGGGGAAACCCTCCTCACTTAATCATTCAATCAATTCCACAATACAATAATCAATCTTCCACTCATGGGGCAACCATTAACTTAGTCACTAATCTAGATTCACAATTACTAAATATCATTAATCACTAAGTACAGTCATTAGAAAACCACACAAACTCTCCACCCCTCAGTGTCCAGCAAACCTCAATTTCATTCAAGGGGAGGCCTTTTCATCATCTTGACTTGGGGTGGTCTCTGATTCCCTGAATCTTCTTCCATGGTCCCATCTCCTGCCTGAATCCATCAAACAGTCACCTGGATTCAGAGGCAGACAGCTCCCAGGTTCTCATCCAGTCCTCAGGGCAGTCGCTGGCACACACTGAAGTTCACAGGGTCCAGTATATCTCAAAACCTTCACCACTTCTGTTGCTGGGAACTCAATGATTAGCCAGGCCACAAACAAACAAAGCCTTATCCTGGTCATACTTCTTAAATCCTCCAGCGGTTCAGCTGGCCCTAGGACCCAGTAGAAAACTTAGCCTTCCAGGTGGCCTTCACCAGATTGTGGTCTCAGGAAAAACTCCAACTCACTTCTCCAGTCCAGCAGTGTAGCTCGCAGATGCTGGGACAGTCCTGCTTCCTCCAACAGAAGCCACCAGGAGAAACATTCCAATTCTGTCTCTCTGTCTCTAGAACTCTTCTTATATACACACACTGGCCTCCTGACTCAGCCAACCCCCTCCTGCCACTTCAGGACAGGAGAAGAGCTCACACCTTCTATACTTAGCCCTAAGTTACTAAGTGCTAAGTATCTGCTAAATTGATTGCCATTACAATGTCCAGTAAGCAAATGTATGGTTCAGTCCTCCATGTTTGTTATTTATCAGAAAGATACATATGGCTAGGAAGCATTCCAAATGGCAAGTCACTTCCAAACAGGCACTAAGTGGCTTGTTTGGTGTTAGGAATAACTAGCTTAGGCCCTGAGGCACTTTGTGTATATGGCCCCATCTCTGTCATGATTCACAACCAGCTTTGAATGACAACACTGAGGTTATAGTCTTATTTTTTAAATATATGCAAAGGATAATAAAGGTGGCTCACATTTGCATAGCATTTTTACAGTTTGTAAGGATTTTTAACTATATGACCTCATTTAACCTCACAATAACCCTGTAAGGTAAATGTTGTTATTATCCTTATTTGTCAGATGGGAAAACTGAGTTTGAGTGATTTACCAAGGGCTATATACATTTAATGAGCATCTTGGGCAAGATTCACTCCCAGGTTTTCCTGACTCCTAAGTCCACCTCTATCCATTCGTCTAGGCTACCTCCTAATGATGGCTTCACAGCTACATAAATGTAGAGTTGTATATATATTAATGATATGATGAACCACTCTGTCAACCAACAGTGATTTCTGATCTAAATTACTTGCAACTTTCGTACCTAGAACTTACAGCACTAGATGTATCTTTAAATTAACCACAGAGGAGGGGTAGCAGTGACCCTGACATGGCCTCACGGGGGAGATCCTAGCACACTATCACTTGGAGGGGGAAGATTCCAAGAGATCCATTTGAGGAAACCCCCAAGACACCTGGAGGCTGCAGGTGAGGAGAGGAATTCAACAATGCTCAGCCACTAGGGAGAAGAGATAGAGGGAAAAATGTACCATCTGTTAACTTATTCATTTATCTATTTTGCTAATTAGCTTCCATGTTGCTAAAGGAATAAAAATTCTGTATAAATGTTAATGGATCACCTTCCTGATGTCATGGTCCTCTTCAAGAATGAAGGACAAAGAACAACCACAACTCAACAACAACAGCACCAACATTAAGCTTTGACTATGCACCAAGCATTGTAATTGGTGCTGCTGTTAGCTATAAAGAAAAAAATGAGGTCGTTTCTGATCTTACTCTCCTTCTCCTCACAGTGGGCTTCTCCTCATCTCCATTTTAGTGAGTAGCCCAGGCTAGCCATTCTTCATCCCATTCCCATATGTGCTTCTGACTCTGGACTTTGCCCTTATGCCTCAGATGTGTCCAGGGCTTCCATTCAAGGAAGGGGCTCAGACTCTGAGCTTCTCAGTCTCTAGACTTAACTCTCATGCTCCTTTTGTGCATTCTCTTCTCCCATTAGAACGAAAGCTCCTTCAGATAGGAACTCTCATTTCTTTTGCTTTTATCTTTACAAACCTAGGGCTTAGCATAGTGCCTAGCATGTAGAAAGCACTTAATAAATGCTTGTTATCTGCCTTCCAATCTACTGGGGGAGACAGCCTGCACATGTATAAGTATATAAAGAATAAAACAAGATAACTTAGCAATAGAGCAAAAGAGATAATGTGTATAAAACACTGCAGATTTCAAATTCCATTATAAAAGTGAATGGTTGTTCTCACTGTTGTTGTTCAGTTGACTCTTGGTTACCCCATGGGCATTGTCCATGGGATCTACTTGGAAAAGATGCCAGAGTGGTTTGCCATTTCCTTTTCCTGTGAATACCCATTTTAAAGATGAGGAACTGAGGCTAATGGGGGTTAAGGGACTTGACTAGGGTCACACACCTAGTAAGTGTCTGAGGCAGTATTTGAACTTAGATCTTAACCCAGGTCCTGTGCTGTATCCATTGGACCACTTACCTGCTCCTGGGTATTATCACTATATATGTGTATACTTGATGAGGGGAGAGACACCTTGAACCAGTCCTCATACCAGTGTTGCCTAGATACCTAAACAAGTCCCAGGCTCCTTAACGCTTCTAGCTATTTTATTTTTGTATTTCAAACCAGTGTCCTGACATCCTTGTGTATGAGGGACTTTGGCTCTCAGGTTTCTGTGCCAAGCTGTCGATACTAAATCAATGCAACATTAATGATGTAGCAGGTTAAACATTCTGTTTTTCACAGTGGCTTTATGTAACAGCTAAACGAATGGAAATTGCAGAAAGCTCCCTTTTATTTAAAAAAAAAAAAGAAAGAAATGACACCAGCAAACAGACAACTAGCACTTTAAATTGATGTCTGGCTTCTGATGACCTGCTGGTCCCACTTCTTTCATTCTTTCCCATTTTGTCAGCTGTAGCTAAAATTGTGATTAACATTAGATGTTGACAACTGAGATCTAGATTCCCACGTAAGTAATCCTGCCGGACCAGGGTGCGCTCACCTCTTTGGGACAGTCTGGAATTCGGAGGTTGTTTATGAAAGCCCTGCCACTAACAAGATCTTAGGAGGGAGGGGCCCCGGTCCCTGGGAGCTGGTTGTGTTCATATATCCTATGCTATGCCCATGCCGAGAATGGGTTACTCCTTACTTCCGCCCGTTAAGATAGTCTAATTTCCTTAAAGGCTAAAATCATATGCCATACCCTCCCTTGGGGATGACTTTCCTGATCTTTCAGATGATCGAGGCTTTTTTCATCTAGCTCAAATAACCCTGTTTATATTTATCTTTTTATCCTTTATATTCCCCAGAGTAGATTTAAGTTCCTTAAGAGTGGACGCAAGTGTTTTTTGTTTGTTTTGTTTTTGGAAGAGGGGAAGGGGAGTAACAAGCAGGACTGTTTGGTTTCCACTTCAGTTAATTTCCTCTATGAAAGCAGATTGGGGCAGTTAGGTGACAGAGTAGATAGAGTGATGTTCCTAGAGTCAGGGGGACCTAAGCTCAAATCTGATCTCAGGTACTAGCTGTGTGACCTTGGAGAAGTCACTTAACACTGTTTGCCTCAGTTTTCTCATCTCTAAAATTAACTGAAGAAGGAAATGGTGAACCATTCCTGTTTCTTTGTCAAGAAAACCATGGAGTACAACAGACATAATTGAAAAAAAATGACTGAACAACAACAAAGCAGGTTAGCACCCGCTCGGCAATTTATAGCCTTATAAAGTACTGTGGGGCTCCAAAGGTTAAATAATTTGCCAAGGTGACACAGCCATTATCCAGAACTGAACTTTCTACTCAAATTTTTATGACTCCAGGCTCTCTCTTCTATCACCTTATCCATACTAGGCACTTCATAAAAGTTTAATTGAATATACATTTAAATTCATTACAACATATCTGGAGAATGAGCTTCCCTAAGATATGTGTTTGTGTTTATGCACTTGTATGCATGTGTGAAAGACAGCATAAATGTGGTGGTGGGACCTATTGGCATGGGCAAATACTGTAAATTCTGTTCTCCTCAAACTGTGTACAGAATTAGAATGAACTAACTTAGGAACAGAAACCATATGTCCATCGATCTTTTGTACAAATTGAAGATAGTTCTTGCAAATGTGTATTTCTGATCTAACTGTAGATCAGATTTATTCTGTTTGGTATGATGATGATTCAGTGGCAGGTGGGTGGTTTTGGTGTTTGCACTTGGCCATTTTATTTGTGTAGGAGCTGGTTCCCTGCCAGTGACCCATGGGCTTTCCTGAATCTAGTCTCTACATCCTCATAACTGGGTCAGGGGATTTGGGGGAGACAGTATGAGGTGCATAGTGTGCTAGATTTGGAATCAAGAAAACTTGGGTTCAAATCCTGACTTTATCTGGGAGATCATGGCCAAATCATTTAATCTCTCTGAATCTCAGTTTGCTCATTTGTAGAATAAGTCTAAAATAGCGTCTACCTCACTGGATAGAGGGATTGAATGAGTTGGTGGGGTTGGAATATTATGGGGTTAATGCAGTTTCTTCAAGCTTTATGAGCCTGAAAGAGCCCTTTGAGATCATCATTGCCTGACATTTCACAGTGGAGGGAAAAGACAAAAAGAGGGGGAATGACTTATCTAAGGTCATGGAGGAAGAGAGCCAGAACTGGCACTGAACCCAGGTCTCTTCTGATTTTAAATCTGATTTTCTTGGTGTTGATTTAGAGATATTTAAGGGACATGCAAAGTTAGTTTCTGTTCCTGAAGCCATCCCAGCTGCCTTCTGCTCTCTGCTTCTTCCCTGGGTGTTTTCAGAGAACTAATCAGATCCTAGGGTTGTGGGTTTTTTGTTTTTTCTAATTTTCTATTTCTCACAAACAATATGGCTACTTTGATTAGCAATCAGTGCTTTGCTGGCAGTGAGCAACTCTGGCGTCTGCTAATCAGAGATGAGGGAAGTAAATGGTGATGTTTAAAGGTAACTTTTTTTTGAGCACTTATTTTGTGACTTCTAATTGTTCTATTTCTTAAACTCATCCCAGCTGCAAGAATTATTAGGGAAACATTTATTCAGATAATTATCCCCCTTTCATGTTCACAACTTGTTATTTTGAGATTGTATTTGAATTCTTCTGCTCTTTGATGAAATATAAGGGGGAAGGAATCACCTCCAAACAAGAATGAAGGTGTATTTGAGTCAGCCTTCAGCTATAGGAGGGCAGCTAGGTGGCATAGTGTACAAAGTGATGGATTTGGATTTAGAAGGACTTGAGTAAAAATTTGATCTTAGATATTTACTAGATGTGTGGCCCTGGACAAGTCACTTCACTCTGCTGGCCTCAGTTTCCTCATCTATAAAATGAACTGGAAAAAGCATTTGGCAAACCACTCCAGCAACTTTGCCAAGGATACCCCAAATGGGGTCATGAAGAGTCAGACATGACTAAAATGACTCAACAACAGCAACAGCCAAAGAAATGGGCAAAACAGAAAGTGGGGTTCTTTGATGTTTTAGTGGATAAGTTCTTCATATTTTTTTCTTAGATCGAATTTATGATTTCATTGGTATAGGAAACCCCAAGGGAGGAAACTTATGTTTTAATTCAGAATGCCGTCTGGTCTTCAATTTATATTCTAAGAGAGCTGTCTTCTAAAAAGGTGTCCAACTAATAAACCTGGGCCCCACCAAGGCATGTGAACCACAACACCCCAATGGAGTCAAATTAAAATATAGTTAAGAAATATTGAACAAAATAAAGAAAAATGCATTAGAACAAAGATAATGTCAATGTGGTTTTCTAACTCAATATGCAGTCCCTATCCTAAGTTTAATGGTCCATTTCTATTTGAATTTGACACCCCTGGACTGGGTCACTGAAAGATGAACTGCCCAGGATCAAAATATGTCAGAGGCTGCACTTGAACCCTGGTTTCCTGACTCTAAGGTCATTTTTCTATATACTTTCCCATGTTAAATTTTAGTTATTCAAAATAATAATGAATTCAAATTCCTTTGACTCCTTCTCACAATGGAGTGTCACGTACTATCTTGCCTATGTCTTTGTTGACGTTTTTCCTATTGTAATCCCTGGCCAAGGACTCTGTGTTTTCGTGAACTACCATCAGTCTTGGAGGCTTTTCAATAATCTTATTCTCCTTAGTTTGTTGCACTGGATTTTCTTAAAGTGTTTTTCACTTTTGTTTAGGTTCTGTCTACCTCCTTAAAAAAGAAAAATAAGGAAAAAAGGCTCTCAGACCCCATGATGTTTGCTCAGAGTAAGAAGATATCAAATATAGGGATATAAAAATCTATGGAACAAAAATGAAACATTAACCTTCAAGACCATTAACAGTCAAGGGACATCTTAAACACTGAAACAGAAATCCTGACAATCAAAGGAGGGATTAATAAAAGTAAAAATTAAAAAAATAAACATTAAGCTAATGAAACTAGGAGTTTTTTTAAGCCTATAAAAGAGATAAACCTTTGTACTGATCTGATTTAAATAAAAGCAGTAAGAAAACTAAATTACCAATACTAAAATTAAAAAGGTGAATTCACAACCATTGAAAATAAAATAAGCACAATCACTAAGAGATATTTTGCCCAACTATATGCCAGTAAAACTGGCAATCTAAGGGAAATGGATGAATATTTCCAAAGATATAAATGATACAGATTAGCAGACAGGAAATAAAATTCTTAAATAGACCTTATTAGAGAAAGTCATTGAACAAGATTATAAATGAGTTCATCAAGGTGGGTAGGGGAAAACCCAGAACCAGATGAATTTACAAGTAAATTTTACCAAACATTTAAAGAATAGTTAATCCCAATACCACATTAACAATTTGAAAAAAATATACATATGGAATTTATACATATACTTGTACACATACATATACACACACATATGAAAAAGGAATCCTCCCAAATTCCTTATGTGACACAAATATGGTATGGATAGCAAAACCAGGGAGAACCAAAGTAGAGAAAGAAAACTGCAGAGTAACTTTCCTTAAAAATGTTGATTAAAAAAATTAAAATACAAACAAGGCGATTACAACAATATATTACAAAGATCAGTTACTATGACCAGGCTGGATTTATATGAGGAAAGCAGAGCTAGTTCAATATTAGGAAACTGATAATTGACCATATTGATAACAACAAAGATAATTTTTAAAAATCACACAAGACTGATAGATTTTCCTTTCTGATAGGCCTACATCTCCCCCAAATCTATATATAGATTTCTATTAAAACTCCAGGTCTGTATAACTCTATTGACACTTAAATAAGGAGTCTCTAAAAGGGGAAATATATCAGGATTAATGGAGTAGTGGAGTCATGAGAAACCCCTTCCTCTGGTAAGTCTCACCTCCCCAAGAAAATATATGTTATATATCTATCTCTATCTATAAACTTCTTCAATATTATCATCTCTGCATCATGAGGGAGATAGCATCAGTAGTTGATAGAGAATAAGCCCTTGCCTCCCAGACCTGTGCATTTTACAGTATCAGCAAAGAACAAAATCCTGGTCTGCTCCTTCACGTTGCAGCTTTGAACTTGATTGTTTCAGCTACTTATTGGTTCTAACTCCCACTGGGTCTAGAAAATCCCCTGCTGGGTCCAAAAAATTATGATTTTCCAACATCTCTGTTTTGTCACCTTTTTTGTTGGGGGGGGGCGGGCATGAGAATTGGGATGGAGAGAGTACAAAGATGTACTTTTTAGATAAGTATTTAGAATCTTTGCTCTCCATTTTTCTGTCACTCTAATTTTTGGAATCCCTCTGGAGTGTGCCCTACCCTGTTTTAAAGTCCAAGCCAAAATATAAACCCGAGGTGCCTATGAATTGTGAATCATCAACCACTTATCATCAGTTAACAACAGTGTGGCATCAATAGAACAACAAGTATACACAGGACGAGATTTCACACTTTGCCAAAGTGTTAACCTTGCCAAAGGAATTTCATACACTATTTCTGAGATATTCAGAAGGGACTCCTCCCTCCTAAGAAGTGTGAAAATTGAAGCCTTTGAAGAAAAAAAGAGTCTGTTTCATCCTTTTCCTTTTAATCAATTATAATTGGCAACCCAAACGGAGTTGGAACTTGTAAAAGTGACTTCTGGTTTCTTATGTAACTCTATTTAAAAAAAAAAAAGCCTTCTGCATACTGTGTCAGGTAAAAAAAAAAAAAAGTAAAGTTTTATTTTTCAACAGCCATAACACTGTCTTTGTATATATCTGTTGCCTTAGAGTTTTACACCTGCTGATCGATCTAGCCCCATTCATTCTATATACATAGCCCGGGATGATTTTCAGAGTTAGCTTTGGCCTTATATATTTAAAAACACTGAGCAAATGAAGACTGGACAGTTAGCGTCTTTATTGTATCACATTTCCATTAGCATTGAGTACCCCGGCCCAGTGTCAGCTGTATTTCACAGGTCTAGCAATGCCAGCTTGACTTAAAGACTGAGTGGTGGTCTAGTTAGAACTCTAAAATCTGAGTCCATGTTATGCCAGTGAGGGCTTCTAACAATGAGAATAAGGCCATATTATGTCAAATGCCAAACCACAAAGGTAGCAATAATGATTTGCATTTACGTAGTGCTATACGCTTTGCTTACATGTATTTATATCATTTGATTCTCACAATGGCCTAGTGGGCGGGTACTCTTATCATTATGAAAGTCACTTAATCTGTAGTGTCCTAGACAACTCAGTACAACTATGAAGTTACACACCAGAGGCCAATTTGTATCGATAGAAGTTTCCTCACTAGGAGTTTCCTATACTCTTTGCATGTGGCCTTCCCCATTAGACAGCAAGTTTCCAGAGAACGTTGACTCTCTTTTGGCTTTCTTTGTAACCCCAGCATCTAGCAGAGATCTTGGAACATAGGATATGTGTCTTGACTGACCTGTCAAATGAGAAGGTTAGACTAGATGTTCTGGGGATCCTTTTCAACTCTGGTCTGTGAAAGCCTATATTGAAGATGAAGCAAATGAGGTTCAGAATAATGGTTACCTAGATTCACACAGTGATTAGGTAGCTAGACTGGGGAAATCAGCTTGCAAGGAATAAGCATTTCAGGGCTGAGTAAAACAAATTTATTGAGGATCCTGATTCTAAAATATTTTGATGACTGAACCTTCAGAATAGATCCTTTTGGTCGAATCAGTTAATCAACAACATCTATTAAGCACCTATAATAATGGGCCTTGTGTTGGTCACAAAAAGACAAAATCAGAATAGGTGGTGCTTACTTCCATAGATAAAGGCAACATTATACATTTGAGTTTATGTTAAACAACATAGGTAGTTAGATGGTACAGTAGATAGAGTAAGGGGCCTGGAGTCAGGAGGATCTGATTTCAAATCTGGCCTCAGACACTTACTAGTTGTGTGATCTTGAGCAAATCACTTAACCCTGTTGCCTCAGTTTCCTCATTTGTAAAATATATTGAGGCAAGAAATGGTAAACCATCCAGTATTACTGCCAAGAAAACCCCACATGGGTCACAAAGAGGTGGACACAACTAATTGACTGAGAAGCAACAACAGAACAACAGCACTAAGGCATTGTTGTGGCAGTAAGAATATAATATCAGAGGAATATCTGGCTATAAGACCATCTTAGCTAGACTGTAGAGTATATAAATGCTATTAATACATAATAAGCTTGGAAAGCTAGACTAGAGATTGATTGTAAAGGGCTTTAAATATCATATGACTTTCTTGACCAGGTGAGCAACCTGGTCATACCTGTACCTAAGGAATATCACTTTGACTGCTCTAAGAAGGAAGGATTGGATTTCCTTTTTTTTTTTAACTTTAATTTTATTTTAGTTTGCATCATTCATTTCCACAAGATTTTGAATTATATATTTTCTCCCCCTCTTTCCCCCACCCACCACCCCAAAACAGCTATCCCAGTGTATCCCCCCTCCCCCAGTCTATTCTCTCCTATGTCTTCCCCCCTCACCCCTCTGACTTTTCGGTAGGGCAGGATGGATCTCCCAACCACAGTGCCTGTGTATCTCAAGTTCCAGTTGGATGTAGTTAATAATAATAATAATAATAATAATAATAATAATAATAATAATAATGATAATTGCCTATATATATATATACATACACATTCATAACATCAGATTATGGAACTCCAGATTCCAGATTCTTTCTCCTCCTCCCTCGCCACCCACCCCCACTGCAAGGACAAGCAA
>CM053581.1:172274798-172294254 GCA_028627135.1 Pseudochirops cupreus | reverse complement strand
ATTATTATTATTATTATTATTAACTACATCCAACTGGAACTTGAGCTACACAGGCACTGCAGTTGGGAGATCCATTCTGTCCTACCAAAAAGTGACATAGGAGAGAATAGACTGGGGGAGGGGGGAAACACTGGGATGGCTGTTTTGGGGTGGTAGGCGGGGGAATGACGGGGAGAAAATATGTAACTCAAAAAAAATTTAATAAAAAAATAAAAAAAAAGAAATAAATCTCTTAGTGATAAATAAAATCTCAAGATTTATATGCAGGAGGACCCTTAACAATTATTCTGTCTAGTTCCTTCTTTTTCAAAGATTAGGAAACTTCAGTCCAGAATGAGGAAGGGACTTGCCCCAAGGAAACAGCAGAGCTTCAAATACAGGTCTCTCCTAATATCATATCCTTGTATACCACATCTTTCTAAGTCATTAACATCATGAAAAATGAATGTAGTCATTTATAATATGCTCCAAATGCAATCACAAATTTAACTCCTTGGTATGGTTTTAAAATGTCAAAGTCCCAATAATCTAAGATTTCTGTTTTAGTTATCTGGAGCCATCTGGAGCCTCTGACAAGTGATATAGTGAGTCAGGCATCTCCTTATGGGTAAAATAATTGAAAATGATAGCACTGTTGGACACAGGCCCATGGCCATATGCAAAAATGGGAGGGAAGCGTGTTTTAGCCTAGATGCCATTCAAGATCCCTTATATCTTTAAATCTATAATCTTATGATTCTATAATTCATAGAGCCTGAACTGGACTATGTTATAGAATCAGAGAAGTTAAGGGACCTCAGAGGTCCTCTAGTCTTACCCCAAACTGAAAAGGAACTCCCATCATAATTAGCTGACAAATGGTAATCCAGTCTCACTTACTGAGGTCAAACTCAAAAATCTGTCTTCTTTTGGACTGAAATACTTCAAACATCTGAATTAGTTGTTTTATTCTTCCATGGATCTTCTCTTCTCTAGGCTAAGTAGCTATAGTTCCTGCAAATGAAACTAATATGATATAGAATCAAGGCATTTTACCATTCTATGATAGTCTCCCTCCTCCAATTGCTCACCAACTTTTTGATCTTCTCCTAAAACTGTGTTGTCATCAACTCAGCACAGTCCTCCTGATATGGTGTGATCATCATACAGAAAGGGTGTCATTTCTTTATTTCTGGAAGGTATGCCTTTTTAACACAACTGAAGATTTCAATTTTTTTTTTCAGCTACCAAAGGACACTCAGTTCATATTAAGTCTGGTGTATGCTAAAATAGGTCTCCTTTTTTCCTTCCCAAAGTATTATCTAACCATTCTCCTTTCCCAGTCTTTAATGAGAAAGTATAAGGACTCCTTTAGAAGGAAAAGGTACTGCTATTCTATAGGGAGTCTTTGCTCTGACCCTATAGCCTAAAAGCACAGAATGACACAGAATCAATTTTGGAACTACAGCCAGAAAGGTCAATCTTTCAGTCAACACCAGAATTTCCTCTCTAATCTCCTGACAGCATTCTTATTGTTAATATTACTGAGTTGCACAGAATTAGCTGGCAGATGAGAACAGTATTGTGAGACCTTCATATAGGGACACAGAATGATAAACTTGGAGATAAGAGGAACTTTAGATACCATCTAGTCCAAGTCCTTCAATTTTAATATGAAAACTAAGACCCTAAGAGATTAAGTGACTTACTTAAGGGAGCAAATGACAGAGAGAGGATTTGAACCCAGTTTCCTAATCCCCAGACCAGTGTTTGTTCCACTGTATCATGCTTTGTTATTGTTGTTCAGTCTGAGGTTTTCTTGTCAAAGATACTGGAGTGATTTGCCATTTCCTTTTCCAGCTCAATTTTACAAATGAGAAATTGAGGCAAACAGAGTTAAGTAACTCGCTCAGGGTCACACAACTAGTAAGTGTCTGAAGCCAGATGTATGTATGTACCATGCCACCTTGTAAGAATAGCTCACTGGGTGCTGAGCTCTAACAGAAGTTCAGCCACTGAACCTGATTTCCACATAGTTGTTCTCTCTATGCCAGACCAAGCTCTGGTTTCCCAGCTGGAGCCCCCAGAACTTGTTTTTCATCCAACTGGATAGTGTAGGTATGATCTATTCTCTTTGAAAGC
This sequence comes from Pseudochirops cupreus, assembly GCA_028627135.1. Lineage (NCBI taxonomy): Eukaryota > Metazoa > Chordata > Mammalia > Diprotodontia > Pseudocheiridae > Pseudochirops > Pseudochirops cupreus. The sequence continues at coordinate 172,292,133 of CM053581.1, read as the reverse complement.
TGTCTGACTTAGAGCTTTAAGCATCCTCTGAATCCACTTGTCTACAGTGAATACTCAGTCATTCTACCTTTGCTTTAAATTCTTCCACTTTTGAATCAAGGAGGCCATCTGTTCCTTTTAAGACAATTATAATTATTAGGAAGTTCTTCTTGTTGATTTGAAAGTCAACCTCAGTTTCTTCTATAAATCATGGCAAATAGTAGAATTTGACTTGTTGGGTTGTTGCAAGGGACAAATGGAATATATGAAAAGTTCTTTGCAAATCTTAAAGGATAATGTAAATTTTAGCTGTTTTAAAAACAGATACGTATCTTTACATACATTTCTATTAAATTTATCCTTATTTGTGACATATTATATCAGTTTGTTGGGATAATTTTAAATCAAATTCAACTATCTATCCTATGCTCACTGTGGTTCCTCAATAAATATTTGCTGAGTAAATGAGTAAATGAAAGGACAGATCCTAGTAGCCTTTGACTGTATTTTCTAATCTTTTGACAATATCCTTTTTTCACTATGCTTTACTTATATGTCTTCAATATGCTGTGATTTGTCATTTAGGCATTATTTTGTCATGTTTTTATTTTTTTTTCTTTTTTTTTTCCCCAAATAAGGGCATGATAGATGGTAAGATTTACTGAAATGAAAGTAAACTGTGTAAATATCATTCCCCTGGTTTAGTGAACTTAAAAAAATGAGGTGAATATAATATGAATTATTCTCATGAATATTCTTAATGAGCCTATGTTAATGCCTAGTGATCATCTAATATATTTTTTTCTAAATGCTTACTCACATGTTTTACTTGTCATTTTCAACATCATTTTTTCATTGGATACCATTTAAATGTAATGGATTATGCTTCAGGCTGTTAACTTTATTTCATCACTATGTATTGGTCAGCATAGGAAAGCTTATCTACCTGTGTGCTCAGTAGTTTTAACTGAGCTCCTTTGGATAAGTTAGGGACAGGAGTGTTAAAGAAGCTCTTAGAGAGATAGACTACATTTTCTTAATAACTAAAGTTGTTATTAAAATCTAATTCTCCAACTAAGCTTATAAAGCTTGTATCTTTTAAAGGTATATCAAAGCCAGAAAAGATCTTGTTTAGAAAAGTACTCTTTGCCTTTAATAAAATCTAATAGGAATTTTCAGAGATGAACCATATGCTTTGAAATTTCATCCTTACATTGTTCTAAAATTTCAATAAAAAAAAAATGCTTCACCTTGTTGGATAATAGCAAAAAGGGATTTATTTTTCCTTCTCTCTGTTATCTATTAACATTATATCATCTTTCTTACAGAGCAAGTTTAGCCCATCTTTTTACTCCTTCTCCTTTTGATATACTTAAAACAAGGAAACCATTCTTGAAGTCTTTCCCAGTTTTAGAAATTTCAGTTCACTCAAAAATTCTGCCATCTTGATACTTCCTTATAAGTTCATGCCAATTTTACCTATTCATTTTTTCCACATATTCCTGCTTCTAGTTTTTGCATATCTCTTTAGTTTGTATGCCTTTCAGAAGAGCAACCAGACTACCCACTTTTACATGCATATGCTAAACTTCCCCATTCACTGTCTTTGAAATGCTTCTCTTTAGTACAAAAATGCCTTTCCCCTTTCTTAATATACTTAATAAATATTTGATAGGGCAGCTAGGTGATGTAGTGGATAGACTACTAGAGCTAGAATCAGAAGCACTCATCTTCCTGAGTTCAAATCTGTTCTCAGATATTCACTAGCTGTGTGACCCCGGGCAAGTCATTTAACATGGCTTGCCTCAGTTTCCTCATCTGTAAAATGAGTTAGAGAAAGAAATGGCAAACAGCTCCAGTACCCTTGCCAAGAAAACCACCAAAATGGGGTCACAAAGAGTGGTACATGACTGAAATGACTGAACAACAACAAAAAATATTTGTAGAATTTCCTTTTTAAAAATACGTATATCCAGAGAGCTCTTTATGCAGCTTTGTTGTTTTTGTTAAATATGATTGTTTTCTGAGCATTGGTGTTTTTATGAAATTTATTTATTTGTGAATGTTCAATTTTAGAATCCCCCTGTCTTTCATGTACCATCTTCCTTTTAAAACACTTGTCATGAGATTATAGTTATCTTTTCCCAAACTCATGTCTTTTTCCCAAGGTAGAAACCCTAAATTATTCATGTGTTGTGTAAGAGGAAGTGAAAAAATGCAGAGAAGACATTAGTGTAGCAAAATATAGGCAGTTGCTGAGAGGTTCGTGATAAAGTTGAGTGAATTCTTACATGCTAACCACGCAGTCTTGAGCATTGCTGATTGACGTTGGTTGTTGTTAAACTAACCAACTAATCAAACCCTAAGGATACCATAGAACTATGGTCTGTTAGAGCTGGAAGGAATGTTAGCAATCCCTTTATCTGGCTTTCTCATTTTATACTTAACTGTAAAAAGTACTTGAAGGATAAGTAGAGGACCAGATCCCCATCTTTGGAAGAAACATAAAAGAGGATTGAGAAGGTTTACATATACCTTTCAGCACATATTTTTGGTCTTCTTTTAAAAAACAGTGAGACAGAAAGAACTGACATTGTAACTTAAAAGATTTAAGGAAGACTTTAGAAGGATATTCATTAACAATAAGAACTGAAATAATGGATCTCACCCCCTAGAGGGGCTCCCCTTCATATGTACTGTAAACAAAGTCCTTCTCAAAGGTAGGATGATAGTCTATGGAACTTCTAAAAGTACTTTGCAATTCTTTAACTTTATGGCATGGTATGTCATTTCACATCACTAAAATGCGGATTAAACTGTTGCATTCCCACCAAGAAACATGACATCTTGTTTAGCAAGAACAAAAGTATCAGGGCAGCTAGGTGGTGCAGTGAATAGAGTACTGGCCCTGGATTTAGTAGGACCTGAATTCAAATCCAGCCTCAGACACTTAACACAAAAAAACTAGCTGTGTGACCTTGAGCAAGTCACTTAACCGCAATTGCCCTACCTTCCCCCCTCCACAAAGGAAAAAAAAAAAGAACAAATGTATTACATGCACACATATCTACATAAATACACATACAAACACTGTATGTGTGTGTATATATATATAACATATACATACATATATAATGTTACCATATATACCTGTCTACATCTATCCAAATTTGACTTACTGGTCTACAATGATGTGTCCATCATAGAGCTCACAATTCTTTCTGTTGTTATTTGCCATGTATGTATTTCATCTTCACCAGCTCCTCTGCTCTTGCCCCGGATAATGATCCCCTGGGTGGGATACACTGGTGAAGGTGAAGTTTCTGTTTGCACTCTACAGTGATATAGGGAGGAAAAGGAGCCCAGGTTGTGCCCTGTTGATCCATTGGCCTGCTAAACCTTTAACCATAGCATGATAGAAGTTTAAAGCTAGCATTTTGTTGAAATTATTGAAATAATGTTTTGGACTGACACAGGTAAAGTATTTCTGTGAAAGGCTTTGTCAGTGTATAAAATGAAACTCATGAACATGTACTCTGTACAAATCAAGCAGCAAGGCTCGGTTAGAAGTCATTTGTAATTATTGCTCAGAATGCCAAGTTGTCATGCCAGGGGAATAAGATGTTACTACTTTGGGGCTCTGACTAATGTCTCCAGAGTGATCAGGTAAGGCATGTGTCATGATGGCAAGTCTCCGGAGTAAGACAGAAAAATTCAGTCAACTGATTCAAACCATCAATCAAAGTGTTTTAGGGAAGTGACTACTATGCATCCCATCATGTATTTGATGGTGCTGGGGATTCATTCCATTGATAAGAATTTATTAAATGCCTCCCATGTGCTTGGCACTGGGATAGGTTCTAGAAATACAAAAAAAAAATGAAACATCCTCCTTCTGCTCTCAAAGAGCTCACATATTTTTGAGGGATGTAGAATAACAAGAACATATACTCCACACCTGAGTATTTATGGCCAATTGTTTAGGTGAATTTTCAATTGATCAGTTATCAATTGATGATTGATTGGTATAGTCTTTCAATCTACATCCAAATCAGTATAATCACAGCATCATCTGAGATTTTCTACATTTCATGTTTGGACATTTGGCATCATGTAAGTCAAATACCTTAGTGTTTGATTGGATGTTTTTACTTTGGATTACTGGGTGCTAAACATGCCTGTCATAACTTGTTCCTTCCACCTGCTGCTGTCATCTCACTCCTTGCGCAAGCCTCAATTCTGTACCTGCTGGGAAGGAGTTAACAACTGCTTCTGGACAGCTCCAGTGTTAGGGCTACTGCTTTCTCACTAAATCTCATTCTCTCAAACTCCCATAGAGTCCTTTATCAGCACACATACCCTTTGGGATTATGTATTTAATTTCTACTGACCTCCAGCTAAGAAAGAACCCAATTCATTACTTGAAGAGTATTTAATTCATTACTGTCATTAGTGTGGAGGATAATATACTTAATATCTTACAGAAAGCATAGCAGGCCTTACCTTTCCAACGTCTGAACAATGCAGGAGGTGGGAAAGGGCCTGCCTTTAAACCCCCTTTCAGAGATTTGAGTTTATCACATTTTACAGCACTGGGATGGGTTACAATCTGAAATCCCTCCATAAAATGATTGATGAAGAGAGAAGAGTATCAGGGGAAAAAAGAGGGGACTAATACTTTCCCCTTTCTTTGTTTTGTGAAAGGTCTTACCCTCTGTCATATTGTATTGGTAAAAAAAATGGAGTGTTTTGGGATGTGTTATATGTCATATAACAAAATCTTAGGAAGTTTCTCTGGGAAATAGTAGCCTCTATACTAAAATTTTCCTTCTTTTTAAATGCCCTGTGTGGAAATGCATATCAGTTCGTTGAAAATAACGTGTGTTTTAATACTTCCAGTTTCTATGATTTTGTAAGTGTGAACAATTCTTCCACCAAAGTTTAAAAAAATACTTGACATATTTTTCTTTCTTCTTTTTTTAATCTCACAATGATCCTGTAAGATAGATTCTTCAAATAATCTTATTTTCATTTTGTCTCTTTCCTCCTGAAACTCATTTAATTTTCCCTTTTAAAAAATGTGGATCTTATGCCATTTGGGCCTAAGGTATATGTGCGTGTGTGTGTGCAAGCACACACATGCATATATATTCAGTATTGACATTAACTTGTTTTCTGTTACCATTTAGTAAAATGTGTTTTCCCTGTTTATCTCTTTTAATTAGGTTTGATTTTGGATTTGCTTTGTCTGAGATCACGATTGCCATTCCTACTTTTTTATTTCAGCTGTAGAATATCCGTTATTTTAACTGTATATGCAGCATTCTGTTTCCAATGTGTTTCTTATAAATAGCGTATTGTTAGATTATGATTTCTAATCCATTCTAATGTTAGCTTCTGCTTCAGAACTGAGTTCATCCCATTCACATTCACGTTGCTAGCTGTGCTTTTCTCTCCCTCTTATTCTATTGTACTTACTCCCCTTCTCTCTCTCTCTCTCTCTCTCTCTCTCTCTCTCTCTTTCTCTCTCTCTCTCTCTCTTTCTCTCATCTTCTATTGAAGAGTTCTATTTTGCTTCTGACCACTGCCTCTCTTAACCTATTATCCACCTCTGATTTTCCCACCCCTTTATCTTAACCCTTTTTCTGCTTATTTTCATGTTGGGTAAGATGAATTTCTGTATTCAACTATGTGTATGTATATTTTTCTCTCTTCAAATCATTTCAAATGAAAGTGAGGTTCAAGTGTTGCTTGGTCCCTCCCTGAAAGCAGCCTCCATAGTATAACTCTTCCTTGAATATACTATTTATGTTATATAATTTCCCCTGTTATTCCTCTTTCATCTCCACTCTCCTAGTGCATTGCTCTTTCCAATCCTTCCACTTTTCTCTTGAGATCATCTAAGTATAACAGAATTAGAAACAGTCTCACTAATTTGACTCCCTCTAAGACATCTGGTGATGATAAAGTTCCGAGTGATTAAATGTAACATATCTCTATGTAATAATTTAAGAATTTAACCCTTTCTAGTCCTTCATGATTTCTCACTCACTTTTAATGCATATTTTGAATCCTGTAGTTGAATGTCAGATTTTCTTTTTAGCTTTGGACTTTCATTTAGAGATACTTGAAAGTCCCCTATTTTGTTAAATATCCATTTTCTCCTATAGGATTTTATTCAGTTTTGCTGTGTAAATTATTTATGGTTACAGTCCTAGATCCTTTGTCTTCTAGAATATCATATTCCAAAATCTCTGTTTCTTTAACTGAAGGCTGCTAAAATTTGTGTCATGCTGAGTGGGGCTCCACAGTACTTGAATTCTTTCTTTCTGACTATTTTCAGTATTTTCTCCTTGATCTGAGAGTTCTGCATTTTGGATATAATATTCCTGAGAGTTTTCAATTTAAGGCTTCTTTCAGGTAATAATTGGTGAATTCTTTGTATTTATACTTTATCTGTGCAGTTTTCCTTTTTAATTTCTTGAAATATAATGTCTAGGCTCTGTTTTTGTTTATGACATTGAAGTAGAGCAATGATTGTTAAATTATCTCTCCTTCATCTGTTTTCCATATCAGATGTTTTTTTCTATCAGATATTTCATAATTTTATTTTTTCAATTATTTTACTTTAAAATAATTCTTTTTGTGTCATGAAATCATATCTTCCATTTGGCCAATTTCAATTTCTAAGGAGTTATTTTCTTTAATAAGATTTTGTACTTTTTTTCTTTACCAAGCTATTAATTCCCCCCCCCCCACGCACTATTTTATTGGATAGCTAGCATTTATTTTCCCATTTTTATTCTACCACTCTTATTTGGTTTAATTTTTTTCTCTTTTTTAGCTCTTGCTACAAGTCTTCTAGAAATTCTTGTTGGGCTTGCATCCAATCTCCATTTTTCTTTAAGACAATTTTTAATACATATTTTTCAAGTGTTTGGTGACACAGTGAATAGAACACTGGGCCTGGAGTCAGGAAGATCTGGGTTTATATTAAGCCTCAGACACTTGTTGGCTGCAAGACCCTGGGTAAGTAATTTAATCCAGGTTGCCTCACTTTACTAATCTGTAAAATGGAGAAAGAAATGTCAAACCACCCCACTCTGTGAAGAAAACTCAAAAAGGGGTTAGGAAGAGTTGGAATTGACTGAAAATAGTTATTTTTTTAAATTTTCAAGTCATTGCTTTATTCTGTGTTTCTGTCTTGAGCTTCCCTGTCACCCTAGTAGCTCCTTATGGTCTTGTAATTCTTTTGTTTGCTAATTTTTTAAGCCTACTTCTTGACTTTGGACTTTATATTAACAGGGGGCTCTGTTCCCTTTTGGTGTGTGTGGGGGGCCAGGGGGTGTTTGGCCTGATGTTCTTCTACTTTCAAAGTGCAGCCTGGTGGTCTACAAATTTTCAGTGCTTCCAAAGTAATGTGACTCAGGGAGATAGCTGTTCACTGCCCTCCTGGTCTGAGTTCTGCAAATTTCTGAGCCATATTTGGCCATGTTGGCATGGATGCAGTTGAGTCACAGTAGACTTTTGCTAGACTCAATCACTGTTAGATCTCTTGGAGATTCTGTAGGTTCAGAGTGATTGAACTGCTGGCTCCTTTGGCTTGGGTCTCCTGCTCTGGTTTGTCCACTGCAGGCTTTTGTGCTGGGCTAACTCTTAGAATTTAGTTGCCACTCTGGTGCTGTGTTCAGAGCCACACAGCTAAGTTTCTAGAATTCATTGTGCAGTTAAAATTCATCTAGGGGCTCCTGTCTCTGTTGTTGCCATTCTTCTCTGCCCTAGAACTGTGACCCAGAAATGGATAATGGGTGAGAGAGCTGCCAGATGGTACCCATTCCTGCTCCAGTGCTATTTTAGGGTTCTCTTAGGATCTCTTTCTGCCTCAGTGCTCTATACCCTGGTCTTCTATCTCAATTCTCTTTCCATCCCTGAGTACTGTGATGTTCATAGTACAGCCCATGCTTCTGACCATCTCCCACTCTAGTGTCCACAGACTTCTATTTTCCTAAGCTGTGCTACATTGTAAAAATGACTAACTGACTTTCTTAGCTTTACTGATCAGAACTTGATCTAGTGCATTTTCTATGTTGTGGAGGAGGTATATTGGGAAAAGAACGGAAAAAGTTTCCTGTCACTGCCACGTTGACTTACTTCTTAAACCCATTTTACAGATGAGGAAGTTATGGCTCAGAATGTAAAATGACTTGTTCATAGTCATATAACTAGTTAGTATCAGAGCTGAGACTCAAATCCTCCTATAGCGACTTCATGTCATGTGTTCTTTTCTCTACAATAGTCTTTATAAGAGAGCTGAAAATGTTTCCTTAATATTTTTTTTTGAGGGGTAGGGAATAATATTATGAGCCCTGAGCAAACCAAAACTTACCCAAACTGGGTTCCTGCAAAGAGATAAAACTCAGGTAACAATTAAATCTTCTTTGAGCCCCTCCTACATGCCAAACTCTGCTTTAAGCTATACTATAAAGAAGATTCAGAAAAAAAAAATGTATTTAGTTCAAGTACAAACAAAATCTCAGATTACTTAATGGACATTTGTCCTCAACAAAAGTTTGTAGAATCATAGCTGTAGAGCTTAGAAGGAAACTTAGAGATAATATATCTAAAACCCAGCAGAAGTAGCAGTTGTACTGAAAGGATGATTTTGATTCATTTTTGGATATCTTGATAAAATTATAATTGTTCTCACATATGACTGAGTTAATATCTCAGCAAAGAAGTAACAGTTACCAATTGGGTATGAGAAGAAAGTGATGTCTACATCTGTGCTTACATATCTATATGATGATATATGATATTAGGCAGCAATAATTAGAGTGTGCAGATGCCTTGGAATTGAAAATATATTGGAATAAGTTTCCATAAAGATCAACTTTAGGAAAATAACTGTTTGAATAGAGAAGGGACCCAATGACACAAGGTAGTCCAGGTTATTTTCTTTTCTTTTTTTTCTTTTCTTTTTTTTACAAATCGTTTATTTATTTTTAGTTTTCAATATTCATTTGCACAAGATTTTGAGTCACAAATCTTTCTCTCCATCTTTCCCCTTCCCCCACCCTTTCTCCCAATCTGTTCTCCCTTATATCCTCCCTCATTATTCTCCCTAACTTTCTAATAGGATAAGATGTATTTCTATACCTCAGTGCCTGTATATCTTATTTCCCAGGTGCATGTAGAAAGCAAATTTTTTTAAACATTTGTTTTTAAAATTCTGAGTCCCAGATTTTTTCCTTTCTTCCCTCCTCACCCACCCCCATTGGGAAGATAAGCAAGTCAATATAGGTTGTACATATGTAGTTATGTAAAACATTTCCATAGTAGTTGCATTGTGAAAGACTAACTATAATTCCCTCTACCCAATCCCTCCCATACTTATTGTATCTTCTCTTTTGACCCTGTCCCTTTTAAAAAGGTTTTACTTCTAACCACCCTATCCCCCAATCTGCCCTCCCTTCTATCATTCCCCTGATTATCCCCTCCCCTACTATTTTCCTGTAAGGTAAGATACCTAAATGAGTGTATATGATATTCCTCCCTTAAGCCAAATTCAATGACAGCAAGGTTAACCCATTCCCTTTCATCTTTCTGTTCTTCCCCTCCACTGTAACAGTTTTCTCTTGCCTCTTTTATATGAGATAATTTATCCTAATCTATCTCTCCCTTTCTCCTTCTCCAAATATATTCCTCTCTCAACTCTTAATTTTATTTAGATATCATCCATTCATATTCAACTCATCCTGTGCCCTCTGTCTATATATACGTGTGTATATATATATATATATACATATATGTATGTACACATACATTTATACACATATATACATATATGTATATACATGTATATGTATACAGGTATATATAAATATATATATGTATGTGTGTGTATATATATATATATATATATGTATATATATATTCACTTCAACTATCCTTACACTGAGAAAAGTCTTATGAGTAACAATGATCATTTTTCCATGTAGAAATATAAATAGTTCAACTTTAATTCCTTATAATTTTTTTCCTGTTCACTTTCTCATGCCTCTCCTGCTTCTTATATTGGAAAGTCAAATTTTCTGTTTGGCTAAGGCTTTTTTCATCAAGAATGCTCAAAAATCCTCTATTTCACTGAATGACCATATTTTTCCCTGCAGCATTATACTCAATTTTGCTGGGTAGGTGCTTCTTGGATTTAGTCCTAACTCCTTTGATCTTTGGAATATCATATTCCAAGCCCTTCAATCCCTTTATGCAGAAGCTGCTAGGTCTTGTGTTATCCTGATTGTGTTTCCACAATACTCAAATTATTTCTTCCTGACCACTTGCAGTATTTTCTCCTTGACCTGGGATCTCTGGAATTTGGTTATAATATTCCTAGGGATTTTCTGTTTGGGATCTTTTTCTAGATGCGATTGATGAATTCTTTCAATTTCTATTTTGCTCTCTGGTTCTAGAATATCAGGGCAATTTTCCTTGATAACTTCTTGAAGGATTATTTATAGGCTCTTTTTTTGATCATGGCTTTCAGGTAGTCCACTAATTTTGAAATTATCTCTCCTGGATTTATTTTCCAGGTCAGTGGTTTTTCCAATGAGATATTTCACATTGCCTTCTAATTTTTCATTTATTTGGATCTATTTTATAGTATTTTGATTTCTCCTAAAGTCATTAGCTTGCAATTGCTCCAATCTAATTTTGAAGGAATTATTCTCTTCAGTAAGTTTTTGAAATTCCTTTTACATCTGGCAAATTTGGCTTTTTAAGTCATTTTTCTCCTCATTGGCTTTTTGGGCCTCTTTTGCCATTTGGGTTTTTCTATTTTTTAAGATGTTATTTTCTTCAGTATTTCTTTGGGTCTCCTTTAGCAGGCTGTTGACTTGCTTTTCATGATTTTCTTGCATCATTTTCATTTCTCTTCCCAATTTTTCCTCCACTTCTCTTACTTGATTTTCAAAATCGTTATTGATCTCCTTCATAGCCTGTAATGAGTTTATATTTTTCTTGGAAGCTTTTGATGCAGGAGTTCTGACTTTGATATGGTCTTCCCACTCCATGCTTTGATCCTTTTTATCCCCCCCCCAAAAAAAAGGATTCTATGGTCTGTTTGTGCTTCCTCTGCTTGCTCATATTTCCAGCCTATTACTTGACTTTTGAGCTCTTTGCCAGGGTAGAACTCTGCTTCCAGATTGCAGAGAGCTATGTCCCAAATTGCTGGAGTTTTTGCAGCTGCCAGAGGTATTAGGAGAGTGCCCTCACTGCAGCCCCCATGAATTCTGGCACACTGGCCACCCACCTCAGGACCACTACCCAGGACCATGATCCAAATCCAAGTAGGTTAAAGCAAGAGTGATTACCCTCTGAATGGCTGCTTGGTCCTGCTATGTTCTGCAGGCCAGGAGCTGCTGAGGCAGCCTTGGCAGACTTTGGAGCTGCCACACCTCTGCCAGTTCTCACCTGAGGGGCAGGGGCAGGACCACACTCTTCTCCACCTAGTACCAACAGAGTTCCAGATTGACTGTTTATGTTCTCTTTGGTGTTTATGGGTTGAGAAGTGTGGAAACTACCACAGCTGGTGGTGGTTCATTCTCCTCAAGTCTTCTCTGGGTGATGCTGGTTGGGGCTGCCCTGAGGCTGGAACCACATGGCTCATGGGGGACTGAGCTCAGTTCCCAGTGTGGTGTGATAGACCTTTCCTGTTGTCCTTCAGGGCTGCCTTCAGCAGAATATTTGTTCTTTCTGTCACTTTGTGAATTCTGTAGCTCTAAAATTTGTTCAGTCATTTTTTTTTACATGTATTGGAGGTGGTAGGAACTGGAGCCATGTGGAAGTCCTCTTTCTACTCTGCCATCTTGGCTTTACCCCCGGCCAGGTTCTTTTCTTTTCTTTTTTTAAAACTTATGTCTATTTTTGGTTTACATCATTCATTTCCATGAGATTTTGGTTTACAAATTTTACCCCCATCTTTCCCCTATCCACCACCCCAAAGTAGTGATCCCATTGTATACCCCTTCCCCAATCAGCTCTCTCCTATATCCTCCCTCTGACTTTCCAGTAGGGCAAGATGGCTCTCCCTACCCCAGTACCTGTATATTTCCCTCCTTTGTATTCTACCCCCCACTTGTTCTATTCTTTACTTTGTCCCTGTCCCTTTACAAAAGTGTGTGCTTCTAACAACCCTCCCCTCCAACCTGCCCTCTCCTCCATCCTCCTCCCTCTCATCCCCTTCCCCCTTACTCTCCTGTAAGCCAAGATACCCAATTTAGAGTGTATATCATTCCTTCCCTAAGCCAACTTCAGTGATAGTAAGGTTCACCCATTTCCTTTGGCCTTCCTGTTCTTCCCCTCTATTGTAATAATTATTCCTTGCCTCTTCTATATGAGAGGATTTACCATGGTCTGTCTCTCCCTGTCTCCTCTCATACTATTCCTCTCCCACCTCTCAATTTCATCTTTTAAAATATTATCGCATCCTATGCAATTGATCCTGTACCCTCTGTCTATGTACACCTATAGACACTCACATATGTATTCGTATGTATATATACCCTCCCATATAGACATATGTGTATGTTATGTGTATATATATATACATATATATATATATATATATATATATATACACACATTTATATTCCCTTCAACTATCCTCATATTGAGAAAAGTTTCATAAGTTACAATTATTGTTTTTCCATATTGGCATGTAAATAGTTCAACTTTGATAAGTTCCTTATGAATTCTTTTCCATGTTTACCTTTTCATGCTTCTTGTATTTGAATGTCAAATTTTCTTTTCAGTTCTGGTCTTTTCAGCAAGAATGTTTGAAACTCCTCCACCTCACCAAATGACCGTATTTTCCCCTGAAACACTATACTCAATTTTTCTTGGTAGATGATTCTTGGTTTTAATCCTAGCTCCCTTGATCTCTGGAATATCATGTTCCAGGCCCTTTGATCCCTTAATATAGAAGCTGCTATATCCTGGATTACCCTGATTGTGTTTCCACAGTATTCAAATTGTTTCTTCTTGGCAGCTTGTAACATTTCCTCCTTGATATGGGAACTCTGGAATCGGCCAGGTTATTTTCAATAACATACCCATAATAGTGACTCACTAAGTATTGGCCATGTTCAGTTTCATAGGCTTGCTATAAAGATATTTTTATGTATCAGGAGGTATGTATAGAGGTTAGAGTGAAGATTACAAGTCCATGTCTAGTCCTCACCCCCACAACCTTCCCCACATATTGTAAACACATTTTGGAGAATCATGTGAAATATCTTCTTGGTAGATCTAGGGATTAGTGAAGAACTCCCAGAGAATAAGAGGAGATATACTAGAGTAAATGTATAAAACATTATTAACAATACCTAATATTTAACACTTTAATTTTTGCAAAACAAAGATTTTTGTATATTATTTCATTTTATCTCTATTATCTTTAAATATATTATCTCATTCTGTCATTACAACAACTCTATGAGGTAGGTGATATCATTATCTCCATTTTACAGAGGAGAAAATCGACATAGAGAAGTGATGTGAGTTGCCCAGGATTACACAATTAATAAATGTCTGAGGCAAGATTTAAACTCAGGTCATCCCAAATTTATCCTGCAAATAGATGCTATATGTTATATGTCAAAGATTATGGACAACACATGCCCCCTCCCAACTATTTACAGATTAGGTTCTCTAGGATCTTAAACTAGACAACCAGAAAGTACAAAAGTCATTGAGATGAATTAATGATCCAATTATTTATATATAATTTAAAACAGTAAGCACAAGATTTTTCATTTTGCTCTTGGGTGAATTGGTGGCCTCCTGCCCAACAGCAATGGAATCAAAGATAACATGAATATAATCTGAAGTCAGAAGAAGGTTAAAAAAGGTCATTTGGAGTACAACACACAGAACATAATGAAGGGATGTGTTTCAAAACAATGACATTAATACAGGAAAAATCAGCCATTGTGTGAACTGATACAACCATTCTGGAGAGCAATCTGGAACTATGCCCAAAGGGCTATAAATAATTGCATACCCTTTGACCCAATAATACCAATTCTGGGGTTGTACCCCAAAGAAAACATAGAAGTGGGAGGAAGACCCATATGCACAAATCTATTCATTGCAGCTCTCTTTGTGGTAGCAAAAAACTGGAAATTAAGGGGATGCCTATCAATTGGGGAATGGCTAAACAAGTTGTGGTATATGAATGTAATGGAATACTATTGTGCTATAAGAAATGGAGAGGAGACAGTCTTCATATTCACCTGGAGAGCCTTATACAAACTGATGCTAAGTTAGAAGAGTAGAACCAGGAAGAATTTATACACAATCACAGACACATCATATGTGTGACGACCAACTTTGATAAACTGGACTCTTCTCAGCAACACACAGATATAAGACAACTCTACAAGTCCCAGGATGGAAGGAGATGTCTACATTCAGAAAAAAGATCTAGAAAAAACAGAGTTTAAATGGAGACTGAAGCAATCTACATGCTGTAGTTTTTTTTCATGTTTGCTTCTCTTTCTTTTTTCCCATTGTTCACTTCATTGGTTACAACCGTTCTATACAACTAGACTAATGTTCAGTTTGAAAGTATTTGCAGATTCAATACTTGATTGCATGCTGCTGTGGGGGAGGGGGCAAAGAGGGAGGGAAGAAAATTTGAAACTCAAGAGATTATGGGACTGAATCTTGTAAACTAAAAGTAAATAAATCAAATATAAAAAAAGAAAAATCAGCCATTGTAAAATTTTGCAGGCTGTGTGTGTGTGTGTGTGTGTGTGTGTGTGTGTGTGTGTGTGTGTGTGAGATGGTAAAATACCTGCTTTCCAGTGAAAAGTGAAAGCTCCTAGTAGCCAGTAAGAAACAAAGGATATAACTTGAAATTTGCTTGGGGTCCCCAAAGGCCTTGTTCCAAATGTGAGTAAATAGTTACCTCTTTAAATGTTTTAACTTTAATGTGCTTAGTGCTCATCTAGTCCAAGTCAGTCATCAGACAGAGGCAGAGGAGGACAGTACCCAATATTAGAAGAATACCTATGTCCTACTACCTTATCTCTCTGTCTACTACCTGGCATATAGGTCATTGTTCCTTCCACTATGCCATGCTCCCTCTAGTGACCAGGTGCTAAAGTTTGCTGAGGGACAGTTATGCATTAATTGATTTGGGTCATTTGGAAGGCTAGATCAGGAAAATGATCCTCATTATGCTTTGGCTCACTACAGAAAGCTAGACTTGGGGTCCAATCCTAGCTCTAACACCTCAGAACCTTTTTTCTTTTTCTTTTTTAAGTTTGTTTCATCAAGTCTTTAAGACATTTTGTTTCAGTAACAACAACAATTATATTTATATAAGATATCCCCAAAATCCCTAGGCCTTCAAGGAAACAAGTAGGTGGCACTTTGGATAGAGTGCTAGAGTTGGAGTCAGGAAGATCTGAATTCAAATCCTGCCTTGGATGTTTATTTAGTTGTGTGACATAGGCAAATCACTTACTTAATTGTTCTTTGTCTTGCTTTCCTCATAGTATAAAGTATTATCCACTGTCCAGGATTGTTGTGAAGATTAAATGATTAAATGAGATGACATATGTAAAGCATCTTGCAAGTTCTGTGTGTGTGTGTGTGTGTGTGTGTGTGTAAGCACTGTGCAAATGCTACCTTCTTTTATCATTGAGAGCTTGAAGGTTTATAATACAATTTACATATGCCAGCCAAATTTCTACAGACTGTAGCCTTCCTGTCTGGGAAATTGGGAGGGGTTACCCTTGCCTGGGAGGCAACTTTGATAAACAATCATAAGAGAAGGGATTTAAAGTTGGAAGGAATCCCAGAGACCACCTAGTCCAACCCTCTCATTTTACAGATTTTACAAAGGAAGCTCAAGATGGAGAAGTTATTCGCTCAAGGTCACTCAGGTAGCAATTATCAGAGGCAGAATCTGAATATAAAGTCTCTGACTCTAAATTCAATGCATTAAAAACAATAGTACTTTATTTTCCCCCAATTATATGTAAAAATAATTTTTAACATTTGTTTTTAAAACTTTGAATTCCATATTCTCTCTCTCTCCCTCCTCACCTCTCTCATTGAGAAGGCAAACAATTTAATATATGTTATACATGTGCAGTCATGCAAAAGATGTTTCCATAGTAGTCATATTGTGAAAGAAAATGTAAACATCCCCCAAAAAATCATCAAGAAAAATAAAGATATGTGTTTGTGTATGTGTATGTATACAAACAGAGAGAAACAGGTCCTTTTCCTTTTTTTAAAATCTCTTTTTGGATATAGACCTAGAAGTAGTATTACTAGATCAAAGGGTATGAAAGGGTATCAAAGCTGTTATAATGCTTTGGGCATAGTTCCAAATTGCCCCATGGAATTATTGAATCAGTTCACAGCTCCACCAACAGTGCATTAATATCCCTTTTCCCCCCATATCCCCTGCAACATTTGTCATTTTCCTTTTCTGTCTTCTTAGCAAATCTAATAGGTATGAGATAGTACCTCAGAATTGTTTTAACCTGGTAGAGCCAAGATGGTGGAGTAGAAACAGTTCTGCACAGCTCTGGCTTCCACCTCTTCCAATACATGTAAAAATGACTCTAAATAAACTTTAGAGCTACAGAACCCACAAAGTGACAGAGAGAAACAAATCTCCCCCTGAAGGAAGCCTGGCAGGCCAGCAAGAAGGGTCCATTACAGCACTCTGGGAGCTGAGCCCAGCCCTGTGTGAGCCCACAGTTTTAGCCCTAGGGTGGCCCTGACCGGGTTTGACTGGAGCAGACTTTGGGAGAGTAGATCACCAGCAGCTGTAGCAATTTCTAGATTTCTCAATCCACAAATGCCAAAGACAATGTAAAAGGTCAGTGTGGAACTTTGTTCAAACAGGGGGAGCACAGTCTGGCTGCTATCCCCAGAGCGAGAAGAAAATTGCCTTGATAGTCTAGAAACAGAGAGCAAAATAGAAATTGAAAGAATTCACCTATCACCTCTGGAAAAAGTTTCCCCAAAAGAAAACTCCCAGGAATATTATAACCAAATTCCAAAGTTCCCAAGTCAAGGAGAAAATACTGCAAGCAATCAGGAAGAAACAATTTGAGTATCGTGGAAACACAGTCAGGATAACACAAGACCTAGCAGCTTCTACATAAAGGGATTGAAGGGCTTGGAATATGATATTCCAAAGGTCAAAGGAGCTAGGACTAAATCCAAGAATCACCTACCCAGCAACACTGAGTATAATGCTGCAGGGAAAAATATGGTCATTCAATGAAATAGAGGACTTTCAAGCATTCTTAATGAAAAAAACCTGACCTGA
>CM053581.1:172242863-172274698 GCA_028627135.1 Pseudochirops cupreus | reverse complement strand
TATACAAATATATGTATGTATATACATATGTATATATGTATGTATATGTACAAATATATGTATGTATATACATATATATATATATGTGTATATATACAAATATATGTATGTATAGGAGGATGTATGTGTATATAAATATGTATGTGAGTGTGGGCATTTGTATGTTCATGTATACATAGAGGGCACAGGATGAGTTAAAGATGAAGGGATGATATCTAAATAAAATTAAGATGTGAGAGAGGAACTTATTGGGAGAAGAAGAAAGGGAGGGATAGATTAGGATAAATTATCTCATAAAAAAGAGGTAAGAGAAAGTTGTTTCAGTGGAGGGGAAGAGCACAAATGTGAAAGGGAATGGGAAAACCTAATTCTCATTAAATTTGGCCTAAGGAGGGAATAACATGCTCACTCAATTGGGTATCTTACCCTACAGGAAAATAAGGGGGGTAGGAAATAAGAGGGTGGATGATAGAAGGGAGGGCAGATTGGGGGATAGGGTAGTTAGAAGCAAAATTTTTTGAGAAGGGATAAGATCAAAGGATGAAGTGGAATAAATGTGGGGGGGGTTTACTAGTAATTAATTTAAATTTGAAGACCCCTTTTTGTATTGGCAAGTAAGCAGGTACTTAGCACCTTGTTTCAAGTTAAGCAAAGGTATCAATACTTAACACTTAGTAATTGATCAAGCCTCTGTTGGTGAAACAGAAGGTATGAACTCCTGTCTCCTGTTGCTAATATAACAGGAAGGGCTTGGCTGAAACAGGAAGCTAATTCTGTGTGTATATAAGAAAAACCCCAGAGAGGCATAGTCAGAATTTCTTGGGACAATAATCTGGTGGCAGAAGCTGAATTTCCTGAGAATTTGTGGTGCCTTCTTCTGAAGAGGAGCCCAGAAGACTGAAAAGGAGCCTAGGAAGCAGGAGGCCAGGAGGCCAGGAAGCCAAGAGCCCTGCTTTCTCACCCCCCTCTCCTCCCCAGGCTGAATAAGGTGATTCTGAGTTTTTGAAGGAGCTGCAGAAGACTGAAGAAGCATGACCAGAACACTAGGACTGTCTGTTTGTAGCTTGGCTGAGACTTGAATTCCCAAGAACAGAAATTGTGAAGGATTTGAGGTGAACTGGACCCTGTGAACTTCAGTGTGGAGTAGGACCTGTATGGAGAACTGGACAAGAACCTGGGAGCTGTTTGCCTTTGAGCCCAGGTGACAGTTTGGTGAATCCAGGTAAGATCTGGGATCATGGAAGGGGACCTAGGAAATCTGAGAAACCACCCTGAGTCAAGCTGAAAGAAGACTTCACTTGGATACTGAGTACTGACTGAGGAATTATAAATTTACTAGTGACCTAAGGGTGGAGGGCCTGTGTATTTTCTAATGATTGTACTTAGTGATTGATTGCTGAATAAGTGACTGATTGAGTTAATTTGGTTGTCCCACGAGTGGAAGACTTTGACTATTGTACTTTGAGATGACTGAATGACAGAATAAGGAGGCAATCTTCCTTAGGGATACCAGATGACTGTTCTTCCTTCAAAACTTTGTGGCCAGTATGGTGGAAACTATGTGGCCATTTTAATGATAAGCTGTTGTAAATACTATATTGTGATTTTCTGTGATAGGTTGTAATGTTGTGAATGCTGCACCTTGATTTTCTGTGAATGTTTTGCTTTGCTTTGCTATAGAATAAATAGTGTTTACTATACTCTGTAATGAGAACCTTAAAAGCTGGTCACAGCAGCATCCTTCTGGAAAGCTGCTTGTGCATGACATTACAGTGGGATGGGATGGAGGGAAAGATAGTCTTCTACACTGTAACTACCATGGAAATTATTTGGGTAACTACACATGTATAATCTGTGTTGAATTGCTTGTCTTCCCAGTGGGGGTGGGTGAGGAGAGAAGAAGGGAAGAAAATCTGGAATTCAAAGTTTTCAAAACAAATGTTTAAAAATTGTTTTTTTTTACATGCAACTGGGAAATAGGATAGACAGTACTGGGGTATATGAACCCTTCTTGTCCTACTAGAAAGCTAGGGGGGTGAAGAGGCAGGATAGAAGAGAGAAGAGATTGGGGGAAGGGGTATTCAGTAGGCTTGCTATTTTGGGGTGGGGGTAGGGGAAAGATGGGAGAGAAAAATTGTGACTCAAAATCTTGTTGAAATGAACGTTGAAAACTAAAAATAAACAAATTAATAAAGAATATTCCTCTCGGGGGAAAAATGAATTGTTTTAACCTTCATTTCTCCAATCAATAGTGATTTAGAGCATTTTTCATATGGCTATAGATAGCTTTGATTACTTCATCTGAAAACTATTCATGTCTTTTGATCATTTATCAATTAGGGTATGGCTCTTATTTATATACATTTGACTCAGGTCTCTATGTGCTTGAGAAATAAGACTTTTATAAAAAAAAAACTTGCTTCAAAATTTTCCCAAGTTACTATTGCTAACTGTATTTCTTTCCATCCTATCCTCTCCCCCCCATTTACTTTATTCTTTATCCTTTCACCCTGTCTCTGTTCAAAAGTGTTTTGCTTCTGACTTCCAGCTCCCCCAATCTGCCCTGCCTTGTATCACTCTACCCCTACTTTCCTGTAGGGCAAGCTAGATTTCTACACTCAATTGAGTATGCATGTTATTCCCTTTTTGAGTCAATTCTGATAAGAGTAAGATTTACTCACTACCACCCCACCTTTTCTGTCTTTCCCTCTGCTATCAAAGCTTGTTTATTTCCCTTTAATTTTTCCTTTTATTTTTCAGACAATTTATCCCAGTTTACCTCTCCCTTTCTATTTCTTCCAGTTCATTCTTTTCTCACCCCTTAATTTTATTTTTTTAGATATTACATCTTTATATACAACTAAGACCTATGCCCTTTGTGTGTATGTATATGTGTGTGCATGTATTCTTTCTAACTGTCTCAATAATGAGAAAGCTCTTATGAGTTACAAATATCATCCTTCCAAGTAAGAATATAAACAGTTTAACCTTATTAAATCCCTTATGATTTCCCTTTCCTATTTTCCTTTTTATACTTCTTTTGAGTCTTGTATTTGAAAGTCAGATTTTTCTGTTCAGCTCTGGTCTTTTCATAAACAATGCTTAAAAGTCTTCTATCTCACTGATTGTCCATTTTTTCCCCTGAAGGATTATACTCAGTTTTGCTGCATAGGAGATTATTTGTTATACTACTAGCTCCTTTGCTCGCCAGAAAATCATATTCCAAGTCTTCCATGCCTTTAAAGTAGAAGTGTTTAAATCTTGTGCTATCCTGACTGTGCCTCCAGAATCTCTTCTCTTTAGCTGTAAAATGATTTCTCTAGAATTTATGTCACAAATTTGTGAAAAATCAAATAAGAAAATTCTGTGTAAATTCTAGCTATCATTACTACCGTGCTTCTGCTTCTGTCTGTAAAATGAGAATACATTGTCCTCTACCTCACAAAGGGTATTATAAAAATAAACAAAAGGATCATTTAAAAAATGAGCTACTTTAGAAAAAAAGGGAGAAGTACAGGAAAGAAAATAATTTTGCTAAATCAAAATTTTCTTTCACTGAGAAGCAAATCAAAATGTTAGCGAAAGCAAAATTGGTAATAATTTCTCAGACTGAAAGCTTACCTCCTAAATTTTCAAACTAGAATTGATCTTTAAATGGAATGTAATTATGACCTGCTGAATGATAGGATTTAAAATGGCAACACTGACAGGAGTCTGTGTCACCCTGCAAAAATGGTTCCATGAGAGGCCGAGCTCAACATGTTGGGCATCATCAGTGTCTCATCACTCCAAGTTCATTTGGCAGTAATTTTAATCAGGATGGCCATATTGAATCCCTTCAGCCTCCATATGGATGGCACATGCATTTCTAAAGCTGTTACATGGTAATTTAGCATTTACTGTATTAAGTGCTATGTAATGGACATTGAAAGTCTCCATCAGGCAGTGTTTAATAAAGCCAAACCTTTCCAAATTAATCTTCTGTCAAAATACAGAATTCAAGATGTGTTCTGAATCCTCCAAAGAAGTTATTACATTGTTGGGAGAAGCCTGAGTTATATATTTGCTCCCTACAGCCTCCCTTCTACATTTTTAGGCAAGAAAACTGTATAGAGAACACAGACAATGAAACAGATGTTGAGTTTTGTTCTCTTTATAGCCTAAAATTGTCTGCAAATACATTAATCTTGGTCTAAAAATATTAAAGAAGATTTTCTTGGAACATCAACACTAAATTTAATACATGGCATGCCGTCAATAGATTTATCTTCTTTTCCTTTTGGTTCAGCATGGTAGTGCTGAAAAATAAATTTACCCTTTATCCTTGGGGAAGACTATTTTTAGAACAAACAAATCATTATTTCTGGACAATCAAAAGATCAAAGGCTTACAAACCTTTGTTGAAAAGTGAAGAAAACATTCTTCATAAAATATGATGGTGAAGGTTTTTTTTTTCCTTTGAAGAAAATTGTTTAAGGACACAACACAGATTGAAGTCAGACATTCATCATTTCCAAAGATGTTGCTTCAAGTAACATGTCCTTTGCTGTCTGACCATCACTTTAGTTTTAAAAATTTCTTCTCCCTCCTGTATCTTTCCAACTACTTCATGATCAACTCTCCCCTCTCGCCTTCCCCTGCCCCAGCCTGTGCTGAATAAAAGTCCCCTCCCCACAAATAAAATATTCCTCCAAGCTCATTTCCCTGTTATATCAGTTTAATTAAACCATTATTTCCCTACAGTTTAAAAGTGTGTATATGTATTATATATATATATATGTATATATATATATACACACACACACATATATACATATACACAAACATGTGCGTACACACATAACACATATATATGCACATATATACACATGTATATGCATAGATATATATGGATGTATACATACACACATGTATGTATATATGTGTGTGTATGTGTATAAAAGACTAATGGGGACCAGAAAAGGAGAGGGGAAAAATGTGTCATTTATTTAAAAATATATTTCCTATAGAGAGCATTCAGGAATTTAATTAATTACACTAAACCTTACAATGAACAATCAAGCTGTTTTTTAATATCAATGAACACAATGCTGGGTGAGAGACTTTTAAAAATTTACAGCAACTTACATAAAAAAAATTAACTCAGTGAAAGAAAGGAAGATTTACAGTGGGAGGGTTTGCTGCTGACTTTTTAATAGGATTAATAATTCAATGACAGAATTTATTATTTATAGAATTAATTGTAGTTTCTAGGGCAAGTGACAAGGTTAACACCAAATTTTCTGACCTTGAAATAAAATGTCCCAGGCTTCTTTTAGCTCCTGTAATTTACAGTAGAAATTATGGCTTCTTAGAGGCAGCTCAGGCTAGTGGATATGGTATCCAGAAGACTTGGGTTCAAGGTTTTTAATTGTAACCTATACAATAAGACCCCAGGCTCATCATTTAATCTCTATGTGCTCCAGGCAACTGCTGAAGACTATAAGGTACAGATACATATATTCATTCATTCATTCATTCATTCACTCAAGTATTTATTAAGCAGCTACTTTGGAACTGGCGTTATATTTGATGTTGGAGATATAAAGGCAAAATTGAATTATATTTGCTACACATTAAATGGACTTTCTGTGTTGGGAATTCTTTATACTGATGAACTCAAAGTCTGGACAAATAAACAAGATGATTAGTTGCCATTTCTTTCCAAAGCCTGCAGCAGATAAATTAAGGATGACTGATTAGTTCTTGCCATTATCTGCTAATGCTGGAAACCTGTAGTAGTTGTTGTTGTTATATAGTCTGATTTACTCTTCCCTATCACTACTCCCAATAGGTACTACTTTTCCTGATTCCTTGTTTTGTATGTGCTACATGGTATCATTGTGATCCCCGTACTTAATGAAATCCAATAGTTCCCTTTTAGCACAGAGTTAAAGAATATTCTCCTGTACTTAGCTTTTAAAACCCTTCATAACACGGCCCCAACCTATCTTTCCAGACTCCTTCTACATCACTCTGACTCCCTAGCTGTGTGACTTAGCTAAAATGGCCTTCTGTCTATTGCGGCAACTCAGCACTCCCTCTCCAATCCTTACACCTTGCACTGGCCATTGACCATGCCTAGAATGCAATGATTGCCTTCTCACCTTGCCATCTTACAGTTCCCCTCTTCCTTTAAGATGTAACTCAAGCACCATCTTTTAAAAGAAGCCTTTCTAGATACCCCCAACTGCTAGTATCCTTCCTCTCAAATTACCTTTTAATTTCTATGTATTTGTTTTCCCCCACTTTTTCTTTCTTCTGTATATATTTGTTTATGTACAACACTGTCTCTCCCATCAGAATGTAATCTTCTTGTGACCAAGGATTGATTAATTCTTTGAACTTGTATCCCAAGGATCTACCGCAATGCCTGGTATGTAGTAGGTGCTTAATAAATACTTATTGATGGATTGGTTGAAAGGAACTTCAGTGATCATCCAGTCCATTTCCATCGCTTTACAAATAAGAAATTGGGGCCCAGAAATGTTAAGTGTTTTGCTCAAGGTCACACAGCGAGTAATGGAATTTAGATTTGAACCAAGTTAATCCCACTCCTCAGTCAATAATCATTTTAATATACAGTGCTGACTGTTGGCTTGATATGCTCCTTTGAATTTAGAGACAGCAAGCAACACATTGATTCATTGGTCCTTTTCCCAATAATACCCCCTCTAATGATGGCAGAGGATTTCCTTATCTCAGTGTAAATAGGCATTAATTTAGGACTGTATTACTGTCACAAATGTTCTCACTTCCCACAAAATAAAAGGTTATGTCTTTGGTAGCTGAAGTATAATCTTATTTTCACCAACTCTTATCAAGTCTATACTGATCAACCATATTCGGTAGATACAGGGAAAGTGTACTGATTCTGAAATCAGATGACCTGAATTCAAATCTTACCCCTGTTAATTATCATTTGTCTGACCTTGGGCAAGTCTTTGCACTTCCATGACCCTCAGTATCCTTGTGTAAAAAGAAAGCATTAGGCTGCTTGCCTTTAGGCCATTTCTAGTTCTAGAATTTTTCCATGTCTAGATATGTATTCCCTCCATTCCCTAAGACAGGGGCACTTGGCTCCAAAATATCTGAGCCCATCCTGGCATTTATATGGGGTGGTTGTCCTAATTTTCCAGGCTCTTCTATCTCCTCTTTAAGCAGGCAGAACCCTGGACTGATAGTCTGTGATTCCAATTCTTTCCACCATCCTAGTTT
The DNA here is from genome assembly GCA_028627135.1 of Pseudochirops cupreus. Classification (NCBI taxonomy): domain Eukaryota; kingdom Metazoa; phylum Chordata; class Mammalia; order Diprotodontia; family Pseudocheiridae; genus Pseudochirops; species Pseudochirops cupreus. The sequence continues at coordinate 172,267,441 of CM053581.1, read as the reverse complement.
CTAGTCAGCCAGGTGCTCAGGACTCTACATAAATCCCTTCTGGCCACCAAGGTAGGAACATATTTGAGGGCCCAGAGGAGAGTTAATATGCCTTCCTGAGCATTCAATTTACTTTTAATTTGACTATAGCACTGGTGAGAAAAGAGTCCCTGAACCATCAGCATATATTTGTTTTCCATTATTCCTTAGTGTAAGTATTATAAGGTTCTTTCCCAATGGGATCGCACTGTAAATACATGACTCTTTGCAGGTGGTATCAATACCACCATTGCTAAGCCAAATGCTAAGTAGCTTCAATTTTTTTTTTCTAAAAAGAAGCTTTGCATGTCATCAGTCAGTGACCAGATAAGCTCTACTTGTTAACAGGATGTCCAGATTTCCTTCCCACCAAATCTCATGGGCTTCCTTTCTGAGGATCCAAGAAAAGAAGTAGTTGCCTAGAAACATTGAAACTCTGAGATAAACAGGTCAATTAAGTTCCATTTGACAAGCATTTGCTAAATAGTTCATGTATAGCAGGCAATGGCGAGACAAAGGTGAGAATGAACTTTTTCCTTCCTTTAGATTTACTGGTGGATGCAACGTGTACATACAAAAATAAATATAGGTAACTTAAAGAGGAAGAGAGTAGACAACTAGGAATAAGTAAATGTTTGTAATGAGAGGGCATCTAACCTGAATTTTCAAGGGAGTTAAGAATTCTAAGAGGCAGAGGTAAGGAAATAGTGTATCCTAGGCATGGGAAACCATCTTTGGGAAGATGTAGACATGGCATCCCAAGTTTAATGAACTCCTGGTCACACATTCTGACTGGAATGTATAATGTATGAAATGAAAAAAAATTGAAATAAATATAGCCAGAGTGGATTGACTGGAGTTCTTCCCTTGGACCAAGGCCTGTACTTAGGCTCTTTTTGGTGGGTTATGTTCTCTGGTCATCTACTAAAGAACATGTATGACTCCTGGATATCCCTTGGTAATTATGACTGGGTGGGTAGTGGTAAAGATGTTAGTTTTCTGAGCCATATCCCGGAAAAGTTATCCTCTCAGTAGACTGGCTCCCTCTCTCTGTCTCTCTGTCTCTGTCTCTGTCTCTCTGCCTCTCTCTGTCTCTCTCTCTCTTTCTCTCTCTCTTTTCCCTTTCTGCCTCAATATTTCTCTGTAGATATAGGGAAAAAGTACTGATTCTGAAATCAGCACTCATTATCTCTAGATACTGGAGATGGATATCTCAATATGTAGAGAGAAAGATGGATAGATATAGGAGTGAGACAAGCTGCTTCTTTTGAGGAATCCACTTGGGACTTATACAAGACTCTCATGAACTTCTAATGAGGGGTTGGGGGTAGATTTACCTTACCATCCTCACCCTTATCATAGTGGCCATGGTGACTAAGAGTCTAACAGTGAAAACTTGTTTCATAGATGACCTTGGACCTGGACCTCAAGATACTGTCTCTTCTGCTTTGTATTAGTTGGCAAATACTTTTAGCAAATGCATATCTCTTTGTTTTATACCTCAATTTATTTTAATAATATTAAGACCATAACACAAAATTATCTCTGCTGTTACATCTTTCAGAGAATTTCATATCATTCTGACTGAATCATGTAACATACCTTGTTGGAGCAGAGCCTCTAAGATATTAAAAACTTGTTCTCCTCAAGTAAAAGCCATTTTGTGTTCCAAAAATAATAAGCACAATGGAATCTTGTGTTCTCTGTACCTCTTATTCAATTGTATGGCTATAAAATGTGGTTCACTGAAAAATTTTATTTGTGAATGCCTGTGTGTAGTCTTCTAATGCAGAATGCATTAGTCTTCATCCAGAATGCACTGCATACATATATAGATTAGCTTCATTAAATCTCTGTAGTGATGAGAAAATAGTCACCATGTGGTAGTTATTGACTTTGTCCTTCAATTTTTAAAAGTAAAAATGTATTTTCATAGGCATTTGATATCTCATCCATTTTCATGTTTCTTGAGAACTGATCCCGTATTGCCATCAAAACTAGATCACCCCCATTATAGATCTCTACTGGATTGGCATCAAGTCTAGCTGCTTTTATCATCTTTATTTTCTTTGGAGCTATATCTACTTCCTTATGCAACACTGAGAGAATTGTGATGTTAAAATCTGAATGTGGTATGTCCACTATTACTGATGGAGAAAAATAACTTTTTGTACCTATTTTTGCAGATCTTTTCCCTTTTTCATCTATTTATTTTCTTTCCCATTTCACTCTTAATTTTTCTCTTGATGATCCATCTTAATCATTTTCCCCAAACTTTCTGTAAGCTTATATTTTTGTTTGTTTGTTTTTTCCCCTCTACTGTATATGTTGTAATGGGAATCCCTTTCAAATATGAGTTAGACTAGAGGACTGCTGTTACCTCTTCAAATTCTCAAAATTCTGTGATTTTGTAATTTCTTACTATTCTATAAGATAATACTGTTCATATTATTTTACTATCCTCATTTTGACATTCTACATGAATTTATATTTTGAACCAGTATTATCTTTAGCTACCATATCTTATTGTTTGAGGATATGCTCAAATATCTGCTGGTTAATCTGGTTTCTAGACTCTTTCATCTCTTCTCTGTGGTAATTGACTCATATCAATTAAATGTTACTTAGATTGTGTCAATTTTGTTTTATTCAAGTCCCATTTTCCAATGTCACTAGCTTATTCAAATAGGTCTGTGTGATATTTTTAAATTGCCTGTCATATCTCATTTTTATTCTTCCTTCTAATTGGTACTAATATAACATTTTCTTTAATACATTGATTGATTACACAAAGAGAACAAAAATAACTAGTCATTTTTTGTCTATTAGAATAAAGCAATTTCACATTTTTGTTACGTTGTTACTTGCCATGTCCAGTATTTCCTGATTCATTGGCCTCTACTATTCCCAGTCATTCATGAAAGTCATTGAATATTAGAGTATATGTTGATTTAATTAGGCTCATTTTTAAATCAAATTTGACATGAAATTTCCATATCTCTTGATCTTATGTAACAGATAATAGTATATAAAATGTAATTTTCTTCTCAATGGTATTTTTGTTGTTATCTTTTAAAAAGGGTCCTCCAAAACTCTGTGATTTGGGATGAACAAGTATGCAGTGAAATTATGTTTCTTATTTACTTTGCATATAGAATAAAACCAACTTTACAAATTATTTTCCTTTCCCAGGAGAATCTTTTAATCATTCTTCCATTTAAAAGCAACTTCCTTTTGTGTTTCCATGCTGCTATTATTTTTATTAATAATTTATTTGTCTTACCTGCTATTCCTTTTATTCCCATTCTTGCCACTTTTCTCCTCTCCTGGGCATATGGCATGGTAGGAAAGACATGACCCTCACCTCACTTGTTCCTTATATTCCATTCAACTGCAGTAGGGGATTATTAAATGGCAGAGCCTTTTCAAGCCAAGAAGATAATGTTAGCTCTAGGAAGCTTCTTCAATAAAATTAACTACACTGAACCATGATTTATCTATGTGGATCTTCCCTCTCCCAGTGCAGATTCTAACACAGCTATGCTTTCTCATTCTCTCCTTCTCTTAGAATAGTGCCTAACACACAATAAATACTTATCAAATGCCCTGATTAATTGATTCATATTCCTGTCTCTGTTCTTTCATAAATCTATAGCCTATGGCCCAAAGTCAAAGTTATGGGTTTTCATGATCCAGGCTCAATTTAGAGTTTCTCAAAATCCACTCTTTTTTGGCTCATGACCCCATCTCGAATTTCCTCCAAGCACTTCCAAATTTCGCACAATTTGTCTCAAGCCACTTTCCTCTAGAAGTGCCAGAATATGTCTCAAGCTTATTGCTTTACAGAAAAGGCAAAAGAGGACTTAAAGGCCATATAAGCCTTCAGGTTGACTATATACATTGAACACAGGCCAGGCTTCATTTTACCTGACCAAAAACAAATATAACAAATCTATAAAATGAAAGGCCTCATATCATTCTCATGAACTAAAGATGACTTTCCTTTCCTTTCCCAGGGACCGCATTTCCCCAGGGATTTATATAGTCCTCCAGAAACATCAGAAGACGTTTGGGCTGTTTGTTTTGGGCTCTTTGCATGCATATACAAAGAGAAAACACTTAAGATAGTTAAAGTTTCAATCCTTCTCCCTTCAGTAAACTCCACCATCCTAGGTACCTATGTAGTCACCTTTAGACCATATAGTACTATCTATAATTGGCATATCACCAAGCACTCATCTATGGAAGAATCAGGCAGACTTTTCCAATGAGCCCCATATTCCTAGGAATCAAAAAAATTTCTCTGGATATAGAGTCCAATTCTCATTGTGAACTTCTTAACGAGGAATAACTTAAGATTGCTAGAGAATGGACTGCATTTTTTTCTCCAGATCTGCAATCTAAATAACTCAGATTACTAATGAATGGCAAGTTTTGGTTTCACTGCTTCTATTATGGCTCTGATCCTTTCTGCATCTAGTCTCTCATTCTAGCTTACTCTCCAAAATGTGCTGCTAAGGTACTAGGTCACAGCTTTGTACATAAACTTGCTTAGGAAGCTGACCTTTTACAAGAACTACTCTGCTGTTCTAACATTGCTATTCCATTGCTGAGGCTGGAGTTCCTGAAGCTTGTAACAGTAATGAGATTTGAAGTTCCTTTTGTATTGCTAAACTAAGAGGTACTTAGCACTTAATTCTAAGACAAAGTACTTATTGGGGTGTGCAAATGAAGACCTAGAAGAGTTTTTGTATCTCTATCACCTGTGCCAGTGGTTCTCAACCTGTGGGTCACGACCCCTTTGGGGGTCACCTAAGACCATTGGAAAACACATATTTCTGATGGTCTTAGGAAATGAGACACCGCTCCTCCATCTGTCTCCAGGTGGGTCCACCCACATGCAGATACTCCCACATACAAGTATTAAAGGGTCACGGCATGAGGAAGGTTGAGAGCCACTCACCTATGCTCAACAGAATACCCTCAGTGCTAACAGTTTTCCTCTGGGATATTTTAATATTTCATGAATAGCAAGCATAGCCATGTGGTATCCATATTTTCTTTCACTTTTGTAGCATTAAATGTCCACTATAATTTCTGGGCATATATGGCCTTGCTGGAGTATTTTATGTTACTTCTTACATCATTGTGGGCAATATGCTACAGTTTGTTTACACTGACTGTGCATCTTTCCATTGCCCTTTGGGTCACAGGCTCCTAGAGACCCCATATATGAACCTAGAGAACTCTATCTGAGCAGGAAACCCTCCTAGGACATACATGACAGGTATTTATCCAGGTATTTATCACTTAGATACCTCCAATAAAAAGACTCCTAGACCCTCCTAAGGCAGCCCATTCCCCCTTTTCACAATTCTAAAGGTTTTTATTGTTGTTCTTTTCTTCCTCATAGGTTCCTAAATCATTTCCTCTGCAACTTCAATTTGTTGTTTCTACTCTTAACCTGAGGGATCAGACAAAACAAGTTTAATCTCTCTTCCACATGATTGCCTTTAAAATACCTAAACATAACTGTCATGTCTCCTGTAAGTCTTCACTTTTCCAAGGTAATCACTCTTATTTCCTTAAACTGTGTGGTAGTCTCTAAGCTTACTATCAGTCAGGCCACCTTCCTCTGGACTCATTTAATCTTATTAATATCTTTCCCAAATGTTTCCCACCCCTCAAAGTGAACACAGCACTCCAGATGCAGTCTGATCAGAGGAAAGGAAAATAGAAAGTTCATCTCCCTTATTCTGGAAATTGTGCTTCTAAGTGTAGCCTAAGATCACATTAATTTATTTTGGATGCCAAGTCATTTCTTCTTCTTTATTCTTTCTCCTCCTCCTCCTTCTTCTTTCTCTTTTCTCCTTTTTTTCTTTCTTCTTTCTTTCTTCTTCTTTTACCATTCCACCAAAACCTCCAAATCATCTTCACACAAACACATCCAATGTATGTTTAATGCATTTGGGAATCTTACAATCAGAGAATTTCACTATCTACAATATAGATAAGAAGACTTAGAGGGGAAGTTCCTGGTCCAAATGACATAGTTAATTGTGCCAATGCTAGGTCGTGAAGCCAGGCTTCCTGATTCTGACTCCTAGATTGGGCGTGTTCTTTCTGTTTTAGCAGGCTGACTCCTGGGTGGGATGTATGGTGAAACTAGATTTAATAAATATGTAAAAATATAATTCAGACAACATAAATGTGCCAGAAAACAAAAAGCCAGGATAAGGAGTGGCAGGGACTCACAGGCTGGGAGCCCCAGAAGCTTCCAGGATATTAAGGAGATAATAATGGCAAGCATATTGCAGGGTAACCTGAAATTCTAGGGTAGCAAGCTTTGGGAACCCCATAGGAGAGTTTTAATTCATCATGGGTTGACTATGGAGAACAGAAATATTTTGGATGGGAGAGCCAGGTGGAGAGTTGATGTATAGTTCAACTTAGGGCCTGCAGACTTGGATCAATGTTTGTGTGTGTGTGTGTGTGTGTGTGTGTGTGTGTGTGTGTGTGTGTGTGTGTGTGTGTGTAATATGGCAAAAGGTATAAGTGGAAAGGTCCAGAGATCCAGAAACAGAGAAAAAACTGGGAAGCAGGTGCTGGATGGGACAGAGGATCCCATCCAAACTGGACTTGCTGTCTGCCCAAACATCCCCATTCCCACCTTTTTTTGTTGTTGTTCAGGACTAGGCCAATTCAGACCTGCAGCCCATGGCCCCAAATAAGCTTTGTTGTGTTTCAGTACAAAGTTAGATTTGATTAAGCTCCATAAAAATGTCTAATAAATGGAATAAGGTGAACTTCCAAGGCAAAGACGGCTAATGTGTGCATCCTACATACATGTGTGTTGTATTATGTATCCCACATCTGTAGTCTCTCACCTCTGCAAATTGAGAGGCTTCCACATTCTCCCATCTCTTCTTCAGCATTTTGTGTGTGTGCTTTGCCAGTAAGTGTGCTCATATCTGCACATGTGTACCTTTGTTTCATGAGTGACTATTTTAGAAATGAATGAATGAAAGAGCATTTATTAAGTGCTTAGCCAAACATTGTGCCAAATGCTGTGGATACCAATTCAGCAGGAAGCTAAGACAATCCCTGATTGCAGTGGGTTTACATTTTAAGTGGGTGGAAGTCAGCATACATGGGAGGGTTCAGGTTTAAGGAGAACAGGACCTGTTGTTCCTAATGATGCAGCTGTAGGTAAGGATCAGGGATCTTTAGCATATATTGGCTTGTCATATGGAAATGTCTGTGGATCTGAAGAAGCTACTGATAAAGCAGGTGGCAGTTTCCCTGGCTGGATACTGAACCTCCTTAACCTCTTTACTGTGGGAAGAAAGCCAAAGTCCCTGTATTAGCAGAATTTCTGTATTGACAGAAAGGGGCTCTCTGTCTCTCTGTCTCTCTCTGTCTCTCTCTGTCGCTCTCTCTTTCTCTCTTTCCCTCTTTCCCTTTCTCCCTTTCTCCCTCCCTCTCCACCCCCCAGTATGAAAGGGTGAGGATAACCTAATTCCTCGATAATTCTACGGGACAGAGACCTTGACTGGGTAGAAAGGAGGATAGGTTTGGCCACGGGAATAGTTTGGGGGAAGCATTAATATGACTGAGGAAGAAAATGTACCTCAAAACCAGGTAAAGAATGAATACGTCAATACGAGATTTTGTTTATCTGGGAATTCTTTCTATATATGACTATCTTAGAGAGATATTCAGACTGAGAGCAGTCTTAGAGAGTTTCTTGTTGCTCGTAAAAGTTAAGATACGTACCTGGGGTCATAGAGTTAAAAAGTGTCAAAGGCAGAATTGAAACCTAGGTCTTCTGATTTCAAGACCAACACTCTATCAACTATGTACCAAACTGCATCTCTCATCAAAATGAATAGTCAGGAATATTATATCTTAAATATTTTAAAGGAAAGGATAAGTTAGCCTATTAAATGTTTTAGACATCGTTCACCTATCTGAAATTTGTGAGTTTCATGAAGACAGAGTGAGTATTTTATTCTTCTTTGAATCTTCCCCAGAGCTTTCCACACGGCCTTGTACACAGGTGCTTTTCAAATGTTTGAGGAAGGAAGGAAATAAAAAGGAAGGAATGAAAAAAGGGAAGAAAAGAAAGAAGGAGAAGAGGGGAGAGAGGGAAGTAGGGAAGGAGAAAGGGAGACAGAGAGAGGGAGAAGGAGGAAGGAAGGAAAATAAGTTCAGTTCTACCCAAGGGTACAAGGATAAACTAGAAGAAAAGAGGACATACTTGTGACTCTGTGACTTTAGTGTCTGTCTGTGCCTGTTTGTCTCTGAACAAGAAAAGAAACTATCACCCTTTAAAGAACACAAGAAGGAAAACCATTTTATTCCTGATAATAATTCTAATTCAAGGTCAAATTCAGTTACCTGAATGAATGTCAAGACTGAAGATTAAGTCCTGTGGGAAAGTCAGGAGGCAATAGCTTAGATAAAACTGCACAGGATAAAAGAAGACTCTAATTTAGATAGAAAAGCTAGTCTTCCTGAGAGAGCCAAAATCACAGGAGGTCATCACAGAGGCACTGATGTTGGGAATCTTTAACTAGAGTGGTAATGTGGATTATCTGCAGATGATGGTAAAAACAAGGGCTTAGGGGTCAACTGTGGCTTGCAAACTAAATGCCTGCCTAGTTCTGATCAGGTATGACTGAAATCTGCTTTCTATTTCTTCTTTCTCTCTCCTTACTCCCTCAAATCAAGCTCATTAAATGGTACTAACATCTTTTCTGAACATTCGCAATCCTTGATTTGGAACTTGACAAAGAGGTCCTGGGGCTTGTAAATGCTGTGTTTTGTCAAATGCTACCCAACCAAAGCAGGGGATAATCAGGTCTTCAATATCATTGAAATGCGTTAGAACATACAATAATGGATCAAGATGTGGAAGAGACCTGAGAGGTTATCTAGGCTGTTCATCTCATTTTATTGATGAGAAACTGATATTCAACATCATGAAATGCCTTACACAGAGCCATATAGTAATAAGTAGCAAAACCAGGATTTGAATCTAGATATCCTTTGATTTCAGATCTAGGGGGGATATTTCTCCAAATCTATTCTCTAAATTGCTGCTGTGTATAAGACAGGAACTTAGGAATAGGGACCGAACCTGTTCTTTCTTTGGTATAGAAAAATCCTAGGTGAGAAAGCTCCCTGTAATAACACAGATGGTCAACTATTCTGTGACTTTAGTTTAATAGGGTTGCCCAAGGCACTAACAGGATAACTCTCAAGTGCACAGAAACACAGCTAGTATGTGTGAGAGGCAGGACTCAAAACCAGGTCTTCCAGACTCCAGAGTTGGTCTTCCATTCACTACATCTTTCATAGGAAGATTGCTGTATGTTTAATCACCTTGCTTATTCAGACATGTAAAATGAAAACATGTAAAGTATTATGCAAACCATAAAGTACTCTATAAATGTCAATCTTTTATAATTTTATTCTTCTTCACATGTCCCCTTTATTTCTATTCCTTCTATACCTTTCCCCTTCTGTTCCTTGATTCGTGTATGTGAATTTCTTTAAGACCTTTGTTATCTTAGGATAAATATAGGAATAATGACTAACCCTGTGATTTCATTGACATAGGAAATTCCCAGATGAAGAAATTCTCTTCTAATACAGTTTAGCACCTACTCTGAAAATGCTAGTCTCAGTTTCCTGGATAACTGAGAGATTAAGTGACTTGACCAGAGTCACATAGCCTGTGACATGGGACTTGAACTCATGTTGTACTGACTTCAAGGACCGCTCTCAATCCATTTTGCTATGTCTGCTTCTCATAGGAGTGCAATAGGCACAAAACAAACAAAAACAAATTCCAACAACTCCAATGGGAACACAAAGGAATTAATCACCACCACGTCTCTCTGAGTCATCAAAACTCCGAACCATAACATCTCCTTGTCTCTTGTCTCTCTCTCTCACCCCTCTGCTTGTTTCTAATCACTGGTAAAATCATACCTATTTAAACTCTGTAATATATTTTTTTATTCATATCCTTCTCCCTATGTCCAGTACCAGAACCTTGGCTTAGGTCCTTATTCCCTCTCCATGGATTGTCTAATAGCGTCCAGTGTGCTGTTTCTGACTCTAGTTTCTCTCCACCTTCTTTTATTCTGTCTATAAAATGAAAGCAAAGAACCCTTGCCAGCAGAATCAGCAGTGCCTAGGAACCATGTGCTTCTCAAAACTGCAGATTAGTCTATACCCACTGGCCTTCTCAAACTGCAAAATGTTCCACTGACCTCTCCTGAGAGAGCTAAGGATGCAGAATATAGATTTCTGCCTAAAGAAAAGCTACCTTGAGAGTGTATTCCATTTGAAGCTTACCTGGAAGAAGCCCAAAAGCTGTCATAGTCACTTGTATCACCTGGCATCATCTGATCCTGATTATTCACAGTACAGCGAAGCCCCAAACACCAAAAGATGCATCAGTAACTGTGATGGTTTTTTGATTTAAGAAACACATAATAAGTATCTGTCATGTACTCATAATGAGTGTCATGGATCCATAGGTGAAAAATGTCACAGTTTCTGTCCTCAAAGAGATTATAATTTCGTGAGGAATTCCGAGTTATATACAAACCTATGTACAAAATAAAATAAGATGAGTGTCTAGGAGCAGTTAATTCAAGAAATACAAGTAACTGGAGTGGGAGAAATCTTTTTCTACTAGAAGACATCAGGTAAGTCTAAGATCATGAGATCCCACATTGAGAGTAGGGAAGACCCTTAGGGATCATCAATCTAACCCCATCATTTTACAGATGAAGTAATTGAGGCTCAGAGAGAGGGGCTGGGAGTAGAATTCAAAATCAGGTCTTTCTGACCCAAATACAATACTTTGTCTGCTTTACCTTTTTGCTTCTTGCTGGTGCTCAGGTTGGGTCTTGAGAAAGGAAAACATTTCAACTATCAGGATTATGCTAGGATTGTTATATTCCTTTAGGATATAGGAGAAAGACAATTTATGCAAATGAATGGGGACAAGAAGAGGGCAAAATGAGATTATGGATTAACTAGTGGTACTATTTGGTTAGGACGCAGAGGACGTGGAAGGTAGGCCAAGATGGAATTTGACCCTAGTGTGGTATATCAGGAAAGACACATTTTATAACATTTTCTCTTACTTCCCATTATCAAGTTTCTTAGGCTACCATTGTTGCCAAGGTGGCAGTGATTGTTCAGCTGGTGGTGTTGGTACATCTATTGCTGCTGTTGTCAGTTTGACATCTTTTGTTTCTGAACTGTATGAGATGTATCAAAAACTCTCATGTCCTTTGCCCTGGTCACACCTATGTCTAGAAACTATTCTTTGTTTGTCAGATGGAAAATGGAGATTCTTTTATCTATAAATGAAAACAATGTAAATGTGTGTCACCCTCAAATAGTTCTTTCTGAAGAGCATATGCAGTGCTCCTCATCTATTCTTTATTTCTTAGTCTAAGCAGTCTGGAGTGAAGGCAGAGTCATCTTTGAATTCTGTGGGTTATTATCTGAGCCTAGTGAATTGGAACCAACTTTTCCCCCTTAAATCCTTTGAAGACCAGTATAGAAATCAATACCCTTCTTTCTTCTTTGGAATTCCCACCAAATGACAGCATGCTGTCTATTTCACTCTTTCTTTTATATGTACTCTACTTTTTAGAGATCAGAGGCAATGAAGTTCATGGCTCTTGACTTCCTCATGGTGCTTAGTTCATCTCCCAACCCCTTTTTCCCAGTCTCTTGAAATAGTATATGTCTAGAGCAGGGAACACGCTTGCTGTACTTTGGGATGACAAGGGGAAAAGTCAAATCTCCAATGCTTTCATCCCTACTGGTAATAATATTGATGCTTCCCACTGAAGCCAATATGAGGATCTTGGAATCTCTCCCCAACTTTGAATCTCACACAACATTTTCCCATTAAGGCATTAATTCATTTTACAGATATTTATTAGATACCTACTATGTACAAAGTTCAAGATCATGCTCTGTGGAAGGTATAAAATTTAGTTATGACTCAGTAGAGTGTCTACTTGTTAATTCACAGTCCAGTAGGTGGTGAACTTAAATATGGTAATAGATAATTATAATATACAAAAATAAATGATGAATACATCATGGTGGTGAAAGCAAAAGGTTATATGAAACTTCTACTTTACCACAAAGGAGAGGCTGTGTGGTTAAATGGAAAGAGTTCTGGATTTGGAGTCATAGGACCTATGTTGGCACCTTATGTAGGTCACAACCTCTCTGGACTTTTGTTCACTCACCCATAAAATGAAAGCTAGCAAGGTGGCACAGTGGAAAAAGCACTGGACCTGGAGTCAAGAAAAGTTCAAAACTGACCTCAGACATTTATTAATTGTATGACTTTGGATAAGTCATTTAACCCCTAATTGTTTCAGTTTCCTCATCCATAAAATAATGTTCATAATAGCACCTGCCCCTAAGAGTTATTGTGAGGATCAAATAGGATAATTGTAAAAAACTTAGTGGAGTGCCTGGCACATAGTAAATGCTGCATAAATGTTACATGTTATTATTAATTAACACTATTAATGTTAAGAAAAATGTTGTTAATTATAATTAGTATTTGTTGATCTCTACATTCTTTTCTAGTTCTAAATCTATGATACTGGGAGAGATTCTGTGGACTATAGGAATAGAATGTTGCATACACAATGAGATTCAGTCATTATAAGGGTTTGCTTACATACAAAAGGGGATAGATAGTATTGGAATATGTCAGTGGTATAAAAAATCAGACAAATCAGCAATAAAATATGAAAAATATTAAATCAAAAACCAGTACTATGCAAGCTCTAAAGCAGATGTCCATTGCCAATTATGGAACTTTTATGAATAGTTAGCTGGGATATAGTGAAGATGAAGGGCCATCATGAATAAGAGATAAGGCTGGAAAGGTGAAATAAAAACATATTGTGGATGGCCTTGGATTGTAGCCAAGGGAATTTGAATTTTGCTTTGCAGGCAATAGTCAGTGAGTCACTGGAGATTTTTAAGCAAAAGTATGTTACAATCAAATCTACATGTAAAAAAGACTCTTTGCATAGTGGTATGAAAGGTGGTTGGTTTAGGAATATGAAAGAGGTGGAAAAATATGTTAGAAAAAGAAAGTTATTGAAAGAGTCCAGATGGATGGCAATGAGAGCCTGTTTTAGAGTAATCACCATGAACAGAGAGGAAAGGAGTCAATCAAAAAGATTTATTGAACATTTTCTATGTGTCAGTCACCGTGCTAAGTACCAGAGATACAAAGAAAGGCAAAGAACAGTTCCTGCCCTCAAGAAATGACATTCTAATGGTATAATCAACATGTAAAGAAGGAGGTGCAGGCAGGGCAAATAGAGAATAGATGGAAATTAATCTCAGAAGGGAAAGTGCTAGTAGTTGGGGAGAATAGGAGGTTGGAGTATTAACTTGAGGAGCTGCAAGTAGTTCAGTGTAGTTGTACCATAGGGTGTGTGGAAGAAAGTAAAGCGTAGGAAGATTGGAATGGTATGAAAGGGTCAGGTTATGAAGAGTTTTAATTATAAAATGGCCAACTTTATATTGTACCCTGGAGATAACAGAGTTATTGTATTATATTTAGGGTGAGTGTAGAAGTTGGGGGAACGGGGTAGAGGGAGAACAATCAAACCTATCTATGTTTTTGAAAAATCACTTTTGGCCCCGAGTGAAGGATAGATTGAAGTTGGGAGAGATTTCAGTCAGGGAAACTATTTAGAAGATTATTACAAAAATACAGGTGAAAGGTAACAGGGTCCTTACTAGGGTGATGACTGTTTGAGTGCTAGAAAAGAAACATACATGAGAGGTCTTGTGAAAAGTAGAAGTGGTTAATTTTCAATAACAGATTGGATACATGGAATCATTGTTAGTGAAGAGATGAGGTTGTGAGCCTAGGTGATTGGGTTGATGATGGTGTCCAGTAATAGAGGAAAATTGGGAAAAATAGGGCATTGAAGGGGGAAAGAAGGACAACAATTTTAGTTTTGGACATGTTGATTAGAAAAACCTATGGAACATCCAGTTTAAAGTGTCCAAAAGGCAGCTGATAATGCAAGGCTAGCTCAGGAGAGAGACAATAGCTAAGTATATAGATTAGGGAATTTTCATAGGGACAATAATTGAAATCATAAGTTTTAATTGCTGATGAGATTAAAGTGAGAGAATATAGAGAGTCAAGAAAATGGGACCCAGTAAAAGGCCTTAAGGGATATTCATGGATTCTTATTCATGTTCATAGATTACCAACCAGCAAAGGAGACTTAAGGGGCTGTCAGGGAAATAGGAGAATAACCAGGAGAGAGTAATTTTACAAAATCTAGAAAGGAGAGAGTATCCATTAGGAGAAGTTGATCACAAGTGTCAAATGCTGCAGAAAGGTCAAAAAGGCTGAGTACTGAGAAAATACTGAAGTTAAGAGGTTATAGATAACTTTGCAGAGAGAGCATTTTGGTTGAATATGATGTAGTAAGCCAGATTTCAGAGGATTCAGAAGTGGATGAGAAGTGAGGAAGTGGATTCCCCAGGTATAGATAGCTTTTCCTGGAGCTTAGCTAAGAAAAGTGATGAGTGATGTTTTCAGGCAAATGTTTCTAGATGGGTGGATTTATAAGTGAAAGGGAGAAAACCAGTAAATAGGGAGAGAGTGAAGATAAGAAAAAGTCTGGATGATTATGCAGGAAATCAGCTGAAAAAGATAGGAAGGGATGGAATCAAGGGTGCAATGATAGCTTTGTCAAAGAGAAGGCCCACCTGTTCATCAGAGACTATAAAAAAGGAGGATATGGTGGGGTCAAGATGTCTGAGTGATATGACATGAAGTGGGAAGGAAAAGGAACTCAGCAAAAATGATCTCTGTCTCTCTCTGTCTGTCTGTCTGTCTGTCCATCTGTCTCTCTCTCTCTCTCTCCTTCATAAAATATAGGAAAGAAAAGATTTGGAATAGACACTGTGGAAAGTGGGAAAGAAAATCATTTCAAAGGAACTGCTTTGCTTCAGTGAAGTCCTAGTTAAGATTAGGCAGCAAAATTGTAGTAGATCCAATCAGCATAGTTTTTCAGCTGTACATGAATAAGAGTGAAGGACTCAAATAGAGTGAGTAATCCAGGGTTAGGATTTGACTAGACTTAACTGGTGATAGGACAAGGGGGCAAGTAATTTTTAGGCAGAAACTAGGATAGAGTTCAACTGATTCACCAGATGGAATAATGAAAGATTATTGCCAAATAAAGGAATTTTGGAGTTGGTGAATATGAAAGTAGAATAGCAATGGTTGGTGGGAAGATCAAGGATATGACCATCTCTTTGTGTAGCTGAAGTGTTGTGAAGGAGTGGGTCATGGAAATTGAAAAACTAGTAAGTTAGAGGATTTTAGGGACAAAGCAAAGAGATTTTAAAGAAATAGAATCAAAAAGATTTGACAATTGATTAGATATGCAAGGTAAGGAAGTAAGTAGTGTGAAAGATAACCCCAAGATTATAAACATGGAAGATTGCTCTTGTGGTTGATGGTATCACTCATAGAGTCAGTTCATTTAGAAGTGCAGTGAAGGTTTTGGGGAAAGCTGACAAAGTAGGTTTTACAGAGGCTATGAATTGAGGCGCCAATGGGATGGCCAGAAAGAAATGACGCGTAGGCAGTTAGAGATGCATGTCAAGAGAACATTCGAGGGTTCTTCTACTCTCCTATGCTGCTCTATTCCCATCTGTGATGCACAAATCTGATCCTGGAGCTGAGTCTGCCCTCTCCTTAGGTCACCCTCACTCAATCATTGGAAACCTCAGCCAAGACCAAGAAATTTGGGGACTTTTACCCTAGATTGTATACTGTGGAAAAATCAGACCAGTAAACTGAGCATTGCCTTCAGTTCATAATAATTGGTTCTATATTTGTTGAGAACTGATTCTTTTTATCTTCCTGTCTGTAATATTCCATAGACCCAATTCTCTCTTTACCCACTTGACTGTAATTCAGTACCTTTTTTTCTTCCTGAATTGTTGTTACTCTGCTTGTCTTTACATATGAAACATCTCTCAACACAACCATGGACATCTCTTTTCATAGAAATGAATATGATCACATTTAATAGCTGCTTCTCCATCTTTCTCTTGCCTCTCTTCTACACCTATCATAATACTCTGCTTTCTAACATTGTAATTTGTAAACATGACATGTTCCTTCCTCTTCCTTTTACTTATGCTCCCCCTCATCCCTTGACAATAGCTACCTACTTCTGAGGGACAATTAAGGGCAGATGATTTGTCCTACTGCAAAACAGAAACAACAGAGTTTAGAGCTTACATAGAAAGAAGCATTAGTTAAAACAGTAAGCTACCAGAAAAGTCTTCTTTCTATAGGGATATAAGCTAAGTTACCAATGGATCATGGAATCAAGTAGTCTTAGGGAGTGACTCTAAAGACCATCAAATTGAGTGCCCTTACTTTAAAATGAAGAAAATGAATCACAGAGAGTTTGAATGACTTGCCCAAGGTTATACAGGCAGTTAGAATCTGAGACAGGATTGGAACTCAAGTCTTCCTGGGTTCAAGTTCAATGACCTTTACTGCCACAACATGCTAGCAGGGGACCTCCAGGCACAGCCATCCTTTTGCTTCTTCCCCTCACACCTGAGATCTCCATTTAATTTAATGTCTTGACTTGAGGTCATTTTAAGATGTTTTATTTGCAGCTTGTCCTGAGAGTAGTTTGTTCAGAATCACACACAAAATCACTAGTTCTGGCTCTTGTTTGTTCATCTTTATATTCTTACTCTAAAAATAAAACAACATATTTATCTAGCCTTGAATATTTACGATCTGTTTTATATATAGTTGAATCTCACAACAAGTCAGTATGAAGTAGATTGTACAGGTAATATCAGGTTCAAGGAACTGAGACATTTAGCCTGAAGAAAAAGAGACAAAGGGGAACGGCTAGGTGCCACAGTGAATAGAGCACCAGTCTTTGTGTCAGGAGGACCTGAGTTCAAATCCGACCTCAGACACTTAACACTTACTAGCTGTGTGACCTTGGGCAAGTCACAACCCCAATTGCCCTGTCCTCCCCACTCCAAAAAAAAAAAAAGAAAAAGAAAAAGAAAAGAAAAAGAGACAAGGGAGAGGAAGGCATAATCACTGCCTTCAAGTATTTTTAAGTCTCTCCAATGGAAGACCAATATACTTATTCTGCTCTGCCCCAGAGAGAAGAATTAGGAACAATGAGAGGAAATTTCAGGACAGTAAATTTTAATTTGATATCAGAAATAGACAAAAAACCCTAATCTCTGAACAATTGAAACTGTCACAGCTGTGGAATGGGTTGCCTCTGTAGGTTGTGGGTTCTCCCTCTTTGCCTTTGATGGAGACAACTCAAGTATCACTTTTATGTGAATCTTTTCCTCATTCCTTCAGTGCATGTCAAGAGAACTTACTCATGTCCTCCCTCCTGGACTACCTTGTATTTAACTGTGTTGCGTTGATTTATATTTATTTTTTTATATTTTTCCTACTTTTTCTTATGTATATGTAGCCTCATCTCCCTTTTATAATATAAGTCCTTTATGTTGTGTATATGGATTGCTTCATTCATAGTATCCATATCCCCAACACTTAGAATAGTGCCTGACACAGAGTGCTCAATAAATAATTATTTGTTGATTGAGTAATTGGATGGCTCTTATTAAATATAATAGTGGAGATTTCTTTTAGCCATAAATTAAACTGTGTATCCACTAAGGTTCATCCTCACTCTAAAATTCTATTATTCTGGTTTTATAGATAAGGAAAGTGAAGCTTAGCAAGGTTAAGGGATTTGTTTGTGGTAACCCAGCTTGTCAATTTCAGAGATAGGATTTGAAACAAGGATTTTCTTGACTCTAAGTCTATTATTTTTCTCCTTATGCATTCTGTCCCTCATAAATTCCACAAAAGTCCTATGCCTAATTTTGGTGTGATGGTTTCCCTGGGTTCACATACCTATGCTAGCATAACAAAAAATTTAGCAGGACTTATTATATTGGAAACGTTTCAGATGAGGCCTCTGTGATAGATTGTGTGCGTTATCATTCAGCAACCAAATTCAGTCAACTTCATTGCCTTGTTCACTGAAGAGTTATAAATATTACAGCCACAGAAACTTTTAAAGACTACTAATTCACAGATAGGTTATGATATGACTGTGTCAATACATGGAACACCCATACCAGTCAAATCACGTATTTTATTAAGTATTGCAATATTTTAACAGTCCTCTGTTATTGCTTGTTGTTCAGGAGTTTAGTCATGTTTAGCTCTTTGTGATCCCAAGAACCATAGCATGCCAGGCCCTTGTATCCTTCACTATTTCTTGAGGTTTGTTCAAGTTGATGTTTGTTGTTTCCATGATACTATCTATCCATCTCATCCTTCACTGTCCCCTTTTCCTTGCCTTTAATGTTTTCTAACATCAGAATCTTTTCCAATGAGTCCTGTCTTCTTATTGTATGACCTGAGTTTCAGCTTCATTATTTGACCTTCCAGTGAATAGTTCAAATTAATTTCTCTAAGTATTGGCTAATTTGATTTTTTGCTGTTCAAGTCTTCTCCAAAACCACAATTCAAAAGTGTCAAATCTACGACACTTAGCTTTCCTTATATTCCAACTCTTACAGTCATACATTGCTACTGAAAAAAAAAAACACAACTTTGATTATTAATTATTTGTTGGCAAGGTGAGGTCTCTGGTTTTTAGTATGCTATCCAGATTTGCCATAGCTTTCCTTTCAAGGAAGAAGCACCTTTAAATTTCATGGCTACAGTTGTATCCTGCAGTGATCATTTCCTCTGTTTTAAATTTGAGATAATTAGGCTTAAGTGACTTGCCCAGGGTCAAAAAGCTAGTAAGTGTCTGAGGCCATATTTGAACTCAAATCCTCCTGACTCCAGAGCTCTTTGTTCTATCCAGTGCACCACGTATCTGTCCTTGCCTGTGGTGATTTTTGATCCCAAAAATATAAAATCTGACTACTTCTATTTATTCTCCCTCTATTTGCCAGGAAGTGATGGGATCAGTTGCCAAGATCTTAGTTTGTTTTTTTTTTAATATTAAGTTTCAAAATGTTTTTACACTCTCTTCTTCATCCTCAACAAGAGGCTTCTTAATCTTCACTTTTAACTACCAGCATGATATTGTCAACATATTTGAGATTGTTGATATTATTCCCAGTAACTTTAATTCTGAGTTTTGATTCATCCAGCCTGGAATTTACATGATGTTCTCTGCATATAAATTAAATAAATCAGGGGGAAATACACAACCTTGTTGTATTGCTTTTCCAATTTTAAACCAATCTGTTGTTCTATGTTCAGTACCAGTTGTTGCTTTTTGGTCTACATACAGCTTCCTCAAGAAACAAGTAAGATGACCTGGTACTCTCATCTCTTTGAGGACTTGCCATAGTTTCTTTGATCCACACAGTTAAAATCTTTAGTGTAGTCAATGAAGCAGAAGTATACGTTTTTCTGGAACTCCCTTACTTTTTCTATAATCCAGTGAATATTGACAATTTGGTCTCTACTTCCTTTGTCTTTTTGAAAACATTCTGGTAATTTTCAGTTTACCTATTGCTGAAGCCTAGTTGTAAGAATCTTAAACATAGCCTTGCTGTCATGTGAAAGGAACACAATTGTTATGTAATTTGAATATTCTTTGTCATTGACCATCTTTAAGATTGTACTATAAACTGATCTTTTCTAATCCAGTGGCCACTGTTGAGTTTTCAAAAAAATATTAAGTATAGCACTTTAATAACATCATATTTTAGGCTTATTTATTAAATAAGTTTTTTGAACTCTGCTGAAATTCTATCACCTCCATATCTTTATTTTTTATGACTTATAAGATATTTTATATAAATCTTCTAATTTTTCCTGTGATGTAGGCTGAATGATGATTACTTCTCTCATTTTGTAGATAAGTAAGGTTCACAGAAGGGAAGTGAGCTGCCCAAAGTCACACAGCACAAAAATGACAGAGTCAGGAATTGTAACCATTGTCTTCTCCCACTGAAGCTCCCTGAGGACAGGGATTGTTTCATTTTTGTTTTTAGTGTCCCCAATGATTAGCATTATGCTTAGCACATTTTTGTTGTTGTTCAGTTGTTTCAGTTCTGTCCAACTCTTTTTGACTCCATTTGGGGTTTTCTTGGCAAAGATACTGGAGTGGTTTAGCCATTTCCTTCTCCAGATCATTTTACAGATGAGAAAACTGTGGTAAATAGGTTAAGTGACTTGCCTAGGGTCACACAGCTTGTAAGTGTCTGAGGCCACATTTTAATTTGGGAAGATGAGTCTTCCTGATTCCAGGCCCAGCACTCCATTCACTAAGCCTGTCCACACATAGTAAATACTTAATACATATTCATTCATTCTTCCAACTTCAATTCCAGGGCTCTTTCATCAAGCTTACAACAGTTTCTAGGTTTTCCTTTCTGTACATTTATGTATCTTTTCCTTGAAATGCGGAAAGCATGATGGAACTGAAGGATGAGTGAGTCAATTAAGGAAAGATGAAGTTGAAGGAAATTAATGAAATGAAAAAAAACTTTTTTTGTGGATAAAGTACTATGCTATACACAAAGATATGAATACAATTAAGCAAGACAGTCCCAGCCTTCAAAGAACTTTCATTCTTAGTGGGAAAGACAGAACTTATTTGTGAGAAATAAAGAAGGAAGGAGTGTAGCAAGGGGGGGGTGGATAGCAGTGTAATTATTTTTTCTTTATTTTTAGGGTCTTGCTTGAGTTAGGGAAGGTGAAGTAAGTTGTTATTCTTGTGTTTTGTAGCAGTGAAGCATGACAATGCATACCTCTTCCCTTTATTCTCGTTTTGTGCAAAACAAAACAAAAAAACAAAAACAAAACCCTATAATATCTCCATTTTCTTTGCCACAGAGCAGGTTGCGCCCTAAGTGGCAGTGCCAGATACACCAAAATGTCAAGATGATTTGATATAAATTGTGTAGTTTCATTTAAATACCTGTGTTTGTAGGGGTCTTTTCTTTTTATAATATCCACTGTTTTAAAATAGGTTCATCTAACAAACTTAGTCGTTTACGGAAATTTTATAGAGAAATCCAAGTACAAAGAATTCCATTTGCAAACAGGCTTGAACCCTGAAAACAGCCAAGAAGTTGGCTTCTACCTTTTAACCTGAAAGTACAGCCAGAGTAAAACGACAGTTTGTGCTGTGAAGTTAAATCATTTCTTAGAACACTAGTATTCTTTACTTTTTCCTATTTCTTTCTATGAAACTTCACTTTGTTGTTTAAATTAGTGTCAGAACATTTACCTAAATAGTGGATTTCACTGTCAGTGCAAAGGAATGAACTGTGAGTTACCATTATGGACCATCCTATCTGAGAACATTATTTTTTGGTCAGGACCTCTGATTGCATTGGTGGGAGGAACTCAGTAAGGTAACTCCTTCTACCAATGCAGATCTGCACTTGCTCTGCAACTTATACTTACAGAGTTGACCAAGACATTGAAGGTTACATACATAGTGATCTACCCAGGATCTCACCTCCAGTAAGTGTCAGAGGCAGAACATGAACCCAGGGCTTCTTGACTGCACTTTGATCCATTCTTCATTAAATTCTCTTCTTCATAATGCATTACTTTACAGAGGAGAAAGATGGATGGAGAGGGGGAAGAAGAGGGAGAGAGAGAAAGCATTAATAGCTAGCATTTATATGGCACTTTAAAATTAATAAAACATTACAAATATTATCTCAGGTAGTCCCCACGATAGCCCTGGGGGTACTATTGTTATGCCCTTTATACAGATGGGATGAGTGAGTGAGTATGTGTGTTTGTATGTGTGTGTGTGTGTGTGTGTGTGTGTGTGTGTGTGTGTGTGTGTGTGTGTGTGTGATGGACTCCTTTGGCAATCTAATGAAGCTTACAACAATCTTTTAGTACTGGGGTGGCTAGGCAGTGTGGTGAATAGAGCACGGGCCCTGGAGTCAGGAGGACCTGAGTTCAAATCCAGCCTCAGACACTTAACACAAAAACTAGCCATGTGACTTTGGGCAAGTCACTTAACCCCAACTGCCCTCCAAAAAGCATAAAATAAAAATCTTTTAGTATAATGTTATTTTAAAAAATTATTTAATTGAAGAAAACTGACGCAGAAAGAAGTTAAATGACTTGTCTAGGATCACACAGCTAGAAAAATTTGAATTTGGGCTCAGATCTTCTGTGCTCCAGCCATTTAACCACTTTGGTACTTTGCTGCTTAGAGGAGTGGATGAGGACAGAAGGGATGTGAGCAGGGAATGAGAAAGGGGAGAGGAAAAGAAAAGCCAATTCTATAATTTTTTATAGGAGTAAGGCTGTAAGTACACCATGGTGTACACAAAGTTAAAGACTTGCTCCCTTATTATTGAGTCAATAAAGTGTCAATGTTGTTTTTTCAGCTAGGGAATGTTGTGGTCAGAATTGTGCATTCAGAAAAACTATTTTGAGGGCTGTGTGAAGAATTCACAGCATAAGGAAAGAAAAAGGAGATGGAAAAAGCATTTAGAAGGGTATTAGAAACGGCACAAATGAGAGGTGATGAGGACCAACTTAAAGTAATGACAATAAGAGCAAAGAAGAAACATTCTAAAGCTATTTTAGAGAAAGGGCTCTTAATTTTTTCCCATGTGTCATGGACCCTTTTGGCAATGTAGTGAAGCCTATGAAACCTTTTCAGAATAATGCTATTTTTAAAATTTCATAATTGAAGGAAATGATAAATTGAAATGAGAGATTAGTAAGAATAAAGATATAATTTTGCTTTCCCAGTCCAAGTTCACAGAGTCCATGACATCTTATAGAGACTCTTTGGGGATTCATCTGTCCCAGATTAAGACTGCAATAGCATAGACAAGATTTGGCAACTAATTGATTAGATGATGAGCCTGAGAAAGAGGAAGGCATCAGTGATTTGTCAGAGAAATCAAGATTGGTGAGTGACAGCATGGTAGAGCTATTAACAGAAACAGAATTTGGAAAGTGAAATAGGTTTGGTTGGTTGGTCTGAGTTTCATTTGGGACTGTGACAGTTAGATGTATGGAACTAAATGCCTGGTGGGGGTGGTGGTAGTGGTTTGGAGGTATATGTTTTGAATTTATTTACATCTACAGTGATAATGAAATGAATGGTAATGTTTAGAAACTCCTCAGCCCAGAGAGCTTCCTGGAGAGAAATTTTTCCTATCTAGATTTCTTTGATTGGAGGTCAATAAATCAAGAAGCAAGGCTAAAAGATGAAGAAATTACCTTCAGCTGATGGGCATTTGCCAGATGGCTAGCAAGTCCATAGAGTAGAAGGAAATATACAAATTTACTTATATATAGGTTTTATATAGTTTTAGGGCAAGTGGTAAAGGGAGGCTGCCAGGTGAGGAGACTCAGCTACTTATTTTGGAGGTTGATTGATGGTACAGATTGTTAGGTGATTGTGGCATGGGGGTTGAAGTATTCTCAATTTTGGAGAAACCTTGATGTTAAGGTCTGTTCTGTGCCAATAGCGATGTTTCCTTGTAGTTAATCTCATTTGACCTTTTTTAGGTGGTCAAATGAATAGAATGCTGGACCTGGAGTCAGAAAGATTTGTCTTCCTGAGGTCGAATCTGGCCACAGACACTTATTAGTTGTATGACCCTGGGCAAGTCACTTCACCCTATTTGCCTCAGTTTCTTCATCTGTGAAATGAGATAAAGAAGGAAATGACAAACCACTCCAATATCTTTGCCAAGAAAACCCCAATTGGGGTCAGAAAGAGTGGGCACTGAGAGTACTCAACAACAACAGGAGGTCTCTAATTAATCTCATTAGAATGTCTAGATGGAACCAGAGTTCTAATGTAGTAGAAATCCCTTAAAGATTAGACTGAGAATTTACCTTCATTTGAGCAACTTTGCAGATTATATTTCTTTGACCTCTGAAACTACTATTTCAGGGGAGATAATCCCTCAAATTCAGCACAGAAGTTTTGTCCATTTCCTCTACAATAATAATGAGGGATACATAATAAAGGAGAAGAAGACTGCTCTTTTTTTTTTTAAAGAAGACTGCTCTTTGAAAGTCAAAAGGAAAGGGGGGCGAAGCCAAGATGGCAGCATAGCAGCAGCAACATATTGCAGCTCTCACATAGGCACCCCAAAATATCCATGAAATAGGACTCTAAACCAATCCTAGAACTCCAAAACGCACACAAAGATACTTCCCACAAAAGTTAGCTCAGCTATGAGGAACCATATCAGGACTGTGAGCGGAAACCAGCCTGGCCTAAAGCCCTGGCTGTGCCCTGGGGGCGACTGGATGGGAGGAGCAGAGGAGCAGATTAGCAGCAGCTGCGAGCAGCGTTCAGAACTAGGTCAGTGGGAAGTGTGGGGAGAAAAGCATCCAGCCAAACGGCCTCCAGAGCAGAAAAGCAAAAGGCAGAGGTTTTGCACTCGCCTCCGCGTAGCAGCTTCCC
>CM053581.1:172224102-172242363 GCA_028627135.1 Pseudochirops cupreus | reverse complement strand
AGTGCTGATATGGTTCCTCGTAGCCGAGCTGACTTTAATGGGAAGTATCTTTGTGTGCGTTTTGGAGTTCCAGGATTGGTTTAGAGTCCTATTTTATGGGTATTTTGGGGTGGCTATGTGAGAGCTGCGATATGTTGCTGCTTCTACGCCGCCATCTTGGCTCTGCCCCCCTAAATTTCTTAATGTATAATGTTATCCCTATCTTTACCCATTCTGTTTCTTCTGTATAAAATATACCCTTCTATAGCCATAGAAGCTGTCATGGGGTTTACCTATCAAGTTTCAGTCATAATTGTAAAGTCAAGTTGTCTCCTGTCTACTTCCTTTCTTAGGTCCTCTCATTTCTCTTATTTATTGCCTAAACTTTGGGCATTTATGTACACACATTTGTTCCATGAGTTTCTACCACTGGATCCTTTCTTGGATTTTGTTTCTTATGATTTTCTGGGTCTTTCAGCAGCAATTTTCATCCTTTTGGCTATAGTCTAGCCTAGTATATAAATCAGGGGATATGCATAAGCAATCTTCTTCCTCAGTCATTTTTTAGTTTAAAGCTCTTTCAATTAGAATTGCTAACCTATGGGCAATGCCTTTTTTTTTTTTTTGGCTTTTTGGAGGGGAGAAGGCAGGACAATTGAGGTTAAGTGACTTGCCCTAGGTCACAAGGCTACTAAATGTTAAGTACTTGAGGTCACATTTGAACTCAGGTTCTCCTGACTCCAGGGCTGGTGCTCTATTCACTGTGTCACCTAGGGCAATGCAATCTTACCATCCTCTTAGGGTTGCTCCATCTCTGGCCAGGAATCTTTCAATGCTGTGTTGTAAGCTGTGATCCATGAGTCTTAATCCCATTCTTAGACACACCCTTGGCCAACTGTTTACCCACTAAATCATATTTTTCCTCTTTTGCATCACTTGCCTTCAATAGGCATCAGTGAAGAAGCATAACTGGGTTTTCAGGTGTTTAGTTTCTTGCTTAAGAAACTTCATTCATGGTGTGTTTTCATTTTTAGTTTCCTCCTGGAAGTGTCGTTTGAGCTCACGTGAATCACCGAAAGTAGAGAGTTGTCATCTGTTTTGATGTCTTGGAGGTTCTAAGTTATGTTTTGAACACATGCTTCAGGCAGACAACTGACTTCTCTACTGTTGTATAAGGTCAACAAATTGTTGCCTAAATGCCCCTAAGCAGGGAATCACTAACTACTTTTCTCTTCTTCATCTGCCTTTTACTAGATGAACTCATGGCTTCTGTGGTTCTACCATCATCCTTGAGAAGTCATCTATTTCAACTTCCCTCATTTTTATGTAAGGAAATTGATACCAAGAAAGATCAAGTGTCTTGCTCAAGATAAGTCAGGCATTATATTATAGAGCTGGAATTTGAGCCCAGCTCCTCTAATTTTACACCCAGAATTCTTTGCTCTAATGCAAAGCCTCTACAGAGTTATCCTGCATCCCTCTCCCATAACCAGCACACTCTAACCTTCTCATTCTGGCCATCTCTTTGACATACAGTCTGGACTTCAGTCATGTCCTTTGCCCAGAACTTAGATTCTAACCCCCAGATCCATTGTCTCTGCTGAGTATCTTATTTCCCTTGACCCAGGTCCACCATGCCTCTTTCTAGCTGTCTTCATTCCATGGCACCTTCACTCCTCCCTCTTCCTCTTACTTTTGTTACACATAGAACATAGACTATACCCCTTGGACCCTGTAATCTGATTGCATCTTGTCCAGACTTAACTCTACCACAACACATCCTGGCCATCTCTCTGCCATGTTGCTGAATGTGTAACCATGCACCCTTTTACTCTAGGAACAGTAATCAATTAAACAGTAACATTCCTAGGAAAGATGTCATTCAGTGGATTCCCTTCCTTTTGCTCTACTCTCCTACTATTAGCTTCTCCTATTAGAATATAGTGGTAACTAGAGGGCACAATGAATAGAGTAACAGGAGTGGAGTCAAGAGGACGTGAGTTCAGATCTAGACTCTGACATTATGTGACCCTGGACAAGTCAGTTTACCCTGTTTGCTTCAGTTTCCTCATCTGTAAAATGGGCTGGAGAAAGAAATGGCAAACCACTCCAGTACGCTTGCCAGAAAAACTCCAAGTGGAGTCATGAAGAGTCAGACGTAACTGAAACAACTGAACAACAATGACATTAAAATGTAAGCAGGGGTTCTCTTGTTCCTTTGTAGTTGTATCTCCATCACTTAGCACTGTGCTTAGCATATACTGATTGCTTAATAAATGTTTTTTTAATTCATTCATTCTTCCCCTTAGTGTTTTTACCCTTCAATATAAAAATCTATCAGTAGTGAACTTTATATATTTTCTGCTAGAGAAATCATCATAGAATCCCAAAGTTAGATGGACCTCAGAAGCCATTTATTTAGTCCAACTTGAAGCATGCATTCCCTCTGTTACATCCCCAACCAGCACGCTATCCTCCCCTCCCACAATCTCCACATCTCTACCTGAAAACCTGCAGAGATGGTGAGCTATGAACTACTCAAGGCAGCCCATTCCATTTTTAAACCTTCGATTATGAGAATGATTTCCTTTATATATGGGGATAATACTACTGTCTAAAATTTATATAGTTTTGCAGTTTACAAGTACTTCATCAATGCCATCTGATTTGATCCACATAACAACCCTGTGAGGATACTGAGATGGAGAGAGGTTAAATGACATGCCTAGAGTCACACAGCTAGGAAATGACTGGGGGAGAATTTTAATTAAGCTCTTTGCGGCTCTAAGAGCTCTACCTACTGTACTGCAGTAATGTTACCTCTAATCCTCCTATACCTACCCTGCCCTACTTCCAGTCTAGAGATGTCCAGTTCTTTCAGCTGGTACTTATATGACATTGTTTTAAATTCCTTTACCAAGCTATTCATGTTTTTCTGGATGTGCCTCAGCTTATTTGTTTCAGGAGAGGAGCACAACTCCTCTCTCTCCCCCCCCCCAAAAAATATAAACAAACAAATATATACTTCATCTTCAGATGAGGGAATTGAGACGGAATCTTGGAGAGGTTAGGCTTATCATTATCTTCCTCAGGTATGGTACCCAGGTCCCTGGATTGCACATAATTGCACATAAACTTATCATTGTTTCCTAGCATCATAAAGAACTTTCATTTTTGATCCATTCTTTGGTTCTGGTTCAGGTCCACTTAGTTCCAGTTTTCACTACCATGCCTCATTCTAAGTGACTCTTCTTGGTACTTCAATGCTATTCCATTCCTTGTGCTGATGCTGGGCTGTTTAACTACTTATGGTCTAGCAGTAGTTCATTAATAGCCTTTTATCACCAGGAAATGGCTTAAGCAGAGCCTGACTCATTGAATTGCTCTTCTTGACCTAGATCAACCCACCATATCCTAGCAAATTAGACTCATTTCCTGTGGGGGGAGTGTTAAACAGAAATCCATGTATATTCATTCACTCAGGGGATTAGCATCATGGTGACTATTGATGTCATAGGGAAGTCACTGAATGAATTCTCTAGCTGGCAGGAGTAACTTGAAATCTAGCAATATTCAGTGAATAACTGTGGGTACAGTATACCTGAAATGGGAGACCAGAGGAAGGGAGATAATGCACGCCATTAAAGGGCATTTATGCATATCAGGTAAGGAGACATTTAGGTTGTTCCTGTAAGGACTCATAGCTTTCCAGGATGGCATGACCACATTGGGCCAGTCAGGGTAACATCAGAGGGGTATGTAGGAGATGGACCTGAATTATACTTATAATTTATATATATAACATAGTTATATCTCAGTCCTCCTGTTGCACAAGGACTTTGCTGGTGTGAGATATTGTTAGACTGCACACATAACCAGTCACAGTCTATTGGTCTACCAGAAATCTGGACACATTGGCAAGGCATTTGGAAGGCAGGGTGTGACAGAGGCTAGGTAGTAGAGCTGTAACTAAGAAGCTGCTGCTGGATAGCTCCACTGAAGCTTTGCATGCTCTGCTACAACAACCTCCTTAGCCCTTGGCAGCATGTTGTAATGTTTTGGTCTCTCTAGGTGACTTCTATATTCCCTTCAGCTTGGATTTTTTTATGGATATTGTCTAGATAAGCAGTCAGTATAGAGGGTAAAGGAGGAAAAAGCCCAGAGAGCCAGGGAAAAATCTTTTTTTGGAGAGTCAGGTATCAGTCAAAGATCTTGGACCAGGAATAATCTGGAATCAGGAGGCATGTAGACCCTTGTGGAACAAGACTTTTTAAAGTCAATTTTTCCTCTTGAAGCCAGCAAAGTGGCCTCTCTTCTTGCTGATCTGAATGAATACCATCAAATGATGACTCTTTGCTTGCTGGTCTGGTTATTTTTGTTACACTAAGAGATGTCAATTCCTAATGCTGTGATGCTCTTAATGAATACTGAGTCACCTAGCCATTTGCTTAAGGTCTAGGGCAAATCCCTGCTCTGGGTCCCAGTTTCCTCATCTGTAAAACAAAAAAAAAATAGATTGTTGGACTTGACTTTTCAGGTTCTTTCTATTTTTAAGTTTATGATATTCTGCTCTACTTAGAAGAGATAAGGAAACTAAAAGACTAAGGAGGGAGACTTAAGCCCTAGGGCAGTGGCACTGAAAGTGGAGCTTCTGTCTCTAACACTAATCTGAAAGATAACAACCTCTCCTAAAGGAAAAACTATGGGTTGCATAGCTAGGACTTTAAAAACTAGCCTGTCTTTGAAAGAGGTTGAATGCAAATTCACAATCTACAACTCAACAAAAGGATTTCATTTTGTTCTTGGTTTACTAAACAATGAATATTTGAATGATAGAAGCAAAAGATTCAATATTTAAGGGTTGAGATAGGCCAGAGAGTGTGAACAATTTAACATAATCCATCACTACCATTAGGAAATGAGCTCTTCTTCTTTTGATGATGCTTGAGTAACCTCACCTTCATACACAAAGAACTGCATACGAACACTCTATTTATTTGTTTGTTTATCTTTTATTCATTTGTTTGATTATTCATTTATTTTTAACATTCTTTTTTTTTTTTTTTAAGATTTTGAGTTCCAAATTTTTTCCCTCCCTCCAGGTCCTCCTCTATCCACTGTGGAGCAACCAACATGATACTCATTATACATGTGAAGTCATAAAAAAAAATTCCCATATTAGCTGTGTTTATGTCATGTTTGTTTGTTTTTTTAATCCCCCCATTTCATCTGTGCCTTTGGCTCTGTGAGCCTTCATATCCCTTCTAGTCCTCATCCTGATGGCCTTAGAGGACCACAAAATACCAGTTAAGTTTGGTCATGTTTGAGATTGGATTCTCTTAATACACAATGCTATCATATTGCAATGGAAAATTCAGTATATGAGTCCATTGAAGTTTTTCTTTTAATAGTTATCTTTAGTCTCTAACAGTTGTAATTTCAAAGTATTGAAACTTTTAACATTTGCTAGGTAGTGAAACAGAATAAAGTATTTTCCCAACCTAAATGATTCCCTCATCTATTAAAAAGCAGGAGTGGTGGTGGAGGGTGCAGATTTTGAACTAGATGCCCTCTGAAGTCCCTTCTATCCTGAAATATATAAGCTGAGGAATAGCTAGAAAAAGATGAATAGGAAGATAAGAATATGTAAAACCATGTCACATAAACACTAGCTAAAGGAATTTGAGATCTTTAGTCTAAATATAGGGATGGATAGCTTAAAGGTAGCATAGTAGCCATGATATAGCTTGGCGGTACAGTGAATAGAGTACTACACTTAGAGTCAGAAAGAGCTGAATTCAAATCTTGCCTCACTTACTTCCTAGTTGTATGACCCTTAACATTTTTCAGCTTCTGTTTCCTTACAGGGTTATTAAATGGTTCAAATGAGATGATTATAATGTACTTTGTAAGCTTTGTAAAATTCAGTAGAATCAAACCCTGAGGAAATAGAAAGGGCCTTGAACTCATGGCTCTAAGCCACCTGTTTTCCAGAGAAGACTTATGTATAATAATTGAAATCAAATTTTACCAAAAGGGTAGAAATAGTTATATCCATTTAATGAACATGCTCCAGTGAAATAAACTGGGAGACAGAGAGGATGAATCATTGGTGAGCAAAAACTTCCAAGAGCTATAGTCATGTAAATCCCCAGGAAAGTTAAAGAGGTGTCTGCCAATTTAAGCTTGGAATATGTGAAACTCAGTTGAGGAACTTTTAAAGACCATACAAACAGAGCTGTAATTAGTCATCTTTGTATAGGCAAGAGCTAAGAATTCATGAAAAGGCCATACATACATACATACATACATACATACATATATACATATGTATGTATATATGCCTCCCATTCGGACTTTAAATAAGCATTTAGTTTTCATTGATTTCATGCTATGTATAAAAGATGATCAGTGAGGAAATATATGATCAGAAAAGGAGGTAGAACAGTCATGTAGTAAGTTTCCCTTTAAGAGACTAAAACTGAATCCAGACTGCTAGGCTCCTCTATTCTTCTTCCTCTCAATTATGTAAACCATACATGCATAAGAAAGTATGGCTACATTCATATATTCTCATATATTTTCCCTGCCCCCCAGATCATGCTTTATAAGGGTCCCAGACTCTTTGCTAATACTTGTAGTAATAATTCATGTAACCCATGATCCAGAAGTAAGAGCTCTGGGTTTACATAGACTGATCTCATTCTTGGAGTGGTCCTCAAATCACACTTTTTTTTTCAATTTTTCTCTTGCTCAAATGTTATTGTAAATTCAAAATATAGTCATGCCTGGGAATTCACTGATGAAAGTTCCCCAGTTCTTATATAAGCATTCAAGGCTGCTATATATATATATATATATATATATATATATCATGTAGAGGACAAACTTTCTTTCACTTTACAGAAAGAATGCAAAAAAACCCCAAAACAAATAAAAAAAAAAAACCACCAACGCATAATGCTTATAGATGTTTATAAATAATGTAATTATTTTCCTTCAGTGTTGATTCTTACTCTCTCACTCTTTTCAAACTTGTAGCCCTAAGTTTTGGTTTGAATAACTATCATATGGTAAGTGAACTTGGGGTTGTATAAGGGGCAACTCCTCTATTCTCCCCAAATTCCCTAGATCAGGTTTGTACAACCTCTGGCCCATGGGATGTAAGTGGTCTGAGGGCCACAGGTTATGCAGACCTGTCCTAGATATTCACTTGTATACCTCTCAGAGAGTATATAGGCTTTGTGGCTCAGGGCATCACCCAATGGTTTAAATTTGCCCTGGGAGGAAATACACATTAAGGCTGATAAAGAGAAAACATTCTTTCCACAGGATCTGCAACATCCAAATAATTGACAGTAATAATGGCGGGGCAAACTCCATGCTTGTCATGGCTTAGAGCCCTGCAACTCCCCAACTTCAGAATCACATGTTATCTTCCTCTCTCCAAGAGAGTGGCGTTGTTCGGAAAGTCCCTTCTTCCCAACAGAAGGGATACTTCTTGAATACTCTTTTCTCTAAGAGTCTTGTCACTATAAAGTGTGGGGTCCACAGAGTATAATACCATCGGAACTCCATCTCCCAAACTTTCCTCAACTAATTTGACCTGCTTTGTCCCAAAGTTAGATACATGTTAAAATCTGAAATTTATTTAACATATTTAGACATACAATGCCGTTTAAAAATTAAAACAAATAAACAAACCTTCTGCTACAAGGTATATGTAGCCTTAAGAGGGATGACTCAAATCTGGTGCTGGTCCTCTTCTAACCTGGTGCATTCTGGCCATCCATCTGGGAAAAGGAGAGAGAGATGCCATAAACAGACCTAAAGTGAACAATCCTTTTCAAGATAACAAAGAATGAGCTGATTAAAATAGTCCTGAAAGGCATGATGTTCAGAACAAGTAAAAACCTCAGTGAAAACTAACATTTGTTTTAGACAGTGAATGCTTACTCACTATCATCAGGTTAGATGCCCTAGGAAACAGACAAGTAGGGAATGTTCTAAACATTTTATGGACCAGCAAGATGTTTATAGCCTTGAATATTAATACAATTTAAAATCTCAGATAAATCATTTTCAGAATTTGTTTTTAATAAACATATTATGTAATGTAGTGAATAGTGAATTAAATAGGATTTTAAAAAGATTTTTACTGATACATTTTGTTTTGACACAATAGATAATTCTCAACAAGTATCAAGTCAGCCCTCACAAACACAAAAGTATTTTCTCCAAAATGGTTATAAATAAAACTTCCTAATAGAGTGATTTTCCTGGTAATACATGTCATATTCCACTTCATAAGTTTAGAGATTGTTAGGAGTAATCCTTTAGCCTTCAGATCCTTGAAGATTTCCAAGGAGGTGAATTCACCACCTCTCGAAACAGATCACCTACCTTTTGAATGAGTCTAACTGTTTGGAAAGAGGCAGTTAGGTGGTGCAGTGGGTAGAGCAGAGGCTGGTAATCAGGGTGACATGTTCATGAGTTCAAATCTGTCCCTGAATAACAGGTGTTTTCTAGGGAGGGGATAGGGTCCTAGCAGCAGGTGGCATAAGGAAAGGCTTTATTTGGTAGATGGTTCTTAAATTGAGCTTTAAGAAAAACTAGGGCTTCTAAGAGGTTGAAGATTCTATTCCTGAAAATGCTGCATCCCACAATGGCTTGGGAACAGCCTTGTCCCTTGTTTTTGACTTGATTTTTATTTGTTTTTCAGTGTTGCTTTTATTTACACTGTTGGAGCCACTTTGGATATAGATTCAGGTATTAGCTGGGGCAGCTAAGTAGCAAAGTGGGTAGGGTGTCAGGCCTAAAGTCAGGAAGACCTGAGTTTAAATCTACCTCAGATATTTACTAGCTGTGTGACCCTGGGCCAGTCACTTAACTCTGTTTGGCCCAGTTTCCTCATTTAGAAAATGAGGTGGAGAAAGAAATGGCAAACTACTGTCGGATTTTTGCCAAGAAAACCCCAAATGGGGTTGCAAAAAGTCAGACATGATTGAAATGACTGAATGACAACAACAAAGGTGGTGTGTATCTTATGTTAGAGATTTTTAAAGGAGCTAGAGTGAAAAGACTTTAGGGAAACACAAGGTGTAGTGGACAGAGACCTGGATAGAGATCCTGGCTTTGCCATTTCCTATTTATGTGACCTTAGATGTCATTTAACCTCCCTAGATTTTAGTGTTTCTATCTATAAAATTTAATTCAATTTAATAAAAATTTATTAAGTGCTAGGAATATAAAGAGACCTAAAAAATCCCTGCCCTCAAGGGTCTTACAGTCTAAATGAAGGGATTATATTAAATGGCCTCAAAGGTCCCTCTGTAGTCCTGTATTTATAATCCTATAGGTCTTTTTCATTTCTAAATCTATGATGTCATTGATGAATTTGGATGACCTTTAAGGTCCCTTTCAGCTCTAAATCTATGACTCCATGATCACTAGGGCCTTATGGGGGATGTGGAAATTATTTGAGCCTCCAGAGGAAGGAATAGAGAGGAAGGAGAGAAGATTTAATGGCTATTCAACTTTAGGAGAGCTAAACCCAGATGTATATTTAATCTAAGTCTGTGTGGGAAATAATTATATAATGAAAATCACTGGAGGAGAAAAGACTTCTCTGAGGTTTTGAGGTTTCCCAGTGTGGTTGGTGATGATTTCTATGTGTAGCATATTCAAAACCATCAATAGTGACCTTTCACTCAGTTAAACTATGAAATAAAATAGATAAATAAAATACCCACCCCTCCGAAAAATAAAACAAAAATTAGCCCAGGAGCCATTAATGCTCAATTCCTTGACTACTTTCTCCTGCTGGAAAATTAACTTTGAATAGTCCAAAATCTTTGCTGCCACAAGTTTCCACTTGCTCCCTGGTATAGCAGGAGAGGATTCTTTTTAGATGGAGTTAGTTTAAATTGGTGCCCAATGACCCTACCTTTATGGTAGATCATTGTTTGTGAGCCATTTCATTCAATCGGCTGGTGCCATACAGTATTGCACTGTAATTGTCCATATTCCTTTTCAGATGGGATTTACCTTCTCATCTCTTTTCACATCATTATACAACATGTATGCTACCTAATTTGAATTTAAAATATCATCCATTTGCTCAAACACTGGCAGTCATTCTATTCTCTTTTGCAGAAGCTAATAAGTTAACCTTGCTGGAACTTTATTACTGGCAGTATGGAGTCAGTGTGGTGTGGAGTAGAAAGAGCATTTGAAATCAAGAGGACTGGACTGGGTTCTGCCATTTTGCTAACTCCAGTTCTCTCTCTCTCTCCCTTCAAGACCCAGTGTCCTCATCTGCAAAGTGAGGGAACTCAGCTAAGTGATTCTCCTTCAGTTCTGAAACCTATAATACTAACCAGACTTAAAAGGATATGTATGTGTGTGTGTGTATGTATGTATGTGTGTATGGATGGATGGATGCATATATATGCATATGCATATATATGTCTCCATGTTTATGCCTATGTGTGTATGTGTATACATATGCATATGTATACGCTAAAGTCTTTTTTTTTTTCAGATTCTCTTTGAGTGAGTTAATGCCCATTCTCTGAATAGGACTCTTTAAGTAGTTACTCAAGTTACTTTAATCAAAAAAGGAAAAAAAATAAACTGGGAGGGGAAGAACCTCAGGGTTCATTGATGTGAAGAGAAATAGTTACTATTTAGCATTTACTTTCACTTTGTGCTAGAAGGGCAGGGACCTATTGTCCAATCTATGAGCTCCAGAGTGAATTGAGTTTAAGGCTTTGTTTTTGGGAAAGAAATCTAGCCAATAACCCTAAAGGAAAAAAGGCAGCTTTTGACCATTGAAATGCACCTTTCCCTAGGCAGAGCACCCCCAGCTAAGGATGGAGAGGAGAGCAGGGAAGAGGAGCAGAGTTATTGCTCATTCACAGGTCGTGTTTGTCCTTCGTTTTGCAAGAGGACCATGACATGACCCATTGTATCCTGGCTATTTCCAGTCATCCTGATGAATATCTGACCACTGGACCCAGATGACTCTGGAGGAGAAAATGAGATTGGTGACCTTGCAGAGTCCTTCCTCACTCAAATCAAAGTCAACTGCAAGTTATGTTATCATCACTGCGATGTCATGGCCTACACACACACACACACACACACACACACACACACACACACACACACAATTACATATATATGTAAATACATGACCTGCAATAGAATTTCAAAGGAACTAGAATTAAAGAGACTTTGTGTGTATGTGTAGACATTTATGTATACAAGCTATATCTATCTATTTGTTTATCTATGTTGTGTGTAGAGGCAGAAAGTTGAGGTACAGTGAAATAGAATTGAAGAAAGGCAACATTTTCTGGGAAAAGTAACTAAACCTTACTCTATTTGAAGAAGTTCTAAATACTTGGTGGTCTAGGTCCTCCGTTTTGGGGATAAGGGGAAAGAGAAACAGGAATAAGCCACCATAAGAAGTACAATACCAATGGGCCATGGATGGGAGGGAGGACATCCTTAATATTTTACTGGTCAGTAAGGTAAGACACAGGCTACCTTTCCCTGATTTTGCCAGGGCAGCTTGGTGACTGGGCCTGGAATCAAGAAAACCTGAGTTTAAATCTGGCCCCTGACATTTACTAGCTGTGTGAACCTGGGCAAGTCACTTAGTCTCTGTTTGTCTCAGTTTCCTTATCTGTAAAATGGGAATAATAATAATAACACCTACCTCTCATGGATTTTGTGAGCACTATATAATGCTAATCATTATTATATTGTTCTCTGATCTAAGTGCTTTCTACAAAAGCCTGTGCCTTTTCTTTCTGCCCCAAGAGGGTATAATTCTACATAGTAAGATAAAACAAACATCTTCAGAATATTTACTTCCTCTTTTCATATATGTATTACCTTCTTGGGGCAGAAGAGGCAAGAATCTCCTCTTTTTTTATTTGCTTTTTAAAAAAAAAATCATAGTTTTAATTTACTAATTTATTATTTTATAAAGCCTTGCAACTAAATGAGAGCATCAGTGGACTCTGATTCCAAAATATAGCTGGAGGTGTTTGTTCACATAGAAATGAAAATTTTCTTAATGTTTCCACTTTCCTGTCCCCCATTCCCCAACTGTTTCTTAGGGACTTAAACCAGGGGTGGTGAATTTGCATTCTTGAGCCACAATTGGTCCCCCTCTAAATCCTCATGTTCAGCCCTTTGACTGTTTAGATTCACTAAAAGTATTGTACTTGAGGACCGAAAGGGCCAGATGTGGCCTCGACTTAGACTATGTGGGTTAGAGCCAAGGTTCTTTGAGTCAAAGGGAAGGAGTGAGTCTGTTTTTCTTTGTTTATTGTTTTCACTGACTTGCAAAGGCCTGTGCTGGAATCAAAGTAATTCCAAACTGGCAGGCAAAGACTTTTTGGGTCCAAAGCCAGAGTTTTCCCTCCCTGCCTAAAGGCCATTTGAATCTTCCCTTCTTACTCATTTCCCTTATTTGCCAGACATCTCCTATCACTCCACCCTTTCTCTTCTGTCTTCAACCTTTCCTCCCCTAAAGAAACAAAACAAAGCACAAAAAGCAGACTAGCTGTTCCCTGAGCTGCCAGGTGATGGAATGAATTAGGGCACTGGGCCTGGAATCCAGATGAACCAAGTTCAAATTCGGCTTTAATTCCATAAACATTTATTAAGGACCTACTCTCTGCCAGGCACTGTGCCTCAGACACTTATAGCTATGAGACCCTGGGCAAGTCACTTAACCTCTGGTTGTCTTAGTTTTCTTAACCATAAATTAGGGGAAAATAATAGCACCTACCTCTCAGTGTCATTTGAGGTAGAAATGAGATATTTTTAAAAAGACATAACATATATTGCCTGGCACATAGTAGGTACTATGTAATGCTTAAGCCCTTCCCTTCCCTTAATTCAAATCCAGATTGAGACACTTACAAGCTGCATATCCTTCAGCAAATAATTCCACAACTGTAAAGTGGTGAGTAAATGAGGTAATATTTGTGAAGGGCTTAGTACAGTGCTTGGTACATACTAGGCTCCTAACAAATTCTTGTTTCCTTTCTTCTTTCTCCCCCCTAAATCTCCCCCATGCCCTTCTATCTTCTTACTTCTGCAGTAAGCTATTCTTGTCTTCTAAATTAGTAATTAACTAATCTGATTAACACAACTGTACTAATATGATAATGAAGGAAGGTTCTCTGAACTCTTTTGTGTATTCCTTCTAGACTCTAAGCCTCACAATGGATTTCATATTTTATTTCTGATAAGTATAAATTATTGTTATTTAGTCTTTTAATTTTATTTTACATGTATATTATATATACATACATATGTGTGTGTGTATGCATACATATTTGCCTTCTCAAAGCATGGACCTATTTTCCTGTTGTTGCACAGTTGTTCAATCATGTCCAACTCTTTGTTGCTTCATGTGTCATAGCAGACCAGACTATTCTATCCTCCACTATCACTCAAAGTCTGTCCAAGCTCATGTCTATTGCTCCTATGACTCTCTCTCTCTCTCTCATCCTCTACCATTCCCTTTTTTTGCCTTCAGTCTTAACCAACAACAGAGTCCTTTCCAATAAGTCCTCTCTTCTCAGTATGTGGCTAAGGTATGTAAGATTCTTCTTCAGTATTTGATCTTCTAGTGAATAATCTGAATTAATTTCTTTAAGTATTGACTGATTTGTTCTCTTTGTTGTCCAAGGGACTCTCAGAAGTCTTTTTCAGCACCACAATTCAAAAGTGTTGATTCTGTGGGCTCAACTTTCCTCATGGTTCAATGCTCACAGTCATACGTTGCTACTGGAAAAATCGTATCTTTGATTATGAACCTTTGTCAGCAGAGCAATATCTCTGCTTTTTAGTGTGCTGTCTAGATTTGCTATAATTTTCCTTCCAGGGAGCAGCTTTTAATTTAGTGGCTGCAGTCACTGTCTCTGGAGAAACCCAGGGGTCCAGAGGGGAGACTGCCTGGGGCTGCAGGCTCCTGCAGACACCTGGGTTCCCTCTCCAAGTGGAATTCATTTTGTTTTGTTCATTTCATTCAATTCTTGGCCCAATTCATTGTCTATTTATAGTGGCTGACTTAGATAAGCTCTTTGGGGGCAGGCCTCTCTTTTGCTCCTTTTTGTATTCCTAGTGCTTAGCACAATTCCTAGTACAAATAGGTGCTTAATAAATGTTGATTGATTGATATATGTACTTAGATAATAAATAATAGATTTCCCATTCAAATATATCTTAGCTTGTATAATAGACATCTTTCCATCAATTTGACTTTTCCAGCAGGTCAGTCTTCTTTCTTTTTCCCCTCTTCTTCCTCCTCCTCCTCCTCCTTCTCCTCCTTCTCCTCCTTCTCCTCATCCTCTTCTTGGTCTTTTTCTTGTTCTTCATGCTCCTCCTCCTCACTGTAATATTCTTGGACTTGATATAATTAGAGTAGAAGCCTCTTTAAACTTGGGGACATCTCACTGTCTATAAGGAATCATTCTTTCATTTTGACAGTGTACTGTACATCCTCCATTACGATGGCAAAAACCTTAATTTTTTTTTTCTGTCTCACTAGTGAAATTCAGATGCTTGATAAATGGTCATCTCTGTCATTTCCATAGTCAAGGAATTTTGTAGGACCTTTACGTGTGTTTGGCTAACTCCTTGTTGGAAGATACACTTGTGACATTATACTCTACTGGTTCAAAAATACTCAACAAGGAGTGGCTAGGTGGCACAGTGAATAGAGCACGGGCCCTGGAGTCAGGAGGACCTGAGTTCAAATTTGGCCTCAGACACTTAACACTTACTAGCCATGTGACCTTGGGCAAGTCACTCCCCACCCCAAAAAGAGCAAAAAGAAAAAGAAAAAATAATAATGAACAAACAATCGGTGGCAATGAAGTCATGTTCTTTATACCATTGTCATCTTTTTGTGAGGGAGGACATGATATTCTGCAGAAAATTATCTGTGAAAGCCTAATTGCTCTTTTCTCATATTTTTCACAAAGGGCACTTTCAGTATATATGTAAATCAACCCTATAAAGATTTGATAAAGATGAGAAAATAGGTATATGAGTTAAGAACTAATGAAATTCTTTCAATCACCAATTTGAGCAATAGTCTTAAGTATTTTTTTTCTTCATTAATTTTTTTCGGAGGGAAATTCTTCTCCTTCACAAGTTATCTTATAAAATGATACGTTGGGCAATGTATTCAAAGTTATGCCATCTTTAGCCTAGATTTTTTTCTGACTACCTGGGGTCTGTTGTAAAAGGTTTTTTTAACTTCATTTCTAATTATTCTTGTTTTCTAATTGTATTTCTTATATAGCATATCAGATATGGAGATTTTAGATTTCGAGTACAGTGCTGATAAAGAAAATAGTTGTAGAAATTATCATCTATTCTACTTTCTATCTTTTTTTGCTGTCTTTCAGTATCATCTCCAAATGCTCTCAAAATCATTTGGTAAGTTGCAGGTCCTATGGAAGTCTTCTGCAAGGTCATTTCCCCCAGCATTTCTCTTGCCTCTTTTGTGACACTGCTCAAAAAATCTACCATTCTCTTCTGTAATATTTTACAAATGAAGTTCCATTCATTGTTTCTTGGCAAGATGGAGTGTTTGCTTACTTGGAAAGTTTCCAGGATTTGTTGATGTCCTCATTGTGGTAACTAATTAGTCAAACTTTTTCACAACGTGGTGAAGTCAATATCTTACTGTTTCCTATTATATCATTTTCCCATGTCAATAATTTGCTTGAATAGGTCAAGTTATAGCTGCTATAATTTTACTTAGTATCTTCTCATATTCATCTTATCTTCTAACTTGCCATCAGTATTGAACTTTGCTCTAATGAGTAAATATTATTATTGCACATAGACAATTAGTTGAGTGTGACTCCCAAATCAGCCATTTATTTTTTCATTAAGATATACTCAACTTCATTTTTTAGTTCTCAGTTTTCATCCATGTCTAGGATGATAAGACTTTCTTCCTGAGTAAAGAATTCGTGGTTTATATTCAGCAGATTCCTGAGTAGTCAACAAGCCTTTGAACTCTTGCATTTCTTACTTGGAAATATAGTTTCCTAACATAATTTCATATTCCTTCTCTCTGTCCCCACCTTTGCAGTAGTCGCACAGTAAAAATTCATATTGTTTTGTTTTCTTTTGTTTCATATATCTTGTTAAGTTTTGTTTACAATATCTCTACTTCATTCATACTGCAACAGTTGAAACACAAGGTTCAATAATTTCCATGGTGATATATTTGTTTATGCTCCTGAGCACTACGAAGAGAAAGAACACTGTGCTTCTTGAAATAATCTTTCTTATAGCCTTTGGGCAGAAGATGACATTAACTCTCTCAATTCCTTTATTATTCTTTCTAAATTGTGATTCAACTCTCTGCTTAACTTCACCATTCTTATATTTTCTGGCTTAATTTTTAGTGAGAATGTCAACACTGATGGTGGTTCAGTGTTTCCATTAATATATTAGTTTGTTACTCATTGGACTTAGATTTCATATTTATAGATGCAAGTTACTCCCTGTTGTTGTTCAATCATTCGGTTGTGTCCAACTCTTTGTTATCCCATGGACTATACTGTCCATGAGGTTTTCTTGGCAAAGATACTGGAGGGATTTGCTACTTACTTTTTCCAGTGGATCAAGGCAAACAGAAGTTAAGTGACTTGCCCAGGGTCACACAGCTAGCAAGTGTCTGAGGATGAATTTGAATTCAAGTCTTCCTGACTCAAGGACAAGTGCCCCAGCCACTGAACCTTCTACCTGCCTCTTGAATAATATGTAAGGACCTTCATGTGATGGGGTTCTAAGCATCCTCTCCTGAGTGTTTCTCTGTATTTTTCCATAAATGCAGAAGTATACATAGAATGGATTTGCCTGGAACTGAAATTCATTTTCTTTCTTAGTTTCAAGGGTTAATATGGCCTTTTAAAAAAGTAGCACCTAGTGTCTAATCAAATAGGAGGTGATATTTCTTATTTAACTAGGTTGGTTCTGTTAACAGAATCAAGCTGTTCTTAGAACCAGAAAGTGTTTCTTGCTTTGATCAAAATGCTAGCACATATACTCAACTGCCTGTGTTAGAAAATGCAAGGTTACTCCTTAGCACTATGCGACATTGGTACACGCTTGAAATAGAGGATTTCATTGCATTAACTTATATAAATTAAAATAAAACAATTAAAAATGCAGGAAACATTGGTACAAAATCTCTATGGCAACAAAGGAGTCTGAATATTCAAGATTCCCCTCAAAAATCACAATTGAAAAACTAGATATAAATAAAATTATTGTAAATTCTTACAACATGATAAAAATCCACCCCAAAGACAATTATCACACTAAAGAAGAGTTGCAAGAGTATAATGTATATGGAAGCATCTGTATATATATATATATACATATATATATATATATGTATTTATATATATGTATGTATATGTATACATATATATATATATATATATACACATATGTATGCATACCTCTTCATGTCATAACAAAGCAATATCAGAAGTAGTGCCAGCTATAATACAAGAAATTTCAAGGGTGATACTTGAATGGATAACTGAGTAAAGGAATTGAAAATATAGTATTAGGGTTTAATGAATATACGTAATCAGCAAAAACAAAAAGTGGCAGGAGGAATAATTAAAATAACAGTGACAGCTGCCCTATATATAGTGTTTAAAAGTTCACAAACTGGTTTAGATATTTCATTTGATCCTTACAAAAACATTGTAAGGTTGAACCTCTATTACCCCTGTTTTATAGAGGAGAAAACTGAGGTTCATAGAGATCAAAAGAAGAACTGAGAACAAGTTAAAAGAGAACAGGAGGATGGTTAAACTGAGCAAACTAGGGAGTTACATGGAGAATATAAAAACATCAAGAGGTACAAGAAAATTTGAGTGAGTATAATGGGTCAGATTATATAGCAGAGATGAAAACAACAATAAAAACAAAGAAAAAAATCAACATTCTTATTATGCAAATTTTAACAAATTTTCAAAACAACAATGGAGATACATGCAAATACATGCGTATGTGCATGTCTGTACATTGTAATGCCATGCACCAGCAGATTCCCAAAGGAACGCTACTGTGAACAGCTTTTAGAGTTCAGATTACAAAATATAGTGAACACTCTGTTTATTCCATTACAAATCAAGACAAACATTCAAAACACTGCAGTATTCACAACATTACATCTTATCACAGAAAATGGCCACATAGTTTTCACTACAG
>CM053581.1:172178893-172223602 GCA_028627135.1 Pseudochirops cupreus | reverse complement strand
CAGTTTCATCCAAGGGGAGGCCTTTTCTTATCTTGACTCTGGGTGGTCTCTCTGATTCCCTGGATCCCCTTCCAAGGTCCCAGCTCCCTCCTGAATCCACCAAACAGTCACCTGGATTCAGAAGCAGACAGCTCCAAGGTCCTTGTCCAATCCTCAGAAGTAGACAGCTCCCAGGCCTTTGTCCAGGTCTCAGGGCAGTCCCTGGCACACACTGAAGTTCACAAGGTCCAGCACATCTCAAACTCTTCACCACTTCTCTTGCCTGGAACTCAAGGATCAGCTAGGCCACGAACAAAGTCTTATCCCAGTCATGCTTCTTCAGGCAAGCCCTCTCCGCCTTCCAGGCAAGCCCTCTCAGCCTTCCAGGCAAGCCCTCTCAGCCTTCCAGGTGGCCCTCACCAGATTCTGGTCTCAGGAAAACTCCATCTCAGTTCTCAGCTTCCAGATGCAGGGAGAGTAACTCTCCCTCTCTCCCTCTCTCTCTCAGCTGGCTTCAGTCTCCACAATTCTTCCTTCAGCAGGAGCAGAGTTCCAATTCTCTCTGCCTCTGGAATTCTTGCTTATGTACATACCTCAGCCAATTCCCTTCTTCCACATCAACAGGCGAGTTCATGCCTTCTCAACAGTGGGACAGAGTTTGTACCTTCCACACTTAGTACTAAGTGCTAAGTATCCTGCTAAACTGATTACTATTACATACATATACAAACATATATGCACATACATAAACCTAACAGAATGAAGGTATCAGTTTTCCAAACATCATTAATTCTTATTAGATTTTAAAGACTTAATCTGACCAAAAATATATAGCTTAGTATAAATGAACTTAAAATAAAATCTCAGAAATAATTTCTCAGTAAATCTAAGTACTTTATTTGAAAACAAAAGAAACAATAGACAATTAAAAATGAAGAGGACCTTGAAGAATTCATAAAGGAAAAGAAAAAACAAAGCCTGAACTTCAAAAGAGCATTTAGAACTCTGAGAAATAAGAGAAATTTAAGTACTTAGAACAATATACACTTAACAAATGTGATTAACTATAATCATAATGTAAGAGTCTGAATCCATGCCAAAAATTACTATAGTATTATGTGTGATAAATTACTGAGTAATATAACTGGGCTTGGGAAAAAAGAAAAAAAAAACCTGAAGACTGAACAAAAAGGCAAAAGGAATTAAGGGAAATGTGAGCATGCAATTAAAAGATAATCACCTCAATATTTTAAGGAAGCATGATTTTATCGGTGTAGGGCAGGAGTGGGTGATCTGTGGCCTCAGGGCCACATGTGGCCCTCAAGAGAAGTGCAACCCTTTGACTGAAACCAAAGTTCACAAAAGAAATCACCTTGATAAAAGGATTTGTTCTGTAAAACTTGGATTCAGTCAAAAGGTTGCACCTGAGGACCTAGAGGGCCACATGTGGCCTTGAGGCCACAGGTTCCCCACCCCTGCAGGAGGGGCTACCTCTAACAATGCAGATTGCAAACCTGCAGTGACAAGAGAAAATTTTCATGGCTTGCTTGGGCTGATAGCCATTACTTATGCTAAGTTTCTCTGAACTCAGCTCTGACATACAGCTCCTCATTGGGTACATATTTAAAGTTTTTTGAGATACTGAGATATACTAGAGCTCATGCTTCAGGAACCTAGGGTTAACCCCTCAGAGGAGGAGGCTTTAGAACAGGAGGTGAATTCAGAGGAAAAGGAGTCATAGTTAAAGAAAAGAAAAATAAGG
The DNA here is from genome assembly GCA_028627135.1 of Pseudochirops cupreus. Lineage (NCBI taxonomy): Eukaryota > Metazoa > Chordata > Mammalia > Diprotodontia > Pseudocheiridae > Pseudochirops > Pseudochirops cupreus. The sequence goes on along the minus strand of CM053581.1, from coordinate 172,221,861 downwards.
TGAATGAAGGTAGAGGATGGGGTGGTGATCCCATGGTGATTCTCCTATATGAAACAAAGTAGGAGATGAATTTTTAGATGCTTACGCTGTCAACGGCACAAAATAGAGAAATAATATTTAGTGTTCTTTCCTTGAGTTATTTAATAATAGGCATATTAAAATGTGTAATGGGAATTCTCTTACAACAAACTGTGGTGGAAGATAAGACAAATTTAATAATTATGATATCAATTGCAAATGGATTGAAATCCCCCCCTTAAACAGAAAATTGTTATGTTTGCAATGGCTTTAAAAATATATTGTCTAGAGAAACCACAATTACCATAAAGTTATATGCAGATTTAAATAGAAGGGAAAGACTAAAACTTATCATATGCCAATTAGCTAAAGAAAATCTTTAGTAGCTAGTGGCTTGGGTACTGGACCTGGAGTTACAAAGACCTATTTTTAAATTCTGCTGCAGACATTTACTATTTGTGTGACCTTGGGCAAATAATTTAATTTCTGTGCTTTTTTCTTCATTAGTAAATTAAGGGGTTTGTACTTAATTACCTTTTAAAATCCTTTTCATCTCTAAATCCATGATTCTGTGATCCTATGAATTTGACAGTCAAATTTAAAAGAGAAAGCATTAAAAGCAACAGATATGCCATTATGCTTATGGACATATATGAGACAAATAATTTAGCAGCCCTTAGACCTTCATAATTTCAGGAAAATGAACTATTCCCTGGATGAGTGGAATTGGGGAAAAAATTCTGATCATCTCAATAGATGAATAGAGAATAATTAATAGAAAAACTAGAGAACGTGCATTTTTGCCAAGTTCCTGAAACATTTATAAATATTTATCGTATTATTGGTCATTGGGATCCCTAGGCAAGTTTAGAAATGCAAAACTTTAATATACAGTTTTTCTGGACCACGGTGGAAAGTCTACATGGAAATTAACAAATGGTTTATTGAATATTATCTGGGTTAAGGCACAATTGCCCCAAATTACCAGGAGAGGTTATTTCAAAGGTAAAAACAAAATAAATATCAAATATACAATTTGCGGGGTGTAGCCAAAAACAACATTTGAAGGAGGCAAATTTATTGTGCTGAATTATTACACTGGCAAGAAAGAGAAAAGGAGTCTCTGCTTCAAGTCTATTTTTAAAGAAATTTGAAACAGAACAAAGGGATACTATAAAGGAACACAGTAAAAATGAGATTATCAAAGCCAAATCAGAAATTAATAAAATTTAAACAAAAGAACGATTGTTTTAATAAAATGAGAACTCTTTAGAAGAGACCAATAAGATTTATAAACAACTAACCAGCATTTTTAATGGAGAGAGAAAACTCATATAACCAAAATTAGATATGAGGAAGGAGAGATAGTAATGAATACAAAAGAAGTTAATAAAATTATCAGATTTCTTTGCACAGCTTTATGCTAATAAATTCCAGGACTTAAAAGAAATGGATGACTATCTTAATAAATGTGTATAGTCTTATTTGGATTTATCTTGTAATATATTGTATTATACTTATCTACAAAAAAACCTCAAAATATCCAAATTGACAAAGCAGTAAAAAGGTAAACAAATAAGCTATTCTATGAAAAAATCTGACAACTAATTCATGACTTTACAAAAAAAGAAAACCACCAGGACCAGACAGATCCACAAGTAAATTGTTCCAAACCATCAAAGAACTTTTAGACTCTGATGAATTTGTGGTCTTCACAGTATAAGTACTCACAAACTTTTGACTCAAGATTATGTAATTTGCCCAGGGTCACATAGTTAATATGTATAAAGCTTGAACCCAGGTATTTCTGGTTGTTTGAATGATTCTCTGTTCAGTTTATCATATTATCATATTGTTTCTCTCATAACACATGCACATATGTATATATGTATATAAATATATGCCTATATACATATTTTAAGTCATATAAACATATGCATTTACATTGTATGTTCACAAATACACCATAAACAAATGCCAGGCCAGACTCCAAGTTCTCTGTCAGTCTTATCCTTCTGTCTATCATCTTTGTGAATTTATGCTGGATATCCTTCTAGCATGGAGTATAATCTTTCCTCATCTCTAATTGCTGGAATCCTTATCCTTTAATTTTTTAAAATAACATTTTTGCTATAAACATTTCCTTTAACAAATATTAACATTCCAATATAAGAATGATTTTAAAATTATAGATGAAATATTGAATTCTGTAGTGTACATTATTTATCCTTATCTTTCCATGTGGTTTAGCTTAGGTGCCATTTCCCCTGAAGTTTTTTTTCTTAACTTTCCAACCCAAAGTGTATACTCCTAATAGTAAAGTTCTTAAATGAAAGGACTATGTCATTTAAAAAAAATTTTTGCATCACCAGTGCTGAATATAGTTCATAGCACTGTAATAATAATAAAATGCTTGTTAAATTGATCTTTCCTCCTTTAAAAATTCTGTTTCTGTTTCTCGAAAATTTTGCCATTAGAAAAAAGGACTACTATTTATATTAATTTATGTCAGTTCCTTATATATTTTGGAAATCCATATTTCTAGGCAATTTACTTGAAAACTGAAGAGGAAACTTTCTTTTTATTGTGTATGCTATTGTTTGTGTGTGTGTGTGTGTGTGTGTATGTTTGTGTGTGTGTGTGTGTGTGTGTGTACACATGCAGATTTCTATAATTAGATTTTTTCCCAACAATATATTCTATTTGTTTGATAAGGTTTTTCTCTTCTCTACAATCAACATGGATATATTATTTCTTTCATCTTCCACTAAAATAGATTATTAAGTTAATTATAATTTATTACTATATGTATATGAGATGTGATCTTAGCAACTTTTTGTTCATACTTCATTAATCAATGTTTTGACCAAAATTTATTGAATTCCCCATCTTCACCCACTTTTTAACTCAATTTCATAATCTTGAATTTGTCTTCAGGTCATGGATTTAAAAATAGATGGACATTACATACCACATATTTTAATTGCTTGAATTTTATAGATGTGAAAATTGAGGTCTGAAAAGTCTAAGTGACTTGCCCAAGGTTCAATATTGATAAGGTGGTAGAACCAAGATATAAACCCAAACCTTCTGAATGATCAGCATTCTTTCTATCATATAACATGACTTGTCATATTAGTAAGCAACCCTGACATTTTTTCGTCTTCTTATGGTTTGGCTTGATTTTCCATGTCCAATTGTTTTTCCGATAAATGTTATCATTTTATCTAATTGTACAGAAAATCTCATTGACATTTGCTTTGGTATAACATTTAATCTATAAACTAATTTAGAAAGTAGTGACTTTTCAAAACTATTTTGACTCTTCCTATGTATTAACAGAAGCTATCCTTCTAATTGTTCGCCTATTCTGTTATTTCTGTCAGAATCATTTTGAATTCATCTTTATGTAGTTCTCATATGAGTCTTGGTAGACTAATTCCCCAAATTTGATATGTTTTTACATTATGGTAAATGCTAGTATCTATTAGTTTTTTTAAAAATTATTATGGGTGCTATAAAAATGTAGATAAGATTTTTGTGGGCTTTTTTTATACCCTGCCATGTTGCTCAAGTGATTTATTACCTCAATTAATTTTTGTTTGTATCTTTTGGATTTTCTATAATAATAATCCTGTCATATACAAAAAAGAAATGTATTAACCTTTTCTTCAAAAATCCATGAACGTCTCTTTATTTTGTGTTTCTTGATCATTGCTATAGCTAACATTTGTAAAATTATGTCAAATAGTGGTGACAGTGGACAACCCTGCTTTATGCCAGCTTTTAATGTGAGTGCCTCTAAAATTTTTTCCTTGTCTACTGTTATCTTTTGCTTATATGTATAGATACACATGCATACATATAAATATGTATACACACATACATATACAATAATTTCTCTTTTTTATTTTATTTTTTAAACATTTGTGGACATTACATTTTGGTAAAGGTGTCTATAAAAAAAATAACAGTGCATTGCACGTTTTAAAAATATGGTTTATTAGGATGATTCCTTTAATCCTATTACAAATCCTATATGGTGGTAAAAGTTCAATGGTGTACCAGAACTTGGATGACTCCTGCCTTTGATAAATGCTGACTGTTTGACCTTGGGTAACTAACCAAACCTCCCAGTGCCTCCAGGCAACTATTTAAGAGATGGGAACCAGCATTTATTAAGTACTTGCTATGGGCCAGTCATTGTTTCTAAGTGCTTTACAAATATTATCTCATAATAGCTCCTGTGAGGTAGGTGTTCTTATTGCCTCCATTTTTTTTTCAACTGAGGAAAATGAACAGAGGCAAATCACAAACCTAAGAAATGTCTGCAGCAGGATTTAACTTTAATTTTTCCTGACTCCAGGCCTAGTGTTTTCTACTTTGTTATCTAGCTACCCATCTATTAATTTACAGATGGATTCCAATCTTCAACAGTATGTGAACTTTCCACCAATGAAATCACAGATTTTTTATATACTTTGTGCTGAAGTATATCAAGAGGATCGCATCCAGAGTGGCGAACAATTTTGAGATCAGGTTTTACAAAAAGCCTTTTGAAGGAGTGGTATCTTTAACTTGAGAATAGAAAATTGGGGAGGTGGCGTGGCTCATGGTGATTGTAGTCAGAAATCTAAAGAGGGAATAGGGATTGGCTCTAGAGGCCCCAGCCAAGAGTAATTGGTAGAAATTGCAGAGATTTAGATTTAATATGTGCAACAAAAATGGACCCCATATGTGTTGTTGCCCTTATCTCAGACATGGGTGATAACCAATGCAAATGTTGGGAAGTGGGAAACAGAATATCATGTAAAGAGAATGCTAGTTAGGCTACTTTAGCTGGACTGCTTGAGGGAGAATAAAAGAAAATCACTCTGGAAAGAAGTTTGGAATGGGCTTTAAAAGGATAACAAAGACATAGAGTATCAAAGCACATTACATTTTTCCAAAAACAAACAAGTCAACATGCAAACATAGCAAGGGAGGAAAAGTGACATAAGGCAATAGTTTATAGAGATGCTTCCCTATGAAAGGATGGAAATGATGCTAAAACCTGAGTAATAAACTGGAAGAAAAAGGAGAGTAATGAATTCTATGTAAGATTGAAGGTCACAGTGAAGGTAAATAGCAGTTTCAAAAAGAATTAGAATGAATTATGGAGTCTGAATGCACGCACATCAAAGAATACTATTTTAACTTGTTTTGTTTTTATCTTTCTCCTGGTTTTCCCCTTTTGTTCTAATTCTTCTTTCACAATATGACTAATGTGGATGTTTAAAAAAAGAAATAGAGCATGAAAATAATGGAAGGAAAGGAGATCGTGACTGTTTCAAAGTTCGCACCTGGTTTTGGGTGATGAGGAGAATTTAAGCTAATTTTATATGGCTAAGGGTACCTTAGAGATGGAAGTCATTGGATTTGAGGAGTATGATGAATTATCAGGCCAAAAAAGCTTTAAAATGATTATCAACAAGATAAACTTCTTAGGATGATAATACTTATTAGTAATTACTGAAAATTGTTTATGTCACTAAAGAATTAGGGAAATGTGAATTAAAAGAAACTTTAGCGCCTACCTCATGCCCATCAAATTAGGGGAAGAAAAAGAATTACTAAGTCCTGCATTGGTAGAAATGAGAAGAAAAAAGAATGACATTAAATTGCTACTGGAGTTGCAAATGTTCAGTCTTTTGGGTGAATCATCTGCCAGTATGTAATGACTTGTGAAACTGGTGATACCCTTTGACCTAGCAATCCAACTAGTACAGTAGCTCCCTATTGGTGGATTCTATATTTGTAAATTTACCTATTACCTAAAATGTATTTGTAACTGCCAAATCAAAATTCGTGTGCTTTTGCAGTCATTCATTGCAGAAGGGGGCAAATTTTGAGTTCTTCAATATACACATTCCCAGTTTAAGCTGAACAAGGTGATTCTCTGCCTTTTGTTTCTCCTCTCATACTGTAAACAAGTGCCCTTTTCATTGTCTATTTTCTTTTGCTTTTTTAGCGGTGATTTTATTGTTTAAAATGGCCTCCAAGTATAATGCTAAAGGGCTGTTTCTAAGCACAAGAAGGCTATGATGTGCCTTATGGAGAAAACACATGTTAGATGAGCTTTGTTCAGGCATGTTATGGTGATGTTGGTCAGGAGTTCATTGTTAATGACTCAAAAATATGGTACATCTGGAAAAAGGAAGAGGAAATTTTTTGTACCTGAGGCCACTCCAGAAAATACTAGAGTAAATAATGTGATAAGTGGCTTGTAGGAACCAGTATTTCCTCTAGAATCAATGGTTCAATATTCCAGGTGACTTTATAGAATGGAATGGAGTAAAGTTTGCAGAATACAGGCAGCAACCCAGCTGAACACTCCCAGCATTCCCCTCCAAACAACTTTAAAATAATTGCTCAAATCAAATTGTGGAAAGGCAGAGGAACAGAAGGTCAGAGTGAGACCTTTTTTTTGAGTCTAAGATAACTTAGGAGGTCAGCAGGAGGGGTCTATGACACCAACATGGAAGCCTTCTACGCACATATCAGGAGCACCAGCAGTAAGCTTTGGAAGCAGCCACAACAGTGAGCAGCAACAGTGGCAGTAGCAATGAAAACTCTCATCCTAGAGATGTTAAGGGGGTCAGACAACTGGTTAGAAAGAGGTTACAGGGTCCTATTGCTGGTTCTGGGTCACAGTTCCAGGGCAGAAAGGAGTACTAGTAGTTGGTCGTAAGGGAGCAGGGTCCCCATTTGTAATCCCAAAGCAGAGAGGAGTGCTAATGCTATGGCTGCAGGAGACCAGGGCACTTTATCACAGTTCTATGGCTAAAAGGAGCACTAGCAATTGTGGCTAAAGGGGAGCAAGGGCTCTTCCTGGGTAAAGACCAGAGGGCAGGAGAAGTGTGACCTGCATCACAACTCTTTAGAAGTATAAAAAAAATGCAACTCCCCAGAACTAACTTTGAAAATAGGAGCATGAAAAAGCCTGAACCTTGGGACAGTGTCCCCATCATCAGGTAAACAGAACCCAACTTTATATAAAGTCTAAAGTCAAGAAATGGGTTGGAAAAATGAGCTAACAACAAAAACAGAAAGAAGATGATCATAAAAAAGCTACTCCCACAGCAAAGTAAACCAAGGCACAAACTCAGAAGAAGACAACAATGTAAAAACAAGTATAAACAAAGAACAATGCTAATTGGACCAAAACCCAGCAGGAATTCCTAGAAGAATTAAAGAAAGAGATAAAAGTGGTAGAGGAAATTTTTTGGAAAAGAAATGAGAATGATGCAAGAAAATTATGAAAAGGAAATTAACATCTTGACAAAAGAGGCACAAAAAGTACTAAAGAAAAATATACTTTAAAAAACAAAACAGAATTAACCTAATGGTAAAATAGTATCAGAAATTCACTGGAGAAAAGAACTCCTTAAGAAGCAAAATTGGCCAAAGGGAAAAATAGGTACAAAGGCTCATTGAAGAAAATAATTTTGTAAAAATTAGAATTGGGTAAGTGGTTACTAATGACTCCATGAGACATCAAGAAACAATAAAACAAAGTCAAAAGAATGAAAAAAGAAAATGTGAAATATCTCCTCAGGAAAACAACTAACCTGGGAAATGTTTAAGGAAAGAATAATTTAAGAATTATTGAAGTACCTGAAAGTCATGATAAAAAAAAAGTCTAGATATCCTATTTCAAGAAACTGTAAAGAAAAACTTCCCCAATATCTTATATCCAGAGGGTTAAAATAAACATTAAAAGAATCTACCTATCACCTCCTGAAAGAGATCTTAAAATAAAAACTCCCAGGAATATTATAGGGAATGACAGAGGGTGGTGGGCAATACTTGAACCTCATTCTTATCAGAATTAGTTCAAAGAGGCAAGAATATATACACACGGAGTTGAGCATAGAAACCTATCTTACCCCACAGGGAAATAAGTGGGGAAAGGGATAAGAAATGGGGGGGAATCACAATAAAAGGGAGGGTGATTAAGGGAGGCAATGGTCAGAAGTAAAACAGATTTTTGAGGGGGGCAAAGATAGAGAAGGATAAACAGAAAGAAGTAGGATGGAAGGAAATACATAGCAACCATAACTGTAAATGTGAATGGAAGCAGATATTAGAATGGATTGGGACAAAATGTTGTTTACAAGAGACACACTTGAAACAGAAAGACATACACAAAATTAAAATGAAGAGCTGGAACAAAATCTGCTATGCTTCAGTTGAAGTTAAAAAGGCAAGGGTAGCAATCCTTATCTTAGACAAAGCAAAAGCAAAAATAGACTTACTTAAAAGAGATAACTAGGAAAACTACATTTTGCTAAAGGGTACCATAGACAATGAAGTAACATAAAAATAAAAATTAAGGACTATTTTTCTGATAAAAGTCTTATTTCTCAAATATATAGGAATCTGAGTCAAATTTATAAAAAAAAAAAGAGATTATTAACCAAGTGATACATTGTCAAAGGACATAAACAGTTTTCAGAAGAAGATATATAAGCTATCTATAGGCATCTGAAAATAGCCTCTAAATCACTATGGATTAGAGAAATCCAAATTAAAATAATTTTGAGGTAGTACCTCATACCTATGAGAAATTAAAAATTCTAGAGAATATGAGGGAAAATAGGTACACTAATAAGCTGTTGTTTGAATCGTGACCTGGTCCAAATATTTTGGAGAACAATTTGGAACTATGCCCACAAGGCTCCAAAGTTGTGCATACCCTTTGACCGAGAAATGTCACTAATAAGTCATTACCCCAAAAAGATCAAAGAGAAAATAAAATGACCTATATGTACAAAAATACTTATAATAGAATTTTTCAGTGGTGGCAATAAGAATTGGAAATCTAAGGGAATGTTCATCAATAGGGAAATGGCTGAACACATTGTGGCATACAATTGTGTTGGAGTACTATGGTGCTATAAGAAATGACAAGGGAAGTGTTTTTAGAAAAACAAAACAAACAAAAAACAAGTCAAGACCTATATGAACTGATGCAAAGTAAAGTGAGAAGAACCTGGAGATCATTGAACATTATCATTGAACATGATAATAGCAGTATTGTAATGATGATCAACTGTAAAAGACTTGGTTGCTCTGATCAATACAATGATCTGAAATAATTCCAAAAATCTTATGATAAACACACACACATTATATACATACATTTATATATACATGCATATATACATACATATACATGTATTCATACATATATGTGTATGTACATATACATATGTGTGTGTGTATATATATATATATATGTATGTTTTACCTCCAAAAAGAGAACTGATGAACTGTGAGTGAAAATTGAAGTATTATTATCTCACTCCCCCCTCCTTTTGGTGATAATCCTAATATGTACATGTATTTTGCATGATTTCACAATGTAATTAATTGATATTTTGTTTGTCTTCTCAGTGGGTGGGGGAAACATGAGAGGTAGAGAAAGAATTTGGAACTCAAAATTTAAAAAGAAAAGATTGCTAAAATAAATAATGAAATTAAAAATATACGTCTATAATTACCATGAATCATGAGAATAAGTTCTACAGAAAGAATATTATTAGAATCTAAGGATTTAGATGTAAAAAGAACTTTATAGATAAGCAAGTTCAAATCTTTAATTTTGAAGAAGAAGAAGCAGAATTTCAGAAAGACCAATTTCTCAAGGTCCCATAGGTAAAAATAAGCAAAACTGGAACTCAAACCCCAGTCTTCAGGTTCCATATCCAGAGCCACTTCCACTCTATTATGCTGATTAAACCTATAGAAGCAATTTTTGAGTTCAAAAATTGGGAAACAGCTGAATAAACTATTATATCAATGTAATAGAGCATTTTGATGTCATAAGAATGACACTTATGAAAATACAAAGATATATGTAGAAATTTGTATGTAGTGAAATAGAGCAAGGAAACAAGAATTAGTCTATCAGAATATACACTGACAAAGGTGATATAAATATTGTAGCAACAGCAAAATTTATAAGTATGGAAACAGTTAAGAAATCAGGAGGAGGCATAGGACAAACAAGGTTTTATTGTTATAGTAATGTTTATATAGGTACATTTATATGAATGTATATATCTATATCTCCATATATGTTCCATTTCAGCCCCAGCATTTCCCTGTACTTTTATGGTGTTGATCAGTGTCTAGTTCCTGCTAATGTCTAAATTCCACAAGAATTATTTTCCCTTAATTTTGGGGATCCCTAGAGGCCTAGTTCCATTTAATCACTTAACAGACAGATTAGCTTTTACAAAGGAATATTTACTTCAGAAAGGAATATACATTTCCCTGTAACACCTTCTTATTACCCCCTATACCACCTCACTCTCATTTCCTATATAGTTGAACTCATTTCCTATATATGTTCCCATGAGGAGCTTGGTGGTACAATGGATAGAGTGCTAGGCCTGGAGTCAAGAAGACTCATCTTTGTGAATTCAAATCTGACCTCAGACATTTACTAGCTATGTGACTCTGGACAAGTCACTTAACCCAATTTGCCTCTCAGTTCCTTATCTGTAGCTGGCAAAGTAAACGGCAAACCACTCTAGAATATTTACCAAGAAAACCCCAAATGGGTTCATGAAGAATCAGAAACGACTAAAAAGATGGCTAAACAACAATCTGTCCCACCAAGCTTCAAGTCCAAAGGCCCCATAGACTTGTGGCCCTCGAATCTTAGGGCTTCCTTGATAATCTGGCTGCAATATCTGACCTAGAATCCTAGGTTCCAAGGTCCCAATTGCTTCCCAGTCTGAAACTCTTTCCCCTCTCCCTAGTGCTAAAAAAGACAAACAAAAGACACCAAAGTCGCAATTTTGGTGGGGAGGCACACAGAGACTAAGGAAGGGGAGAAGAAGAAGGTGACCCTTCCCCTCCAACAATTTCTTTACATGGATCCCATGTGGTAGTTGAACAAGATTTTCATCCCTGGATGCCACTGGATGAAAAGAGAAACTGAACCTCTGTCAGATGAATTTAAGGTGAAGCCAGTTCTGGCTACAAAGCCAATGAACGGAGGTGCTCCCTCACATGTGGAAGACAAAGGAAGAATGTCTTTTCCCGGAAGAATGAGAATGCCACTTCCTACAAAGGTGCTTCCAAATTAAGTGATCTGGGCATTCACCAAAGCCCGGTTACAAAAATAAAAATGCAGCCTAGTGAAAAGGGTGTATTTAACTTTTGAGTCAGAAAGCCTATATTTAAGTCCCAACTCTGTCATTAACTACATGAGCTTGAGTGACTTATTATACATCCCAGATTCAGTTTCCTCATTTGTAAAATGAGAGCTTTGATGATTTCCTCAGATGCCTTTAGTTTCTGTATTTCAGGTGTTGTTGTTATTGGTCAGTTGTTTTCAGTCATGCCCAACAGTTTATGAGCCCATGTGGGGTTTTCATAGTGAAGATATTGGAGCAGTTTGCCATTTCCTTTTCCAGCTCATTTTAAAGATGAAGAAACTGAGACAAACAGGACTAAGTGGTTTGCCCAGAGTCACACAGCCACATTTGAACTCAGGGAGAGGAGTCCTCCTGACTCAAGGCCCAGAGCTCTACTCACTACACCACCTAGTGGCCATTTCAGGTGGTATTATACCCTAAAATAAAACTTCTCAATTACATACACAGACATTCAAAGGAGGTCAGCTTAATGAACAATCCCAGGAAAAAAGTCAAACAAATGAACAAACAGCAACAACATGAGCTGAACACTAAGGAAATAGGGAGGGAGAAACAGAATGCAGAATGTGCCAGTCAAGTCAAACTATCACCATGACTTTGTAGACCAATTCCCATTCAGATCCACTGGAAACAGCCCAGGGCATTGAACCCTAGAGTCATGGAACCAACAATGCTTCTAGTCTAATGCCTACAGTCATCAGCCTAGAAAGCAACTCCTGTGTTAATGCAACTTGGCATTTGCTCTTGCGGTTACTATAGGGACATCTATTGAAAACCCAGAAAGGAAAGTTCTTGTTACCAAAGTTCTTAGCACTGTCAAATGATTCAGCTTTAGAAACTGATATGATTTTGTAAGTGGAAATGACACTAAAGAACAGACAATATGTCTGCTTTGCCATTGTATTCTAAAGATCATGCCCATCTGCCTTGCATCTGAAGCCTTCCATGCATGCTGTTCTCCTATGACAATGTGTGCCCCTTGAGAGCGGGTATTGTCATTTTTAGAAAAAAAAATGGATCCTTAGTGCTTAGTAAAGTTCTTTGCACATAGCAAATGCTAGATAAAAGCTTTAGTCATTCATTCAAAATTGCTATTGTCCACATTTGTTTGAATCGGAAGTCAATTAAATCAGTCCATTTCTGTCATCTCTCTCTTTTTCTCTCTTGTTCCCTCCCTCCCTCTCTCTCTCAATTCATTTATGCATACACACACAAATACACAAATTAATAGGTAACAGAGAGCAGGGAAAATGTGTGTAGCATTTTCAATAATCTCCTGATACAAAAACCATAATTTTAAAAGCCAATATTCTTTAATGGAAAGCTATGTTTTGGTTGTATTAGGCTGTAGCAAATTATCAAAGACTATTTATTTACAAAATAATGAGGGAGTTTGAAAAATACAATTGAGAAAATGTGCGACTGGCAACAGAGATAATTTGATCATGTAGCAACAGGGAGAACTAATAAGTGGATAGATTTTGTTGGAATGCATGGAATATTAAAAGTTCTACGGGAACACCTTGAGTGTTTTGGATAGAACTTCTATAAAGGATTTATGGAAATATATGGGCTAGAATCAAGAAATGAGAAGACATAGAAGTTTTACAATCTTCCATGTTGGAGGGACTCCCTACATCTTGAAAATCATATATCCACTGAAGTATTGCAGAAGTGGAAGTAAATATTTTTCTGGCAATGAGTTATATAATAACAATTTCCCCAAAGCTTCAGTCTAGGAATGATGCCCAAATAGCTCATCTCTGTTGAAAGGTTGTTGAGACTTGGAATTGACTTCCTCTGAGATACACGTGATATCATGAACTAGAAGTGGGCAGGTTCTCCTAGCACAAATCAGACTTTGCCCGTGCTACTTGGTATTTTATAAGGATCATCTGAGATTGTAGCTGTTCAAATGACCATTGCCCATTTCCTCTATGGTCGGAGCCATTTGTATCCTGCTGAATGAGAGTGGTCTTCTCCCAAGGGGAGTTTGATTCTCTTAATTCTCAAATAATCTACATTATTGCTTAATCTTCATTTTTGCCTGAGCGGTCCCAAGTTTTGTGACCTCTAAAGAAATCAGAACTGTGCTTTTATAAAGACTAATGGATTGATTTTATTTCATTTACATGGAAATTTATGGTTTGTGAAGCAGATTGCGTACCTTTATCTCTTTTGAGTCCCACAATAACCCTTTAAGGTGTATTCCATGGATTATCTCTGCCTGACAGATAAAGAAACAGCCTCAGAAAATATATGTGATTTGTCCAGGGTAACAGATCTGGTGAAGTGTCAGAAGTACTAATTTGAAGGTAGAATACTATGGTGCTCCCAGAAATGAGGAAAGAGACACTGAAAGACTTGTATGACCTGATGCAGAATAAAGTGAGCAGACCCTGAAGAACAATTTATACTATTAAATCAATATCATAAAAACAGTTTTGAGGAGTTATATTGACTTATGGAGAGGGAAATGAGCAGAACCAGGAGAAAAATTTATAAAATAATAACACTGTCAGGACAAATAACTTTGAATATATATACACACATATTATATATACATACACTTGTATGTATGTATTCATGTATGTGTTTGTGTATTTGTGCATATGTTCACATGTGTACACATATAACATATATCTCTAGCACTTTGTCACTGGCTGTCTCAAAGAGGTGTTATGGAATTGCTTTCTCCCTTTTAAATACTGGGAAATGGAACCATACATAGAAGAAGTGGCTTGGCCAGGATGATAAGGGTATTCAGTGTTGGAGGGTGCACTTGAAGCCAGGTCTTTTGACTTCAAGTCACACATACTTGCAATTACAACACTGAGTGAAATAGGCCAGAGAAATCGCCTCCTTCTATGCAGTCAGCATTCCTGGAAAGGACAAAAAATTGGAGAAACTAGTGGAGTGGGGGAGATTTGCACAGTTCTCTTTTCTGTCCAATTTTTGCAATGCTCCATTGTAGTATTAAATTTGAGTATGAGGATAACATATCAAAACTTTGTAAAGTGGAAAGTAAGCCTTTGGAGAAAGGAGCAAATTGTTTTCCATTTTAGTAAAAAGCCAATTTGTTACTGGAGAATTTTCCACGGGGAGGAAGTGAATGGGAGATCATTATATTATTTTCCTGCTGAATATCTGTAAACATCCATTGGGTAACCAAAATTGAGGGAAGGTGAGGAATCTGAAGGCCTCTCTCCTCCTCTGGCTGCACAAGTGATTCATCTTCTTCTCTAATTGGAGCAGCTCCTGGATTTATAAAGATGGAAATGTCAGCGCAGAGAATGCTGCTGCTTTATTATTGGGAAAGACTAACCTGCTTTAAAAACATCATATACCAACACCATGTTTGTTTCATTGTCTTATCTGCTTCTTTGGGTGCCTTTTTGTCAGGAAGTATCATTAAACTCTGTGTGTGTGTGTGTGTGTGTGTGTGTGTGTGTGTTTGGGGAGATGGGTGGATGCTTGAGTTTTTTTCACAGCGTCATTTATAATTATTTTCATTTGAATTCCCCACATCTTTATAAGTTCACATCAGCACCATTCAAAATGCAGCGAAAAGCTGTAAGTTATTTTAAATGGCTGGACAATGATATTTATATAGGTGTTTAGGTATGTATGTGTATATACACATACATACATATATACTTACATACATGCATACACACATCACAGGTTTGCTCAAACCAGGGGTGTCAATTCTAATTGTCTAATTAGCGAGGGGTGTCTAATTCTCAGTGACTGGGAGATAGTTGGAAAGTGGTCAGGAGGTTGTGGGTCTGAGGTCGGGTACAGTATGTGGATGAATATGCAGCGAGAAGCAGAGAGCAGGCTACCTTACTTGGAACAGATATCCTCTTTGATGGAGTAGGGGACTGCAGTTTTGGAAGGAGTCTAGGGCCAGGAATGACCCTTTGGATTAATCAGTGTCATCCAGAAGTTGAGATGCTTCATGACCATAGATAGTGTCACATTAAACTCTGACTTTTCTTTTTTTATGTGAGTACAGAATGGCTCTATGACTTCAAAGTTTGTTGGTGTTGGAATTCCCTCCTCCAACCAAGTTGTCATATGTAAAAGAATTCAAATGAAGTATGAGATCCAGGTCCTCACAATCTAAATCATTTTCTTTGCCAGTAGGAACAGCCGGTTTCAGAGCCATTTATTGGAATTTTATATACTTTGATCCATTCCTTCTTCAGCCTGTTGTGCACAAGCACCATATTTTGCAGTGATATTTAGGGTGAGAGTTTTCTGCAGTATGAAACTGAATCAGAATAAAACAGCTAATAAATGTCAGAGGCAAAATTTGCACCTGAATTTTCTTGACTTTTGAGTCCAGTACTATTTACTATGGATAGGGCCATGCTGTGTCTATCTGTTCAATAACAGGCATTTTCTTTTTGTTTGAACCTTTGATTTTATCAGTACAGGGTTCCTTTCTCTTCTCATATACATCAGCAACTCCATAACTAATAGACTTAGACAGATGTCTGGAGTACTCAGAGATTTAATGACTTGTACAGAGTCATTCAACTAGTCTGTGTCAGAGAAGGAGACTAAAACTTTGTGAGGTTTTGATATGTTGTTTTCATACTCAAATTTTATACAGCAATGGAACAATGTCCAAATTGCACAGTTCTCCAGACTCCAAGGCTAGCCCTCTATCCATTGTGCCATACTGTTTCTCAAGAATAATCGTGATATCCAATGATAGCCATATCAACTCTTTAATAATAGTAAAAGTAATGGTTAAAATTTCTACTTTAAGGTTTGCAAAACACCTTTTTCACAACTATATTTTACAGATGAGGAAACTGAGACTCAGAAGGGTAAAAGGATTTGCCCAGAATCAACACAGATAACCAGTTAAGCATTTGGAACTAAACCCATATCTTTGAACTTCAAAATCCTTATCTCTATATCATGATGCCTTTCATTAAATTTCTGAAGTATTTCCATGTTTAATATCTCAAAGGCCTTGAGTCGTAAGCAGGAAAAAAAGGGACTAATGAAATGTATAGTGGACAAATGCGAATTGAAGATAGTTACCTTCCTCTTCATGGTACTAATATAAATGGAGAAATAATAGAAACAACTCCTTATTTCTTATGCAGACAAAAATAACACAAATGCTGGCATGATCAAGTTAGCAGTGATAACTGTGTGTCTAGTCCTGGCATATGTCCGAGCATAAGGAAGCCATAGCCAATTGATGTGCTGACTACAAAATTGAAAGAATATTTACATTCTTGGAAGGTTTCAACAACTATCTCATTTAGAATAGAGCTTTGCTATGGTCATTAAATATCAGCTAAAAAATACCTTTCCAGAATGCGAAATCAAAAAAAAATTGTCCAATGAACTATTTTTTTTTCTTCTTGTTTATTTTCCTTTGATGGAGCAGGTAGGTGTTATAATGGAGGACTAGGAGTTGTTCTTCCACCACCGGCTACTGATCTTCCTGGCTTCCTTTAAGGAGCAATGAAAATTCCACATTCTACAGGATGCCTTCCCCAACCTCACTTAACTCCAATGCCTTCCCTCTGCTAATCATTTCTTATTTATCCTTGCTTTGTATATATTTGTTTTCATGTTGTCTCTCTCATCAGATTGTAAGCTACTTGAGGCAGAGGCCTTTTTTTTTTGCCTCTTTTTGTATCCCCAATGCCTAACACAATTCCTGGTACATTAGGTGCTTAATAAATATTTATGATTGATTTATTGGACCCAGGAAATCTGAATTCAATCTTTGCTTCTGTTATCTTGATTTAGATATTTATTAAATGTGTGACCCCCCTGGCAAGTCACTTAAATCTCTGTTTGTCTCAGTTTTTTCATCTGTAAAATGAGGATAATAGTAAGACCTCCCAGGGTTGTTGTGAGAATAAAATGATATAATATATGCAAAATGCTTTGAAAATCTTAAAGTGTTATATAAAGTTGGCTATTATTATTATCATTTTATAAAAATGAAACTGTGGGAAGGTTATTAGTGTATTTGCTTCAGGTAGGTGTTATGCATTCTTATCCTGTTGATATAGCACATAATAGAAGATTGGGGTAAGTTACAAAATGATTTTAAAATGAGTATACCTGCAGTATATTCATGCTTCACAGGGCAAATCAAATATTTTCAATTTAATAAATTTGACTTCTGAGTAATTGTTTTATTTACATACCAATCCTCTTGGGAGTCATAAATTCACTACAGAATATATTCCCAGAGAACAAAGAAAAATATACTCTTATTATAGAGGGAAGAAGAATGGTAGAATTTAGGAAAGACTAGAAGTAGGCAGAGGTTCATGACACCATGGATGAAACATTTTGTTTGAAGATACGTTCATCCCTTCCCTTCGTCCCAATCCCTCAACATGATTTAATCAACTATATTCTGTATCTGACCCACTCCAATCTGCTCAGTAAAATTCCTAGTCTAGTATGCTGTGCCTTTTATAGCCTTTGCTCTCTTAGAAGCAAAGCTGTAGAAATGGAAAGGATTTGAAAGACCATCAAGGCCAAACTTCTTGATTTTCTAGAGGTCCAGTTGTCAGAGATGAAATTTGAACTCATCTCCTTTGAATCCATCATCTGTACTCTTTTTTCCCCTCAATTTATTTATTTATTTTTACTTTTCAACATTTATTTGTTCAAATTTTTCTCCCCATCTTTTCCCTACTCCCAACCCGAAATAGTGAGCCTACTGAATACCCTTTACCCCAATCTGTTCTCTCTTACATCTTTCCTCATACCCCCCTCTAACTTCCTAGTAGCATAAGATGGATTTCTATACCCCAGTGCCTATATATCTTATTTCCCAGGGGCATGTAAAAAGCAATTTTTTTGAACATTTGTTTTTAAAACTTTGAGTTTCAGATTTTTTCCCTTCTTCCCTCCTCACCCAACCCCACTGGGAAGATAAGTAATTCAATATAGGTTGTACATGTGTAATTATGTAAAACATTTCCATAGTAGTTGTATTGTGAAAGACTAACTATAATTCCAATCCCTCCCCCACTTATTCTATCTCCTCCTTTGACGCTGTCTCTTAGTGATTACTTCTAACCACCCTCTCCCCCAATCTGTCTTCCCTTCTATCATCCTCCCTCTTATCCCCTTCCACTCTGTTTTCCTGTAGGGTAAAATACCCAATTGAGCATGTATGATATTCCCTCCTTAAGCCAAATTCAATGAGAGTAAGGTTGATCCATTCCCTTTCACCTTCTTGCTGTTCCCCTCCATTGTAACAGTTTTCTCTTGCCTCTTTTATATGAGATAACTTACCCTTTTCTATCTCTCCCTATCTCTTTCTCACAATATATTCCTCTCTCACTTCTTAATTTTATTTATATATCATCCCTTCATATTCAACTCATCCTGTGTCCTCTATGTATACATGTACATATATATGCACACACTCACATATATATTTATGCACACATACACCCTTCTATACATACATATATGTATGTACACACACACATATATATTCCCTTCAACTATCCTCAAATTGAGAAAAGTCTCATGAGTTACAGTTATCATTTTTCCATGTAGGAATGTAAATAGTTCAACTTAATAAGTTCCTTATGAAGTTATGAAGATGAAATTGAAAAGTGAGAAAGGAATATAATGAGAAAAGATGGGGAGAGACAGAATAGGGTAAATTATCTCATACAGAAGAGGCAAGGGATAACTCTCACAATGGAGGGGAAGAACAGGAAGGCAAAAGGGAATGGGTCAACCTTACTCTCATTGAATTTGGCTTAGGGAAGGAATGATATACACTCTGAATTGGGTATCTTGCCCTACAGAAGAGTAGGGGTGAAGGGGATGAGAGGGGGATGATGGAGGGGAGGGAAAGTTGGGAGGAGGGTAGTTAGAAGCACACACTTTTGAAAAGGGACAGGGTCAAAGTAGAGAATAGAACAAGTGGGGGGCAGGATAGGATGGAGGGAAATATAGTCTTTCACAATATATCCACTATGGAAATGTTTTGTGTAACTACACATGCACAACCTATATTGAATTGCTTATCTTCCCACTAAGGGTAGGTGATGAGGGAGGAAGGGAAAGAATCTGGAATTCAAAGTTTTTAAATCAAATGTTTAAAAAAATTATTATCATTTACATGCAACTGGGAAATAAGATATACAGGCACTGAGGTATGGAGATCTATGTTGCCCTACTAGAAAGTGGGAGGAGGGATGGGGGAGGATATAGGAGAGCACAGATTAGGGAAGGGAGTATACAGTGGGATCACTGTTTTGGTGTGGTGGGGAAGGGAAAGATGGGGAGTTAATTTGTAACTCAAAATCTTATGGAAATGAATGATGTAAACTAAAATAAACATAAAATTTAATTTAGAAAAAAATAAAAAATATGTTCCTTATGATTCCCTTTTCCTGTTTACCTTCTCGTGCTTCTCTTGCTTCTTGTATTTGAAAGTCAAATTTTCTGTTCGGCTCTGGTTTTTTCATCAAGAATACTTGAAAATCCACTTTCAGTGAATGATCATATTTTTCCCTGAAGCATTATACTCAGTTTTCCTGGAAAGGTATTCTTGGTTTTAAACCATGCTCCTTTGACCTCCAGATATCATATTCCAAGACCTTCAGTCCTTTAATGTAGAAGCCACTAGGTCTTGTGTTATCCTGATTGTGTTTCCACAGTACTCAAATTATTTTTTCCTGACTGCTTGCAGTATTTTCTCCTTGACCTGGGAACTCTGGAATTTGGCTATAATATTCCTAGGAGTTTACTTTTTGGAATCTTTTTCCAGAGGTGGTAGGTGAATTCTTTCAATTTCTATTTTGCCCTCTGGTTCTATAATATCAGGGCAATTTTCCTTGAGAATTTCTTGAAGGATAATTTCTAGGCTTTTTTTTTCATCATGGCTTTCAGGTAGTCCAATGATTTTTAAATGACATCTCTTGGATCTATTTTCCAGGTGAGTGTGTTTTTTTTCCCCTCAATGAGATATTTCACATTGCCTTCTATTTTTTTCATCTCTTTGGATCATGTTTCTCATGAAGTTGTTAGCTTCCATTTGCTCCAATCAATTTTTGAAGGAATTATTCTCTTCAGTGAGTTTTTGAAATTTCTTTTTTATCTGGCAAATTCAGTTTTTTAAGGCATTCTTCTCCTTATTGGCTTTTTTGGGCTTCTTTTGCCATTTGAGTTAGTCTATTTTTTAAGGTGTTATTTTCTTCAGTATTTTTTGGGTCTCCTTTAGCAAGCTGTTGACTTGCTTTTCATGATTTTCTTGCATCTTTTTCATTTCTCTTCCCAGTTCTTCCTCCACTTCTCTTACTTCATTTTCAAAATCTTTCTTGAGCTCCTCCATGGCCTGTAAACAATTCATATTTTTCTTGGAAGCTTTTCATGCCGAAGTTCTGACTTTGTCGTCTTCCTCCCAATCTATGCTTTGATTTTTTTGTCCTCAAAAAAGGATTCTGTGGTCTGTTTGTGCTTCCTCTGCTTGCTCATCTTGCTAGCCTATTGCTTGATTTTTGATCTCTTTGCCAGGGCAGAACTCTGCTTCCAAATTGTAGAGAGCTATGTCTCAAATTGCTGGGGTTTTTGCAGCTGCTAGAGCTATTAGGAGAGCACCCTCTATGCAGCTCCCATGGACTCTTGAACACTGGCTACACATCCTAGGACCACCACCCAAGACCACAATCCAGATCCAAACAGGTTAAAGCAAGAGTGATTATCCTCTGAATGGCCACTTGGTCCCCCTACAATCTGCAGGCCAGGAGCTCCTGTGCCATCAGTTGCACCTGCTGCACCTCTGCTGCTTCTTGCTCTCCTCCAACCAGTACCAAGTGAGTTCCTGACTGATCTTTTACTTTCTCTTTGGTGTCTATGGGTTGAGAAGTGTGGGAACTGCCACAGCTGCTGGTGATTTACTATCCTGAAGTCTGCTCCGGCTGCCACTGGTCAGGGCTGCTGTGGGGCAGGAACTGCATGGCTCACGGGGGACTGTGCTGAGCTCCCAGCATGCTGAGATAGGCCTTTCCTGTTGATCTGACAGGCTGCCTTTAGTGGGAGCTTTGTTTTTCTCCATCACTTTGTGGGTTCTGTAGCTCTAAAATTTGTCCAGTGTCATTGTTTTACATATATTGGAGGTGGTAGGAACTGGAGCCACATGGAAGTCCTGTTTCTACTCTGACATCTTGGCTCCAACTCCTGTACTCTTTTTTTAAAGTTAATTAATTTTTCTTTTTCAACATTCGCTTCCATAAGTTTTAAATACCCACCCCGCTTCTTCCCCTTCCTCCTCCCCAAGAAGGCATGCAATCCGATATAGGCTATGTATATGCATCCCTATTAAACTGTACTCATAATTTGTACTCTTTCAGCTTTATCAACACCCCTCCATACTCAAATTTTCAATCAAGTTTTATTCAACTTCTTTTCTGTAAATGACACTCAGGTCGTCAATGAAGGCAACACATCCATTGTACCTGTTGCCTCTATTTCTTCCTGCTTCCTCCCTTCTTTCCCCTGATTACTTCGTCTTCCAAAATCATAGAGCTAGAAGACTAGGTAGGCATATTTTTTTGCTTTTCTCACTTCTTTTCTGGACTATTCCTCTATTACTATTGCTCAATAATTTTTCTTGAGAGGTAATCTGTTTAGATCACCTTGCCATCCTCTTTGTTGTTCTTGTCTAACAATCTCCATGTAATCATCTTAAATTAGTTAACACCTTTAATATCCTTTGTTCTTAAAAGAATAAATATCACTATTTATTTTGAAGGCCAGCCCTTCTGCTTGTATGCATGAACCCATTCTTTCCTATATAATCTAGAATCTTGATACCACTTTTCCTGTTTCTTCAATCCTCCACTTTCAAATGGGTCCTTCTTTTATATCTACAAATATTCTTACACTCTCTAATCCTACAAAAACCTTTATTTGACACTCTTTTCTGGGATTGTTAGTCTAGTTTTCAGCAGTTGAAGAAGAGACTAGTGTCTTCTAATCTTTCCTTAGCTGATGGTCCACTACAAATTTATATCATCTCAACTTTTTTTCTACTCCTTAATCACTTCACTATCCCTCTAACCACAGCTCCTGTTGAAACTGTCTTTTTGCGCTTTAAAATTCCATGTCTCTTGACAACTTTGCTCACCCTCTCAGCTGAGTACCTCATCCCATAATTCATTAAAAAAAATGGGGGCATTTGTCCAGAACCCCATTTTCTCCCCTTCTCATCTCACAACTTTTTGACATCATGTCCTATTATCTTCTTTTTAGCTACAATATCTAATGAAGAGTCCAACCCCTTTACACATACCATCTATCTCATTATCTCCCTTCTTCTCCAGAAATTACTTTCATTATTAACTTCACTCTCCTTAATCTTCAATCTCTACTGATATAGCCCATTTCACTTTTGGATACCTCAAACTTTCAAGCATAATTACTTTAAATTTAATTTTGACTTTTTTTCAACTTCTATCAGTAGGTCTTAGTTTAGTTCTGGACCCAAGACATATCTAATAGTTCTATTAGATAGAACAAATCTAATAATTTTTCCAGTTATATCCACTTATAAATCAGCTCAGTTCTTTAGGATGAATTCTTCTATTATGAGTGCAGTAAGTGGTGCTGGCCTTTGCTAAGAACCCAAGAACTTGAGATTTTCCCCATGAACCTAACCAAGTAGATATAGTATAAATCAGGACAGAATTGTGCAATGAGAAGGGAAAGTGCAACAGAAGACAGAAAGTTGGAGCTAGAGATCATAGTGGAATACTGAGATTGCTATGGCAGAGAGGACTGTATACTAAGGGGAAAAAATGGACGTAACATGTACTGGCATCTTGCTTTATAGTTGATTCTGTTTTCTGGTACATGTAAGAATGAGAACTGTGCAGAAACTTCACAAAGATTTATATCCCCATTCTTTCTTACCCTACATGTGAACTTACCTGTGTCCACTTTATCCGTTTCAAAGCTGTGAAGTCATGTGCTGGCCTAAGACATAGCCACTCTGGGTCTCACTTTTCCTGTTTTTAGGTCATGCCAATGCATGCTTGAAACTCAACCTTGTATTTTAATTCCTAACACTAAGCACAGTGCCTAGGACATGGTAGGGATTTAACATTTATTGAATGAAGCAGCTCTTCCAGGACTATATGAGTGGGTAATGTTTTCTTAATAAATTTCTCAGGGATTTAAAAAAAAAATAATAAATTCTATGTAACTTCATGAATCCAAGCATATAGCACTCAGAAATGAGCTAGGAAAGGTTGGGCACCCCAACTGGAAAGATCACTTTGGCTATTCTTAGCTATACTTTATAAATTCATCAGTTCTACTTGCCATTTCTGGTGTCATATATCCTCCGTCCTTTTGGGGAAAGAGAGTTAATTCTGACCAACATGCTTCTCAAACATGATTCAGATTTTGCCTCTAGTGGAATCCTTTCTGGATCCCACCCTGCTATTAACCAAATGTCCTCCTTGGCATTCACATATTACTTTCCTTAATAGTTCTCCCAATTAACTTTTTATGCAATATTAGATTGTGTGTGTGTGTGTGTGTGTGTGTGTGTGTGTGTGTGTGTGTAATATCTACTAACTAAAATGTAAACTTTTCAAGAGAAGGCATTATGTCTTATTTAAACTTTATACATTTCTTCCAGGTCCTATTCACAATACTCTGCATTCAGACACTGAACAAACGTTTGCTGAATGAATGAGGCAGGAAAATCCAGGGGATACAGTGACAGTGTAGAAGCCCTATTACATTGAGAAAAAAGTCATTGAAACCTTCTGCATTTTTGAGTGCTAGAGGTTGGGTAATTTTCTGTTACCACAACCTAAGAACAGAAAGAAGATTGTAATGCTTCTCTTATTGTAAATGTTAGAAGGAAGTTAGAAAAGATTTGGTTTATGTGGTTCCTATCCTACTGCTGAAAGGTTAGTTGACCTTATATTCATGTTCCCTCCAATAACATCATCATCATCATCATCATCATCATCATCATCATCATCATCATCATCATTCCTCATAGATTTCTGTATGCCTTTTGTTTTTTATGGCACAATTAATTCCCAATAACATTCCCTACCTCAAATAAACCTTTCCTTAATGCAAAGGAAAAAAAACCCAGATAAAGAAGTATATGACAATGTGTACAGCATTTGGAACTTATATCCCCCCACCCCTTTCCTAAGGGGAAAGAGGCAGGCCTCCTCACCTGTGTTCTGCAGCATTATTATTCTGTGATGCCATGATCTGTAATATGTTTGTGATTCTCTATCAAAAGTCTTTAGTGTTTAGTTTGAAGCCTTTTGATATATTGGATATTGCTTTTGAAGCAAATAACTAGATTAAAATTGCTGCTATAACATCTGTGAAATGCAAAACTCATGTATCCTTCAACTGGAACCTGTGCTGTGATTTCTCTGTTTAGCAAGCTCAATTCTTACTTTCAAGTTGCAATCACACTTTTTAGTGTGAACCTGCCCCCTCCAATAGTTAATTAACATGAAGTACTTTATTACCATGTCAGGTATATTTTTTAGACCCATCTTTATATCCTTTCATTAACAAAGAGAAAATACCGCGTTGATCTGACAGGCCTTCTCTCTGTTACATATGAAAACACATTTCCTACTTCTTATAAATGGTCTTGACTGACACAACTTCCTCACCCCTAAGGCAGCTCCTTTGTAGAAGATGCCAAAGTCTGTCTTCCTGTGAAGTATCAAAGGCTGTGTTTGAAGTGTAAGAAGAATGTTCAGGGAATGCCTGTATAGAGCAAGATTACATGGTACAGCTCTGCTGTGATTGTTCCCTGTAGGATGCCTTCTCTGATGAGCGTCAGAGTCCATATGCAAACAAAGGTTATTCAGTTTTGTAACCATTACTGTGACTCTGATATTGTCTAAACAGGGGAACTGGGAAGTTATCACAAAACCTGCTGAGCCTAGAGAGGAGCAGAAGGCATCCTTCACACTCCCTCCAACTTGTCTCCTTTAAAGTTCTTGGTTCTTTTACTCTATACTTAGTCTATTCTCAGTGCAGAATGTAAGCTTCTTGAGGGCTGCATGTTGAATGGAATCAAATGTGATATTTGGATGAATACAATGTAGCATTAAAAAAAAAAAGCTTTTCCTATCCCTATCATGAAGTGACTTGTAGGAACAGCGTATCCATTTCCTCCAGAATACAATGTCTTTCTTTTAAGAAGATTCCACCATTTTAACAGAAATTCTTGGGGAATAAGATAACATGAAATTGTCTTTTAGTGGAATCCATTCCTATCTGGAACATGGAAACTACCATCCCTTTTCTCCAAAACAAATAGTGGTCATTTAAGTGACTTATGAAATTTCACAGAAAAACAGAATCTCAGAGTTGAAATAGTCCTCATAGACTTTCTAGTCCAGTGGTTCTCAACCTTCCTAATGCCGTGACTCTTTAATACTCATATATGGGCATATCTACATGTGGGTGGACCCACCTGGAGACAGATAGAGGAGCAGTGTCTTGGTTCATAAGACCATCAGAAATATGTGTTTTCCAATGGTATTAGGAGACCCCTGTGACACCTGTGAATGGGTCATTTGACTCCCAAAGGGGTTGCAGCCCATAGGTTGAGAACCACTGCTCTAGTCCAAGAATCCCTTCTCCAATATACACATTATAGGATTATAATAATAGTAACTGTAAACAATAATCACATGTGTCAAGCTGTGACCATGTTGGCTGCTAGGAATACAAAGTGAAAAACAGAGAATTTCTTGACCTCAGGGAGCTTACAATCTAGACAGTGGGTAGCACATGGTTGTAGCATGTACGATATAGGCATATACAAAATAAGTACAAGGTGATAGGTACAAAGAGGGGAAGTAATTTTACTAAAGTCATACAGAGAGTAAATGGTAGGGCCATTATTTGAACCCAGATCCTCAGAATCCAGATTCAGTGTTCTTTCTAATATGTCACGTATTTTTTTCAGAGAGAGTATGATGATTGGGTACTGGACTTGAATTATGAAGACAGATTCAAATCCTTCTCAGATACTTACTAGCTGGGTGATTGTGGGTAGATCATTTAACTCCTCTATTCCTTAGTTTACTCATTTTTTAAATGAGGAGATTACATTGATTTTGAGGTCTCTTCTCAGTCTAAATCTATAATCTCTGCTTTTTTGGGGGGAAGGCTCTAGCAGATGGTGATATCAGGAAAGGTTTCATGTAAAAGGTGGTACTTGAGCTGAGTCTTGTAGGAAACTAAGACTTCTGAAACAAGGAGGTGAAAAGGAAACAGTTCATATTTACATAGCACTTTAAGGGGCTACAAGTGGCTTTAGCTCCACTGATTCTCATAACAACCTTGTTAGGTAGATGCTATTATTGTTCCCACTTTACAGATGATGAAACTGAGGCTCAGTTTACATAGAAAGTGAGTGTCTGAAGTAGGACTGACTCTCAAGACTTCCTGGCTCCAGCACTATAGCTGCCTCTCAAAAGATATGTGGTAGGGGTGGCTAGGTGGCACAGTGAATAGAGTACCAGCCCTGGAGTCAGGAGGACCTGAGTTCAAATCCATCCTCAGACACTTAACACTTACTAGCCGTGTGACCTTGGGCAAGTTGCTTAACCCCAATTGCCCTAAAAAAAAAAAAAATAAAAGGAAAAAAAAAGATATGTGGTAGAGTAGAAGTTGTGGGTGAGGAAGTCTGAGGACCTCAATTCAACTCCTTGTCCTACTACATACTACGTGTGTGACACTGGGCAAATCATGCAACCTCCCTTGGCTTCAATTTCTTTGCAAAATGAGGACATTGGACTAGATCACCTTTAAAGTAATTCCTAATTCTAAATCTATGATCTGATAACATTTGACACTTATAAAGGGCTTTTAAAATATATCATCTCTTTGAGCTTCCTCAAAGCTTTATGAGTAGATACTATAGATATTAATAGACCCATTTTGCCAATGAGAAGAATAACACTCAGATTTTAAGTGGCTTCCCCAGGGTGGAACAGTTCATAAATATCTGCATCTTCCTAATACGAAACTCAGTATTCATTTAATTACATTGTGCTTAAGTTAGAATCGACATGAGAGGTCAGGTAATCAAACCCTCTCATTTTACAAGTAAGGAAACTGAGGCTTAGGAAGGTTAAGATCTTTGAAACCATTAAGTATCTTTTGAGAAGGGAAACTTCTGTTGCAAAAGCAAACATATCAAAGATACTTTCAATAAGGGTTTTGAAAATTGATGAAATAAATGTAGTTATTTGTCAGTAGAAACAGCTGGGGAACTTCCTCTTGGAGCCTCTCTTTTCTATTTGGACTCTGACACTGTTAAACATCTGAGATAAGCATGGCTTCTTTTCTTATGCCTTACTTGATTATGATCACAGCAATTCATTAAAGTTTTTGTTTTTACATCTGCTACTGCTTGATGACCTTCAGTGAAGGAGAACTCATTATTTCCATAAGCATCCTTCCACTTTAGGATAGCTGTCTTAGAGAGTTATTTCTTAAATCAAGACATAATTTGCCTCCCTGTAAGTTCCACTAATATAAATGAAATCTGGTTAATTCTCTCTCCCCCCACAAATTCTTAATGAAACTACCTTGTATGTCTATGTTACTTTATTTATTTATTTATTTATTTATTTATTTAGCTTTTTGGAGGGGAGAGGGCAAGGCAATTGGGGTTAAGTGACTTGCCCAAGGTCACATGGCTAGTGTGTCAAGGGTCTGGGGCCAGATTTGAACTCAGGTCCTCCTGACTCCAGGGCCAGTGCTCTATTCACTGTGCCACCTCGCCGCCCTTGTATATGTTACTTTCATGTTCTTTATCTCATTTGTGAATTTTGAATTTGCAGACTGATAAAGTTTACAATTGTTTTTTTATCCAGATTCCTGTGGAATTAAAAACAAACCATAAATTACTGATGTGTAGAAACACCTCAATGTAATATAGAGAGAGATGAGTTTGACCTGGGTTTGAGTCAGGAGTGCCTGATTCAAATGTGGCAGTTTAAATCCCATATCAAGCACATGTGACCCCTGGCAAATATTTATTTTGTTTGTGTCTGCTATGCCTATCACAGTGCCTGACACATCATAGGCATTTCATAAATACTTGTTGACCTACTAACTTCTAGATAGATTAAGTTGTACCTTGAAACTTAGTTATAAACCATCTGTTTCTTGGGTTGGTAGAGTTTCCATGTTTCAAGTTTCCCATACTGACAAAATCATAGATACCTCACATGGCCCCACATAGAGGTTTTGTGAACCTGAGACTAGTGACTTAGAACCTATAATCTCAGGTTAAAAAGAAATTTCAGAGAGTATAATAAAGTCTAGCCTATACCTGAAAAGAAATGCCCTTTACAACATCTGAGAAGTAGCTATCTACTTTTGCTTTAATAGTTGTAGAGATGAGAATCCCATTGCCTCCTAAGGCAGCTCGTTCAACTTTTGAATTGCACTAAATTTTAGGAAGTTTTTCATTATATGAAACTATAATCTAGCAAATAGAGTCCAAAAGTCTTATAAAAATACCTAGTCGAGATTGTTAAAATGAGAGATTATTATGCTTTTTTTTCTGTTGAGTGTCATTTTATTTTATCATCTATAGCATTGTGATAAAGTTTGAATGCTTCTAATATAAAATCTAGCACCAAGGTTGTGCAAATAGTCCCATTTAATAAATTTTTAACCAATTTGTCTTCTTTCTACTTTTGTTTTACCCTTTTCAAAACCAAGTACATAACTAGCAGAATCTTTTTTCCATTTTCCATTTGGGTTGGGTAATTCCCATTCCAATATCCAGCAAACCATTTTCAAATGGCTTCATGGAGACACCACAGGAAATTAGAGATCTCAGTCACTTCTAAAATCATGGTAGAAATGCCTACAAGAAAAGTATCATATATTAAAGATAGATTACATTTAAAGATGATTGATTACATGAACTATGGGAAGCCAACTTTGGAAACAGTCAATTTTATTTGTGAGCAAAGACCCAAGATAATTCTCCAACTTTAAATTAAATTACAATTTTGGATCCAGAAAAACTATATAGATTCATGGAACTTCCCTATACCAGTTAGGGCATATTCATTTTCTGAAGTGTTGACTGACTATAGAGTTAATGACTACAGATAATGGATTGCCTATTTGCAAGGCAAAAGCACTTGAGAGTCTGCTCTTAAATGGCAAATATCATCAGGATGGTTGTATTTTAGTAAATTAAAAGCAATATTCAGGTTGAGAGGACATTTAGGAAATTGGATGTTAGAGCCCTTTTCTCACTCTTCATGGCTAGTTTTTATGTCTAATAATGGCATATAACCCATCAATGGCTGCTTACTGGAATAAAACAAACAGACAAAAGA
This sequence comes from Pseudochirops cupreus, assembly GCA_028627135.1. Classification (NCBI taxonomy): domain Eukaryota; kingdom Metazoa; phylum Chordata; class Mammalia; order Diprotodontia; family Pseudocheiridae; genus Pseudochirops; species Pseudochirops cupreus. The sequence goes on along the minus strand of CM053581.1, from coordinate 172,192,232 downwards.
CAAGAGAGGTATGTACCAGTCTGTGCCAAGGAAACAGTATCCAAATAGTCAAAATCTTTTTTTTTCCCATGAAATAAACAATAGGCTTGCCGTTATATGATTATTGGACATAGAACATGAGTCTCCAAATAATTGAAAATGAGTACCATACAGAGGGCAATGAGGAGACATAGGATGGGTGTGAACAGATTGCAACATATAACAAATAAGGAACAATTAAGAATAATACGAATGAAGGATTTAATAAGAAAAATGTAAAATTAAATATGACAATTGGCTGATCATATGGCAAGATAAAGAGTAATATTAAGATAGTCTTAACTCCTGCACTTGTACCTTTGCTGTGCCAAGACAAAGCAATGAAGGGACCTAGCATTTTAGGTGACATCCTATGTAGGACGAGATTTTATGAGAGAACAATGGAAAAGAGCCACATAAGATGCAGAGGCTTGGATGAATTTTGACCTGTATCATTAGAGGGTACATCCAAATAGATGCTATCACAGATGTTTTTGAATGAGTGACCAACAGACATTCAGGATATCCAAGGCAAAGATTCATAGGGGATTGATTTAGCAATGTCTGGCACATAAAATGCTTAATAAATGCTTTTTGGCTGGCTGAATAAACTGTGCTAAACCTAAGGAGAGGGAGGAGAAGAAGGAAAAGGAGAAGGGAGAGGAGGAAGCTAAGAAGGGAAAGGAGGAGGAAGAAGAGCAAAAAGACCGACTTTATTCTCTGTACTGGCTGGCTGATCTATCAGGCAGTACTAGATCAGTAACTATAATAATTCAAACTGTTCCTGCATGCTGTTATGGTGATTGACAGCTCAGCCACTAGTGACAGTATTAGAAAGATGGAGCAGACACATCTATTTGTACCCCTATCACTATTTCTCTGCCCCATTGCTAGAGATTTCCTGTACTCATTCTAGTATGAAGAGCCAATCTCGTTTATAGCCAGGGCACCTGAAAATCAACAGCTTAAAGAATACTCTTAATTTCTGTTGGATTTCACCATCTATTGCCTTTAACTATTTGAAGATCACATCAATAAAAAACACATATCTGTGCTTCATTTTCATAAATATCACAATTGTGTGAGAGCATATGTTTCAGGTTGAATGTAAGAAAAGCAAAATAAACCTCAGACTTTCCACAGATACTTGGAGGGTTAACATTATTATGCTAATCCTACATGCTAGCAATCTTGTGGGATGATATGCCAGGTAGAGAGGCTGCTGCCCCTTTTGATGGAAGGCTCTGGTTCCTCCCCAAGCCACAGACAATCCACAGAGAACAAGAAAAATGACCTGAGAAATCTCTCACAAACTCTTCCTTTGCTATTTGAGTTTCACTTCCTAAGGAAACAATGGAAGGCTATTGCAGGTGCCTGAAATAATACTATATTGGACAATCAGATTCTTTCCAAAAAGGGCCAAGAAGGTTTGGCACCATTCCCACTCCATGCTCCCAACTTTGCAGTCAGAATTCAAACATATGGCACAGTATTTGATCCAATAAAGATGTTTTCCTGGCAACAAGGGATGAATAGGCATGATCTACCGGGGCTGATCATTTTCTTGCTTACATCAGAAAAAAATGGTACATGCATAAAGGAATTATTTCTGCTCCATGTAATGTAAGCTAGATCATTGTATTCTAATTTCCTGATAAGCTCTTGTCAACCCGACAGAACCAATTTGTAATCACAGCTGGTAGATGATCTCATCTGCCTGCAATTAGAGTGGAGGTGAATAACTAAATGTCTCCACACTGACAGAGGCAGATGTAAGAACAGACATTCTGTGAAAAAGTTCACGTGCATCAGTTTCCTCTACTGGTTCATGTCAGCTTGACCTCTGACAGTCCAGCTTCCTGGCTTGCACAGGCAGGATCACTCTTCAGAGACAGACTTCTTCCAAGCAAACCTGTGTAGCCTTACCTTTGTCCTAGTGTTAAGCTCCCGTCTTTGACCATAGCAGCTTTGAGGGCTGGCCGGGCAAGTCCAGCTCTCTAGCCTATTTGGTTCAGAAGGCTTGGAGGTGGGAAAGAGCTGGCCTGCTAGGTCAGGCTTTGTGTTCCTTTTCTCCAAGTCAAGCCAGCTGCAGGCCAATAGGACAGGACCTTATCCTTATAGTTTCCGTCCTCTAGCATAAGCCAGGAGAGGATACTAGTGTTAAGTTTGGAACAGAAACAGGAATGAGAGTTGGGAAGGTAACACTGTGAAGAGGATGAGTAGTTTATAAGACCTAGAGTTTAAGATAAGGAAAGAATCACAAGTGGAAGAATGTCTGAGTAGTGCAGTCCTGTTTTTCCATGGAAAGAAGTTTTTTTGCATTTCAAAAAAAAAAAAGAAAGAAATTTAAACGATAACTTTATTATATATTTAAAAAGGAATAGGAGTTGCACATAATAGATTTGCAGTTTCATATGCAATCATTATTTTATTATACTATGTTATTGAGATACTTGTTTTATTTCATAAATTAAAACAAATTTTAAAAAAATCTTTGAAAATGGAATTTGTCTATGCACCACCTCCCCAGAGTTTTGCCTCCTCATCACTGAGTTTGGGGCACATAAGGGTTTCCCTTTAAGCTCAATATGTACATGGTCCTGAGACTAAAGGAGATGACTCAGGAAGCTTTAGGGAAAGTCATCTATAGAGTAGGCACTTATCTTTTAACCAATCCTAGTTGTTTTTATTTTATTTTATTTTTGTTTTTTGGTTTTTGGAGGGGGGAAGGCAGGGCAATTGGGGTTAAGTGAGTTGCCTAAGGTCACACAGCTAGTAAGTGTGTCAAGTGTCTGAGGTCACATTTGAACTCAGGTCCTTCTGACTCCAGGGCCTGTGCTCTATTCACTGCACCACCTAGCCGCCCCCAATTGTTTTTTTTTAAACTCCACACATTATGTATGTATATACACAAGTATATAAATATTACAATATGTAATAATATATGTAATAAGTACATATACATATGCATTGAGTGCAAGCCCAAACTCAGAGGATCTTTGATGATTTTTAAAAGGAAAGAAAATAGACATGGAGGAAATGGTATGAAAGGCTCCCTTCCCTAAACAAATAAATAACACTCCTACCCCCAAAAAAACTCTCTTTCTTTTCCTGACATATCAAAATCTTTTATGCAAATTGCTTTTCATGATTTTACTTATCTAAATATATCCCATTGTGTTTCATATGAAAAAGATTTGTTTTTCAGTGCACTGACTGTTTCATCCTGCAATCCACCCTCTTATTCAGGTTTATGGAGTGACAGATCTAACCCTAAACTTATTTATAGGTAATTTTTATCCATGAATGACTTGCAGTGTTAGGAACCTGTTATGCCTTTTAGTGGATATTCCTGTAGATAGATGTAGCCATGTTTATTTTGGTTTCATCTTGGCACCCTTAAGAGAAGGGACTAGTCCCTTAGAAGGGACTAGTTTTTACAATATACCTCATTCCCCAATACTATGTCATAAGAAAAAAAAAAGGTCCTGTCCATTACTATGCCTAATAATATAGAAAGTGATCGTTTTATTCTTTATAAACTGAACTTCTAATTTAATGAACGTTGCATGAAGCCTTAGTTATTTTTTTGGGGGGGGGAATGTTGCTGGTGGTGGTATTATCCCTTAATCTTACTGTCTGTATTCTTTTTTCTATTGTATATCCCCTCAATGAAACCATTCAACCACCAAGTTCAAATCTTAGTTTCACGGTTACTATCCATGGTGAGCTTGGACCAGCCACTTTACTTCCCTGCATCTCAATTACCTCATTTGTAAAGTTATTTGTAAATTATAATTAGTAAAATGGGGAGGCTGAATGAGATGGCCCCTGATATCCCTGTGTCTGTGTTCTATGACATGTTCCTAAAACCTCATGGCTCTCTCAAAGAGTACTGGCCCTTGTACAGACTCCAGCAGTCAAAGGGGACTGCAGCTTCTATTGCATTCTACATCACTCTGGCAACTGCAGAAGGGACTTTAATCAAGGCCCAGAGGTTTTCTTTTCTCTTTTTCTTTTTTAATCCAGAATGTTCTTTCTGCTCACTTAGCATTTGTATCCGCAGGGCCTTGTACTTAGTAGGCACTTAATAAATGTTTGTTCAATTGAATTGTTGCTATTGTCATTCCATTAGACCTTTAAGCCATTGTACTAAATATAAAAAAAATAGCTTTAGCTATTTTGTATGTATATTTTGCTCCTCATTTTGAATAATGTTATTGATGCTATCTTAAAAGAAATTTTATTTTCCTTCTGATATGTTGGCTCTAAGACATTTTCTGTATTCCTAAATATGATCTTATTATGACCCCCAAGTGATATACCAAAATATTTTTCTATGGGAAAAGATTTCCATTTTTATAATGGTAGTCAATGAGAAAAACAAGATGTAATACACAGAAAATGTGCTTTCCAAGGAACAAATTTATCTGAGATAGTACTTGTAGATGCTACTTTGTACTTTTAAAATGCCATGTTAATTATAATAACTACAAACTAGATAATCTTTAGCATTCTCAGAAAGGAAGAAAACAAACTACATTATTATATCCATTCTTTTCTTTCACTGAGCCCTTCCCAATTTCCTATTTCCATCCTCAGTCCTATGCAAGAGACCTCTTACTCCTCAAAACCTTCATGATACTTTGTTTGTGTGTCCACTAAGCATTAAATCTAATGATATTGTTCAATTAGGTTCAACAAGCATTTCTCAAATGGCCACTAGGTATGTAAGGTCCTATATTTGGGGCTTGGCATACAAAGACCAAAGAAGGGATAGGGATGCTGGATGAGGGAGATAGGGAAATGACCTCGAATTATTTACTGCTCCCCTAAAGGAGGGATGACATGGTTCAGGATTGAATATGACAAATATACTAAGCAAATGCAAGATAATTGGAGAAGAGAGAGCACAATGTTTTTATATACCCATTATCGTCGTATTAATTAACCAAGATGCTTTGCATATAACCTGTTCTGGTTAACATCAATGTCGCTTTTTCAGCAAGAAATATGGGGGAAGCTCTTTATCTTCCTTCTTCTTATTCTTTTTTCTTCTTGTTCTTCTTCTCCTTGTTGTTGATGTTTTGTTGTTGTCGTCCTTCTCCTCCTCCTCCTCCTCCCCCTCCTCCTCTTCCTTCTCCTCCTCCTCCTCCTCCTCCTCCTCCTCCTCCTCCTCCTTCTTCTTCTTCTTCTTCTTCTTCTTCTTCTTCTTCTTCTTCTTCTTCTTCTTCTTCTTCTTCTTCCTCTTCTTCTTCTTCCTCTTCTTCTTCTTCTTCTTCTGCTTCTTCTTCTTCTTCTTCTTCTTCCTCTTCTTCTTCTTCTTCTTCTTCTTCTTCTTCTTCTTCTTCTTCCTCTTCTTCTTCCTCTTGCTCTTCTTCTTCAAGCATTTCTGATTCTGATGAAAACCCTGCTGGTTCTTCCAAGGAGAGTTGATACAATATTGACTCGTGTTCAAAGACTTGGGGCCCCTCTGATGCCAGTGTCTAAAAATGTACCTGAACTCACCTGAGGCTCTCTTGCTTTAGGTTTACAGTTTCAACTATCTTTTACCTGGTGGGAATACTCCTACCATAAAGCGTAATTAGTCTAATACTGTCAATTTTCAAGCATTGTGATAAAATAGATCTTTATTTGCCTGCATCATTTTGTTCACTGTTTGATAGAATGCCTAAAAGAGAGTGCATGGATCAGAGTGACTGGTTCATAGCTGCCTAAAAGAGAGTGGGTAGCCCAGAACAGCTGGTTAACACAAACCTATCTGTAAGAGAATACCCAGTTCACAGAAGGCCTGAATTATACCAGTGCACAGCAGAAGGTACAGCTGACATTTTGCAGATATATTTAAACATATCACATCTTCATGCATTTCTTGTAACCTGCTTTAATAAGCTGTTGTCTCACTCATTTCTATGTTTTCTAAGTCTGTCCTTGAATTTCCATTAATGAGGAGCAAATTCAAAAAGAATTGAATCAAAGAGCCTAAAATCAAGGTCAGGAAGATTAAACTCTTGTGCAAAACTTCCTGTTTCAATCTTAGTTTTCTCTCCCAAATAAAGTTCCTATTGTTATTAATGTCTCGATTAAACCCAAAGGACACTGAGGGTGGAAACCTGGTGAAAACATAATTGAAACACAGAGCGGGGTCTGCTGTTCCAGTTTGCTTGTGCCTTCCCATCTCCTGAGCATTTTCTTCCTCCCTTATCCTGCTGAGGCTCTGAGCAACTGCCTAGAAGGGCAATGATGAGCAACTGATTCCAATACACTCTAATCTACAGTTTATTGAGTCTTTTTAAAAAGCCATTTTAAGAGCCAAGATGGTGGAGTAAGCAGTAAATTGCTTTAACTCTCCCATATTCACCCATGAACAATCATAAATTAGCAGGCCAAAACAAATCGTGGAACAGTAAAACAAGCAAAAAGATGGGGTGAAATGATCTTTAGCCCAAGAAAGTTCTGTCTCACTTGGGTAAAAGGGGAATGCAATGAAGGACACAATGTATTCCAGCAAGCCAACAGAAAGCCCTACTTCAGCAAACTACTGGGAGATTCTTATTCTAGTGTGGTGGAGCAGGCAAGCACCAGTTCCAGGACTCCCCATTTTCAATTCTGCCCCACACGCATGCCTCAGCATAGCCAGAGGAATGGGTAGATTCCAGCCCAGAAAACTTATATGTACTTCAACATAGCCCCAGGCAATCAGGCAGACACCAAACTCACAGGTGCCTAAGTCAAAGGGCAGCTATCAGCACTGGGTCCTGCCATATGCTTCAGCATAGTCCCGGGCCAACAGGCAGCCTCTAGTAGCCACACCTCCTTGTTCTTCAGTGTAGCTCCAGAAATAAAATGCGAAAACACCTCACCAGCCTAAGTACATTCCACACATGAGCTTAGGACACAAGGACCCTAACTCAGCACCAGTTAAGCTGTCAGACACCTACAAACTCCAGCGGTGCAGGTCATCCCCCACCCCCAATCCGTCAATGCAACATCAGATATGACAGTCTCTCATGGGCCTCAGGGCAACATCAGTGCAGCACCAGGTAAACAGCCAGGGCCTATAGCCCTTAGCACAAGAAGCCTGAGACAGTGCCCCTTCCACTCCAAGAGCAGAGCTGAAATTTAAAAGAAGGGAAAAAACATCAAAAAAGATGAACAAAAAAGAAACTGATCATAGAAAGTTACTATGGTGACAGTGAAGATCAAGATGTGAACTCAGAAAAGGACAACAATGTCAAAATACCTATGGGCAAAACCCCAAAGGAAAAGGGAAGTGGTCTCAATTCAAGGATGTATTCATGGAAGACCTCAAAAAGGATCTTTAAAAGCATATAAGAGAGGTAGAAGAAAAATCATGGAAAAAAATGAAAGTGATGTAAGAAAATTATGAAAAAGAGTGTCAATAGCTTGGAAAAAGAAAAGGACTTCTTAAAATGTTAGATTGGCCAAATGGAAAAGCAAATACAAAAATCCATGAAATTTCTTTCTTAAAAAGTACAGTTGTCCAAACAGAAAATAAAGTACAAAAGCTAACTAAGGAAAACAACTCCTCAAAAATTAGAATTGGGCAAATGGAAGCTAATGATTCTATGAGACATACAAAAAAAAACATCAATCAAACAAATTCAAAAGAGTGAAAAATGGAAGAAAATGTAAACTATCTCATGAAGAAACCAACTGACCCGGAAAATAGATCCAGGAGAGCCAATGTCAGAATCGTTGGACTACCTGAAAGCCATAATCAAAAGGAGGACTTGGACAGCATCTTTTAAGAAATTATAAAGGAAAATGGCTCTCATATACTGCAACAAGAGGGTAAAATAGGCATTGAGAGAATCTATCAATCACCTCAGAAACAAGAACACACAATTTTAAAACATGTTTTTACATCAACTCCTTGTGGTATGTTGAGTTACCTCAGCTCCTTGTGGTATGGTTTATACTGTCACCACTTTACTGAAAATCTTCTCCTCAGTAGGGGACCAATGATAACTGTCTGGGTGACTTTGGACAAACAGCTTAATCTCTCTTGGCTTCAGTTTACTTATCTCACCCATGAAGGAGTTGAGCTATATTGCCTCTTCCAATTTTAAAACGATGTGATCACTGTATGCATAGCCCTGACTTCTCCAATGAACCCCAATCATTCCTTCTTTATCCCATTGACCCCTCAATACAAAATAATATCAGCTTGCTGAACCTTCCCGTCCATCCAGTTTCTGATATAGCCAGCCCCAAATCTTGTCCTCCATCTCTTTTTCATCTGATTTCTGTAATCATCCCCTAACCAACTTGCTGTCTCCAAATTCACCCTCTCTGTAATCCATCTTTCACGTGCACTGCCAGATTCATATTCTTGAAATGCAATTATGGTCATTCCCTTGCTCAAAAATCTTTTGTAGCTTACAATTGTCTGTCGAAATGCTAAATCCTTAGCCTAGAATTTGAAGCTCCTTGCTCTGCCTCTAATCTGCCATTTCAGACTCTTCCACTAGTCTCTTCCATAGTCACTAGCTTCAAGCAAACTTAATCACTCACTATTGATCCAAACAAAAACTTCTTTCCTCCATCTTTGTTTCTTTGATAATGTTATTCTTTCAATCTGAAGCTTATACAGTCTCTGAGGGCATCTGATTTCAGCACATGAATTAACATGATCATCCCCCAACACAAACACACAAAGGCTTTGGCAAAAATTCATCAAGCATCCACTTGATGCTCTTCCATGATAGGAAACCTTAAAACCACTTGACACAGCTGATGTACTTTTGGATAGCTCTACTTGTCAGGAAGATTTTCCTTTTACTGAAACAGTCTGCCTTGCTCTAATTTCCTCTCATTGGTACTTCTTCTGTTCTTTGGGCTTTTTGGCACTAGTAAAATTCCTCTTTCTGATTTACAATCTGTCAAATATTTGAAGGTAGTGTTGTTGGTCCCTCTACATCACATCTTTTCCCTTTCCCCACCCTTCCATCCCATGCTGCTCAGTCTCCATTTTGTTAAAATTTTCACTGGTACTTCAAGACCCACTTCAAATGCTACTTCTGTGAGCTCCTTGAAAGCAAGAACTGTCTTTAGCCTTTCTTTGTATCTACAGTGTCTGGCACTTAATTAATAAATATTTGTTAACTGATGGAATCTGTGATACCTTACCTTTATTCCCTTCATTTAGAAGTGAGCCTTCCATCATTTGAGCTGTACTTGGACTTTGTACCCCTCTGTGTACTTCTCTGTTATACTCTCTTGTTAGATCCCTTAGAGGATGACCTGGGTCTGACCCATCTTATCTCAAGAGAATTTAGTACAGACAGGGCCCAGTATATCAGGAGCACTTGATTAATTTTTGTTGAACAAATTCAAAATTTTGTTGAAATTTTGTTGAAGATGTGGGGATGTTGAGAAACACTAGACAGTGGTTCTAAACCTTCCTAATGTTGTAACCCTTTAATACTTGTATGTGGGTATATCTGCATGTGGACGGACCCGCCTGGAGAATGATAGAGGAGCGGTGTCTCACTTCCTAAGACCATTAGAAATGTGTTTTCCAATAGTCTTAGGAGACCCCTGTGACCCCTGTGAAAGGGTCGTTCGACCCCCAAAAGGGTCATGACCCACAGGTTGAGAACCGCTGCATTAGGACAAAGTAGATAGAAAATTTGCCTTGGAGTCTGGAAGACCTAGGTTTTAATCTGACCTCAGATACTTACAAGCTAAGTGATTCTGGACAAGCCACTTTATCTCTTAGGGATTCCAGCAGCTTTCTGAGATTATTGGTTGTAGAGAAACTTTCCTGATGAAGTGGTTTCTATATATATGAAATCATAAGTCTAGCTTAAAGGGGGGGGGCACACATTGATGCCATTATGAAATTGTTGAATCCAAGGAAAAAGCTGTGTTTTTTTTAAGTCATTGGGCACAAAATCTTCCCTTTCATCTTTAGTGTGTTCTCTGTACTTTGTAGACTTGAAATGTACGGGCTCAATCTTTATTTGAGAGTTGGAAAAATACTGACATTTTGGCAGCATCAATAAAGTTAATATTATTGGAAAGTGATCTAAGCATGATAGCATCAAAATGCTGCTGTAACAGAGAACATGAAACAAGATAGGAATCTGTGTGGGAGAAGGCCCCATTTCTCCTGGAGAAAAAGGATGAAATCTCTCTTCTGGGTATAAGAACCCTTTAGATGTGTCAGATCCACATTTTAGATATTACTCAAGTAGACTTTTGCTCCACTCTGAAGATTGATCCATTTTAAAGAGGTTTGAGTCTGAATTACAAGCCTGATATATTTATTTAGGGAAGAGCCGCTTTAAGCAATGATTTCCTCCCAACTCTTTCCCTTCCTCCCTCCCCAGCCTAGATCACAGCCAGGCTGAGCTCTTGGTTTCAGACTTCAGAGTTGCCTGGCAAATGGTGCTGGGGGTGGAGGGAGGGAAGGAAGAGGATCTGAGAATATCTGCCCCTGCTGAGCCATTGGGTACTTGTTGAGACAAGGTGGAAGAAGAAGATAGCTTAAAGTAATATAATACCTTTTGAAAAGTTTAAAAAGATAGACTATAACATTTTTACCTCATGTCAGCAGATGTGGGGAATACTTTTTAGAATTATTTCTGTTTGGGATTATCAGACTTAAGGGGTAGTTGCTCCTCACTTGAACTCTTTAAGCAGAAGCCAGAGGATTATTTGGCCAACAATGATCTAGAAGGAGGTTCATGTTCAGATATTAGACTAGATGGCCTCTGAGGTCATATTATCATAGAGTTAGAGTTGAAAAGCAGCACCATCCAGTTCAAACCCATTTTACAGATGGTTAAATCAAGAGGATTTAAATGATTTCACTAGCTCACACAGCTACTAAGTGTCTGAGTTTGGACTTGAATCTGTTTTTCTGATGACAACTCTAGTGCTTTATCCACTTTGCCACCTTGCCTCTCTAATCTTTTTCAAATCCGAGAATTCCATTTATTATCACACCAGCTTTGAGATAGAAGAAGCAAAGCATTTAGAGCAAGATTTTTATTTCTATCATGAATGGTTTCTGTAGAGCAGCTCCTTCCAGTGCCATACCAAGCAAGGACTGGGGAAGCTGTAATGTCAGGGGTAGTGATGGGGAGACAGTGTTGGGCAAAGGGAACAGAAACAAAGGGTGGTAACAGTGCCCATGGACGGTGTAATGGTTAAAACACTAGTACTGATATTTACACACTCCAGACACGGTTCAGACATTGTTCAGCTATGGACTAGAAGCTTTATCTCCTTGAAACTATTTTGTTATTTTTAAGTCTTGGTTTATTTTAGTATTTCATAGGATTGTGTGGAAAGCCCTGCAAGTGCTGTTTAAGCCTCAAATAATAATAGCAAGAACAACAAGAATAATAATACCACAACCACAACATAGTGACAATGGGAATTGTGAGGCTGCCGTGGTCTAAAATAGGCCTCTACTACTTATTATAAGCACATTTTCAGCACTTTTGTTTGGCCTAAAAAGAAAAAAACATATCTCTCAGGTGAGTCTAATTCTTTGACAACTGTGCTTTCCCTCAGAAGGAACTCCCCAAAGCTCACTTGATATTTAGGCTGAGGAGAATAAATTCCTTTAAGCTCCCATCATGCCTTTGTCTGTTAGCACCAGGGTCATTTAAAGTACCCAGAATTTCCACATGTGTAAGAAAACACTTAGCAGTACTGGCTCCAGCAAACATTGCCCTGCCTCCCTGGAGCTCAACCAGATGAGTCCCCTTTATACTCACAACATTAATATCTCATGTAACTTTTATATCATGCTTTACTTTAAGGTAGCAAATGTGCTTTCTGCACAATAAGCCCATGAAGTATGTAAAATAATATCCCCATTTTACAGGTAAATCAACTGAAGCTCAGGGAGAAGCAACTTGTTCCAGGTCCCACAGCTTTAAAGTATGTAGCTGAGCTGGGACTGTAACTGGTCTCCTTAATCTTAATCCAGAAATTGCAAATTTTATTCCATTTACAAACAACATGTTCCTAATACAAGTGAAATCACAGGTCTAGTCCCATCCAGTCTTTCGGCTAAGAGACTGTAATTTGGCATTCCGAGAAGACTTAGCTCTGTGGGATCTGCCCTTCCTTAAAATGGTTAAGGCTAGCTGCTCAGTCAGATCTTATTCTTCACCTCAGATACAGACAATTCATTTTACATAGGAATGATCAGGTTGGAAAGGTTGGGGGTGAGGGGAGGAGGGGTGTGTTCTGATTCATAGAGCACTGAGATGAAGGAGTCATTAACAATTTAGATCAATTAATTATTAAGCATTTATAAAGTGCCTACTGTGTGCTAGTCACTGGGGATAGTAATATAAGGAATGGAACAATCCCTTCTTACCCTGTTTAAAGACTTACTATCTAGCCAGTAGAACCAGAATCCCCTCTCTGAGTTTTGCTGATAATCTCCCACTATCTAAATCTCAGGCAGGAATTTGACCTCCACCATAACTGACCAATGATAATCTCACTGAACTGGTCACCAAAGGAAAGCTATTAGCAACTTAGGCATTTTCCCAAAATCTCTGTCCCAAAGTCAAAGCTTAGAAGTACCTGAACTTACTATTTCTAGTGACAACCTTTGGATTATTCAGCAGTGCTGAGGGGGCAAGGGATGGGAACTGGAACCCTAGAATCATAGTATGTAAAACCTGTGAGGAAGCTTAAAAATCTTCTAGTACATCTCGCTAATTTTTACACAGGAGAGAGGTGAGGTACATAGAGGGGCAGGGGCTTGCCTAAGGTCACCCAATTTATAGGCAGAAGAGCCAGGATTTGAATTTTAGGTCTTTTGGTTTGAAACTCAGGGCTTTGTCTATCCCTCTGCTTGGTGTTCTTTCTTTCCTCTTTTATTCACTTCCTAATTATCCTGTGTATAGCTTGAGTGCATATATTTTTTTTGCTTGTTGTCTTTCCTCATTAGACTATAAATTTCTTTTTTTCTTTCTTTTTAAATGATGCCTATAATTATTAACTTTTAATTTTAGTTTACATCATTCATTTCCATGAGATTTTGAGTTACAAATTTTCTCCCCATCTTTCCCCTACCCAACACCTCAAAACAGTGATCCCACTGTTAGCCCCTCTCCCAATCTGTTCTAAAAACCCTCCCCCCCTACCCTGCCCTTCCCTCCATCATCTTCCCTACTCCCCTGTAGGGCAAGATACCCCATTTAGAGTGTATATCATTCCTTCTCTAAGCCAAATTCAATGACAGTAAGGTTGACCCATTCCCTTTTGCCTTCCTGTTCTTCCCCTCTGTTGTAACAATTATCCCTTGCCTCTTCTATATGAG
>CM053581.1:172155145-172178393 GCA_028627135.1 Pseudochirops cupreus | reverse complement strand
AGAGAGAGAGAGAGAGAGAGAGTCTTTATCATTCATGGACCGCTAAGGTGGTACAGTAGATGGAGTGCTGGGCCTGAAGTCAGGAAGACTCATCCTCCTGAGTTCAAATTCAACCACAGACTCTTACTAGCTGTGGATTCTGGGCAAATCATTCAACCCTGTTTATCTTAGTTCCTAATCTGTAAAACGAACTGGAGAAGGAAATGGCAAACCATTCCAGTGTCTTTGCCAAGAAAACCCAAATGAAGTCACGAAGAGTTGGACACAACTGAAATGATTGTATAAGAACAACAAAATAGCATGTATTCCTTTCTAAAATTCCGTGCCTAGGACTTTGGACTGAGGAGACCAGCAAGTATGATCCTAAAACAGCACTATGATAAGACTTTCAATAGAAAATTATAATAGGGTGAAGGGGAAGGGAAAAAGCATTTCTATTGCTCCTCCTTTGTGCTAGACACCATGTCACACACTTTATAAATATACTCATTTGATATTAATAACAACCCTGAAAGGTTGGTGCTATCATCCACATTCTACAGTTAAGGAAACTGAGGCAAACAGAAGTTAAGCAACTTGCCCAGAATCATAAAACTAATCAGTATTTGAGGCCAGATGTGAACTCAGCACTTTCTGCTTTCTGGCCTAGCACGCTGTCCACTGTGATATGTATCTATATCAATATTTCTATTGATATCAATGTTAATATATACCCATACGTGTATATATACATACACACACACATATATGTGCATATATATGTATATATAAGATTTTAAAAGTCTCCTAAGACATTCAAGTTATATAGCATGCCCTCCAATCAACTGTGAAAGCAGAAGAGCACTTTCTTTGTCTGGGATACTTCTCTAAGAGCTGCTGGGGTTTAACTAGACTATCATTCCAGCTATCAGATCTAGCTATCTCCCTCTTAGCTGAAAAAAAAAATCTTAAGTAGAGAAGTTTAGGTTTTGGAACCACTGTCAAATTGCAAAACTGTTATGAAACAGAGTTCATAGAAGTTCTCCAACATAAACAACCCCTCATGGGACTTTTTTTTTTAAATCAGGATTTATCATCTGTTATCAGTTACTCCTCCAAAAATAGTAAATTCTTTCCTGATGCCCATGAGTACCTATATGGTATTGGCCACTAGGTGGAGCAGTTCACAGAGTGGTGAGCCTGAAATCAGGACATTCTGAGTTCAAATATTTACTAGCTTTGTGACCCTGGACAAGTCACTTAACCTTTCTTTGCCTCAGTTTCCTCAACTGTAAAGTAAGGACAATAAAAATTTCTAGGGGCATTGTAAGGACAGAATGAGGTAATATTTATAAAGCACTTGCCATAGTGCCTGGTATGTAGTATTTATAAATGCTTCTTCTCCTTACCTTCCTTTCTCTTTATGACATTATAGGAAATTATATTTTCAATTATAGGAAAAAATGATGCTCTCTACAATCTAATATTCCCATCAGTCATTTAGAATTGTATGGAACTAAGGAGTTACGGGGCAAAGGAAGGGGAAAATACAAGAAGTGCTGCAAAGGCAGCATATACCACACTGGTCAATTCTTTGGGATTTGGTGGAGTCCTTCAACATTCAGTTTATATTTTGACAGATTATTTTTTTTGTTTAAAAAAAATTTTGTTGCCTTACTTTCAGTTTTCATGCTTATAATTCTTTTTAGAATCATCAAGTTTTATTGAATCAAAGACCAAATTTTGTGAAAATAATAATTATTATTCATTTTTAATACAGTCACAGCATCTATCAAAGGATTTTCTGTGATCTAAATATGCATAGGAAATATTTTGTTGAATGAGAATTGTTGAGGTGTTCTTTCATTCTTCCAAATAAATGCTTTGTTATAGTCACCAAAGAGTAAACACCCTTGCATTCTCTGCACTTTTCTAAGAACTTTGTAATGATTAAAAATAGGATCTCTTTGCATTATCACTTATGAAAACCAGTCCTTTGATGCCTCCCCCTCCTTTGAACAGCTTGATAATTAATCAACACCCTCAAAGTTATTTTACATCTGGCACAGAGCTCTTCTGTTTTATATATTTGTGGTAGTTTCGTTCCTTTTCCTGCCTTTATTTCCTTTAGTGTATTTCTTCTTAATGCACCGTATTAATCGTGGAATGTTAACATTTTGATCTGGTAGCCTGAATGACACTGATAGAAAAAATGACTTGCTATAGAAATTTTGTTGGATTATTTTTTCTCCTTTTTTATATTGCATGTTGTCTTCCTTTCAGTTTTATGCTTGTATTCTCCTTAAACCCTCCAATTTGATTCTTGGGTTTAAGTTTCCTACAAATTATTTTTTTCTTCCAAAGCTTCTTATTTTTACATCATCTACAAAAAAAACCTGTTGTGCATTTGCTTTTAATTTCTTTGTATTTTTTTTTTAATTTTCATTTAGCACGAGTATTTTAAGATGGCCTGATTTGGTTTTGTGTTTTCCAGCAACATGAAAACTACTTGGCTGCTGGTCAAGAAACTCAGGTTTAAAGTACAAACCTTGAAGTCATTATTTATAAGCAGTTTTTTAATTGTATAGTTATTATCACCCTTTTTGTTCTTTTCTACATTGTCAACATTACTGAAGAAGTAGAAGGGGATAATCTAGAAAATAACGCAATTTTGTATTTTTTTTAAATAATTCATGGGCCCACTATGTACAAATAATTCATCACCAAATGACAAGACTACTGGTAATGAATATCTTTGTGCTTAGCTAGGCTGGTCCTCAGACAGAAAAAAGAGTCTTTCACCAATACTGCACACAAAGCCTTTCTAGCATGGAAGAATTGTCAGACTTTGTGCTTTCCTGGCATAGGCTTGTAGAACCCAGGGTCACCTCCAAAACAGCATTAGTTATAAGAAGAGTCTTCTGTATAGTCAACACCAACATTAGCTTCCCCCAAATCCAATTACACTGTGATTACATTGGCCCCAGTCAGTCTAGAGCTGCTTTCAAACTATCTTATTTGAAGAGAGGATTTTTTTTTGTCCCAACTATTCTTCTTATATGCTTTTTGACTATTCAACTTTAAGACTGATTTGGCAGCGTGATTTCAAGTCATTTGCTGACTCCTTCCCTTGACCCAGAAAAGAAAAAAATGGTTAGAAAATGAACATGCTCATTTAGCTAGAATCAGAACAAACAAAGAAACAACAATAAAATACACCGAGATCATCAAGTTCTCTGAATAGAAGCTACTACTTGGTACTAAACATCAATGGCAGATTTAAAATGGTAGCCATACACCTGCACTGGAGATATTTCAACATCATTTGTCCTTGGAGATACTTATCTGTATTAGTACCAGCAGCATCATGGAAAGAACATTGGCTTTGGACTCGGAAGAACTCAATCAGTCAATCCATAAGCATTTGCTTTCAGTTCTTTTGTTGTTGTTTTCTATATTTATTGTTGTACTCTTTGTTTATACTAGTTTCCAGGTCCCCCTTACTTCACTTCATCTAAGTCTTCCTACACTTCTTAGTATCCATTTTGATACTCATAATTTCTTATAGCACAATAACATACCATTACATTGACATACAATAATAATAATTAGTAGCATTCATTTAGCACTTTTATGAAACACTTTACATATGTTAACTAATATAAGCCTTACAACAGCCCTCTAAAATAGGTACTATTATTATCTTCATTTGACAGATAAGAAAATTGAAGATAAGGAAGATTAAGTGACTTGCCCAGAGTCACATAGTAACAAGTGTCTAGATTTCAACTCAAGTCTTCCTAATTCAAAATTTAACTCTATTCAGTGTGTCACTTCACTTCCTATCACAACTTATTAAGCCATTTCTCCAATTAATGTACATCCCATTTGTTTTCAGATTTTTTTTTTGCTACTACAGAAAATCAAGCTATTAACAGCAAATAATTCAACAGATACTTAAGAAACTCCTACCACATTTATGACACTGTGATCAATGAAATAGTTCTTGGCCTCAAGGAGCTTACATCTTATTTATAGTCTACTGTAAAGCACCTTGCTAAGTGAATTCCACAAAAAGCACATTAGTAAATTTACTACTAGTAAATTAGTAAATGTTATATTTAGTGAGAGGGAAGGAGAAAGCTTTAATCTTCAAAGGATCAAGAAAGGGTTCATATAAGTGAGAGCACTTGACCTGGGCTTGGAAGAAAATTAAAGATTCTGAGAGGTAGAGGGAAGAAGGCAGTTGATTCTAGACTCAAGGAATAAGTAACTTTAGTGAAGACAGGTAGACAGGACATGGAAAGTCAAGTTGAGAGGACAGAAAGTTGTCCATCTGGCTTAGAATATAGATTCCATAGAATAATACAAAATAATTATAGAAATATGGGCTAGAGTCAGATTGTAGATGATTTTAAATGCCAAGCCAAGGAGATGTTGTTTTATTCTAAAAGCAATAGGAATACATTGAACATTTCTGAGCTGGAGAATGAATCTGTATGGCCTTCGGCAAGTCCTTTTCCCATGATAGTCTTAGCTTCCTCCTTTATAAAGCGAAAGTTCTGGCCTCAATGATATCTTCCAATTCTAAATCCTCTTACCTTTCTAGACTTTCTAGATAGGACAAAACTTTCTAGATAGGACAAAATTGGTCAAATTGATCTTTGCATCTCAGCATTGAGACAAGGGTGGAAACAGAGATGAGTCTTCCTAAAGATCCTAAACATCAGATAGGAAGTTCACATTCTATTTCTCAGGAATTAGCAAACCTATAACCATGGTGTAGGGAGAAGATTCATGTTTGCCTTAACTAAAATCATCTGGAACTAACAGGCAATTATACAATGTTTATTGAAGGTAGTAAAAGACCTACCTGACCTTGACCACGCCTGTAGCAGGGGTCAAGGGATCTGGTTCAAATCTATGCTATTAGATTTTCCCATTAGTGTGACCCTTCATTAAGCATTAATAAGCCTTAAGTTTCCTCCTGGATAAAACACCAATAGCAGTATCTGCCCAGTCTGCCTATCTTACTGGGCCTTTATAAGGATTAAATGAGATAATGTATGTAAAGCTCTTTATAAACTCTAAAGCTTATGTAAATATGGAAAGTAGCATTAAGGATGGATGAAAGATACAAGGAAAAAAATGTCAAACCATAACACACAAAATCAATAAATAACTCTTTAACAATTAGAATTAGGGGAAAAAAAAGATTTGGCTAATTGGAAAGGTAATAAGCTCCCTATCCTTAGAGGTGTTTAAGAGGCAAGTATGTGACCACTTTCCAGAACGCTTTATCAGGAATCCCTCCACTGGGTGGAATGCTAAGAGTAGGCAGCCTCTGAAATCCATTCTAGATATGCAGAGTGGAGAGATTTCTTATAAACATGAACTTCTGTAAAAATAAGATACAAAGAAGTGTTTTTTTTTTTTTAACTGGGGAAATAATAATGGTGAAATAATGTAAGACATGCCTATATAAGTTGCCACAGTGGGGAGGGGACCTTCTGGGTCCAGAAGCATTGGGTACTGGATTTGAGCATTGTTGAACGGAGAGGTTTACTAAAGTGGGATCACTAAAGACAGATTTGACCTGTTTCACAGAGCTGACCCTAACCGAAAGGAGGACGTTGATATTCATTCCTTTCACCTCAAAAGAAGCACTATTTCCTACCTTGCTACTTTCCCTCCTATAACTGTCCCCTTCTTTGCTTACTCTGACCACAGGAGCTATCCTGGGGGTAGATCCCATGGACAGGCTTCTGGTCTGTCTCTTATAAGGAAATCTGTTACCTAAGTTTCACCACCACTACAACTTCAAGTGTTTTTGGTTGGCTTAATTTTGAAAATGGAGAATGCAATTCCCCCACTACTCAAGATTAGACTGTGCTGCAGAAGAGGCACCTCTATGAAACAGAAGTTTTGATAGATCCCCAGAATACAGATAATCCAATTAACAGAAACTGTTCAGGGTGGGAATTGGGAATTCTGAGAAATACTTTCATTACAGACACCATTGTGTTGAAGAGTGATCCAAAATTCTGGAATCAGTAGAAAATAAGTGATCTGAGGCAGACTTCAAACCTATTTCTCATGGCTTTTTGTATTCTGCGAGCTCTTGTCATCAACATCGCCCTCTACCTTCCCTATGAACTATGAAGTCAATGAGAACATGCTGATGAGAGGAGTATCTCAAGGCCAACTCTGACTCAGTGAACGGAACCTTCCTTGGGGTGACATCCTTCAAGGTACTCCTTAGAAGTTGGACAAGAACATTTGTCAGAATCAAAAGCATCATTTTGATTTTTTCAGGCAATGAGAACACTGGGAGTGAATAATGAATTATTGGACATCAGAGTTTTAAAACCTGGCAATGAAAAGTAGACATTTCCTTAGAAAGGATAGGTCAGCCAGAAGCAAAGCCTCATTTCTTCTACTAGGCATAGGATCTGCTACCATGATCCCTTTGTCTGAAGACTTATGTGCTCTCTAATTTCTCTTCAGAGAGTGTAACAAAACTTCATAACATTTTTCAAAATCCAATTCATATTTCCTCATAAAACCTGGTAGACTGAAATAAAAAACCCCTGGCACATGGCAGAAACTTTATAAATGTTTGTTGATTGGAATTAAATGTTGCCCATGTGCAATAATTCTGCATACTATCTGTCATAGTCAGGGCTTGCCCAGCCACTGTTAGATTCAGGGTAAGGAAGGCTGGAAAACAGACAAACTATTCTAGGGAGAAAAGCTCAAGAATTCAAATCAAAGGGGCAGCCAAGTTCAGGGCCCAATGTTAGCTACCATGAAGGCAGCGGAGAGAGGCAGGGTGTTGATTCCAAGTAAACATTTCAGGATGAAACCAAACAAAGGGGTATTCTCATCTCTTCAATCATTCAAAAATTAATTGAAAACCTAATAATTGCAGGTCAATTTACTTGGTGCTGTGCCAAGATTCAAAGATGAATCAGAAATGGTCCTTATCCTAGTTATGCTTTTAAGCTACTGGGTTATAGGGGTCAAGGTATTCTTATAAATAACTAAACAATAAAATAGAACATGATAAATACATTAAAAGGGTTCAAATCAAAGTCTTTGAATAGCCAGAGGAAGATAGAGGGTGGGGGAATGGGTAGAAAGCAGAGTCTAAGCCCCACCAAGCTGTTGCGTGACTTTCTGTGACTCTGACCCTCAGTTTCCTGATCTAGAGAGTACAGAATAAGAACAACTCTCCTTACCATAAGGGTTATAATGAGAAAGAGCAGCACATGGCAAATCTCAAGCTTCAATAACAGTAAAAGTTATCATTATCATCAAATGCCCTTTGGAACATATAACCCACATATGAAAGATTGATAATTTTTAAAAATTATGTTTCTTTATAAAAAAAATTATTATAATGATGGCCAATATGTATATAGCACTTCAAGTTTGTACTAGGCCCCATGTATTAGCACATGTACCATGTACTAGGCACAAAAAAATGATTTTGTTCCCACACCCTTTTACAATCCTTGCATGCTATCCAAATGTCAGCTCCTATCATCATCATCATCACCCTGTTGTAAGTGTCTTCAGCATCCTCACCATACGCATTCTCCTCCTCTAAATCTAAATTGTTAATGTTCTCTCTATAATAGGGTACCCGGAATTGAACACAGTACTCTAGATATGATCTGGCCAGGACAAAATACAAAAGATTCATTCCTGTCTCCATTTTAACAGACTCAAATTTAGATAGTATTTTAAGGTTTGCAAAGCATTTTGCAAAAATTAACTTAAAGCTAGATGCTATGCCTCTCAATTCCGCCTAAAATTACATTAACTCTCATGTCAAACACACACCAACTCTAAGTTATTGTATTACTTCAATATTCAAACATTTATTGCATTTTTTCTTTTTATTCATTCTCCCCTTCTTTCTTTTATTCTTTCTTTAGTTCCCTTTTTTGCTCTTTCCTTCCATTCTATCCCCTTTCCCTTCCCTTCTCTTTTCTCCTTTCTTTTTTCTTTTCTTCTTTCTCCATTCCTTTTCCATCTCTTTCCTTATTTCCTTTCCCTTCCCTTTTCTGTCTTTCCCTTCCTTCCTTTTTTTCTTAGAATTCCTTTCTTCCTTTCTTCCTTCTTTCCTCTCCCTTTCTTCCCCTTCTCTCTTTTCTCTCTCTGTGTCTCTCTCTGCTTATCTCTCTGTCTCCCTTTGTTTCTCTCTCTCTCTCTCTCGCTATCTCTCTCTCTCCCTCCCTCCTTCCTTCCTTTTTTCCCTCCTTCTCTCTCTCCCACTCCCTCTCTCTTTCCTTTCTTCTTTCTTTCTTCCTTATTTCAATAGTACAGAGCACTCCTGGATAGGAACTCCTTCCATAAATACAAATTAGTACCTGCTCAGCAACTTCTACTCTTAGTTGCGTGTGGCCCTGACATACATTAAATCACATTAAGTAATCAGGGGCATACACATCCCTGTATTTTGCGGAGGTAGAATTTTAACACAGGTCTTCTTGATATCAAAACTAGATCTTTATCAAACATGACACTCAACCTCCCCAACAAATATTTCTTAAGTGCTTCTTGTTTTGGAGTCACCAGGTAGGGAGTGCACAGCCTATTTCTCCAGGGGAAAAAAAAATAGAAAATGAAGATGCAATGAGATTCTCAACTCTAAGTCCTTTCCTTCTAGTCAGGGATATTCTCAAGGTCTCCTTTAGGTCACTTGCTGTTACAGAAAGCTAGAAGTCAATAATGAAGACAGTGTAGTCTCTGACAGGGTGAATTTTCTGAGACCCATAACATCACAAAGTTATTTCTGCAAGATGTTCTAAAGATCTCCCTTCCCTAAGAGTGGCTTATCTACCAGTCTTTACTTAGCATACAGAATAGGAACACTCCATGAAATTTTCCTTTAAAAAATGCACTTCACTTAATCACTGCTGTTGATATAACTTCGCTATTATCCTCATTTAAGACTTCATTTGTGGGAGTTTCATTTTTGCTTCCACAAATGTTTTTAAATGTTTTATGTCTCTAAATGGCATATTTCCTATAAGATTAGGATTACCGTTTTATACCTCATATGACCGTGTTCCTGGAGAGATGAAAATCTATGGGCCAGCATTGTTAATCTTCGATTTTTTTTTCTTTTCTCATTGTAGGTCTTTCCTTTGCAAAGAAATGTTGACAGTTTGGATTTGTAGCAATGCATCCATAAGAAATCTTCAGGTTTTTATGATGCTAAATAATGCATCATTAGCCAAACAGAGGATAATGGGACATTTGCTGTTGCTTGTTTATTTTGGTGAAGGTTTCTAGAAATAAACATTAATTCATATAAATGTAGCCTATGGATCATGCAGTGAGTTAACATGCTAGAGTTAGCTGCTTGGACTATTTCTCTGTAAATTATTCATGTTTCTAATTTCCTTGACCATTTTCTTCTCTTAAGATATTTGATTTTTCTCATTTATATGACAGGACTGTATTAACAGAGAAAAGGCTAATTCAAAAAGGCTGACCATATAGAAACACTGAAAAGAAATTAAACCATTCTCAGTGTAGTGCTAAGTGGAAGCAACACTGGATTTGAAGTCTGAAGCTCTATGTTTGAATCCCTGTTTTGCCCAAACGACAGTGTAATGTTTGACAAGTCACTTCACTAAACTCTCCAAATCTAAGATTCTTTATTTGTAAAATGAGTGTGTTGGACTAGATGACTACTACTGGTTTCTGGCAAATTTAAATCTATGATTCTATAATTTAATAACACATTGGCAAGATAGCCTGGGATAATGTATAAAAATCTGACCTCAATGTCATGAAATCCTACATTCTAATCCCACCTCTGACACAAAATAGCTGTGTGACCCTGGACAAATCATCTAAACTCTCAGTGTTAGGCAATTCTGTAAGATTTTAAGATGACAAATTGAACTGATAGAAGCGAGTTTACTTATTTAGAAGTCTCATGTGCTAATGAAATTATAAGAATGATCCCAATGTCTATACCTCTGATGTAGTTGGTGTATCTGGCTAAAAGCATCACCCCATTTTTTTTCTTGAGTCTGGAGAGATAGATTTGCCTAGTAGTCTGAACTGCTGACTCCCTTGGTGGTGAATGATAAACTGTAGTCACATAATAAATGTTTGTAGACTGAAAGTTTACTGTTGATGGATATTCAGAGAGGAAATGTTGTCTCAAAATAAAGAAGAGCAGAGCTTCTGAGGATTCTATGAACAGATAAATAATAATGAAATAATAAATATTGAAAATATTGAAACAATATAATGATATATTTTTTAAAAATTAAAATTAATGTAAGAAAATATTTTTATATTCCAGACTATTGCAGACTTCACATGTCCCGACTGCTACCTAGCAAATTGACTTATGTCCTTTAAGTCATTTAATTTCTCCCCTTCAGTAAATATAAGTATCATAAGTACTTTAATAAGGTATATTTAATATGTAGAACACCTTCCCACATGAATTCTACTCCTACCCTCTCAAGATAGCAGAAATTGGGGTTTTATTGTTCTGAACCCCACAGCACTGGAAATACTTTTGAAATATAGGATTATGGCACTAGAGCAGAAATAGACCATGAAGATCCTTCTAGTCTAGTGCTATCATTGGGAAGATGAAAAGACAGAGGGTCAGAGTGATAAATGAATAGGCTATGGTTCCCAACACTCTATCCTTTCCATGAGACCATGCTGCTTCTAGAGTGCTGGGAAACTGGCATATACCCTCAATGGAGTACTTTCTTTTTGCAGAAGGGAAACCATGGGGCAATCCTGCAGAGCTGATCAAGAGCAGGAATCTTAATGGCATTACTTTGTTATGATACAGACTGTTTGCTGTTGCCCAGTTGTCTCAGTTGTGGTTGACCCTTTGTGACCCCATTTGAGTTTTCCTTGGTGAAGATACTAGAGTGGTTTGTTATTTCCTTCTCCATCATTTTACAGATGAGGAAAAGGAGGCAAACAGGGTTAAGTGGCTTGCCCAGAGTCACACAGCTAGTCAGTGTCTGAAGGCAGATCTGAACTCTGGAAGATGAGTCTTCCTGACTCCAGACAAGGAGCTCTATCCACTTTGCCACCTAGCTATGATACAGACCAGACATAGCCAATACCTCTGCCTAACAAGAGAAAGAGGTGACAATCTAGTGTACAGGTAGATGAGTTCTAGACTGTAAGAGGTTAAGCAAGGTGTTCAACATCACAGAAATGGTCAGTGTCTGAAGCACTGTATGAACTTAGGTGTTTCAACTCCAAGTCCAAGATACTTGCTATTCTGCCATGTTATCACTTTGCAAATTGAAAGCCAATTTTCCATTAATGTAGCAACCTGAAGGAGAGTATAAGGTATCTGATGATATCCCCAAAGATCATTTCCTCAAAGTCACAATAGAATTTAAATCAGATTGCAAGAGCACCAGATAAAGGAGCAATGGAGACTGATGGAAGCCTAAGACACAGTCCTCACAATGGCCAGGTAGGCTAGCTGGCTCCTGCTGTTGTACAGAGAATAAGAGCAAGCTGAGACCTGGCTTCAAGATAAATTTAGATGTGGATTTATTAATTAAGCACATGACTCCTGAGTGTAAAATGAGAGTAGTAATCTTTTGGGGGTACAGACTTGATTATATAGGCTAAAACCACAATCAGGGAGGGGAGCTAGCAGAAGCCATGGTATACAGAAGCAAAGAACAGCCATTGGTTAGATCTATAGCTCAGGGCTAATTTGGGAGCATGGCACAAGGGTACAAGGGTACAACCTTCCTGTGTTATGAGGGGTCTCTCCTAGAACAGGGTGGAGGGCACAAGGTGGAGGGCCATAGTCAGCCCTTTCCAGAGCAGGGTGGAGGATCATGAGGTAAAGGGGACTGGAATTCTTCAGAACAGGCTAGGGTCATGCTCTGGGTGAAGAGGGTGGAGGCCCTGCTTGGTCAGTGGGACAGGACAGGGTGGTCCCTAATAAGATCCTTGCACCATAATGAACCTTATATACTATAATAATTCAAGGAGAATATATAAAATGCTGATTAGGGAAGGAGGGATCAGGGAACTGTGCTTTGAGCAGTATGTCCACACATGCCTTAAGCAGTTTTCAAGCTATGACAAAATGTAGAATAGAAATATAAAAGGGGCTTAGTGGTGGGCCACAAATCAGGTGGTGGGCAGTGCCCTGGGATCTAGGTGTGGGTACAACACTGCCATTTTTCTTGGCACTTAGCACACTGCTTGGCACGCAGTAGGCAATTAATAAAGATTTCTTGACTGATTATAAAACACATTGTGGTTAATATGTACACAATGGGATCTAGACACACAGCTTCAAACTATTAAAGCTTCAAACTGCACTAGGATTTTTGGAATACCCTGTATTTTATATGCATAAATGTCTGTTCAAAGCAAACAGGTGTGAAACAGTTGCTGTTCTCAGCAGCCAACTTTTAAGGCAGCATGAGCTCAGGCTGCAGTGGTTGATAAACAGTTCACGTAGTGTATAAAATGGATCTGCTACAGAGAAACAGGGAGGCTGAGCCTTCTCCTATCCTGAATTAAGGAAGCCTGGAACAATAACAATAGTAAGAGATCAAACAGTGTTATTTTTACTAAAGATTAGGGATGACAAAAGGCACACCCTACATAATCTTCTTCAAGGCAAATAATAACAATACGGTTAATAGATTTACAATTATTACTTCATAAAACCCTTTGGAGGTAGTTGCTATTATTATTCCCATTTTTCACATGAGGAAACTGAGACAAACAGAGGTTAAGTGACTTATCCAGCGTCACACAGCTATTAAGAGACTGTATTTGAACTCAAGTATTCCTCACTCCAGATTAGGTACTTTATCCACTGCATCACCTAGCTTCCTCTCAAGTAGAAGTATCATAATTGCCATCTTACGGTAAGCAAATTTACACAGAGAGGTTAAGTTATTTCCTTAGTATTACACAGCTAGTCAGTATCAGAGCTTGGATTCAAGTCCTGGTCTCCTGACTCTAACTCCAGAACCTTTTCCCTGAGACCCAATTGCCTGGAAAATAAAGAAAGAAGTATGAGTCATCATGTACATTAAGGTCCCACGTATATTTGAAATATTCAGCAAAGGGAGGATATTTCCCCCTAGGCTCCTGCTTAAGCCTCATGTCCAGCTTCTTCTCCTTAATGGGACTCTCTCAGTTCTTCATTTTGAAGTCAGTAATTGAATCAGCAAAGCCCTGCTTTATCAGCACTAATAAGATTAATTAGATCTTGGAACTAGCTTAAGGGCAGAAGTTCATTGACAAGAAGATACCCAAGCTAATTCACATTGACCTCTGAAGCTCCTTACTCTATGGTCTATGTCAAACTGAAAGAAGGAAGTTCTTGCATCCCAGTGAAGTTAAGCTAATGAATCTGGCAAAGCAACTTCAGACTACATGAAGTTGGTAATGCATAGGTCTTATTATGTTGCTCCCCTCATAAAAAGCCTTCTCTGGCTCCCTATTACCTATAGGATAACATAAAAACTCCTAGACAGTCATTCGAGTATATTCATGTTGTCCCACCATAATCTCCTAAAGTCATGTTTTGTTTGATTTTTATCTTTGCATCCTCAGTACCTGGCATATGGCAGGTAAATAAATGCATGTTGTTCAATTGTGGATCCAATCTATATTTATATCCTTATTTCTCTTTATAACCCTTTAAGCACTCTATTGCCAAACTGGAAGACTCATTTTTTTCCCCAAACACAGTGTGCTCCTGCCAGCTTCCAATTTCAGAAATTCCCACTCTGGGAATGCACTCTCATCTCTGATTTTGAAAGTTCATGATAATGTGGAATGGAGGGGCCAAGATCTCACTTCAGAGCATGCAGAGGTATTCTGTGAATGTGGCTGTCTGCTTACAATATGGTGGAGAGAATTCTTCTGGTTGACTGCTGGGCAGAAACTGTGTGTATAAAAGAAACCAACAGGAAAAGTCATTCTCTTTCCCTCCTGCTGTCCTGCAGTTCTAAGAACTACTCTTTGAGCTCCAGAGGAGGAAAGCCCTCCCTGTCTGTTAGGCCAGCTTGTGGACACATGGCTTCCCTAGACAAGGCTGTGTCTGGGATGATCCTGCCCCTCTTTCCTTTAGTAAAGGAGTTGGTCAAATTTCAAAAACCACAAGAGAAGCTTCTGGAGTTACATAATTTGGAGAACAGAACAGAGTTTATTGGAAGCTGAGATGTGAGGTCCTGTTAAGCAAGGTAGTCACACATCATCATTCATTTGTCACAATACGCCCAGAAGTAAACTTTGTGATAAGAAGGATGAAGCTACCACTTTTAGGTTTGAGCCCGCTCTCCTCAGGGACCGAATTAGAGAGAGACTATGCCCAGGTTCAGGGAGATGTTTTTATATTTTTGTTCTTGTTAGAGCTTTTTAATAAATACCCCTTTATAAAGGTAAATGATATTACTTGGTTAGATGATGTTGTTGTTCTGTCTTTTTTTCAGTAGTACTTGATTCATCATGATTCAAATAGCATTTTCTTGGCAAATATTGGAATGGTTTGTCATTTCCAACTCATTTTACAGGCAAGGAAACTGAGGCAACCAGGGTTAAGTGACTTGCCCAGGATCACACAGCTACTATGTGAGGCCATATTTGAACACAGGAAGATGAATCTTCATGACTTCAAGCCCAACACTCTATTCATTGTACCACCTAGCTACCCTAGATGATATTACTGTACTAATTATAGTGATGATATTGGAGGATACACACCAAAACAAGGCTTGAACCAACAGCATTGGAGCAAACCTCATTGGATTTCTCTGAGAATTCTAATGGGAATTAAAGTCAAATTCTGGAGACCTGTCAATGCTAATGGTTTTAAGAAAATAAGTTCAGAATCTCTATGGACCACAATGGGACCACAAATTTAGAAGGTGTGTTAGAGACTATTCAATCCAAGTGGGTTCTACAGATGAGGAAACTGAAGCCATGAGAAGTTAAGGATCATAGACTTACTAAGTGTCTGAGGAAACATTTGAACCCAGCTTTTTGTGACTCTAAGTCTTCCGCTTTATCATACCATGAGTCTCATAATCTTGAAATCAGTTTGCTTTCTCCTATACCACAACACCATGCCATCTCTCTCCCTGAAGTAAACATTCTATTGACCCAGATCAGTAAATGTCATTGTTAGCCTTGACATCTCCTGCACCAGCTTATCCTCCTGCCCTGATGTCTATCCTTCTGGTCCCAAAGGAATAGATGACAGGAACCGTGGAGTAGACTGTCTAAGCACTAGAATGTACTTTCTCCCCAATCCTTGATATTCCTAGTTGTTTATGAATACATTAGACTAAGAAAAAGAAAGATAGGCATGATTCTGGAGAAGAATTTCTGCAGAGAATGTACATGTACCAGACTTTGTGGAGTGACAAGAAGGAAGAGAGGCTACAAGCAGGGGAAACTTGTCCCCAGGGTGCTAGACAGATTTAGCCTTACTCTCCCAAGGGTAAGGGGGAAAGTCAAAGAGAGAATACCAATACACTACTCATAAATATTCAGGAGAAGACTTGATAGGGACTTCAGCTAAGTGATAGTGGTTGTGGATTGGTTTTAAAGGAACTTGGCATAGTTTTAGAAACTGAGTTTACACGGAACAGAATCTCCCAGGGCTTCAGATCTGGGAGGCAGAGAAATGTTAGTAAATCAGTCCTTTGATGGTTATGAAGGAGAGGAGGAGTCTCTAGGTTCTGTTTGCTCTGACATCGCAGTCTTGTTTAGAAGTACTGAGTTTCTGGAGATAGAGGCATAACTGTGTGCTATTGACTACCAGTTAATAAAGACCTAAAGACATTACACATGAGTAAAGATGATTTAATTACAGTGCCCTGACCAAATATCAGTTCATTTGCTTACCCAGCATCCCCCCAGTATCCACTCAGATCTTTCTAATTCTTATTCCTAACCACCAGAGAACCAGCCCTCTAGTAATGTGTCCAGGGTAACTTTGAGATTGGTTCTTCAGCATTTGGATGATCTAAGATTGTGTAAATGTGTACATGGTGCCTTGATAATCTGTTTGGATAGCACCAGATATCCTGAATAGAAATTTAAAAGAGAAACACTTCTAATTGAATTTCTAATAACCATACAGAAGAGACTTTCTATAGTTAAAAGGAAAAAAAAAAAGAGCGAGAGAGAAAGAGATGGCGCTATCCATAAATTACGGAATGACTGGAGAAAAAAATGTGGCTTAAAAATATAACAGAATATCAGCTTGCCATAAGACATAAAGAGGATCATTGGAAAATATGTAAGAACTGATGCAGAATGACCAAAACAAATTTTTTAAAAAACCCTCAAAAACAGAAGATCTGAGGTTAGATGGAAATTACTAATCTTGGTAATGTAAAAAGGACACATTATAAAACACACTTCCCTATTTTTAATTAACCAGTCAACAAGCATTTTTTAAAGTGCCACCTATATGCCAGGCATCCTGCTAAGTGCTGGGAATACAAAGAAAGGTGGTTGTTTAGAGGTGCACAATGTTGTATCCCTAAACATATGTAATTGCTATATTGGTTCAGCTTGCTTAACTTTTTTTTTCTCCTTTATTACAAAGAATGGTTGCCTTAGAGTGGGAGGACATATAAAGAAATGACTGTGTTTTACTGGTATAAAAAGAAAAGGCATCAATATATTTTTTAAATAGAGACTTTGAGTTATCCAGACCATCCTGGCAACCAGTTCCAGTGCTGAATTAAACATCTCACATTTCAATAGAAACTTGTCTTCAAGAAACAGTTTGTATAGCATTGAGAACAGGAGGAGGGTTTGTTATCTACTTAAAATGAATGAACAGAACATGTCTTTTTATCACTATTTTAACTGTATCGGGAGTAAGAAGTCATAATCATAACATTTTAGCTATGCACCAAAATTGAAGTAATTTTGAGGCTCAATTTCCAAGCTGTATGGTAATTTGCAAGCTCAATCTGAATAACAGATAGACAGATATTCATTTTCCTTGATAGTAACAGGAGAGGTCTTGTACCTTAGGTGATAGTATTTCATAGTGTTTTTAAATTACCAAACCGGATAAATCAGTACAGTTTGAGGATTCACAGCTTTATCTCATAACTCCTTTACTTCTAAAATAGAGATTTAGAGCTGTAGTGGACCTTAGGCAATTCTGATTACAACTGCTTCATTTAACAAGTGAGGAAACTGAGTTCCAGAAGAGGGAGTATTTTATTCAAGGCAACAAGGATAGAAAATAGAAGAATTGAATTGAAGAACTGAATTGAAGTGAATGGAACCCAGATCTTCTAAAGCCAAACTATGAACCTATGACTGACAAGACACAAATTCTCACTTAGGCCCTTGTCAATGTAATTAAACAAATGTGATTCCAGATCAGTCAGAGCATCAGACTCTGAACCAAGCTATCTGATTTACCCTAAAGACAAGTTTAAAAAAATGGAACCATATAATGCCATTTCCAACTATTATAGTCACTTCAATAGCGTAATAATCAATAAACCAACCCACTGTTTGCCAATACAATGATTGCCTGATGACTGGGAATAATAATGGTGACAATCAAAAGAAAAGTTTGCATATAGGTTGATACAATAATCATTTACAAGACTAGAGCCATATTCTCTGGGCACTAATTCTTCTAAACAGCAGAATCACAACTAGTAATTTTTGGGCCCAAGGCAAATCACATGAAACATTCTCTCAATTCATTTTGGGGTTGTAGATGCCCCAGGATACCTTGAAGGTGCTTATAGGAGAAAACAGGCGCTGTGCATGTACATCTGATATAAAGCTGCTAGCAGGAAGAAGCTATTATGGAGGAGCTTTCTAGTTTGACTCTATGTCATGCTAACTAGGTACCAATCTCAGATATTTCTATTCTGCTAAAGAGCTAAAATTTTGTCAGTGACCTTGTAACTTTCATTGCCCTGAATCAGAGCTCTTCTGGTTGCTTCATCCTATTTGCAGCTCTCATGAACAGTGATTCTTCTAACTTGAAAACACTCACAACACTGCATGAAATAATAAAAGTGAAAAAAATGAATCCTCTCTGACCTGTCTTTGCCCACTTGGTTAAATGTTATTCTTCAGTTCCATACAAAAAGAACAGAGGGAGAATTTGCCTACTGCTGATAAGCAAGACAACCCAAGGATCCTGCAAGGCTAGAACTTAATATCAAGAAAGGTACAGGCAGCGTGACTAAAAACATCAGATTTAAAATTCGTGATCTTCCTGCATCTTTAAGCTGATGATATATATATTAGTCTATCCACAGGAGCTATCATTCATATCTGTTCCTGGACAGCTGCTAGATAAATTTATAATTTACTGGGAACACTTTTGATTGAGAAGTGACATGACATTCAAGATCATGATTCCTGCCCCACCTGCACTTGAGTTTGACAAACTTAACATTGATATTATACAAACTCCTCTGTTTGTTTGTTTGTTTGTCCTTCTCAAGCTCACTTTCATAGATTCATGGAATCACAGGATCATAAATTTAAAGCTGGAAAGAACTTACAGATCATTGAGTCCAACCCTCTCTTTTTACAGAGAAAGAAACTGAGGCACAGAAAAGTTTCTTGCTTAGGGTCACACAACTTGTAAATGCATAAGGCAGGATTCAAACTCAGGTCTTCCTGACTTCAAGTCTAACACCCTCTCTACCACCCCACCTTGCAACCTCCATTCATTTCATTCCACTAAATTAAAGGACAGAGATTTTGAAGAGTTATCCAGGATTTTAGATAAGGAATCCTAGAGATGAGGGTATGCAAAGACAGAGGGTGTTGAGTCTAAGACACTGGGTTTTTTTGCAGTCATTTGGGACCATTTTGTTTTGTTGTGGGAGAGTATTAGAATAAGGAAATATTACCTGTGGGTGACCTCATGATGACAGAATACTTCTTACAAGGAGAGTATTTCTCATCCTAGTGTCTATAAATTATAAATGCATGCCTTCTAGGATTAAACTGGGCATGCCAATAGAATTCAGCCATCTGTCTCACACACTATCTGGGAATTCATGTAATGAATTTATAATTTACATGTTTAAATTTAAAAATAAGTTATCAAGCTATATTGTCCGGCATTTAGCATGCTTAATAAGCCTTGAAGAGTTAGCTGAAAGAAATATTGTTGGGGTGCCAAAAGGTAGTTACCATCAGAAGGAAGGGTAAGCCTATAGGATCTTGAAAGACTTTCCTACTTCTAATATTTTACTCAATTTAGAAGAATTCAACAGTTATTTATTAAAGTTTACCTATGTGCTAAGTACTGTAGTAGGCATTGGGAATGCAAAGACAAAAAAGAAACAGTCCTTGCCCACAAAAAAACAAAAGAAAACAAAACTCATATTCTAGAAGGAGAAAACCAAGTAAGCACAGACAATATATAGAAAAGTAACACCGCTCTCTGGCCTGTTCTTCTCATTTGCATTCACAGTCACTGGTCGGGTCCCCAAAAGGATGTTTTCTATCTTTGATTCCAGAGATAACCCTGTGGGTGACAACTCCTCTCATTTTAACTTAAGACCCACATTCGTGTGCTTCCTTTTAACAATCAATGAGATGATTTAAATAGATAATATCAAAAGCATTTGTAAAAACAGTAAGATAAAGTTGATATAAAACATTCTCTCCCTCCCCCTTAAAAAACGTGGGGTACACTATCCTACATATACACATAAAGACTGGGGAAGAATAGGTAGGTACAATCTATGATGGTAGTGAAACCTGTCTTCACCTCTTCAGTCTCTAGATCTGAAGCATATGTGGTCAAATCAATTCACAGCCACTAAACTAAAGAGACTGGAAGTCCCCTCTCTCTTTGCAAAATCCTTAAACAACTAGACTTCAGTGTGACTTCTCTGTCATGTTTGATTGACCTGTGTGTGTGTGTGTGTGTGTGTGTGTGTGTGTGTGTGTAGTAACTTTGGAGAGGGGGGCTAACCAATGGACTGATATGAAAAGGGTTCAAGAATTTATGGATGTGAGGAGCAAGGGCATTTTTGTTATTTAATTGTTATCAGTTGTGTCCAACTCTTCATAATCTCATTTGAGGTTGTCTTGTCAAGGATACTAGAGTGATTTGCCATTTCCTTCTCCAGCTCATTTTATAGGTGAGGATATTAAGACAAACAGGATTAAGTGACTTGCCCAGGGTCACACAGCTAGTAAGTGTCTGAGGCCAGATTTGAACTCAGGAAGATGGGTCTTTCTTACTTCAGGTCCAAGTAGGAAAGGAAGCTAGATGGCAGTAGTAACTAGGCCTAAAGGTAGGAAGACGAGGTCAAATTTGGTCTCGTGAACTTACTAGCTCTATGTCCCTAAGAAAGTCACTTAATCTCCATTTGACTCAATTTCCTCATCTGTAAAATTGGAATAATAATAGCACCTGCCTCCTAGGGTTGTTGTAAAGTCTGAATAAGATATTAATTGTAAAGTGCTTAGCACAGTGCCAGGTACATAGTAAATTTATATAAATGTTAACTATATCATTATTAATAATAGCTATGAGTATTACTTAATTATTCTCAGCCTTTAGCACAATGCCAGGTACATAGTAAGCATAATGCATGATTTTTCATTATTAGATAGGTTGATTGGCCTCTGTCTCTCCCGACCAAGTGAACATTCATTCCCATGGCCCAATTCAAGACTAAATATGAAGTAGTTCTTCAGTCCCTAGATCTGAAGTCAAAACAAATTCACAAACTACAACCAATACTTTTTATCTCCTAACTGGTCTTGATCTAGACCTTTGATAGGTGCCAGTATTTCTGACTCTAATCTGAGATGATGAAAATGAAGTTTCTTCACTTGGAAAAGTAAAACGAATCTTTTTGTATCAGGCTTGAGAATTAGGTCAGGAAGCACCATTCAGGACGGAGTAATGTATATCGTCTGTGAATGAAAAATAAAAATTTAAACATTTTCCAGAAGTACTTTTGAAGCTATATATTGAGGGTCAGAGAATCCCACTGATCTGGTACAGAAAATCATCACCTACTGAGCAGATATGTCTCTGATAGTTCTACAGAGTTGGGTCATCTAAATAAAGCCAAGTAATCCTTCTATCCTTAGCTGTTTTTAAGTAAAAGTATTCCTCTTTCTTTCAGTAGATACAAAACCTTTCAGGGCACACTTGGTTACCCTTTAAACCCTCTAACAACAATCTCTTCCTCTCCTGGAAATGGATTAGGGATTATACAGTTTCTCTTCTGCCTGAGATCTAAGGTTATCTTACATAGAGCCTGCCAGTTTGTGCATTAGTGAGCTACCATTAGAAATGTAGAAATATCCTGAGAGTTTGTCATTAAATCCTTGACAAGAGGATTTCACAGATTCAGGCCAAGTCCTTTCAAGCTGTAACTGGGATCACTTGTGGTAGGTAAGTATAATAGCTACTTATCTATTCATTAAAGGAAGTCTTAAGCTTTGGTATGGCAAGCTAAACCACACTGTAGCACTGAGGAGTGTAAATCATGGGAAAAAAATTTCAAATGTGAATGTTTTAATCTTTCTATTTCCCTGGTTTCCATGATACCATATTATGCTGACTTGTTCTCAAACTCCCCTGACCACTTTGGTCATTCTTTAGATTTATCTTCTTTCTTCTGCCCTGTAATAATGTGTCCTCCCTATACCCACCCCTCCTCTCTCAACTACACATCCACTCTCATGGCATCCTCTACATCCTTTATTGGAAGATGTCTGCTTTTCTATCTTTATCTCTAGCCTTGATTTATCTCATATACTCCAGTTCTTTGTTTGCAATTGCCTATAAGACAACTCCAGTTGGATGCTCTGTCATCTAATTCAACATGTCCAAAACAGAACAACTCATCTTTTCCTTAACTTGGATTCATTTATCAACTTTTCCATTTGCCATAGTGCCACCACCATCTATGCAGGAGATACCCTGGAACCAACTTTGAGCCTTCATCTCCTACATTCAAGCCTTCAAAATATTTGTCAGATTTGTCTGCCCTTCTCCTTCCCCTCCACCTCTGCCCTAATGCAGATTTTCTCTACCTCCTACCTAAATTTTCAACTCAGTTTCCCAAACTTCAGTTTCTTTTCACTCTAAAATATTTTGCATACTATTTCAGTCTGTTAGCTCTCATTTATTATGCACTTACTACTTGCCAAGAACTGTGCTAAACTCTGAGGATTGAAGAAAAGACAAAAAAACAGCCTCTGTCATCAAGAAGCTTACAGCCTAGCAAGGGAGAGAATATGCAAACAATTATGCACAAGCCCAATATATCCTAGATGAAATGGAGAGTGAAGCCAATAGCATTGAAGGGGTTCAGAAAAGTTTTCTTGCCAAAACTAAGACTTTAGTTGAAATTTGAAGGAAGCCAAGGAAGCAAGGGTGAAGAGATGAGGTTATAATTACAAAACAGCTATCAGATTATAACCACTACCATCACTCTCCAGTAGACAATGGTTCCTTATTATTTATTACATCAATCCCAGAGGCAGCCCTGGGTTTTTAAGTTCTCCTATAGTTTAGCCCCACACTACTTATCCAATGTGATTTCTTCTTACTGTCCAACATGTACCACTTGAAACTATGAGCTCCCTGCAGGCAGGAACTGTGCTTTATATGACCTTGCACAGAGTCAGTGCTATTGTTGAATGAAAGCACTATCTCCATTGGGTCTAATTGTTATACCCCAAATCATTGTCATCATTCCCACAGCCATATAGTCTCTTTTCCTGCTCTCCTTAGTAGATGCACGCCCCCTTTTCAGTTCTTCTACTTTTCTGATTCTTATTAATCTCTCTAGACCCAGTTCAGGCCCCATGTTTTCCATAAAGACTTCCCTAATTACTTTAGCTCACACTCATTATTATTGCACACATAGTCAATACCTTGCATTTTAGCATATAGATTCAGGGCAGTATGATACAATGGGAAAAAGAAAAGGAAAAAAAAAACAACACCTAGATTTGGAGTCAAAAGATTTATGTTTTCATCACTACTGGTATAACTGACCTTGGGCAGGTCAGTTAAACTCTCTGGGCCCCAGTTTTCTCCTCTGTCAAATAAGAATTTTGAACTAGTTGGCCTCTAGTGTCCCTGTGTAACGCCATGCACCAGCAGATTCCCAAAGGAACAGCTTTTATAGTTCAGATTACAAAATATAGTGAACACTCTGTTTATTCCATTACAAATCAAGACAAACATTCAAAACATTATAATATTCAT
The DNA here is from genome assembly GCA_028627135.1 of Pseudochirops cupreus. Classification (NCBI taxonomy): domain Eukaryota; kingdom Metazoa; phylum Chordata; class Mammalia; order Diprotodontia; family Pseudocheiridae; genus Pseudochirops; species Pseudochirops cupreus. The sequence continues at coordinate 172,155,157 of CM053581.1, read as the reverse complement.
AACATTACATCT
>CM053581.1:172099368-172154645 GCA_028627135.1 Pseudochirops cupreus | reverse complement strand
TATATATATATACACACACACAATTATTATTACTATTATTATTAACTACATCCAACTGGAACTTAAGATACACAGACACTGTGGAAGGGAGATTCATCTTGCCCTATCGGAAAGTTAGAGGAGTGATGGGGGAGGACATAGGAGAGATTAGATTGGGGGAGGGATCATACAAGGGGATGGCTGTTTTGAGGGTGTGTAGGGGAAAGATGGGGAGAAAATTTGTAACTCAAAATCTCATGGAAATGAATGATGTAAACTAAAATAAATAAAATAAAATATTTTAAAAAAAGACTCTCTCTTGCAGATTAAGCCATGTAACTATACTGATCATGTGTCTCAGCAGCAAACATAAAATAGTTGGTCAACCACTTCTATCAGGAAATTCTGTGGGTACACAAAACAGAGGCACTATATAAAGTTCTCAAAGCTCAGACCACAGTTATGAGTACTGTGTAATGGGGATTTCTCAGTTTATTTACAGGGAGCATATATTAATGATTTAAGATGATTAGGAAGCATGACTTCAGTGTGAGTGGGTTGCCAAGGATGTCAGAAAAGATTTGGGTAGAAATATCATGTGACAGAATTTCCTTCTTTTAGAGAGGTCAGGTGGTGGAATTCAAAGTCAGAGGACGTAGGTTCCAATCCATGTTCTATTTCCTGCTGGAATGAAAAGTCACTTAACTTCTTGGCCTCAGCTTCTTCTTTTGTAAAATGAAGAGATTGAACTAGATGACTTCTGAGCCTCTTTCTGCTGTAATTATGTGATCCTGGGGGTTTGGTTCATACAGAGGGCAAGGACAGAAAGATATTGTCGTGCTATGAATGTGAAGGAAAACCTAGCAACATGACTGAGAGCAAAGTCTAGAAGACGGGACCTACATGAAAGTAATCTAGGGTTGTGGACTTTTAACATCACAGACTCTCAGGAACTCAGAACTGGATCTAACCTTGAAAACATCCCCAGGAAATACCTACCCAATCCGTGCCTGAAGAGCTCCACTGAACAAGATGTGACTGCTCCCTGAGATAGCCTGTTGCAGTCTTGGACATCTATAAATGTTAATAAGTTTGTTTGCTATTTCCCTCTGCTTACATCAAGGTTAAATATACCTGTGAAACTTCTAGTTTGATTCTAGTTCTGCTCTTCATAGATAAACAGAATAAGTCATATCTCTTTTCTATCAAATAACCCTTCATATATCTGAAGATAGATATTTTAGCCTCCCTAAGTCTTTTCTCTCCAAGTTAAGGATCACTTTTATCCTTTCTGATAACTCTTGCATGGCATGGAATCCAGTCCTTTCTCCATGTTTATCATCCTTCTCTGGGTCACTCCAGTTTGTCAACATCCTTGTTAAAATGTGGTAACCAGAAATAAGTACTACCCTCTAGCTATTTTCTAGGGCAGAAAGGGCATAGGAATTGTCACTTTCCTTGTTCTGGACACTCCAATGCTATTAACCCAGCCCTGTGGCAACCTTAGCCTTTTGAGTTGCCCTGTCAAATTAGTGACATCCCCACCTTGCAAACTATAGATTCAATGAAACCCTCAGCTTTTTCATGTGAACTGTTGTCATACCTCCCCATCATGTACATATAGAGTTGATTTTTTTAATCCAAGTGAATTTATTGTTATTGAATTCCATCATGTTATATTCATCCCAATATTCTAGCAGGCCAACATATTTTTTTTTCAAGCCCTCACTGTCATTCAGCACAATAGTTATTCCTCTCAGCTTTGTGTCATCTGCAAATCTGACAAGAATGCCATCCATGCTTTCATACTAGTCAATGATACAAGATATGAAACATCCCAGGGTCAGGGCTTAGCAACTTTGGATGCTTAGGAGGCAGACTTCCTGCCAAACTTGGATCAGACAGCACAATTAGCAATGGTAGTCAACTGTGAAAGAACTAAGATCCCCAGAACAAAATCTGAGCTGACATTTTCCTTGCAGCAGGAAACCCTGTAAAAGTAACATTAGTAATGAGCACCGATCAATTAGAGAGAAGCTACCATGTATTTTACTCATTTTTAACTTTTGCTTATTACTCTTATTGCATTTATCAGTCAGAGACAAGGTTTGGTACACACTAGAAGTGTGGCTTTGTGAAACGTGTTAGTGAGTCCAAGTTGACTCTTAGGGCTCTTTGTGCCAAAGTAGACTGCTAATGGGTTTAGTAGTAGAAGACATTGGCCCATTGCTCAGGCTTGTTTGTCTAATGAACTTTTGAGACAAGTACTCAAAACCAACTCTTGTGATCGACTTCCATGGTGTTCAGTTGTCCCTGCCAGGGAACAGGGGTCAATCTGTTCAGCCTTGAACATGGCTGGTCCAAGTAACAAACACAGTTTCAAGAAGAAAATGGTTTAGAGATGACCTGGGAGAGGAACCATACGTGAAGTCCTAGAAATATTAACTGGAAGTACAGACCAACCCTGTCCTTTGTCTCATTGCCTACTGCGCCTTTTATATTCTTCACATTATATGCTTTGAGCCATCTAAGAATAGAAAGAACCCTAGATTTTCAGGAGGAAAAAAAAGAGTTCCACGGTCCTACTGTTTGTTATCAGACTGAAGTTTGGGCAAGCTATTTTATCCCTTTGGTCTTCAGTTCCTTATCTGTACAATGTGGGTATTAGATTAGATGTTCTCTAAAGTTCTAAGTCTATGATCATGCGACATAAGGGCCCTCACTGATATATTTTGCCTCTCATCACTCTTAATTCTCCCAGTCATTGGCTTCTGTTCAGCCTCTAGGGACCACTCTGTATGGCTGGCATGAGCACCATCTAGGGGCCTGTGGTGTAACTGCATAAAGAATGTATAAAGTATAAAGTATATAGTATAAAGAATGACTTACTAACTAAAGTGACCCAAATGGCATCACCTTCCTGATGTCATGGTCCTCTTTGAGAATGAAGGACAAACAACAACAACAACCAATGAGAATGTAAGAACCCCATAGAAGAGTTTAACTGCCTTCAGATGCTCCATGAAGAACACGGCCAATGGTCTTTTCAAGGACTATCCAATTTATGAACTTCAAACCCATTCACATTGCACTCTGATATTAACACATATGTACAGCAATCCCAGAAAGAACACACTTTTCAATCAGACATTGATGGGCCCATATTTAAAACTTTTCCAACCAGGACTCATCAGATATAATTCTTCACTGGCATAGTCTCAGATAACTCAGGGACAACTGCGTGCCATGAGGAGTATGTTGGCAGTAGGATCAAGGAACATTGAGAAAAAAAAATGTGCTAGGAACAAAATCATCTCTCCACTTAACAATGACCAAATTATGGAGTAGATTGTTTCATAAAAGTAATGTGGTAAAGTTGTCTGCACTTTTGAGAATTTTTTTACCTTAGATATGAATTGCTCTTTAAGAGTTTGGTAGAATTCACTTTTTTATGCTTCTGGATCAGGGACCTCCATGCCTATTCTACCTTCCACACCGCCCCCCCCAGGCTCAAGCACACACACACACACACACACACACACACACACACACACACACACACACTTTGAAAACCTGTCTGTGGTTTATGTGATGTATTTTCTTGAGACTGGAGTATTTGAGAGTGTTTTTTCCTTGTTTTATCCATATCTTTTCTTTAAAACTCGCCAACTATAATTCAGCAACAACAACAATCTCTTCTTTCAACTCTCTGGGACAGAGTTTGCTTGTGTCTAAGGACTTGAACAGAGGCAAGCTCTTGATAGACCAGCAAAGAAGATTTTCAGGAGGGTCTTTGATACCAAGGACTACTTGGGGATGGTGACTGCTTCAGTGATATAGACTGAGGTCTTTTATCCTGTTAGGCTTAGGGCTACTCAGACTCAGCTGAGTACCTGTGTTCTGTTTTTGGGGTTGGGCATTGATTCCTAGGTTAGGGGATTGAGTTACATTAGGAGTGTCTCCATTTTCATTTCTATTGAAGGTTTAATCCTCTGGAAGGAAATAAAATCATAGGTTTCAAAGCATCCTGACAAATTTACTCCCCATTTCTAAATAAATAGCTTACAGAATCTCATGGGGAAGAGGCAAAAGCCTTATTTTGCTTGTTCCTAGATAGAGAAGTTTTTACTTGCTGGGAATGGGCTGTCTTGAGAGAGAATGAGTTTCTCATAAGTGGAATTGTCCATACAGAGAGATTAGATAACCAGCCCTTTTTCAGGGAGAGATAGATAGATAAGTAGACACACAGAGCTTTTATTAAGTTCTTACTTTATGGTGGGCACTGTAGTAAACACTGAAGCTACACAATATGAACCAGCAAGACCTACCATGCTCTCAAGTACCTTATATTCTAAGGTAAAGAGATTACATCTAAAAGGGATTTGGAAAGTAAGAGGTGAGGCAGGGGTTTCCAGGATAGGGATGCCATACAGGGTTTTTCAACACTATGGCAATTTTACTACATGACTATGGTATTTCATCTCTCTGAACCTCCATTTTCTCATCTGAAGATAATTTCAAAGGTCCCTTCCATCTCTGAATCTAATGATGCCAAACGGGTTTGAACCCAGAAGTTAAAATGCAGTTGGCTCCTTATAGGCATCTCATATTTATTTTCAGAAGTTTAATATGGTGTATCTCACTAACAAAGTACAGTGGGCAACTAGAAAAGTTATCAGATGGATTTTTGATATGGGTATTAGAATATAATTGTACTATGTTTCCCCAGTAGTCTGGATAAGGGCTTGAGATTTCAGGGCACCAAACGGGGAGGAGGAGCTCTCAAACTGGTCTTTCCTAGGATGAGATGCGAAGGGGTGAGGTGGGAAGAAACTGCATTAGAAGCAAGAAGAAGATCTGAAACGAGGCAGTACATGTTTGTTTCTGGCTTCTATCTCTCCCAGAAGACTACACACCTGTCTAGCTTCCAGAAATTATACATATACCCTGAACCATACCTCTGGCATAAGCTGCATAATCTCTTAAGCTTATAAAACACTAAATTTTATATGAAGTATTCAAAACATTAGCTTACACTGCTTTTGGCTGAATGTTGTAATTTAAATCATTGAGTCAAGAGAAAAAGGATTAGAAGAAATATTAAAATTTTTCAAATATCCATTTTGTAATATTAAAAATACAAATACTAGAATGAAAGGTACATTTATATAGCTAAAGCTATGCTTGAAGGCCCGATAATCATATAGAAGAAAGGATCTCTAGTCAGCTAGATTATACAGTGGATAGAGTGCTACACTTGCACTGAGGAAGACCTGAGATCAAATCCTTCCACAAACATTTCATATCTCTGTAAACCAGTGTTTTTCTTTAATTTCTCAGGTCTTGACTTCTTTTCTCATCCTCAATAAAAAAAATGTCTCACTTGTCTTTATCCTTTCATTCTCTAAAGCCGACCTCTTCTCAATGATGCCCATTGATTTGGTGAACTGAGGCATAGCCTCTCACCATACTGGCTGTGTAAAACAGTAAGCCAGGCCCTTTTGGTAGTGGAAATTGTCCAGCAGCCAGTAGTGAGCCTCCAGCTGATTCTGCTCCGGCTAATTCTGTAAGACCTGGCGTTCCTTTGTAGCCTCAGTGTAAGGTTCAGATTCAAAAATTACTTCTTTCATTTAACCTTTCTAAATCTCAGTAAATTCATTGGGGCTACTTATAGCGTCTCCTTCGTGGGGTTGTTGTGAAGATGAAATGAAATAACGTATGTAAAGTACATTGCAGACTTTAAAGGGATACATAAATACTAACTGCTTTTGCTGTCATTGTTGAAAGTGGAACAATACCATTGGTAGCTCCCTATGTTAGGATGATTAATATGGCTTAGTTTGAGTAATGCTACAGGAACTCTGAGGGACACGGTCAAGGCTTAAAATAGCCCTTCTTTGGTCATGGACCTCTGCTGGATCATCTTAATACAGGCTAATAATTCCTCCTTAATTATTTGAAACTCATAAGCCAATAGCAGTACGAAGAGGTGTGTGTGTGTGTGCGCGTGCGCGTGCGCGTGCATGGATAATTAAAAGCAACCTAAAATTTCCTTTATCTTCTCCTTTTTAAAAAAACTGTTGTTGTTTTTTCTATAAAGCACAGGTTAATGTGTATTGATTGAATTTCATGACTTGCCCGGAAATGAGCATTTCACTCTTGACATTTTTATTACCCCTTTTCCATCTATTTCACAGCTGAGATTTGGTGCAGTATTAAACAATGCCTTGATAGTGAAAATTGTAAAGAAGGGGCTTTAGAAATGCAAATGTTTCTTCTGTGTTCTTGTTCCTCCAAATGAGAATCTTAGTCTCTTCAAATTAAAGAGAACCTTGCTGGATTAAATTGAATTCGGCAATAAAATGAGATCAATGACCGGGAATCAGTAGTGGTGGTTAGCAGGGCTTCCTAGGGTATAATTGGGCACTGCCTGTAACCTGCATGGAGCTAGATTTTTATTTTTGTTTTTTGAATACGAAGCCGTAGCCTGAAATCTCTAGAAATTCTGTCATTCTGGGGAATTGCTCAATCTGCATTATGAAGTCTGCCTAACTCTTATATCCGACAATTATATATTTTTAAAAGTGGTAGTGGTGGTAAATTGTTATTGCAGAACATCTAATTGATATGGTCTAGAATTAAAACATAAATAAAGGCCCCCTTTGGGCAGCTGGAAGCAACTTTTCTGAGGTGATTAGAAAGTTTACAATTCTATAAACTATAGGACTCATTCAATACCATCTCATAGGAATTCCAAGCCCTGATTGCAATTCACAAATAAGAAGTGTTAACAATTTAAAGTAGGATTAGTTGAGAAATAATTTATTGACCAAATTGAATATTTTATTCATGATATTTTGTAAGGCCGTCTTGGCCTTTGCTATTCTAGAATCTGGAGGGGGCAGGCTGGGTAGGTTAGAGGAGGGCGGGCAGTTTGTATGTTGGTTTCCTCAATTTGTTCAGAATTAAATCTTGTAATGAAATACTAAGTCCTGAAGTCTGGGGGTTCAGGACAATCTAATTTAATTCCTTAAATTCATTAAAGGCCTAGAGTGGGCAAGGCCCTTTAATGTATATATTAAGTGCCTTCTGGGGCTATCTTGAAGTCTCCAGCGATACTGACTTTCTTGGATCATGCCAATATTTTTGACCTGATCACATGGAAGCCTAGGCTAGTGTAGACATGAACTGGGCTTTGGAATAAAATAGAAATGACATCTAGGGTAGATAGAGTTTTCTAGTGGGCATATCTTATGTTTTAAAAGAATTCACCTGTATACATTAATAAAAAAAAATCAATACTATTAAAGGTAGTATGTTCTAATTTAATAATCATGCAATCAAGTGGAAATCTCAAGTAAATGAAACTAATTAACTACCTTAGAAAAGAAAAATTAAACAATACCCATACCACTTAGCTACTGCCCCTTGAGAGAGATGGGAGGAAGGAGCAGGAGAAGAAGTCAGGAATCTTCCCTCAAAGCAATTTATTATGGGGTAAGAAAGAAATGACATGTAACTTATGAACAAGAGGATTTCCCATTGAGGTCTCATGGCACTTACAATCAGTAAGCTCAGCAGGAGCAATATGGTATCATGACTTCACAAAACCTTTAGAGATTGTCTGGGCCAAGCCTCTCATTGCTAAGATAATAATCCTGAGTCCAAGAGAGCTCAGATAATTTGGTCAGTGCTACACAGGGAGAAAGCAGTTGATCTGGGTAATGGACTCAGTGTTCCTGACTCTAAACCTAGTGTTCTTTCTACCACATCACAGTAGTTTATGTTATAGTAGATTTAATGAGGAAGATGGCTGATTGTAATGTTTGATTAACATCAGAAACCTTCAGTGGTATATATATTTCCATTGTTGTAAGGGATTTTAGACTTTTGGGTTTTGAAGTAGTGAGGATGTTAAAATATCCTGAAGAGATATAGCAAGGTCTAAGATGTGGATGGATGAGAGGGAATGGAGTTGGAGCTAACTGGAGGTAATTTAGAAGCACCAAAATTATGAGGCTAGATTTGATATGAATGGTTAAATTTGATGAAAATGGCAATGGGATGTAAGATAGAGAGAAAGACTACAATGTAAGTACGGAAATCATTGAGAAAAGAAGCTCAGACATCTTGGATATTAACGAATGGAAAGGACAGGGATTGGTGGAGGGTACTTTAATTTGGAGAAGTGAAATTCAGAGGTGAAGATGCTGAGTGACTATGATAGAGCAAGTCCAGAGATGGCAGTGCATGTTTTTGTGTTGTGTGCATGTGTTGAAGGGGCTCTGACAATCCCTTTACCTCGCCCCCAGAATAGAGGTAATAGGTGAATGCATAGCTTCCAATGGGAAGAGGGTAGATAGAATTGTGATGTTCTTAGAGGAAAAACTAGGTTTTGACTGGTGCAGAAGTAGAAAAGACCTTTGAACAAAGATTAGTTGCTGGATATCTAGGGTTTTGTTTGTCCTTTTTTTTTTAATATAAACCTTAGAACAAAGGTTTCATATTGATAAAATGTAGTCCCTGGAACAGTGGAGGTGGTGTAAAACCATCTGCTTTACTCCTACTGATATTTTTTAATATTTGGTAACTTTTCTGGAACCTTTATAGTATGTTCCTAGAAAGCTTTACACCCCAAAGTTGTGATTAAGTCATTAGTAGCATAGGTTTTGGCCCCTTTCTATAATTGTTTTGTCTTATTCTTGTTTTCTCTTCTATTGTTTTTGACTCTGTTGACAAAACCAGCTTTACCTCTTGAAGAAAAGACACAGAGGGGCAGTTTAAAGGTGATCGTCCCTGGAATCCTGCCTAGTCCCAAAGATCTTCACTCTATTTGGCTTTTAACATACCATTAGAATACTATTCCATCTGCTAAAGATGGCTCATAATTTTCTGGTATAGGGTGGGGATGTGAGGGAGTTGAGTCCAAGGGAAAAAAAACAAACAGCCTTTTTATGTATATATTTCTGTTTATTATGTACTTAATCATCAATAAACTTTTAAATCTACAAATGACAAAAAAGAGGAATTTACATGGCAGTATAAACTTATGAATAGGTTTTTTTTTAAGGTTAAATTTAGCAAAACAGTTACAAATCCCTATCCCCTTTTGAAGTGCTTTTCTTGTTTTCATTAGTGTATATTTTCTTGATGCTCTCTTTTTTCCTTTTTTAAATAATCTCTCTTACTGCACAGTACTCACCTCTGAAGCAAAACAAAGGCCTCCTTTGTAGCAAATAAGCAAAATCAAAGCAAATCTATTCATATTTGCAAATGTACCATTCTGTGCTTCTAGTCTAAGGGTGGAGAACTTGTGGCAGCAAGGCCACAGGTGTTCCTCTAGTTCTTCAAGTGTGGCCCTTTGATTCTTGAGAACGTAGAGGATCACGTGTGGCCTCGAGGTCACAGTTTTCCACTTCAGTGTCTAGTCATTCACCTTTCTGCTATAAGATAGGACGCATGAATGGTCACTACATTGACCGCAATTGTGCAGTCTTTCTGTACCATTTTCCTTTCCATTATTGTGGTCATTGCATATTTTCTTCTACTTCTACTCTTTAGTCTGCATCAATGTTTGTCAGGATACATGTTCAGCTGTGGCTGCTCAGACAAATACAAGTTCAGAATCCTTCTATGGACCTTAAAAAATAAGCAATACATGCTATGAATCTGTGAAGGATCTCCACTGAGATCAGAGAATGGGTCAAAAAGACATTGAACTTTTGCAAACTCCCTTATTTTCTTTAAGGATTGATCTTGTTCATGATTTGTTTCTGACAGGTTGTGTAGAGTCGGCAACTGAACGAGCATTGTGGAGTGCCAAATTATGCTAGTACTTGATGCAGGCAATGAGGAGGGGTTGATCTGGCAAATGGGGATCAGTCTGGGGAGCCATATTTATTTAAGAACCAATCCGTTGGCCAATGGGGTTTTTGAAAAATTCTATCCATTGCTGAGAGACATTGGTATGGTTCAGAAAAGTTTGTCTCTGAAGGAGACTCCCTTAACACCTTCCAGTCAGAGTTCCTTTGGAGGAGCTGATGTAATGAATTTTAAAAGAGGGCTTGCAAAGTAAAAGCATTTTCCCTGACAGCAATAATAAAATATTTGATCATATAGTTCATTTTTTAAATTATCAAAGACTTTCTATTCATGAGAATCCTTCTAGCTGACCACTGCCAGGTGAAGGACCACTGTAATGTGCCTTTTGAAGAAAATAATGGCAAGTGTCTTAACATATCTTGATGATAAAATGCCTTTTTTTCTAGGCTCATTCAGTGAGAATGTAAAATTACTCTGTCCTGAACTCCCCTAGAGAAAGGCAGATGGAGGTGCTCATTATTTTCAGATTAGAGGATTAGAGACTAATTTTTTAGAGCACCTGCTTTTCTAAGGTTGACAAAACAACCAAACAAACACTTAGAAAGTTAAGAGGTTAGTGAATTTCATTTTCCTCAACCTAGAATAGTAGGAGATGTTGGAAAGGAATACCCTTTACAAAGACAACTTACAATCCAGAACAAGTATTTATTAAACTCCCATTATGTCCTAGAAACTATGGTAGACATTAAAGAGGCAAAGACAAAATTTAAATTATTTATCAAAGGGTTGCTGGTAGTGAGGAGGGAAAGTCTGGGGACTTGGAGATATATGGACTGGAGTTACGATCTAGGTTTTCATTGACACAAGGAACTGAGATCTTAAGTGACTTTCCCAGGATCATATAGCCAGTATAGTATAAGAGACTGGACTTGAACAGAAGCTTTCCTAAACTCCTGAAGTCATGCTGCATGGGCTGGAGGAGAGACATAACACAAATAAGGAAAGCAAAATACTTTGAGGAAGAATATAGTGTTGACAAATGTTAGTCCAGTAAGAATTCTAAGAGATAGAAGTGAGAAAGTAGCGTATTCAAAGAATGGTGGACAAAGACTCGGAGGGTGAAGTTGGGGGCAGGAATGGATCCATAAATAAGCCAGTTTGTTTGGAATATAGACTGTGTGAAGTAATATGAAATGAGTCTAGAAAGGTAATTGGGAGGCAGATTGTGGAGTACTTTAAATAACAAATGAGGAGTTTCTTGTTGATCCCGAAGCAATATAGAATGTCTGAAGGATCTGTAAAGAAGAACATCATGGTCAGCTGTATTACAGGAGGTTTATTTTGGTCCCTGTGTGGAGGGATGGATTGTGGAGAGGAGAGACTAGAAGTCTTGAATCTAATTAAAAGAATGGTTCAGGAGTCAAAGTGAAAGGTCTTGGGGAATGAACTAAGATAGTTGTTTCATGAATAGAAAGAGATAGGGAATATGCAAGATAGATTATGGTACTAGATTTGACAAGACTTAGACAATGAAGTAATATAGTCAAAAAGGAGGAGAAAGAATTGATGATGATTTTAAGGTTGTGAACTTGGGTAAATATAAGGATAGTAGTACCTGTACCAGGAATAGAGAATATTGGAGGAAGGGTGATTTTTATATATGGGAAGAAATACAAGTCTGTTTGGGGCAGATTTAATTTAAGGTACCTATTGAGCATTCACATGAAATCATCAAATTCGCAGTTGGTGATTTGTGGCAGGAACTCAGAATAGGACCAGATATCTATATCTATACCTATATCTCTTTCTATGTATGTGTATATGTCTATATCTGAATCTATGTATGTCTATGCAATTGTTTAAGTCTATATCTATAGAACGGGGTATTATTTTAAAAGATATGAAAAGAATAGATATGATGAGATAAAGAAGACACAGAAGTTATTGAGATCTGTATAGAAATTAATAAACAAGATTGCTGGAACCTGTTGAAGACCATGTGGGTGGGGATAAATAAGGGAGAAACAGAGCTGAAAATGTTGTAGGAGCATGCCACAAATGACCCAAGCCAGATGGATGAAATTCATTGTGAATTAATAATACAGATAGCAAAATAGTCATGTGCTGAGAGGGCTATTTGGAAATCACTGATACTCTGTGCTGGTCAGCAAATATATAGAGTGTTACATTCATTTCCAGCGACACTCTTATTAGGAGGAGCATTGGCAAACTGGAGAGAATTCAGATAGAAGTGACTAGGAGAATGAGAAGTTTCAAAAGTTCATCATATGAAAAAAGGTGGAAGAAACTTTGTTTAGCCTAAAGAAGAGAAAATTTAGCATCAGGGGAAGGCTGGGTGGGGTCCTTTTCACATGCTTAAAAGTATTAGCATGTAGAAGAGGGAAGAGATATATTCCTATTTTTCTCAGAGGAAAGAGTTAGGGACAATACCAAATAGAGGGCAATAAGGTTTAGATGTGGAAAGAACCTTATGGATCAAGTCCAGCCCTCTCATATTGCAGAGCAGGAAACTGAGGCCAAGAGAGAAGTGCTTTGTACAAGGTCATTCAGGCAACAAGTGTCAGAGCTGAGATTTGAATGTGGTTTCTTTAACTTTGGATCTAATGCACTCTCCACTCACCACTGCTTCTTGTTGTGGTAAGTGCCTCAATGTGGCATACTGGAAAGAACACTGGATGTTGGTCAGAAGGGCTGAATTAATTGTCCTCACATAGTGTAGCCACTGGTCCAGCTACTTCCTTTCTCTTAAATTAAAATGGGGGTAATGATACCCACTTGCTTATTTCACACGATTGTTGTGAGGATCAAATAAGAGATGTAAAGCCTTTTTGAAAAGCCCTTTATTCATACAGAGATTGCTGATGGAGGAAAGTTATAGGGAAGATTTCAGCTGGACAAGAGGAATACCATTTTAATATTTAGAGCTTCTCCATTTTGGGACTGACTACCTTAAAAGGTAATGATATTATGTGTGTAATTTGTATAACACTTTTAAGATCTGTACATTTCATATATGTTAACGCGTTTGATCCTTGCAACAGTTTTGTGAGATAAATGTTCTTGTTATCACCATTTTACAGAAGTGAAGACTGAGTCTGAGAGAATATGAATTACAGTCTAAGGTAGGATTTGAATTTAGGTCTTCCCTGAATGAAGGTAAACAAGCATAAATTGAAAGACCAGGAAAATCATAGAAGAGATTCCTATGATTTGTGGGAAGTCAGAATAAGTAATCTCTGAAGTCCCCTTCAGGTCAGAGATCCTGAGATTCAATGAACCATTGATTTAATAAAAGATTGTATTTCCCAAACAGTACTTTCTGATTGTGTGTAAAGCTACACAAAACACATGTAATTGTAGAATTGCACTCATTATTGAATAGTGATGAGCACTAATGGTAACATTAAGAGAATGGTACTAAGACCCTAGAGCTCTCTATTGAAATTGATGCTCTGCCCCAGGGTTGACATTTTGTTTACCCTGGTAGGTTTCATTGAATTGGGGACTGTCTGTACTTCAATGCCAATGTTCTCCAGAGACAGTTTCCTTTTGCTAAGCAATTCTCTGCCTCTAATGATGTGATTATTTTTTGTCCTAAATGACTTTGAGAAGTCCTCTCCAGAGGTATGTTAACATCCTGTGCCATGAGTTACATTCTGGGAACAATAGAAAGTGAGTTCTTTTTGTAGGCAAATTGAAGATGCTAGATAGTCTCCTGCCTTCCTTTTTAAATGTTGTGTTGGGAAAGAAAATTCCCTTTAATTAATCGTGGATCCAGGGAATACATTTCTAAAGGGTCCTGAAAGAGAGGCAATATTTAGCTTAATCTATTAAGAGTCAGTGAGTTTTGAAAGCTATCTTCCTTATCAGCAAACTCTTCTGGGAAGTCTTTTATTTTTTTATTTTTTGCCAAAATAAATAATGAAAGTTTTATAGCAATTAGACAGTTTGATAATTAATAGCAATTAAGCAGAATCAGAACAGATGACACTGTGCTGACTGTTGTATGTTTGGGGAAAGCACTGTTAATTGGAAACTTGCAAATACTCTGAATAATGCTAGATCTGACATGAAAAATGAAATTCTCAAATAGGAAACAAAATGCCCATCCTGCAAGGAGCATGAGAGAAATGAGAAAGCAGTAATCACCCAGTTACATTTCCATGAACAGTGTGGTCATTAATTGATGAAAACTCCCTCCACGCAAAGAACATTTTTGCTCTCAGCTTCCAAGTTGTTCTACATTTTCAACATTTATCAACAGATCAGAGTTTGCAACAAACTATAATGGAGAACATTGTTATTGGACACTTTTCTGGCAATCACAAGTTATGTTTTATTAAGTTAGAGTGTCAGTATTAAATCTTCAAGAAAGATTACTCCAGGTAACTCTCCTAGGCTCATTAATAATACTTTGCTAGGCACAGTCCTTTAGAGGCTTACAATTTACCATGAGTTTAACATGCTTTTGTGGACACATAATTATTTTTATTATGCTTTGTGGCAGTGCTGGCTGCCAAAAGAAACTGTCCTAAACTCGTAATGTGACAAAAAATCAATTTCCAAATGTAAATGAAGGTGCCATAGGTGACATTATTCACACCCAATAAATTGCTTGTCATTGGTTTTGAACTTACGATCGAATAAACAAAAGAGATTGGTGTCAACTTATTGCATGATGATACTGGGAAAGTCTTAGGTGACTGCCAAAGCAGAAGTGAAAGGGGGGAGTAGGTGAGGAATCTACCACTTAAAAATCCAGTGTAAGTTACAATAGAATTGTAATTCAGGGATTCAGATCCCTGAATCTTTTCTCTTTTATTCCTCTTCTCAGTCACTCATCTCTAACTAGTGTTTTTTTGGGGGTGCAGCACAATGACCATACCAGAATAGCCTTGTGGCCTACCAGTCTCTGAGCCTCCCAGAGAATAGTGCTGGGAGGGGTGCTCATCCATCACCTCCAGCCAATTAAATATTTCCTCAATGGGCTGTGGAATTACTTGTCCTTGGAGGTGAAGAAACATACCTTCTTGGACCTCAGTTTCCTCATCTCTAAAATCAAGGCATTATGCTCAATAAACTCTGTTGTCCTTTTTAGCTCTAAATCTATGATCAACCATTTGGTAGTCAATAACATTTATTAAGTAGTAGGTGACAGTTGATGAGAGCTGGGGATGTTAAAAAAGACAGTCACTTCACTCAAAGATTTTTCAGTGGGGGAAGACAACTCACAGAAGGAACCTGGAAGGATGGGAGGAGGGAAAATAAGTTACCTAGGACAGTGACATGATTAAAAATTGCCCAGAGGAGGGCAGCTGGGTGGCAGATGAAGAGATTGCTCTTCTTAGTGCCCTTCTCAAGTAGGTACATGAGGAAAAGTTCTCCACTCCATCATTCAGAAGGATCCCTGGAGCAGAGTATTGATGACACGTGAGTACCAAGGCAGAGATTATCCTATAGAAGAATGAGTTTCCTGGGGGCATGAAGTCCAAAGGAGGGTAGCTAATAAACAAACATTTAGTAAAACATCCCCTGCCCTCTATGAGACCCTATCATACCTCAAACTTTTCTCCCTCATGTTCACTATGCATGATTGATGAACAGATCTTCTCTGAAGAGCATCCATTGCTTTTCCACCTTTGTTTATAAATTCATATGCTTCCTTCTTGGAATACCCTTTCCTGCACTGATCTATGGACATCCTATATGATCATCCGTAGAGTTGTAACTCAAATGACACTTACTTAATGAAATCCTTGCTTCTCTATTCCCCCCAATGAGTCTAAATTGCCGTAGATATAGAGCTAGAAGGGATCTCAGAGGACAACCTGTCATTTTATAGATGAGGAAACAGCCTCAACAAAGCTGACAGATTTATTCAATTTTACACAAGCAGTAAATATAATTGTAGAACCTAGGCCCCTGACCTCCAGATTTGGTGCTTTTTCCATTATATAATGATATTTTCAAAATTGGATCCCTCCTCTGAGCTCTCATAACGCATTGTATCTCTCTCATGCACTTAATCATTACAATTATTTTTCAGTTTACAGTTCTGGAGATAAGAGAACCATAGCTTATTTATCTTTATATTTCAGTATCTGACACAATTCGTTCCACATTGGAAGTCCTTTATAAATGTTTTAGTAACTAAATTTAACATATAACCAAATGAAATGTAATATTTGAGTCCCTTACTCCCATCTACAAGGAACTATGGATAAAGTTAGATACACACACACACACACACACACACACACACACACCCACACACACCCACCCCCCCACACACACACACAGAGTTGACAAAGTTATGTGGTAAAGCCTGCTAGTATAATATTATTGGGAAAGCTTCTATTTTATCCCATATAGTGCTTCCTGACAATTTTAGATAGATACTAATCATATGTAATGCCAAGCAAAGACAACTTCCAAGGTTCATATTACCAGCATAGTAAACCCCATTTATTCAGCAAACATTCACAAAACAGAGAAAGTAACAGAGAAAGTCAAAATACAGTGTAATTTGTTCCTTTAGCAAGTAAGTTCTCAATTCAATCCAGGTACTACTCCACCCCTAGACAGTATATTCATTTAGTCAGTCAAAAGTCTCTTCTCAAATGGAGATTAGTCTCTAACCATAAACCAAGTACATTCATTTGGTCAATCACAGAGCACAAAGAAAACTCAAAGGCTTCCCACCCCTGAATCTCAAAAGGGACAGGAGAACACAAAAGGCCATTCACCCTTAAGTTACAACAAATTTAAACTCAGCATTGAATACCCAAGAAAGTTCCTTCTTTCATCTTCAATCAAGGCAAGCCCTCAGCGATCTTAGTTCCTGGGGAGACAAGGCTCACAAAACCATGGCCAGTGTCCTCATCAAGTCACTCTCTGCCTGTAGAACAGTTCCAGAACCCCTGAAAACATCAGCAAGGCCCTCTTCCAAGATTCCTGGGCAGGTACCACAAGAAAATCCTCCTTCAGGGCTTCTGAACCAACAGCCAGGTTCCAGGACCTCTACAACAGCAGCACTGTCTTTCACTAGCTGGTGAATCTGGCAAAACAACAACAAAACAGACAGACAAAATACCAGCATCACAGCCATACCTCCTGAGTCCTTGGCAGTTCTGGGTGGCAGTTTCAGGTGGCAGTTCCAACGGGCTCTTAGCAGTCTTTCTCTCAGCAACTCAGGCTCCACAATACTGGATACTGCTCTCCCAAAGTCCTTCTGGCCTTCTCTAGGCTTGGGCCACTCTCTCAATTCACGGCTCCTCCCAGTTCAGCCCTCTCTCTTCACATCAACAAGTGCATCCCACAAGTGGGATTCACAAGCTCTGGGTTTTAACACTCAACCCAAAAACCAAACCAATACAGGGACATCTCCAAATTCCATTACCAATACATCATATTAAGGAAAACTCCTTTTATTCCTTTGCTACCTGGTGTTTTTTAATAGGAATGGGTGTTGTGTTTTGTCAAAAGACTCTTCAGCATTGATTCAGATAATCATATGATTTCTATTAGTTTTGTTATTGATTTGGCCAATTATATTGATAATTTTCTTAATGTTGGACCAGCCCTGTATTCCTGATATAAATTCTATCTGGTCATAGTGTATTATCCTCATGGATAATTGCTGTAATCTGTTTGCTAATAATTTATTTAAAATTGTTCATCAATATTCAGTATGGGAATTGGTTGTAATTTTCTTTCTCTGTTTTGACTCTTCCTGGTTTAGGTATAAGCACAATATTTCTATCATAATAAGAATTTGGTAGGACTCCTTTGCCTATTGTTTTGAGTAGTTTACATAGTATTGACATTAAAATTCTTTTTTTCCCTAAAATGGGGTTGTTTATTTTGTTTCCTCTTCTGTTAGCCAGGAATTTATATATTTTTTTGGAAATATTCATCCATTTCACTTAGATTATCAAATTTATTGGAATTCAATTGGGCAAAATAGCTCTTAATTATTGTTTTAATCTCTTCATTGGTGGTACATTTACCCTCTGTATCTTTGGTTTTCTTCTTTCTTTTCTTAAAAATCAAATTAAATAAATCATTTTATTGGTTTTTCGTAAAACTAGCTTTTAGTGTTATTTATTAGTTCAATAGTTTTCTTATTTTCAATTTCATTAATTTCTCCCTTGATTTTCAGGATTAATTAGTTCAATAATTTTCTTAACTTCAATTTTTATTTATATCTCCTTTGGTTTCCAGTATTTCTAATTTGGTATTTAATTGGGGATTTTCAATTTTTTTTTTCTAGCTTAATAGCTAGATATAAAACTTCCTCTAAGAACTGCTTTCACTGCATCCCATGAATTTTGGTATGTTGTCTCTTTATTGTCATTCCCTTGAATGAAGTTATTGATTGCTTCTATAATATGTTGTTTGACGCACTCATTTTTTAGCATTAGATTGTTTAGTTTCCAATTAATTTTAGTCTATCTTTCCATGGCCCTTTATTACATACAATTTTTATTGAATCATGATCTGAAAAGGATGCATTTAATGTTTCTGCCTTCCTGCACTGGACTGTAAGGTTTTTATGCCCCAGTACATGGTCAATTTTTGTGTATGTGCCATGTACAGCTGGAAAAAAGGTATATTCCTTTCTATCCCCATTCAGTTTTCTCCAGAGGTCTACCATACCTATCTGCTCTAAAATTCTATTCATCTCCTTAACTTCTTTCTTGTTGATTTTGAGGTTCAATTTATCAAGTTAAGAGAGGGGGAGGTTGAGGTCCCCCACTAGTATAGTTTTGCTATCTACTTCTTCCTCTTACTCCCTTAGCTTCTCCTTTCAGAATCTGGCTGCTATGCCACTTGGTGCATATATGATTAATAATGACATTACTTCATTGTGCCTATTAGCAGGATATAGTTTCCTTCCTTATCTCTTTTTATTAGATCTATTTATTTTTGCATTTGCTTTGTCTGAGATTAGAATTGCTACCACTGCTTTTTTTTTTTTACTTCAACTGAAGCATAATATATTCTAATCCAGTTTTTTACCTTTACCCTGTGTGTATTCCCCTGGTTCAAAAGTTCAGATATTCAAAATAACATATTATCGGATTGTTATTTTTAATCCATCCTACTATCTGCCTTCATTATATGGGAGAGTTCATCCCATTCACCTTCACAGTTATGATAACTATCTGTATCTTTCTCTCTATCCTATCGCCCCACCCTTTTTATATTTTAACGTCTCCTCCTTTCCCCTGCTCAAAAGAGTTTAGCTTTTCACCACTGCATCCCTCTATCTTCTCTCCCTTCTATCAGATCCCTCCCTTTACTTTCTCTTTTCCCTTACTACTTCTCTCTTTTCTAACCACCCTTCCCTTTTCTTTCTCCTTTCCCCTTCTGCCTATAAGGCAAGTTAGATTCCTATACTTAACTGAATATGCTATTCCCTCCTTGAACAAAATCTGATGAGAGTAAACCTCAAACAATGCTCATCTCCTTCCCTTCTTTCCCTCTACTATATTTTTGTGCCTCTTCATGTGATGTAATTTACCCTTTTCTGCCTCCTCCTTTCCTCTTCTCCCATTACAATCCCTTTGCACCTATTAATTAAGTCTTTTATCATCACATCAGTTAATATATACCCATACCCTATATAATGCTTTTAAATGTCATAATAAATATACAGTTCTTAAGATTAAGAACTTGCCATATGGGAATGTAAATAGTTTACTCTTGCCATATGGGAATGTAAATAGTTTACTCTTATTGAAAAACAAGATTTTTTTTCCCTGTTTACCTTTTTATGTCTCTCTTGAATCTTGTATTTGAAGATCAAATTTTCCATTGAGCTCTGTCCTTTTTATCAGGATGGTTTGTAAGTCCATTATTTAATTGAATATCCATCTCCTTGCCTGAAAGAATATGCTCAATTTTTCTGGACAGTTGATCCTTGGTTGTAGTCCAAGCTCCTTTGCCTTATGAAATATCATATTCCAATCCCTCAAATCTTTTAATGTAGAAGCTGTAAGGTCCCGTATGATCCTGACTGTAGTTCCATGATATTTGAATTGTTTCTTTCTGGCTGCTTGCCATTTTTGTTCCTTGACCTGACAATTCTGGAATTAGTCTACAATATTCCTTGGGGTATTTAATTTGGGTGATCTTTCAGGAGGTGATTGGTGGATTCTTTCGATAACTATTTTACCCTTGCCTTCTAGGATCTCAGGACAGTTTTCCTTGATGATTTCTTGGAAGATACTGTTTAGGCTCTTTTTTACATCATGACTTTTCAGTAGACCAGTAGTTCCTAGATTATATCTCCTGAATCTGTTTTACATATTAGTTGTTTTTCCAATGAGATATTTTCCATTTTCTTCTACTTTTTCATTCTTCAGATTTTGTTTGACTGATTCTTGATGCCTCATAGAGTCATAAGTTGCTATTTGTCCAACTCTAATTTTTCCTTTTTTTTTTTTGGAGGGGAGAAGGCAGGGCAATTGGGGTTAAATGACTTGCCCAAGGTCACGTGACTAGTAAATGTTAAGAGTGTAAAGTCAGATTTGAACTCATGTCCTCCCGACTTCAGGGCCAGTGCTCTATCCACTGTGCCACCTAGCTGACTCCCCAATTCTAATTTTTAATGAATTGTTTTCTTCAGTTAGCTCTTTAACCTCCTTTTCCATTTGGCCATCTTTTCCTTTTAAGAATTTATTTATTTATTTGTTTATTCATTCATTCATTCATTTATTTATATTTGATTTTTGGAGAGGAGAAGGCAGGGTAATTGTGACTAAGTGACTCATCAAAGGTCACCCGGCTAGTAAATGTTAAATGTCTGAGACTGGATTTGAACTAAGGTTCTCCTGACTTTAGGGCCAGTGCTCTATTCACTGAACCACCTAGCTATCCCTAAAGATTTATTTTCTCCAGTTAGTTTTTTTAAAATTCCTTTTCCATTTGGACAATTTTACTTTTTAAGGAATTTTTCTCTTCAGTGAATTTCTTTTCATTTTGTCAATTGTATTTTTAAAATAATCCTTCAGTTTCTCTTCTGCCTCTCAAATTTGGCCTTTAAAATATTTCTTGAACTCTTTCAAGGATGCTTTTTGGGATTGAAACCAATTCATATTCCATTCTGAGGATTCAGATGTGGGCATAGTATCAATGCCGTTTTCTTCTGAATTTGCATTTTGATCTTACCTTTCTCCATAATAACATTCTATGGTCTTTGCTTTTCCAATTTGCTTTTTGCCCATTGTGATTATCTTTTTTCCTGGCTTTTAAAGTGGATCTCTGTTTCTGGAGCACATGGGGATATGTCACATGCTTCTTGTGCTGGGAACTAGGGGACTGATTACTGGCTTTGTGTGCTGTGGTTTTTGGTTCTGTTAGTTAAGAGCTATATAATGCTGCGCTCACCTGGTGCTCAACTGGAACTGGCTAATGTGTACTGAGGCTGAGGCAGAGGCCAGGTCTTTCTGCATTTTCCTGGAGTTGTACTGAAGCTCATAGCATGATGTGTGGGAGAAGGGTGGTCTGGCTGCATAAAGTTTCTACCTCCCAATCCTGTGCTAGAGCATAGGTGGGCTCAGCCACTGGTGGATGCCCATCAGTGCTGGTGTCTGCCAATTCCCCTGGCTGTGTGAAGGCATGCCTGAGGTCCTGGTGTTGGCACTTGCCAGTTCCATCCCTCTGGGTTTCAGGATCTCCTGCTGGTCTGCTGAGGTGGGGCTTGCTGGGATGCCTCCTGTCCTGCCTCCTGGTCCCCGTCAGCCACAACAAGAGGGACCCTTCCTGTAAATCTTCCTAGCCTCCCAAACTAAAAGACTTTACCTCTTCTTCTTGTTCTGCTATTCCAGGATTTTTCCTGAGATAATATTCTCTGGGTTTTTCAAGGTCAGCAAGAGGGATTGAGAGCACTTGGGGCTAACTCTGCCATCTTGGCTCCCAGAAATTCATGTAAGTGACTTTCAAACATTCAGTCTGTGGGCTGATAGCCCTAGGAGTAGCTGTTGCTGCTGCCTCAAGCTTGTTTCTCATCCAGCTCCGACAGATCTCTGTACTCAGCTGAGAGGTTTAAGAGTCACCCCTGCTGCTAGTGATTTAGTCCACCAGCAATAAGTCCCCCTTTGCTATGGTCAAGTTTGTGCTGGTGCAGTCCATGTGTTCTGTGTTCTGCACTCCCCCTGCTGGAGCAGCAGACCCTTCCTATTGACTTTCCATGTTGTCCTGGGCTGGAAATCTGCCACATTCTGTCTCCTAGAGTATTCTGCCATTCTAACATTGATTCAGATGGATTGTTAGAGGTATCTTAAGAAATTTATGGGAGAGCTCAGGTGAGTACCTGCTTTCACTTCCTCATCTTCCAGGATTTCTAATTTAGTATTTAATTGGGAAATTTTTAATTTGTTCCTTTTCTAAGGTTTGTTTTTTAGTTGCATGCCCAATTCATTGATCTCTTCTTTCTCTATTTTATTCATGTAAGTAAGCATTTAGGGATGTAAAATTTCTCCTGAGAACTACTTTGGCTGCCTCTCATAAATTTTGGTATGTTGTCTCATTATTGTTATTCTCTTTAATGAAATTATTGATTCTATGATTTCTTATTTGATCAACTCATTCTTTAGGATGAGATTATTTAGTTTACAATTCATTTTAATCTATCCTTCCATGATCCTTTATTACATGTAATTTCTATTGTATCATGATCTGAAAAGGAGTCATTTAATATTTCTTATTTTCTGCATTTGATTTTTATGTATTTATGCCCTAATATATGGTCAGTTTTTGTGTAGATGCCATGTCCTGCTGATATAAGTATGTTTATTCCTTTCTATCCCTGTTCGGTTTTCTTCAGAGTTCTATCATATCTAAGTTTTCTAAAATTTGATTCACCTCCTTAACTTCTTTCTTGTTTATTTTACAGCTAGATTTATCTAATTTTGAGGGGGGAGGTTGAGTTCTCTCACTAGTATAGTGTTGCTGTCTATTTCTTCCTGTAACTCAACTAACTTCTTCGAGAATTGGATATTGCTTCATTGTCCATGGTAGCTTTTAGCAGGATGTAGTTTTCTTCCTTATCCCTTTTAATTAGGTCTAGTTTTGCTTTTGCTTTGTCTGAGAACAAGATCGCTACACCTACTTTTTGGTCACTTTAGTTGAAGCATAATATTTTGTGTTCCATTTTTTTACCTTTACTCCATGTGTATGTCACTCCTTCAAATGTGTTTCTTGTAAATAAAATTTTGTAGGATTCTGTTTTTATTCCTCTTTGCTATCAGCTGTTTTATGGGAGAGTTCATCCCATTCGCATTCATAGTTATGATTACTAACTGCGTATTTCCCTCCATCTTATTTTCCTCCATGTTTATACTTTCTCTCTCCTTTCATCCTGTCCCTCCTCATCAGCATTTTGCTTCTGACTACCACCTCCCTCAATCTGCGCTGCCTTCTCTCATGATCCCTCTTTTGCTTTACCCGTTCCCTTCTATTTTCCTATAGGGTAAGATATTTCTGTACCAAAATGCGTGTCTCTGTTATTCCCTCTTTAATCCAAATATGATGAGAATAATATTCAAAACAATACTCATCCTCTCCCTTCTTTCCCTCTACTGTAAAAGGTCTCTTGTGCCTCTTAATTTGATGCAATTCTTCCTCCCCCTTTCTTCTCCCAGAACAATCCTTTTTCACTCTTATTTTTTATATCATCACATAAAAGTTGACTTACACCCACACCTTCTGTCTATGTATACTCCTTTTAACTGCCTTAATAGAGATATACTTCTCAAGAGTTACAAGTATAGGGGCAGCTAGGTGGTACAGTGAACAGAGCAGTGGCACTGGGCTCAGGAGGATCTGAGTTCAAATCTGACCTCAGACACTTAACACTTACTAGCCATGTGACCTTAGGCAAGTCACTTAACCCCAATTATTCTGCCTTCTTCCCTCCAAAAAAGCAAAAAAAAAAAAAGAGTTACAAGTATCATCTTCCCATGTAGGGATGGATATAAACAGTTTAACCTTATTGAATAACATGTTTTCTTTTCGTTCCTGTTGACTTTTTAATGTTTCTATTGAGTCTCGTATTTGAAGACAGAATTTTCTCTTCAGCTCTAATCTTTTCATCAGGAAAGCTTGGAAGTTTCCCATTTCATTGAATGTCCATATTTTTTCCTGAAAGACTGTGCTCAATTTTGCTGGATAGTTGATTCTTGGTTGTAATTCAAATTTCTTTGCCTTCCAGAATATCATATTCCAAGCCCTCTGATCTTTAAAAATAGACATTACTAAGTCCTGTTTAATCCTGACAGTGGCTTCTTGATATTTGAATTATTTCCTTCAGGTTCTTTGCAGTATTTTCTACCTGACCTTATAATTCTGGAATTTGGCTACAACATTTCTTGGAGTTTTTTTTTGGAGTCTTGTTCAGGGGGTTATGAATGGATTCTTTCAATGAGTGATTTACCCTCTGATTCTAGGATATGAAGCAGTTTTCCTTGATAATTTATTGAGAGATGCTGTCAGGGCTCTTCTTTTGTTCATAGCTTTCAGGCAGTCCACTAATTCTTAAATTATTTTGCCCAGATCTATTTTCCAACTCTGTTGTTTTTTTTTTCCAATGATATAGTTTACATTTTCTTTTATTTTTTTCTTTTGATTTTGTTTGACTGATTCTTGATGTATCATAAGGTCATTAGCTTCCATTTGCCCAATTCTAATTTTTAAGGAATTATTTTCTTCAGTTACCTTTTCCATTTGGTCAGTTCTACTTTTTATTTTATTTATTTATTTATTTATTTATTTATTTTTTAAAAATGTTATTTTAGTTTGCATCATTCATTTCCACAAGATTTTGAGTTACAATTTTCTCCCCCTCTTTCCCCCACCCACCGCCCCAAGACAGCCATCCCAGTGTGTCCCCCCTCCCCCAGTCTGTTCTCTCCTATGTCACTTTTCGGTAGGGCTGGATGGATCTCCCAACCACAGTGCCTGTGTATCTCAAGTTCCAGTTGGATGTAGTTAATAATAATAATAATAACAATAATAATTGCATATATAGAGATATATATATATTTTTATAACCAGTTCTACTTTTTAAGGAGTTGTTTTCTTCAATGATTTTTTTTTACATTTTCCTAGTTGTATTTTCTAAAGAATTGGTTTTTTTTAGTCAATTTTTGTCCTTCCTTTTCCAAGATGTTGCCTTTCTTTTGCATAACTCTCATTTCTTTTCCCAAGTTTTCTTCTACCTCTCTCATTGGATATTTAAAACACATTTTGAGCTTTTCCAAGGAGGCTTTTTGGATGTGAGACCACTTAATATCCCCCTCTGAGGCTTCTCATGTAGGCATTTTGACATAGCTGTCCTCTTTTGATTTTGTGTTTTGACCTTCCATGATGCCATAGTGGCATTCTATGGTCAGGCCTCTTTTCTGTTTTTTTTTTACACCCATTTTTAGCATATGTCATGACTTTTAAATTTGAGCTCTGTGCCTAGGGCACAGGTGCCACTGTCCTAAGCTTCTTGTGCTGGGAGATAGGGGTCTGGTCACTGGTTTCTGCACTGGGCTCAGGGATTGACAGCTTGCCTAGTGTACTGGGATAGCCCAGCCTTTTCATGCCTATTGTACTGGGTATTCTGAGGCTGGCAGTTTGTTTTCTGCACTGAGTCTGGAGGCTTCATTGATTGTCTTCTGTGCCATACCTGAAGGACCTAGGACCTAGGACCAGGGCCTAAGTTCCTGATCTGTGCTGTGGTTAATAGCTTTGTGCTGACTTGCTTGGACACCATCAGTGATGGGGACTCCCCTTTTATTCAAGAGAGACTGTCATTTCCTGAAATTCTTGTAAGTTATCTTAAACTGGAAATTTTTTTCACACTGTCTTTTTGTGGGTTCTGCTGCTCTAGATTCCATTTAGAGACTTGGTTTTAATGTTGTTTACAAGCTGGAGAGATCTTAGGCAACTTCCTGGCTTTTCTCTGCCATCTTGATTACCTTTATAATTCAGTTTCAAAAAATCTTGAGTTCGTGATTTTTCACCCACCCTCCCCTTCCCCTTTCTAAAATGGTAGGCAATTTGATGTAGATTTTACATACACACATACACAGGCATAGACTCACACACACATGCACATATACATATGCATAAGAATATATACACATATACATACATACATACATGTGTGTATAAATTGTATGTGTATACACACACACAATTGTGTGTTACTTTCTTTGTATCCCAGCGCCTGGCACTTATTAGGTATTTGATAAATGCTTATTGACTGACTTGAGGAAACACTGACATCAAAGGACACATACTAGAAAGAGATCATGAATGTAATATGTATTCAAAAGCCTTCACTGAGTTTGCAAACCTCATTCAATACCTGCGAATCTATCCTTGAGAGAATCTCTATAAAAGTAATTGATGTAAAGAAATCCTTCTTGAGAGATCACCCATTACTCATCACATATGAGAGAGGCCAAGTCTTAAGCCAGAAGAAATGTTTTATCCAGTATCAGAATTCATGCTGTTAGTCCTTCTTCTGAAGAAAGGAATGGATGGTAAATTGTCTGGGATGGTATATAGGGATTTTGTTTAGCTAAGAGTTAGACTAAAAGGAATTTGTAAGATTCTAGTTTTTGTGAGTAGAGGACACTTGCTGTGCGTAGCCTAGATAACAGATGGCACCTCAAGGATTCAAACCCAGGTCATCTCCAAATTCACTGCTCTTTACATGAAAGAATAGCTGCCTAGAGGCATACAAATTCTTCTCCAGGGTATAGGGGTTTGCTCATTTCTCTAATTATTTTAATAATTACTCTAATTATTCTGTTAATTCAGGACCTGATAAGGCTTCTGAATTAATCCATAAATCAAGAATAATTTATTAAATATCTGTACTAATCGTTAGGGATAAAAAGACAAGAAAACCAGTTACATTTTGTTCATGTAAGATATATTTAATATATGGACAAGAGAAAGGGAGAGAGAAAGAGAGAGAGAGAGAGAAAGAGAGAGAGAGGGAGAGGGGAAGAAGGAGGAGTCAAAGGGGGGAAGGTGATCAGCACTGTCAAATGGTGCAGAGTGATCACAGAGGATGTGATTTGAGAAAAGCCCATTAAATTTGGAAATTAAGAGACCACTGATTACATTAAAGAAGCACTTTCAATTGAATGATAAGGTAAGACTCCAGATTTCAGAGGCTTTAGAAAAGAATAAAAAACAGAAGAAGTACTAGCTCTAAATAGCCTTTTTTTTAAAAAAAAAGGAAATTAGCTGAAAAAAAAAGAGAGGCATGTAGGATAAGAGCTAATGGGAATGGTAGGATTAAGGACAAGTTAGTTTTTGAATTTGTTTTGTTTTTGGATTTTTTTAGGATAGAAAAAACATGAGCATATTTGTATCGATCAGGAAAGGGTAAATAAAATGGACAAGGAATGGCAGAAAACAAAAGAGTAATATTAGCTGAGAAGGAGTGGTAAAGAAGTAACACTCAGTGTATAGTCCCGATTTGCTTTCGGTATAATATGAGGTGAGATACTCAGATAAGGTGGTTATGAGGAGAAGAAGGGTGCCAGTTGACTTGAGGAGAGAAGAAAATACTTGGACAAGCTGATATGTTAACTGAGATTGGCAATTATTAGTGAGGAGTAGATAGTGCAGCAGTCACATCCAAATTGAGATAAAGACAATGTAAATTTCTATACTCAATGAACTTGGTTTCGTGGCTTCCTCTAGCTCTGTTTATCAGCAAATGGGTAGGAGATAAAGACTAACATGGCAGGAGTAACTCAGGATTGGAATTTGGTCAGTAATAGAAAAATGGAACAAGGGGTTCAATAGTAAAGGACAGTATAGAGTTGATCTGATTTACCTGGGAATGGAGAAGAGTATAGCCAGATTAGAATGGGAAATTATTTAGAAGGAAAGAGAGTTTAGAGATCATAGTGAGGACTAAGAACAGGGATATGGATTGCAATACATAGGGAAAGATGGGATACTGAAAAAAAATATAGCAGAGATCACAGTGGAAGAAGCAGATACTTTCCCAAATGATTGATCAAAATATCATTTTCAATCTATAGTACTCTGCTGTATGTCAGGATAGGTTCTAGGGAAAAACAAACAAACAAAAATTTAAATAGGAATTAATCAGGATGCTATGATCTTTGATCATACTTCATAATTATTAAATACCCATATATGAAATTATCAATAGAGTGGCAAGAGTAACATATTGGAAAATGGACAGAATTTGGAGTAGAAAATGTGAGTTTGAATACTGACTCTACTACTTTCTGCTTGGATAACCTTGGGCAAATCCTTTTCCTTTTCTGGGGCTCAGCTCTTTCACCTTTAAAATGAGGTTGGTGGATTGATTGATGTTTAATTCCCTTCACAATTCGAAATTCTATGAGCATAAGGGGAAAAAAACCCAAACAAAATGAAACAGTGGATTGTTTTCCTTTGCCCTGAATATAACCTTTAACACAAAACTAGATCAGTCATTTCCTTAGGATCCTCTGGTATCCCTAAAGAGCCTATACACCATCCTGAGTACTTTGCTTATGTTTGGGGCATATATACTTGGATCCCACTTTCTCTTCTTTCCCTGTAGTCCAGGGGAAGTAGGGTGGGATAGATTAACAGTGAATGAACTGCTTTCCCAGACTACTTAATCCAAACTCGCTTCCCTGTACCTCCTCACTATTAGCATGAAGCCTGCTTGGAAAGGTCAAGGAGGGATTAAAAAAAATCTATAAATACCATTTGCATTTTGAAATTGGAATAAAAGGTCATTTGGTCTCCGCTGATTTGGAATTTGTGATAACTGGATACAGGTTAACCTGAAGTTTATCTCTGTATTGCCTCTGAAGGCAAGACTGCGTAGCAAATTCATAGAATGAGCAAGATTTCAGGGGCTTGCTTAGCCAGAGAGAGGCTCATCAAGTACTTTAGCCCATTAATTGTTCATACTAAGTGTGTGATGCTAATTATAAAAATCAGCCTTATCTCTTCATTATAGGTAGGCCCAGCAGGGACCTCTACTTGGCAAGGCCTTTGTTAACAGGGAGTTCCCATTTACTGTATCTACTAGAAAGTAATAAAGACTATTTAAAAAGTGTCTGCAGTTCAGACTTTTCACTAATTCTGATGGCCTTTCCTCCAATTAGCTTGAATCCCTGAGACCCTTGTAAATATTTAATACCTCTCCGTCTGGTATCACTTCTGCTGAGCTGTGACTGCGTGTGTGCCCCTGGAATATGTGTGTTCCATATGCTGAGGTTATCCACTGGAGATGATTCCGTGTGCGCATCAGCCCCTGGCCATGATGGTGGGAACACACAAAGACTGAGCTGTCACAATCTTCAGAGGGCAGGTTGCTGACCCTCCTCAAATGAATCTCACCTTAGGCACTGGCACTTTTTTCTCACACCCATATTTTCCCAGTGCCACATGGTTAGCTGTGTTCTATCACCCCAGTTCTGGGGTTTCCATCTACTGTCTCCTGACCATACATGTGGACTTCAGGTCAGGGCATTAGTCAGGAACACCATCTGGAATTGTTAGCAGCCAGCCCTCTAAATGATCTCATTCTCTGAGCAGCATGTCACTCTATTTTGGAACGGAGGAGAAGCAAAGTGATAAAACGAGGATTGTGCCAGTTGAGATCAAAACTGGAATTTTTACATGCACTACAAATAGAAGGTTATATTAATAGTATCGATAAATCAACATTTTCCCTGTTTTAAAAAATTCTTAAGATCAGAACCTCAGCAAGAAATCAGGATCTGTTGTAAATGTAGAATGTTAGAGCTGGAAGGGACCACAATGATGAACCAGCACTTAGCACAATGCCTAGAACTTAGTAGGTACTAAATGAATATTGATTGATTGATCTAATCTAAGCATTTCACTTTACAAAAGAGGAAAGCTTTGAGAATGGGTGTGATCTGGAAAGGAGAAGTAATTTGTCCAAAGCAGCAGAACTAATCAATGGCAGAGGTAGGACATGAACCAAGCCCTCCAGATTCCAAATTGAGTCTTCTTTCATGACCAAACACTTCAAATAATTTAGAGATATTTCTAAAGCTTGATTGCACTGACCCAAATCACCTAGAATGCAAGGTTTTATAGTATCTTAGGCTTGTCTGGGTATATCCAGATCACCTAATGTGGAGGAACCTTGAGGGGCCTTGGAAGCTTGTCCAGATTGCCTAACATGTAGGATTCTATGCCTCCTATGCAGATCTAGCCTCCTTTGGCTGGCATTGTACTTGGAACAGGCTATAACTTTAAAACTGGAGAGCCTACATTCCTTCTTACACACCTGCTTTTCTATAGCGCTTTTTTCTGATGTGTCTCTAGAGGGTGAAGTTCACAGTCCATTCACAGGATGGTTGTCATGAACTGAACAGAGGAGAAAGGAAGGACCTCCTTTTCCTGTTTCTTCTTTTACCCTTTCTGAGAAATGGCCTTGTGAGTGTTTGTGTTTGTTTCTGTTCTGTGCTGCTGGGTTCTTAATTTCAGGTGGTGATCCTCACCAGATCTGAGAGTTAGATCCATGACAACCCTGGGGCCAAGATCGCAGGTGGGGTGGGTGGCAGGGAAATTCTGAGAAGCCAGGGTATCTGGGACTAGAGCCTGAGAGGGACTTTAAAACTTGGAACTGAGACTGTTCTTTATGAGAACTGAGCTAAACTGTGAAATTCATGCCCTTCCTCTCCCCAGGGACTGAGGTGGTACAAAGAGGGAGGAGGATTATGTCTCTCACAGGCTGAAGAGCAGTTTTGCATATTTGAGAACATATATATATATACACATATATATATATATATATATATATATATATATATATGAGTAAATATTCTTTAGAAAAGTAAATTGGAAGTTAATGACTAAATGGAATTAGGATGCTGTGGACACTTACATGCTTCAGGGAGCACCATCACTAGGGACTAGAGCCATTGGAAGGACATGTAGGCATGCCCCAAACCCCTTTAAGGGGTATCTCCAACTACCTTTCAGACATCTCAAACTGGGTGTTCAATAGACATTGTGACACAACATCTCTACAACTTGAACTCATTATCTTTTCTCCTGAAAGTTATACCTCTCCTACCTTTCCTATTATTGTAGAGGGCAACACCATCCTCTCTGTCTCTCACACTTGTAACCTAGATGTCACCCTTGTCTCTTTGCTGTCTTTCACTTCTCTCCCATTCCCACCCTGGCCCTATCCAATCCAATCCAGCTGATCTGTTGCCAGGGCCTATTGATTTCACCTTTGCCACATTTCTTAAATACACCCCATTTTGTCCTTTGGCATTGGTACCACTCTGGTGGGGGCCCTCATCATCTCACACATGGACTATAGCAATGACCTGCTGGTGGGTGTGCCTACATCTGATCTTTCCTCATTCCTTTCAAATGATTTTTCTAAAGTAAAGGTCTGACCCTATCAATTCCCTTCTCAATAAACTCTAGTGGCTCCCTATTGCCTTCAGGATAATTTTTTTTTTAAATGAGCTTTTTGACATTCAAATCCTTTTATAACCTGACCCTTTTATCTTTCCAGTCTTCTTACACCTTACTCCCCACCACATAATCTTTGATCAAGTGACATTGGCCTTCTTGTTCTTTTGACTCCAGGCATTTTCCTTGACTGTCCCCCGTGCCTGGAATGTTCTCCCCATTAATCTCCACCTTCTGTCTTCCCTGAATTTCTTCAAGACACAGATATCATCCCATGTTCTTCAGGCTTTCCTAGTCCCTCAGCTCTAGTGCCTTCCTTCTCTTGTTTATCTCCTATTTACTGTTTATCCATATATATTTGTTTGTTACTCCTCCCCATCCCATTAGATCAAGAGCCCCTTGAGCTCAAGGACTGTGTTTGGCTTCTTTTTGTATCCTTATCACTAGCACAGTACTTGACAAGTACTAGATGCTTGATAAATGCTTTGACTGACTGACTTAAGGGTCTTGGAGAACTAGGGGAGGAGTAAAATGTAACACACCTGCCTGATGGGTGCCAAATTAGTCAGCATTATATTAGAAACATGTTATTCATCTATACTTGGAAGCCAAGGGATCAAGAGGGAACCTTAGCCACCATTCCACTATATGTATTGTCTCCCCCATTAGAATTACGGTTGGATAGATAGGAGAGCCAAAAGAGATCAGTGTCATGAAAAGCTTGAGAGGGCAAAGTATGGATGAAAAGAAGGTGATCAGTAGAGGAAGTGGATAAAAAAAAGGTCATTGGATTTGGGAATTAAGAGATCATTGGTAAAACTGGAGAGAGCAGTTTCAGGTGACTAATCAGAACAGAGGCTCCTTGAGGAAATGGAATGTCTCACTTTTATATCTGTATCCCTTTGTGTCTTTCACAGAGCACAGTACCTGACACATGGTAGGTACTTAAGAAATCTTTATTCATTCATTCATTCACACTGAATCTACTGCAAATGTACAGTCATTGGTTTCCATCTCAAAATAGCCCTTCATCTTTTTGGGAAGATTTCTTTTGCCATACTCTTGTCTTGTGAAGGGTTTGTTCCATATTATTATTAACAAAAGCAATAACAGTACTTAAAACAGTTATAAAGTTTTTCAAGGCTTGAAACCACAATATGTATGTATGTGTATACATGCGTGCACGCACACACACACACATACACCCACACACACGCCCACTATCTCATTTGATTCTTACAACAGGCTTGTGAGGTAGGAACTACAGGTGGTATATTCTTCTTTTACTGATGAGGGGCTGAAATTCAAAGAAGTTCAAGTCAAGGCAGTGGGTCATATTCATGGAGCTCATACGTTCTGTGATACTCAACAGTTTCCCTTTACAGGCACTGTCAAAATGTCAAGAAAAGAGGGTGAATGCATTGAAAAAATTATGATTATGGGGCTAAAATTGATCCAGGGATAAGAAGTGAAACTGACAGAGGAAGTGTGACACAGTAGAGAGAAAACCAGGCTTGAAACCAGGAAAACCTGTATTCCAGTGTTGCCCCTGGCACATACTGCCTATAAGACCCCTGAGTAGGTTACTGAACCTTTTGTTTTTCTTAGAAATTCTCTAACACAGTGAGATACAGAGAACTTGCCTATCTGCATAGACAGAGGGAGCTTCCTCACCCAGGAGTTCTTTTAATCATTGAAATCACATGACCTATCCTTATGCCCTATCCCTGATTAGAAGTAAAGGAAATTCTCTCTTTTGAAAATATACCTGCCACGGATTCCCTCCATTTAGCAGAGCACTGACCTATGGCAGGACAATGATCATCACATCCAGACCCATCTGTTCCCTGACCTTTTGGTTTTAGTCTGGAATATTAGGCTGAGCTAGGTATGAGAGTTTGACCCATCTTTGCCTCTTCTGAAACTGATAGAAAATTCCCAGGCTGAATGGATTCAGATTTGGGCAAAATAGTCCATGGACATCAGCCCAGTCTCTACCCTGGTGCTCAGATCTCAAGGCTATTCCTAGCCCTAGACTTTTAGGCACTGATCCATGCCTGGTCCCAAAGCAAACAGCTTGGATGTATGAACACACCCAGATGTGAAGTTCTCTTTCCATATTGAAGTTCAAAGGGGAGAGAAGAGAGGTGTGGGAGAGAAGAAAGTGTACTAACCTGAACATTTTCCTTCCCAAAATTATGGCTGACTTGTCTAATCCTGTGTCTGTTTATATTCTGATGATAAAAATCTGATCTCCTGCAGATTCTTATTTTAAGAGCAAATTTTGACTTCACAAGATTCTGGACTTGAACAGTACAGTGTGTGATGTTAACATTAAGACTCGAAGTATAAAAATAAATTTTCTTTATAGAGCACTTAATAGTTTACAAAGAAGAATTTCACAGAAATCAGAGTTGGGAGGGACCTCAGAGGGTACCTAATCTAGCCTCTAAGTGACCAAGAATCTTCATGGCAACATCTCCAACCCATGATTTTTCAGCTTTGACTTGTCAACTTTGAGTGAAGGACAATTCATTATGACCTTCTGAGGCAGAAATTTACACATTTGAATAGCTCAA
Organism: Pseudochirops cupreus; assembly: GCA_028627135.1. Lineage (NCBI taxonomy): Eukaryota > Metazoa > Chordata > Mammalia > Diprotodontia > Pseudocheiridae > Pseudochirops > Pseudochirops cupreus. Next base: position 172,120,788 of record CM053581.1, on the reverse strand, counting down.
ATTATTAGAAAACCTCCCCTGCTCTCCACATACTTATTCTTATATATAGTCCATCAGCTCTTCCTGTTCTGTCCCTTAGGGCCAAGCAGACAGGATAGTCTCACTTCCCCAGGACAGCTCTTCAAATATTTGAAAATGGTGGCAATATCCCTTTCTAACTCTGCTTTCCTCTAGGCTAAACAACTCCATTTCCTTCTACCAGTTCTAGTAGGTCATGATCTTGAGCCCTTTGACCCTCATGGCATGGAGCAGTGATTAGAATTGGTTAAGAGAAGGAAGAGGATGTATTTAAAAGTGTATGGGTGTGTCAATCTGATGTATAATACTTTAGAGATGTACAAAATTTAACAGGAAGCATTTTGGTTTCTTATTTCATTAAACATTCTAATATCCTAACTTAATTTTTCTGGCTATACTCTGCTTTTTATAATCTGTACATTTTATTTGTAAAGAAAAAAAACCTGCAGATAACATTCTGAAGCCAGGGGACTCATCTGTTACTACAGCTCACAGTAGTTACAAAGCAAGGTCAACTCATCCCTTTCTAGACTTGTTACTAAACTAGACATTAGTTTCACCATATAATTTTCTTTTAATTAGGTAATCTTGAAAACCTGGATTTAGTACAGAAAGGCAAAATGCTCGCATTGAGAATCCTTTGATGTGCCCCTAGAAAATAACATAACCCTTTTAATGTATTATTCTTTTTCCTACGTCATTGGGATATATTCAAATTAGGTAGGTGCCCCTAGATAGCTCCCCACTTCTGGACTTGCCTGCAGCAAATAGATCATTTTCAAAGTGGGTCAAAGCAACCTTCACTCTTAAAACAAAGTAAAATTAGGAATAATACATCTGTAGTGATGGTGTGGGCAAGGCTGTTGAGGGATCTCATGCCAGGCCTTAAGTGTGGAGATTCCTTGTTGGGTTCACTATGGCCCAGTGTACCTCCTTTTCACTTGCTGTTCCAGAATCTCAGTGATCTTCAGAGATGTAGATTAGATAACATGACAGACTTGTGTTAGGGGAATCTGAAGATCTTCCCTGACCCTAGGCCCTTTGCTAAAGTGGCTTAGTGACTCTAAGAACCTTCCCTGATTTGAAAATATACTCTGCCCCCTAATAGGCTGAATGTGGTCACATGGAGCCTGTGTTGGGAGGCTTGTTTTTCGGGAATGCCCTTGCCTTGTAGCTTTGTGATTGGCAGTGGGTCAAGCAGGTTGTGAAGATCTCCAATCCAGGAGAAGGCTATATATATGCCCTGATGTGAGGTTTTGGTTTGGGGCTCACTTTGAGAAGAGTTGTGTGATTTGGCCAGATGGGACTCTGGGAAGCCGTTGAGCCCCCTGGCTTTGAAAAACCCAGATGTTGGTGCTTCCCTCTCTGGTAACTGAATGGGTAACTGATGTAATGGTCAGACGGTTTGGAAGCCCATCTGCTGATCTGTTTCTTTGTTTGCTTGTAACTTGTGTTTGTAACTTGTGTTTGCATTCTCTGAAGTTCAGGGTGCTGACTTTTTCCCCTGAAGTAGGTAAATGATATGTGTTTGATTGATTAAAGTGAGACTGTTAACCCATTTTGGATTGCTTTCCTTTAGAAAAGCAAATCTAAGAATCTGTGCTAGCAGCCATCCTGGGTATGCTAGGGTGCTTGCTGATACACCTTGGTACCTGGAAGACATAGCCTTCGATCAAGTCTCTGGCTGGGTTTGTGTGATCATGAGCAAAATACTTTACCTCTCAGGGTCTTGTTTTTTATTTGTAAAATTTGCATAATAATAGCTATAGCTCTGACCTTACCAGGTTGCTATAACAACTCTGATGGGATTAACTATGGAAAAGGCTCCATAAATAAATTATTATCTAAAATTCATCCATTACTGTTGTTACTATTGTCGTCACCACCACAACCATCACAATTACTACTATTAAAACTATCTCAGTAATCAGGCCCAGTAGCAACAGACTCAAATTATGTAAGCTCGGAGGAGCCTGCTTCACTTACAGCAGAGATTCACACAGGCCTGGAATACTGAAGCCCTTTGCTCAAGGTATTCTTTTTGTTTTAGACTTTGTGTGAGGAGGCCAAACTTCTCCTTTTATGTTTGTCATTACAGTATCACCTTTTTTAAAAAATTTAAGACTTTCATGGGGTCATGATCCTTGAGGTTGAAAATTGTTTTCCTTGGGAGCTCTTTTTGAATGGCTGCTTTCTTCTTAATGATAGAGGGTGCCTCCTCTTTCATCTCTAAGTCACAGTGTATGATATGTCACCTCTGGGAATGTTTCCTGTAGATGACTCATGCCATCCATGGGTTTCAGCAGCTCTGGTGCTTTCAGTCACTGGGCCCCGAGCACTTAGAATGCTAGAATGTTAGAGGAAAGGGCCACAGAGTCCTTCAAACTCATTGCTAGCTATAACTAGCAATTTTTGCTTGCGGGGAAGGAGCACTGAACTTGACCTCAGTCCATTGGGTGCAGGGAGATATGCATTCAGAAAAACAATGACACCACAAGGACATTACTGATGAATCTGATGTAGAGTGTGGAGGTAGGAGGGGTTATGGGAGAACCAAGCATGGCAAAAGCTCATTTAGTGTGAGAAAAGAAGATCTCATCTAGTGGCTTACTATTTTAACTAATTATCACTAATTAGATGTTAATCTCAATTGATTCTATGTGGCTGAAGTACTGGAAATATAGGATATTCCAAAGGTCTCTAGGCAGTTTTGAGCTTTAATAGCTTAAAACTTCACTAAAGCTTTTGGGACGCTCTATACTATCTGGACACCTCCCAATCTCTTGCTCTGGTGTAAGGCACCAATCGCCCTATCCTACTTACAACTCTGTCCTCATTTTTCAGAGGTACAATATAACATCCAGAGAGGGAAAATTGCCTGCCATACCAAGTGCATCTTTTTATTTTTCTTGTGGAAAAACTGAGTGTAGGAACCAAGTCCTTACCTGTTCCTCAATTTAGGGATATATCTTACACTTAGAGCTATGTCCTCTAGGCCCACTAACATTTTTTTCTACAAGCTAAAGTCTGGGCTTTGGATTTTATGCTACTGTATGTTTCTTTTATTTTCCCTAACATCCTGAGATCCTCTTCAGAGCCAAGTAGGACCTGACCTCTGTGTAGCATATGATTGAGAAACTGAAGTTCCAGCTGTAATATGCTTCCATTCCATCAGAATGTTAGTTTCTCAAGGACAAGAGACCATTCTATTTTGGTTTTTGTATGCTCAGAAGCAGTACAGTCCGTGCTGACAAATGATGCTTAGTAAATGCATAATAGAGCAGAGCACAGTTCTGGGCTAGGGAACTACTGCCAGGGCAGGGTGAAGTATTTGACTTACTCATTTTCTACATCCCATTGCCCATTCTGGACAATAATAGTAGCTAGCATTTATATAGTCTTTTAAGGTTTGCAAAGCACTTTACAAATATTATGTCATTTGATCCCCACAATAATCCTCCAAGGTAGATGCTATTATCACTCCCATTTTGCAGATGACAAAACTAAGGAAGATAGATATTAAGTAACTTGCCCATGGTCACATAGGTAGTAAGGTCTGACAAAGGATTTGAAATCAGTATTTCAGGTCTAGCCCTCTATCATACCTAGCTTCTAGGTCTCCAATTTGGAATCATAGCAATAGACCACTTTGGGCTAGAACAGGCCCTCAGTACTGATTAAGAGAGTTGAACATGGGGAAATATGACTGCATATGGTATAGTTCTCTATTTCAAACCCCCTATAAGAAATGTCTCTATTCAGATAATCTAACATCACTCCAAACTCAAGGCAGAAATCTAAGCCAAGGGCTCAGCTCATCAAGAAAATAATATCTTAAAAATTGCTATTATGTAACTGGAAGCTAATGACTTTATGAGATATAAAGAAACAATAAAACAAAATAAAAAGTGAAAAAACAGAAAAAAGTGTGAAATATCTAATCGGGGAAAAAACCCAATTAACTTGGAAAATAGATTGAGGAGAAATAATTTAAGAATTATTGTACTACATGAAAGTCATGATAAAAAAGAGCTTACATATCATCTTTCAAGGAAATATAAAGGAAAAGTGCCGCAATGTCTTAGAACCAGAGGGCAAAACAGAAATTAAAAGAATCTGCTGATCACCTCCTGAAAGAGTCCCCAAAATGAAAACTACCAGGAATATTATGGCCAAATTTCAGAACTCCCAGGTCAGAGAGAAAATACTTTTAAGCAGCCAGAAAGGAACAATTCAAATATTGTGGAGCCACAATCAGGATCACACAAGATTTAGCAACTTCTACGCTAAAGTAATAGAGATCTCAGAATATGATATTCCAGAAATCAAAGAAGCTAGTATTACAGCCAAGAATAACCCACCCAGAAAAACTGAGTATAATTCTTGAGAGGAAAAATTAATATTTAATGAAATAAAAAAACTTTCAAGCATTTGTGATTAAAAAACTGGAGCTGATCAAAAAATTTGGCATTTAACTACAAGATTTAAGAGAAACATGAAAGATAAATAATTTTAATTAAATAATTTCAATAAGGTTAAACTATTTACATTCCTGTATGAGATGGTAGATGTAATTGCTAAGAACTTTATCATTATTAGGGCAGTTAGGAGTAGTCTGCATAGGGGTCACAAAAGTATATCAATTATGTTGTAATTATATTAAAAAAATGATGAGGTAAGAAAAAGATACTAGAGAAGGGGAAAGGGAGAGAAAAATGGGAAAAATCACCTCACAGAAAAGAGGGGTACAAAGAAGAGCTTTTTATAATGGAAAGGAAAATGGAGATTTTGGTATGCAATACTTGAATATTCTCATCAAAATTGGTTCAGTGAGGAAGAATATATGTACACACTCAATTGGTAGAAATCTATCTTCCCCAACAGGGAAGCAGGATGATAAAAGGTGTGTGTGTGTGTGTGTGTGTGTGTGTGTGTGTGTGTGTGTGTGTGTGCATATGTGGGGGAGTTGATAAAAGGGAAACCAGATTAAGGAATGCTATGAAAGAGACAAAACAGACTTTTGAAGAAGGTCAGCGTAAAAAGAGAAGAGAAAAATATAAACAGAAGAAAATAGAGTAGAGGGAAATATACAGTAGAAATCATAACTGTGAAGGTAAATGGAATGAGCTCAACCATAAAATGGAAGCAGATCGGAGAACAGATTAGAGACCAGAATCCTGCAATATGTTTTTTTTAACAGGAAACACATGAAACAGAAAGACCCACAGAGAGTTAAAATAAAGGACTCATGCTTTTGCTTTAGCTGAGGTTAAAAAAAATCAGGTGTAGACATCATGATCTCAGACAAAGCAAAAGAAAGAAAAATCCAAGCTCATGGTACAAAAATTTACTATTTAACAAAAATTGCTGGGGAAACTGGAAAGCAATTTGTTAGAAAATAAGCATAGACCAATATTTCACACAGTATACCAAAATAAAGTCAAAATAGGAAGCGTGGTTTAGACATAAATGATATCATAAGCAAATGATATGATTTATGCCTTATAATATCTTAATTAGGGAAATATGGAAATTTTTACCTATCTGATCTTTGAATAATGGAAGTGTTTAAAGCCAAAAAGGAGATAGAGAGGATCATAGGAAGCATAATAGATAATTTTGATTATATGAAAGTAAAAAGGTTTGCAAAAATAAAAGCAATGCAGCCAAAATTAGAAGGAAAGCAAGAAACAGGAATAAAATTATGCAAATTTATCTGATAAAGGTCTTATATCTCAAATATAGGGAGTTGAGTCAAATTTATAAAAATAAGAGCCATTCCCCAATTGATAAATGCACAAAGAACATGGACAGGCAATTTTCAGAAGAAAAATCAAAACTGTAATCATATGAAAACATGCTCTAGACTCTATTGACTGGAGAAATGCAAATTACAATAACTCTGATGTACCACCTTACATTTATCAAATTGGCTTACAATATAGAAAAGGAAAATGACAAATGGTAGAAGGGATGTGGAAAAATAGAGACCTTCATACACTTTTAGTGGAGTTGTAAACTTGTCCAGCCATTCTGGAGGGCAATTGGGAGCTATGCCCAAGGGGCTGTAAAACTGTATGCTCTTTGTCCTAACAATATCACTGCATCCCAAAAAGATTTTAAAAAAAGAAAAAGTGCATATTTTCACAGAAATATTTATAGCAACTCTTATAGTGGTGGCAAAGAATTGTAAATTGAAGGGATGCCTATCAACTGGGGAATGACTGAACAAAGTTGTGGTATATAACTGTGATTGGATAATATTGTGTTAAAAGAAATGACAAAGGGGGGAGGGTGGTTCCAGAAAAAATAACTTGGGAGGATTTATGTGAATTGATGCAGAGTGAAGTGAGCAGAATCAAGAAAGATCATTGTACAAAATAATAGCAATATTTTAATCATGATCAACTGTGAAATAGCTATACTGATCAATATAAAGATTCAATACAATTCCAAATGACTCCTAAGAGAAAGTGCAAATTGAAGGATGTATTTTTTTTAACTTTATTGTTTTTAATTTTTTTTGTAACACGGCTAATATGGAAATGTTTTGCATGATTTCACAAGTATAATTTGTATCATAGTGCTTACCTTCTTAATGGATGGAGAAGAGAATTTGGCATTCAAAACTAAAACAAAAAGAATACTAAAAAGAGATAACTAATAAAATTTTAAAAAGAGAATAAATACTATAAGCTAGACTCTATGTTAGGTATCAGGGATACAGTGAGAAAAATAAAAGTCTGTGTCCTCAAGCAGTTAACATATTTTGGGAGAAAACAACATTATCACATAGAACACACACACATATATTTATATGTATGTATGTATGTATATGTACGTATATACACATAATTATACCTACACACTTCTATGTATTAATGTGTATATATAGATATATACATATAATATATTCTCAAAAGTAAACTGTAGAATTCTAGATTTTTAGAACACTTTATATATGTATATATATATATATACACACACACACACACACATATATACAGACATGCAGACATATACACGTATATGTGTATGTATGTATATAAGTGTATATATATGTATGTGTGTGTGTGTGTTTGCATGTCTCTCTGTGTGTGTTTTCATGTGGTGGCAGAAAGAGAGGAACGATCAGTTAGGGGTCAGGAAAGGCTGAATGTAAGCAGTGAGAAATCTTCAAAATGAGAGAAAAATTAAAAAGTGAAATGTCCCGAGACTACTGCTCCATTTCATAGACATTTCTATCACAAGCTATGATTTCAGTTTTCAAGACGGAAGGACTCAGTTGAAGCCAAGCTGAGAAGTGTTTAATAGGTACCAGCAGGTTCTTTGGTTGCAGTCAGACTGCATGTGTGCATGGGAGAAAAGTTAACTAATGAGATCACATATGCAAATGATATGACTCTAACAAGATGGAGTAGAGCCCTGCTTTTTAAAAATAACTTCTGATGAATGGTTACAGTAGGCTCAAGCCAACAACTTTTCAATTTAGGTGAAATGACAGCATTTTGAAATCCAAGTTTTATCTCTGCCTTTGAATTTGAGTTTAAAGAAGAAACTACTCGACCTTTGAAATGCATGAAAATGCTACTGAATTTTCTAGGTCTTCTAAAAAAATATTCTTTGAACATCTTTGGCAATATATATTTAAACTTTGGAATTCATTTAAGATGAAGATTTATTAGCATCCTAGATCAATACTAATTCTGGCAACACACAGTTGCGTGACTTTCAACAGGCTGCTTCATATCTCTGAACCTAAGTCTACTTGCCTGTTAAGTGTGGAGGTTGAATTAGGTAGTTTCTAAAGGTCCTTCTCACAGTAAATCTAATGTTCCTTTGACCAACAGAGTCAGTACCTGATTTTAGATGTATCCTAAACAAATGGACATGTAGGGGAGGAAGGCTCAGTTACCTATGATTGGACTTTAAAGAGAAGGATAAAGAGATTTGCCCCTCCATTCCTCCATCCCTCCATCCCTCCATTCCCTACCCAGCCACATGCATATTCCCCCAAATTCTATTAAGTCCAATATTCCTCTTTCTTGGGGTTATATCATACGATTCATAGGATTTTAAATGACCATGAATTGGCTCGTCAAGAGTACTGAGTCAGAAATAAAGAGTCCTGAACACTAGTCTTGGCTTTGACACTACATTGTATGACCTTTGGGCAAATCCTGACATTAATTATTTAATTTGTAAAATGGAGACACATAACTTGATAAAACACATCCATCTTTTAATACCAGTGGCAAAAGAGAGAGGCAGTGTGGTATGGTGAATAGAAACCTAGCTTTATAGTCAGAAACAGGAATCTAGAAATTGGGTTTAGGTCCCACCTCTGACAAAAATGTGCCTCAGCCAACTCTCTAAGATTTATTGCAAAGTAGGCATTGATATGCAGTAGAAGTGGGGTAAAAGAAAAAGGAAAACATTTATTAAGCACCTACAATATTGTAGGAATTGTACTGAATATATATCTCATTTGATTCTTGAGGCAACCTTATGAGATAGGCGCTATTATTATAATTTTTAACATTTTGGGAAATGGAGACAAATAGATTAAGTGTCTTGCCCAGAGTCAACTAATAAATGCCTGAAGCTAGATTTGACCTTAGGCCTTCCTGACTCTAGTCCTAGTGCTCTAACTACTGTACCACCTAGCTGCCTAGGTGCATTAATAAAGGGTGTTTTCTCACTGAAAATTTCTATATCTGTGAAATTCCCTTTTAGGTTCATTTTTTCCATTAATGCTGAATGACTGAGAATCACAGAAATTTTAGTTGATCCACATACTTACATAATGCATGTTGAAGGGAAATAATATGAGAGCCTTATAATCTAATTCTGACTGAAAAACAGTTGACAACAAAGTTATAGGCTTCTCTTATGATGGAGAGAATGAAAGTAAAGTTTGTTCAATGTAAGAGGACTATGCCTTCATGCAGTGTCACAGTTCTAAGAGTAAAGTACACTATGTTTAATGTTCTACAGTTACCTGGCCATATGGGTCTACAGCCCCATAAAGACTACGGGATTTAATTGATTCTAGAATGAGTTTAATTGCTCTTTGACAGAAACTTACTCAAACTCTAAGGTGTACCAATCTCCTAATTATGTTAGAACAAACTCTTCATCTTCCCCTCTTCATTCCCATTTACGTCCAATCAGCTGCTAAGTTCTACCAGTGGTCTTTTTAGCAATATCTTTCCCATTCCTTCTATTCATACTCTATTCTAGTTCAGCCTTTCCTATATTTCTTCTTACTAGGACCCCTGAAATAGCTTTCTGTCTATCTTCTACCTTCTGAATCTTTCATCTAATCACCCATTCACATCAGTGATAAATGTCTTTTTGATGTACATTATTTTCCAGTTCAGCACTACTTAATGCTTACAGATAAAGTGATGATTTCTTATTCTGTGCTCCAGACCTTCCACAATCTGACTCCAACCTACTTTTACAGTCTTATATCATGTAACTCCAATTCACATCCTTTATATTCTGATCAAACTGAACTTCTTGGTCTTCCATATCTTGTCTTACCACCCCACCCCTTCATCTACATATTTTTGCATGTTGTGTCTGTAGACTGGAATGATTTTCCACCTATATCTACATGCTTAAAAACCCTTTACTTTATAGATTCTTAATATGGAATCTGTGATCATTTTTAAAAATTATATATATATATATGTAATGTAATTGATTTCTTTTGTAATCCTCTACATTTTATTTCATGAATTAATCTGAGAAAGGATTCATAGTTTTTACCAGACAGCCATAGGAGTCTATGATGCACAAAGAGGGTAAGAACCCCTGCTTTTCTTCCTTCAAAGATAAAGTCAGAAGCTACCATTTCAGTCTAAGACACTATTTAGAAATGATCCATCCTTCTTTGAATTTCTAGCACACCAGTCAGTTTAGTCTTCCTGTTTTATCCCTCTTTAGTTCAAATTCAATTCAATTTGACGAGCCATTTTTAGCCTACCAGGTTCAGATACTATGCCTAAGTGCTCAGGATATAAAAACACATATACAAAGTTGCACTCGATATATGCATTGCAAAGCAAGATAGTACTTGCCCTCAAGAAGGTTGTATTTTACTAAAGAAAACAACTGATAACTACATACAAAACAAAAAAAGAAAATTCAAAATAATTTAAAGATGTAGTCAATATTAACAATACCTCCTGCCCCCTTTCTATTGCTGTTGGTTTTCTACCCAAAAGGTCAGACCACCAGAGGCCATGCCTGAGTAGAGCTGAAGCATTCTGCTTGGCATTTCCTGGCATCTCCACCCTAGTCATTTTCAACTCTTTGGTTGCCCTGGACGTACTATTCTCCCCTTCACCCCAGCTGTCTACCTTTTTCATGAGAATTATAATCAAATCCCTAGTACCATTATCCCTAGAAAGGATGTGTTAATGAAATACTCTCCTTCACTGATCATCTTTGTCTCATCCCTTCCCTAGCCACATCCCTTGTGTGTTTCCATTGCTTCTTAGAATGTAAGCTTCTTGAGAGTGGGGAGGCCTGTCTCACTTCTCACTTTGTATCTGTTTTTCTAGTGCTTGGCCGAATACTTTCTTTCCACCCCTCTTCTCTGCTCTAGCCTAAACTCTAGAATTAGAAACCATTTAAAATGCTTGTTATTCACTCATTTATTGTATGCCAACTTGCATCATAATTCTCTGAATATGTATTTTATCCTTTCCCCTATCCCTAATGGACTGTGAACTGCTTCAGGGCAGAGTCTGCATGGTGTAGTTTTACATCTCTGTATTCCCAATATAGCTCAAAACCCCAAGCAGATCCCTAGAAGGCATAGTCCCTTAAATGTTTGTTGAATTGAATGTTTTCCCACAGTTGGACTGAATGGTTTCCCAAGGCTAGAACTTTTTAGTTGTGGTGTTGCTTTCCACTGAAAAACCCTGCAGAACCTTGACTGTAATTATTTTAGTATTTAAAATCTGAGTTGACACATGTCTAGAAAGCCTGGGAATATGTCTCCATTTCATATTTATTGACTTTGAAATATTTCCTGTAGGAATAATACAAAAGAAATCTTTTAAAAGATTTAAAAAATATATAAGATCTTCATAAGGACCTTTCATGAGAGCTGGGACAGAATCCCCACCTTTGAATAGTTCCCAGCATGACTGTAGGAAGATGCCTTCTGCTTGGTCCTACAATAGATTTTCAGAGGCCCTGATCAAATGGTTCCTGTATCTGTCAATTGTGGCTTTGAGAAAGAATCCCAATTTCCCTGAGTCCTTCAGAGAAGGATGCTTTTTTTTAAAACATAGTGTTTGAATATTTATAACATGCTTTGCTCTTTTATAAGCTGAAGCTGGGTTTTTTTCCTGTTGAATATCAAAACCACCAGGCCTGGAGAAACCTGAAAAGTTTGAGAAGCACATACTTTTCTGAAAGACTCATCACAACTTTGAACCTTCTGAGGCTGCAGGGATCAATGAAAACATGATGCACTATGCATCTCCATATTGGATCACTTTTCTCAGCATGGAATAACCATGCATATGAGGGATGGAGGAAGAGTTAGATTGCCTTAAGTTTGTGGAATATATAATTACAGCAAAGAACAAAGAGAAAAGGGATCAATCCAGGCCACCTGATCTGCTCTGCTAATTCAGGGCAGACATCAAGGAGAGGTTCCTGGGAAAATTTCTGTATAAGTAGGCTAACATAACTCTGTGACTTAATTAAAATGTTTGTAACCATAGGGAAAGAAATTGTTTGTTATTTTCTTGGTAGGCTTAAATAAGACTGCACAGAAGAAATTGACCAAAAAAGGAAAATGAATTTAATTTAAATATTAAGAATATTTCCCCAGTCCTTTTAAGTACAAACTGTTGCCAAATTTCTTTCACACATACTTCTTCAAAAGCAGTTAGACAAAAGGGGCAGCTGGTTATTGCTAGGCATGTGGGGCATAACTTTCTAATTTTAGAGTATTAAAACCGAGCAGAGAAGGAAAAAAAAACAACCAAAATAATTCTAAAAGTTTAGTATTATTAAGTTCATCAATAATTATAAGATGAAGAGGCAAAGAAGGCAGTCAAACTCATTCACAAAACATTATCAAAGAGAATGATGAAAGATTATGAACACCGTAGTCTCATACTCAGAATAATACAGTGGAGGGGAAATCAAGGCAACAAGTTAACTAGGTAATACCTTCCTAGGAGCACTTATAAATGAAACTAGAAGGATAACAAATAGATGTGAAATGAAAAAGTTCTACCAGTATTTTTGGTGATTTGTTCCCATTTTCAATGACAGTGGTACAAGCACATTTGGACCCTAATGCTTCAGTATCTAATGAGGTAATTGAAGGAACAGAAATAGCACTTCCAAAAATGAAGCCTAGGAAGAGTGATTGAAGAGAAACAAATACATACTAAAGATGACACAATGTTAAAGACACTCAGACAAGGTTGTCCAAGATATCCAAAGAGGAGAACATTCCAAAGGAACAGAAAAGATCGTGAAATTATTGTTACCAAAAAAGTGACTAAGAAGATATCAGTGACACTAAAGCGGTTTTCTCATCCCTTCAAAATCCTTATGGGAATGAGCTGTGTGCAACCTTAATGAGCATGTTAAAAAGGAATAATCAAGTTTTTATAGATAATTTTTGACAGCACATCATTATCTTCAGTCACACAACTGAATGATAAACATGGAGTATTCCATATTCTGCTGTACTATTTTTTTTGTTGCTCACTAAAGTTAAATATATGGATCAGCTAGATGGTTCAGTGGATAGAACTTTAGGTCTAGAGTCAGGAAGACCTGAGTTTGAAGCTGTCCTCAAACACTTACTAGCTATGTGACTCTGAGTAAGTCCCTTAACCCTGGTTGCTTCAGTTTCCCCATCTATAAAATGATCCAGAGAAGGAAACGGCAAGGTACTCCAATATCTTTGCCAAGAAAACCCCAAATGGGATAAGATATAACTGGAAAACAAAAAAATACATATGTCTATGTATACACACACAGATATAGTATGTGTGTATATTGTATATATATATATATATATATGTATGTATTTCTGTATTACATAACCAGACATGTATTTGAATTGGTAAAATAAAGTGATAAAGTACAGCCTTAGAGATTTATGAAGCACTTTAAATACATTTGTTATCATGCAAGATTGCTTGATAGATTCAATCATAGGTAGACTTTGTTCAGTGATCCTCTATCAGTATCAAACAAGGAGGTGAGGTGATCAAAGTTTTTTCTCGCTGTTATGGATGAGTTCTTAGAGAGTCCAAATAGAATAGGGTTTCTCTATAAATGTTAAAGTTGTCTAGATGTTTGTAGATCAGTCTTGTAGTGTACTAGGAAAAAAATCAATGTATATGAAGAATGTATATTGCCTAGATTTTGAAATATAGTTGCATGGTCAGTCCATTGTGTTAGCTCAAAAGTATATATAACAGGCACTGTAGGAGGGCAATGAGAAGGACTCAGAATTGGACAGGCTTTATTGCATTAAGGAAATTGAAATTTTTAATATCCAAAACCACTCCAGTTTTCTAAAAGCCATCTCTTTAATATAAATATTCTACTAATGATCTTATAGGGGAGAACTTTAATATATTTAATCAGTCCTTTACTATATAATTTTACATGCTACAGTGGATAGAGCACTGGCTTTGAAGTAAAAAAGACCTAAGTTCAAAGCTAGCCTGAGACACTTACTAGCTATGTCACTTTGGCCAAGACACTTCATCTATGCTTCACTTTCCTCAACTATAATATGAGAATTTTTACATCAAAGCATTATTGTAGGAGCAGCTAGGTGGGGCAGTGAATAGAGCACTGGTCCTGGAGTCAGGAGGACCTGAGTTCAAATCCAACATCAGACACTTAACACAAAAAACTAGCCATGTGATCTTGGGCAAGTCACTTAACCTTAATCGCCCTCCAAAAAGCAAAAAAGAAAAAGAAAAAAGAAAAAAAGCAATTTTGTGGGGATCATATTAGATAATATTTGTAAAACATGTCAAGTATTTGATTAATTCTCGTTCCTTTTTCTTTCCCCTAAGTTTCATACATGTAAGCTGTGGCTTACGAATTTGAATTTGAGTTCCCTAGGATCAGGGACCTGATTTTATAGCTACTCTTCTTATCCCACTCCCATTCCCTCAGTAGTGCCTAGTTTGTGCTGTTGTATTGAAATATTCTTGGTAACTTCAGAATGTCCAATATGAGATTTTCTTAAAAGCCAGCACAATGTCCAAAATATAATAAACAGTGTGCCTTGTCTCTATTGCCCATATGCTCAGTCCTCTAAACTCAAATTAACACAACCAGTAAATCTGTAGTACATGTGTGTGTGTAATCAAAAAATAAGCCTGTCTGTAAAACTCTGCAGGTGCTTAGTTGTGGCTGTTTTACATGAATATTTTATCAATGCCACAGCAGCTGATAACCTCTTAGAGTAAAATTGTATCCATTATATTCCCATCACTGTCATGTGTGGTTAAATGAACCTCTGGCTAAAGAATCTAAATATGTTCAAAACATCTTTCACCTAAAATGAAAAGAGTGAATTCTGATTGTGTTGTTGTTGCTCCTGCCAGATTCCTGAAATGTTACAGGGGAAGATTGTTCTTTGTAAGTGGTTTGATGGATTTTCATATTCCTTCTTTTTTTTTCTAACAGTCCACATGTCAAGAGACCTCTCTTTCAGAGCAAGTGACAGAAAGAAACTCTGAGTTTTCATAACCTCAGGGATGACCTGGTTTTAAAATGTGGGTTTAGAGAGAAGCAAAGAGGAAGCATCTTTGGGAAGATGCACGCTGGTTTTGGCTTTCTACTTCCCCAATTCATTTCCTTTTCATGAAGCCTCAGGTGAGATTTACAACGAGAGACTGGGGAGGTGCTTGCTCTGAGCATCTGGCAGACTGCTGACAGAGGCAAACCAGGGAAAGTTGTTTACAGTAATTATAAATTGCCTCCTTATTGGTTGTGATTGGATCCTACTTAGCGCACAGCTAGACAATATCAAGTTCTATGGTGACATTCCTAGTTGGTGAGTTAACTTACCTGTGTATGTAATGAAGGCAAGAGAGACTGGAAGGGAATTGAGTCATTGCCACAGTCCTGTGAGTGACTTCCCAATGCTTAGTGCACTAACTTCCCCACGAAAGGCCGACAGTGTTAACTTGAAAAAGGGAAGACCCTGGGAAGACAGTAACTGTCTTCAAGTATTACCATCTATTGTCATTTATAAGAAATTACTTGTTCTTCCTGGTACCAAAGGGTAAAACCAGCAGTATTATTATTATTATATTTTTTTTATTGAATGAATGAATGAGTTGTTGAATATAGCTTTCACTCTGAGGTCAGGAAATGCTTCCCTGACATGAAATGGGCTTCCAGGGAAATCCTTAGTTTCCTCTCTCTGTAGGTCTTTAAGCAGAGGCTGGATGGCAGCAGGGCAAGTATTTTTTTTTTAATTTTTCAATTTAAATTTAAAGCATTTAATTAAAAAAATTCTTCAGCACTTTCCCGTTGCCTGGAACATAAGTGAACTTAATAACTGCTTGCTGTTCAATTGATTTTGAGTGGATTCTTGTTTGGTATGGGGTGGTCTATACAGCCTTTTAGGATCCTACTATTTTTCATGCTCTTTTTCTAAGAACAATAACTATTGTTCTTCCATGCCCTTCCTGGATGACTATATAGAGTGCAGGTTACACCACAGCCCACTAGGAAATTTTCTAGCTGCTCTTGAATGGGGATCTCATCCTCCCATCACCTTGAAGGTCTCCAAAGATGATTCCAATGTTGTCAGGAGCACTTCCTTCTGCAGCCAATGTGATTATGCCTTACTGTGGTTAAGCTTTGACTTGATCATGCCTTTGTTGGTGTGGAAAAGGCTAAAAATATCTGGTTATTGGCCCTAAGTCTATACCTCGATAGCTACAAGTCCTCAGTATGTGTAGTCTGCTACTCTGTTGGCTGATTCTTTTCAAGATGTCTTTGATTCCTTTGATTCCCAGCAGGGGAATGTACATTGTACTTTGTACATTACAAAGTACTTATTGATTTGAGCATAATTCTTCTACAGATAAACAAAACAAAACCTTTATCCTCAACCAGATCTATCCAAAATGTTAATGGACTACTTTGATGAATGAAGGTTCTCTCATCCCCACCCCATTTCTAGAGGCATTGTTCAGAGGCTGGAAAAATCAGCAACCAGGGATACTATGGAGGGGATTCCTGTGTTGTGAGGAAAGTTGGACAACATTATCTTTAAGGCTGCTTCCAAGTTACAAGATGTTATCACGTTTGAAAAAAGATAAAATTGCATGTCTTTAAAGAACCACTTTATCAAAGTAATTCTCACCTATTAAAGAAAAACACTAGAGAAAAAAATACCTTATTTGGTTATTTTATTTGGGGACTTTTTTCCCCAGTGGTAAAAATCCCAGACTTTATGTGTTTTATATATAAGCCATCTTATATATAATGTGTAATATATTTTTTTCCTTAATCTCAAAATGTCTAATTTAAAATTTTTCTTAATATTGAATTCAAATGTTCCTCTTTGTACCTTCTACTCATTGCTCTTGGTTCTGTCGTCTGGGACCAACTGGGACTTGCCTACTCTCTCCTCTAACAACCTTTCAAATTCTCAATGTTCCCCCTAAATTTTCTTTTATCACATTGAATAGAGCTAGTTCTTCATGTGGCATGGACTTCAGGGCCTTCAACATCCTCCAGACTCTCTCCCATTACCCTTTTTAAACCACAGAACAAGAATTCAGATGAGGTCTGACTGAGGTAGAATGGAGTAGAATATCACAACTCTATTCCTTGGCATTTTTTTTCATTGACTTGCTTATTTACTTTTAGTCTAAAACTTTCAGTTCCACAATCCCTTGAGTTTCAAATTTTCTCCCCTCCCTTCCCCCCCTGCCCCATGGTGGCGTGCAATCATGTATAGGATCTGCAAATATTTTCACATTGTACAGTCTGGTCGTATAGAAGGGTTGTAACCAATGGAGTGAACAAAGGGAAAAAAGAAAGAAAACCAATCATGAAAAAGAATGATAGAATGTAGATTGCTTCAGTTTCCATTTAAACTCTGGTCTTTCTAGATCTTTCTCTGAGTTTAGATATCTCCTTCCATCCTGAGACTTGTAGCATTGTCTTATAGCTGTGCGTTGCTGAGAAGAGTCCAGTTTATCAAGGTTGGTCATCACACATACGATGTGTCTGTGATTGTGTGCAAATTTTTCCTGGTTCTGCTCTTCTCACTTAGCATCAGTCCGTATAAGCCTCTCCAGGTAACTATGAAGTCCATCTCCTCCCCATTTCTTATAGCACAGTAGTATTTCATTACATTCATATATCACAACTTGTTTAGCCATTTCCTGGGCATTCTTAATGTAGCCCAAGATTGCATTTGCTTTAATATTTACAGCATCACACTGCTAACAAATATTAAGTTTACATTGAAACACCCTGATATTGTTCAGAACGGCTGCTGTCTATCCATGCAGAGATACATACATGTCTATCCATGCAGACCCTGTATAAGACCTATAAGATTTATAATTGTTCCTGAAGGCAGTAGAGTATTAAAAATCAAAGAATTGATATAGTCAGATCTTTTCATTAATGATATCACTTCGGTAGCTAAGTAGAGAATAGATTGGAAAGGTATGAGGTAGGCAGATTAATAGGGGAAAATTGCTATAGACTAGGCAAGAGGTAAAAGGTAGCTGAGCTAGCATTGTGGTTGTGTGAGTAGGGTATGGAGAAGATGGATGTGAGAGATATTGTTAAGGTAGAATCCATACTACTTGGTACCAGAATGTACATGTGGCATGAGTAAGAATTACAAATTAAGAATTCTGTGAGATTTCAAATATGGGTGATGGGAAGGATGGTGTTGTCCTGAACAGAAGTGGAAAGATTTGGAAGAAGGGCAGGTTTTCAGAAAAGATGACAAGTTTTGTTTTGTACTTGAAGAGTTTTATGTGTCTATGGAATATTATTTCAAAACATCCTAGAGGCAGTTGGAGATTGCATGACAAGAACTCAGGAGTGAGACTCTCTTCTAGGTACATCGATTAGGGAGTTATCTACATAGAGATGATAATTGAACCTTTGCTGATGAGGTCTCTAACAATTTATTTTTTAATTTTATCTTTAATTTATGGAAGAAAACCATTTCTATAACATAGTAAAATTTAAAAACCTGATTGTATATGAAACTGCAAATTTATCATATACAACTTCCTATTCCTTAAAAATATACAACAAAATTATTCAATTTCTTTTTTTTCTGCCACCCTGAAATGGGTACATTAGACACAAATAGGCACACACACACACACACACACACACACATATGTAAAATTATTCTATACATCTATTTGTTAGTTCTTTTTCTGGATGCAAATAGCACTTTCTCCATATATCCTTTATAGTTAATTTGGGAATTTATAATAATCAAAATAATTTTCTTGCTCAAAGTCATTTTAAAAACAATATCATCGTTGTTCTATGCAATGTTTTCTTGGTTCTGCTTATTTCATTCTTTATTTTTCCATGTAAGTCTTTCCATGTTTTTCTAAAATCCTTGAGCTTACCATTTTTAAAGCATAATAGTATTCCATCATAGTCATTTACAACAACTTGTTCAGCCATTCTCAATCGAAAAGCAACCTGGCAATTTGTTTATCATCATCTGGTTTTCCCATTTCTGACTTTCCCTTCAGAAAGATCACTTTTAAGTTGATGGTCTTTGTAAGTCCTAACATAGGTATATCTACACAAGTCTTTTTTTTTTTGAAGACAAGATTAAAAATGAGCTAAAAACAAAAGTTTATATCTCTTTTCAAGTACAGAAATGAGGGTGCCTGGGATATTTCTGTGCTTAAAGTGAGCTCAATGAGCCTAGAGTCCTTCTTTTAGTAACTTTCTTCACAATGAGATCCACAAGGCTGGGTAGATCTGGCAGAGGTTGGACCCTGCTGCTCCTGTCACAGCAGGGAGGGCAATCAGGGTCTCCCTGTCAGTCAGCTTCAGCCTTAGGTCAAGTTGGAGACTTGTTGAGACTTTCTGTGAGTGTGAAAGTCTGCAAATGCCAAAGCTTTCTTTGCAGCAGTTCCAGCCTGGTGAGCTAAGACCTCATTTCCCTTTAGGCATATGGATTGGTCCTTCTCAGCCTTCTTTTTGATCATTTCAGTAAAAGTGAGTCTTGGCTTCTGTCCCAAGGCTGGGCAGCATAGATCAGAGGAGACAGGACTCAGAATCTGGGCAGACCTTTGCCTTTAGTCCAAGAACTTAAAAGTGGGTGATACTAGTGATGCCTCCTCTGTAATAACTACCGTTCAAGACTAGCAAAGTATAATGCAGACACATGAGTTGATTTCTAGATGTTGCTTTAAGCCTCCTACCCGTAGCACTCAGCTCCCTATATATCCAATCTGTTTCCATGTCTTATTTCTACCTTTAAAATATCTCATATATGTCTTTTTATTTCCTCTTATAACACCCGTTACAACATGCCTGATTTGTTGCAATAAACATGTGAGTAATTTCAGTGTGTGAAATTAGCTAGTGCTCAGTGCTGGGCCTAGAGTCAGGAAATTTTGTTGTTTAGTCGAATCTGACTCTTTGTCCCCCCATTTGGGGTTTTCTTGGCAAAGACATTGGAGTAGTTTGCCATTTCCTTCTCCAGCTCATTTTACAGATGAGGATATCAGTGTTAAGTGACTTGCCCAGCTAATAAGTTTCTGAGGTCACATTTGAACTCAAGAAGACGAGTCTTTTTGATTCCCAGTCTAGTGGTCTATCCAGCGTGCTACCTAGGTGCTCTGGGGTCAGAAAGACCTGATTTCAAATCCATCCTCAGATGTTTACTAGCTATGTGACTCTGGGGAAGTCATGCGACATATTTGCCTAGTTTCCTCAATTGTAAAATTAAGATAGCAATACTATCTATCTTCCAAGGTGGTTGTATCAACTGAGATATTTGTAAAGTACTTAATATAGTGCCTGGCACAAAGTAGATGTTATAGAAATGTAAGCTTTTCACTGTTGCTGCTGCTGCTGCTGCTGCTTCCCACTCCAGTTCATCCTCCATTTAGCTGCTAAAATGATTTTCCAAAAGCACACGTCTGACCACGTCACCCCCCTAACTCCCATTAAATAAACTCCAGTGACTCCCTTGATATATCCAAGAATAAATAGAAAAAATCCTTTGCTTTTAAACACTTCACAATCTTGACCAGTCTGGATGTGAAGTTTAGTTCAAGCATCATGAGGTCAGTAGAGTCAAAAATTCCAGGTGGATGTTCAGTAGGTAGAAGGGCGATGGGTTCTTCCCTAGTCATACAAATGGCTGAGAATGAGCATATGGCAAGGTAATTGGTAAAGATTGGTGTGTGTGGGTGGATGTGTGTGTGTGTGTGTGTGTGTGTGTGTGTGTGTGTGGGTGGGTGTGTGTGGGTGGGTGGGTGGGTAGGTGGGTGGGTGTCCGTGTGTGTGTGTGTGTGTGTGTGTGTGTGTGTGTGTGTGAACTGGGTCAGCAGCAGTCATCATGTTCCCAGCAATAGAGAAATTCTGGATTTATATTAGAAGGCAACCCCCAAAAAACTCAATTAAAAGTGTTGGAAGCCTAACTCCTGAGACTGAGTTATGGGGCTTAGGACAAATAGTCATAAGACCAATTTGAAGCTAAATACAAAACTCATCAGCTAGAATTGCTTTTTTCATTAGGCTAGCACAGTGGTGGAATGGATGGGAAGGAAGAACATCTAACAAGATTGGAGTGGCAAGAGGTAGGCAGGCACCTTTGGGTTGATAGGCTAAGCTACTTCTGAAAGGCGCCTGGGCAATTGGGTGGCTGAAGTCTTGGGCTTGGAATCAGGAAGAAAAGCTCAAATTCTGCATTTAGAAATTTTATAACAGTGGAAATCTGGGCAAGAAATTCACATAAACCTTTCCAGCCTCAGTTTCCTCATCTACAAAATGAGGAGGTTGGACTCAGTGCCCACTAAGATTCTTTCTGGCTCTGTATCTGTGATCCCATGGGAGAAATAATATAAAGATAAATATGTGCTTCAAGCTAATTAGCCGGTTGCATTGTGTGCCGTGCACATAACAGCAGCTAGGGAAAGAGCTCCACCCACTCCTCACTCTCACCTGTTTTGTTTCTATGTCCTCTTCCCAGGCTAAATTGTTACGGCAACATGTAAGTAACTCACAATTTGTTTTTAAGGAAGGGAGAGGAAGGCAGGCAGGAAGAAAAGAAGGAAGGAAGGAAGGAGGGAAGGAAGGAAGGAAGGAAGGAAAGAAGGAAGGAAGGAGGGAAGGAAGGAAGGAGGGAAGGAAGGA
>CM053581.1:172066119-172098868 GCA_028627135.1 Pseudochirops cupreus | reverse complement strand
TATATATATATATATGTATATATATATTTACATATATATGCAATTATTATTATTATTATTATTATTATTATTATTATTATTATTGACTACATCTAACTGGAATTTGAGATGCACAGGCACTGTGGTTGGGAGATCCATCCTGCCCTACCGAAAAGTGACATAGGAGAGAATAGGCTGGGGGAGGTGGGACACACTGGGATGGCTGTTTTGGGGCGGTGGGTGGGGGAAAGAGGGGGAGAAAATATGTAACTCAAAATCTTGTGGAAATGAATGATGCAAACTAAAATAAAATAAAAAAAAACACTTCCATAACAGTTATGTTGTGAAAGACTAATGATATTTCTCTCCATTCTATACTCCCATTTATTCTGTTCTCTCCTTTGATGCTAATCCTCCTCAAAAGTGTTTTCTTCTGATTACCTCCTCCTCCTATTTGCCCTCCCTTCTATCATATCCCCCTCTATTATCCCCTTACCCTCTACTTTCCTATATGGTAAGAGAGATTTTCATAACCAATTGAGTGTGTATGTTATTCCCTCCTTAACCCAAATACAACGAGAGTAAGATCCACTCATTCCCTCTCACCTTCACCTTCTTCCCCTCTATTGTAAAAGTGTTTTCCTGCCTCTTCTGTGTGAGATAATTTATTCCATTCTACCTCTCCCTTTCTCCTTCTCCCAGTACACTCCTCTCTCACCCCTTAAATTTATTGTTTTAGATATAGTCCCTTCATATTCAATTCACAGTCTTCTCTATTTCTCTCTTTGTACATATTTATATATTTATTCATTCATTCATTTATCTTCTATCTGTCTGTTTATCCATTTGTTTTCCCTGCAACTACTGTAATCCTGAAAAAGTCTCATGAGTTACAAATATCATCTTTCCATGTAGGAATGTAAATAGTTCAACTTTAATAAGTCCGTTATGATTCCTCTTTCCTGTTTCCCTTTTCATGCTTCTCTTGATTCTTTTGTTTGAAAGTCAAATTTTCTATTCAGCTCTGGTCTTTGTATCAAGAATGCTTGAAAATACTGTATTTCACTGAATGCTCATTTTTCCCCTGAAGTATTATACTCAGTTTTACTGGCTAGGTGATTCTTGGTTTTAATCCTAACTCCTTTGACCTCTGGAATATCATATTTCAAGCCCTTGATCCCTTAATGTAGAAGCTGCTAAATCTTGTGTTGTTCTGTTTGTTTCCACAGTACTTGAATTGTTTTTTTTTCTGGCTGCTTACAATATTTTCTGCTTGACCTGGGAACTCTGGAATTTGGCTACAATATTCCTAGGAGTTTTCCATTTGGGATCTCTTTTAGGAAATAATTGATGGATTCTTTCAATTTCTCTTTTACCCTCTAGTTCTAGTATATCAGGGTAGATTTCCTTGATAATTTCTTGAGAGACAATGTCTTTTTTTTTTTTTTTGGTCATGGTTTTGAGGTAGTCCCATAATTTTTAAATTATCTCTCCTGGATTTATTGTTTTTAGGTCAGTTGTTTTTGCAATGAGATGTTTTACATTGTCTTCCATTTTTCCATTCTTTTGGTTTTATTTTATAATTTCCTGATTTCTCATAAAGTCATTAGCTTCCATTTGCTCTGTTCTAATTTTGAAGGAGTTATTTTCTTCAGTGAGCTTTTAGACCTCTTTTTCCACTTGGCCAATTTTACTTTTTAAGGAATTCTCCTCAATGGCTTTTTGAACCTCTTTTGCCATTTTGGTTAGTCTATTTTTAAGGAGTTATTTTCTTCAGTATTTTTTAGGGCACCTTTAGCAAGCTATTAACTTGTTTGTCATGATTTTCTTGCATCACTCATTTCTTTTCCCAATTTTTCCTCTATTTATCTAATTTGATTTTCAAAATCCTTTTTGAGGTCTTCCATGACCTGAGGCCAATTTTTATTTTTCTTGGAGGCTTTTGATGCAGGAACTCTGACTTTGATGTTTTCTTCTGGTTACTTATTTTGATCTTCCTTGTCCCCAAAGAAAAATTCTATAGTCTGATTTTTTTCCCACCATTTTCTCATTTTCCCAGACAATTACTTGACTTTTTAGCTCTTTGTTAGGGTCTCTGTTTCCAGTGTGGAAGGTATACTGTCCCAAGCTTCAGGGGTTTTGTGCAGCTGCTTTCAGAGTTATTTCTAGGGATCTGTAAATTTTAAGTTCTTCCAAGGTTGTTTGATGAAAGGAGAAGTGTTTACTTCCAAGTTGTCCTTGGCATTTTGGGGTTGACAAGTTTGTAAACTGCCACAGTTGTCAGTGATTCAGTCTCGTAAGGCCTGCTCTGACCGGACCTGTTCCATCCCACACTTAGCTCTTTTATCAGCCTGGTATAACAAACCTTTCCTGTTGACCTTTCATGTTTTCTTGGACTGGAGATTTGTTTCACTCTGTGGGTTCTGTTGCTCTAGAACTTGTTTAGAGTCATTTTTACAGGTATTTAGAGGAGTTTGGGGGAGATCTTAAGCAAGTCCCTGCTTTTACTCTGATATTTTGACTCCACCTTGTGCAATTCTTTTAGGACAATATCTAACCCCTAGATTTTTCCCCCCACTACCTATGAAAATCTTTGTTTATGGAGAATTTGGAAACTCCCTATTATTATCTCTTCCTTCTCACTCACTTTCCTTGGGCAGACACTTATAAAGCTCAGGCCAGGAAATATTAGATGAGCTCCAATTAGCTGATGAGGATATAAGGCATTCTCCATGGCATCTGTTCAGTCCTGGATGTGACATATTGGAAAGAAACCTCTAAATCAGGGTCAATAGACCTGATCTCAAGTTCTAGTTCTGGCATTAGGAATATGTGATCTTGTATACATCATTTCATCTCTGTTGGCCTCAGTTTCCTTATTCCTGGCAGGATACTGGCATGCCCAGTAGCATTGCCTCAATACTTATTTCCACCGTGGCAAAGGAGAGGACCAATGGAAAACCCATCACAGTCTTGACTCATGTCTCTTTAAACACATGTTCTCTGCTTCCAAACCCAATATCCTTTCCATGACAATAAAGATTCTTCCATATAAAGAAACAAAATTTTTTGACAATGGTATCTACAAAAGAGGCATAGTGCATTTAGAAACTTGAGGTTACTGACATCATTAAAACTGATAGCAAGAATTTTACCCAGATCCTGCTGCAAACACTGACAAGAATATCAAAGAATATATGCTCTATAGTAGAGGTCATAGTTGAATGAGAGGAGAACTTAGGGAAATCACAGTACATGCCAAACAAAGATGAGAGAGATCTCCATATGGAACAAGACTGAATTTCCTCTTTAAGACAACATCATATAGTCATGAGGTCAACATCCTTGTACTTAATAAGAAGAGAGTTTAAATTCATCCTTCTCAGCTGCAGGGAAAAGAACTAGAAGTACTGAATGAAAGTTGAAAAGAAGGGTTGTATTATATTTGATATAAAGAAAAAACTTGCTAAGATATTAAACACTGGAATGAACTGCCTATGGAGGCAGTGGGCTCCCCATCACTGGAAGTCTTCAAACAAAGACTGGATGACCACTTGAGTGGGATGCAGAGGGCATTCTTGGCCAAGCAGGGGGTTGAATTAGATGGCATGGAAAAATCTTTTCTAATTCTTAAATTCAGTTATTCTGTAAGAAAACAACAACAAAAACATCTATTTCAAGTGTAAGGAGTTAGAGCTATGAGCCACTCACACTTAGAGTTATGGCTTGGCAATAAACTTGTAAGATAATGCATGTCAAGTTAAGAGCAAATACATTTAAAGATGAAACAGAGAGTGAAATAGTAGCTGAGAACAGCCATGGTCTATGAAAGTAGCATCAATCCATTGATGACTTGAAGATGCAGTAGGTTGAGGACAATGAAGGTATCATTTAGAAGCTATAGGAATTAATAACAGCTAACCTTTATATAGCACTTACAGATTTCTAAAGCATGTTGTTCACAACACTCCTTTGAGGTGGGCAATATATTCACAGGAGGAGAAATGGAAAGAATTGTTTTTTTAGATTTTATCCTGAAACAAACAACAAAAAAAAAGCTTCCTAATAATTAGCATTACTTTCAAATGGTATAGATTGTCTAGGAGTAGCAAATTCCCTCACTAGTGGTTCTCGAGTATAGTCCTAATGAATATGTATTACATATGTTGCTGGGATCTTGTAGAAGTGATTCCTGTTCAGATACTAATTGGACAAGACAGTATCTTAGATCCTTTCTTCTCTGAGTCTTTAATTCTAAGTATCATAGCACTACCTTTTGACTAAGTACAACTCACTTATCTGTTCCTCAGTTTTTTCATTACATATAATACAATGTAGGTAATAATATTTATGCTACCTAACCCACAGGGTAGTCATAAAGATAAAAATCAGATAATGAAGTATAGTGTAAACTGCAAAGTGCAACAATCTTTAGTAGATTAGGAACTGGTTGAATGACTTCCCCCACAGAGTAGTGATTAATGGATTAATGTCCACTTGGAAGGAGGTCTCTTATAAAGTGCCCCAGGGATCTGTCTTTGGTCTTGTATTTTTCAACCTCTGTAGTCAACATCACTGATGAGGACACAGCTAACACACTTATAAAAATGCAAATGACACAAAGTAGGAAGAAAAGCTAACATTTTGAATGACCCATAATTCAAAAATTCGTTATCATTCAGAATTCAAGATCTCTGCAAGCTAAGACAACAGATAAAATTCAATAAGATGAAATTGTATTGAGATAAATGTGAAATCCTCTATTTGAAATCAACAGTCAAGTATAAGATTGCCAAATTGTGGGTGGAAAGATCTAGACATTTAAGTAAACCAACTCTGAGCCAAATAGTCATCCAGAATAGTTAAAATAGCCAAAGCATGCTAATTTAATTTTAAGTTTCTTTAATAGAGGTAGAGCGTCTAGAAAAAAGGAAGTAATAGTTCTGCTATATCTATCCTAGTCACACTATATCTACATTTCTAATTCTGAGCATTATGTTTTAGGAACTACATTATCAAGGTGAAATATGTCTAAGAGGGGCAACTAGCATAGTCAAGGATATAATGCCATACAAATATTGTTCAGAAGGAACGAAATTTGTTGGGTCTAAAGAAATAAGACTAATAGGGATATGATTATTTTCTTCAGGTATTTGAATGAGTATGCTGTAAAAGACATTAGCCTATTTTGGTTATTATTAGATTGCACTAGTAGGTGCAATAAATGAAAGCTATAGAGAATCCAATTTCAGTTACATGTAGAGGAAAAAAACTATCTAACAATTAATATTGATCAAAAGTGGACTGGGCTACTCTAGATAGCATGTGTTCCCCAGTCACTGGAGCTCTTCAGGTTGAGAATGGATGACTGTTTTTTTTGTGGTAATATAGGAGGATTCTGTGTATTCCTGGCACATAGTAATCACTTAATAAATGCTGTTGACTGCTTAAATAGTTTTTGAATGTCATTTGAGGTCCATTGCAAATTGAGTATTTGAATATTTTTCCCTCTTGCTGTTGAAAATGACACTCACAGACTTGCTGATAGAGTAAAAGAATTTTAGATTCAAATTCTGATAGAAATATGAGATCCTAGATATTAACTAGTCTAAATTAATCTAATAAGGGTTATTTAATACCTGCCATTATTGAAAGGTGTTATAGATATAAATTCAAATTGAAAAGAGTCCTTTTTATGGTGCAGTGGGAGGGAGGGAGAGTTCACTAACAGCTAAGGGGATCCAGAAAGCCTTTTTTAAAAAATAGTATATAGCTTTTATTTAATAATCCACCTTCTTTCGATGAGGTACCATTAGCTCCCATTTAAAAAAAATTAACTTTTGTTTATTTTTAGTTTACATCATTGATTTCCACAAGATTTTGAGCTACAGATTTTCTCCCCATCTTTCCCCTACCCATCACCTCAAAACAGCAATCCCACTGTATACCCCTTCCCCCAATCTGCTCTCTCCTATATCCTTCCATATCACGCCTCTGACTTTCTGCTAGGGCAAGATGGATCTCCCTATCCCAGTGCCTGTATATCTTATTTCCCAGTTGTATGTAAATAATAATTTAAATTCTAGATTCTTTCCCTTCCTCCCTTGTCACCCACCCCCCACTGGAAAGACAGGCAATTCAATAAAGGCCATACATGTGTAGTTACACAGACATCTCCACAATGGACATATTGTGGAACACTGATGATATTTCCCTCCTTTCTATCCCGCCCTCCACTTGTTCTATTCTCTACTTTGTCCCTGTCCCTTTACAGAAATGTGTGCTTCTAACTACCCTCCCCCCAACCTGCCCTCCCCTCCATCATGCTCCCTCTCATAACCTTCCCCCCTACTCTCCTGTAGGGCAAGATACCCAATTTATAGTGTATGTCATTCCCTCTCTAAGCCAAATTCAATGAGAGTAAGATTGGCCCATTCCCTTTTGCCTTCCTGTTCTTCCCCTCCATTCAGAAAGCCTTCTGGCAGCAGTGACACATGAGTTGGCATTCTAGACGTGAGAGATAGCCATTGCAAATGGACCAGGGCAGATGATGAAGTTCAGCTTCTAAATTTATGGAAGAAACCATTCCCTTAACTCATTTCTTTCAACCTCCCTCAAACAAGTTGGATTCTTTGAAACATGTCATTTACATAAGTGAAGCTGATCTGAACTTCAAAAGATTTGGGATAGTATAATATCACCTTTCATTGCACGAAACTTCATTTTCCTTGTCTATAAAAAGTGAATAATAATAACTACTCTGCCTACATCTTGGAATTGGTGAGATCAAGTGAGAAAAATACTTTATAAATTGCAAAGCTGTATTCAGATGTAAGATAACTGCTCTTTCTCTCCCCCTTGACCCCAAGTTCTCTTAGGTAGAGATTGTTTAATAATTAATAACAACTCAGCTCTTTTGATTCTTAGCTCAAGTCATTGTGCCAGATCATAGTGCCTGGCAAATAGTAGGAGCTTAAAAAATCTTTATTAATTGATTGATTCTGTCTCTATAATTAAGAAAAGAGAATAAGATTTACATTTCTCAGTTCATTTCATAGGATCATAGATCCAGAGCTGTAAGGAACCTAGGTATTCTGACTTCAGGACCACTGATTTTACACTCTCCTTAAGATAAAAAGTATCATGATCATATTTATGTTATTTTTGCCATTGGATATTAATATCTGGCAGTTCTAATGTGAAAGAGAATATAAACATGATGCATTTGTTACCTGAAGTTACATTGGAACCTCAATATTCATGTTTTCTAAAATTAGAGAAATGATACAACATTAAAAGATTCTCTGAGTTGAGCCTGAAGGGAAGAGAATTACCTTTAGCTTAGCTCTTGAAGTAGACTTGGAAAGCAGCGGGGAGCTCCAACGTCATTACCCTGGTGTCTAGTAGCCAGCTTATTGAAATAGGACTCCAGAGACTGTTCTCAAAATATCAGGAGGTAAAAGGTGGGGAAGGGATCCAGCAACAATCTATAAATAACTTTAGTTACATCCCACCATGCTGAAATGTTGATCATTGAGGGTTAAGGAATGGGAGTGGTGATGCTAAGGTATAGTCAATCCTTTGGCTGAACTCTGGTCTTTGGGAACCTGATCTGTGACTAACAGGTGGCTAACCTGGTATGGAGGACCCACTTTTTAATGCAGAGGTTTCACTATGGCTTTTCAGTAGTCAGAAATCCACCCACCTGACAGGTTAAGTATAGTAACAAGCCAGCATTGGGTGATGTGTAAATCAGGACTAATGGTGAATAAAATGAATCAGAAGAGTGGATGAAATAGCTTAATGGCCATCACTGTAAGTCACAGAGTCAGATTTACTATGATTCTAATGAGGTACTTTCTGTTGATGATTTTTGATTGAATATTTTAATAATATCTTACCAGCTGTGAGTTTTTAGGCAAAAAGAAGTGTGTCTAAGGCATGACAACTCTTTCCTGGAAAGATTTTTAGTAAATAGATTTGGTTTCTTTCTCTTTGTTTTTTCAGGAAATCTTTACATTTGCTAGGACTTCCGCAGTCCCGAGACAGAAACGATCCATTGTGGTGTCACCCATTTTAATTCCTGAAAATCAAAGACAACCTTTTCCCAGGGATGTAGGCAAGGTAAGTTGTAAACATGGCAAAATTAAGTTATAAATTTTATGAATTGATGAAATTGATTAAACTGCACCTGATGTGGCAATAGATTTACTTCTGGGGAAAAAAAAGATAGTACCTCTTTGCAAGACAGTATGTCTAGGAGGTAATGAGGAGGAGGTAGATATCTTGGAAAAAATATCTGAGAGAAAAGCCAAATTGTGAGTACTATGACTTTGTCCTTGGGCAATGAATTAGGATGTTTGTAATGAATATGTGCTTTTGAAAAAAAGCTGCCCCATCAAAAAGGAAACTCCCTCCTGGCCACATATCCATAATGCTAACACACGGTCTATTAATTTATTCAGGAAAACATACATAGAGCCTATTAAGTGCTAGTTCCTATGTTGGACACTTCATAAAAAACAAAAAAGTAAGAACTAGAAAAGCTGCTTGCCCTCAATGCATTCTTCAAAGTATCAAGGTCTGGGCTAAGTGACGGCTTAAAAAGTATTCTAATGTATTTGTCAAATCATTTATGGAATTATTGCACAAGTTATGAATGAGTCTATCTTTTTTGTCTCAAAATCAGGTACTTTAATGTTATTTCTTGATTTGATCTTTTTAAACTGATGTGTTTATTTACTTTTAGTTTACAAGATTCGGTTCCAGAGTCCCTTGAGTTTTGAATTTTCTCCCCTCCCTCTCCCCCCCCACCCATGGCGGCATCAGTCAAGTATAGAATCTGCAAATACTTTCACATTGGATATTAGTCTGGTTGTATAGAAAGGTTGGAGTGAACAATAGGAAAAAGGAAACAAAACCAAACATGGAAAAGAGTGATAGCATGTAGGTTGCTTCAGTTTCCATTTAAACTCTGTTCTTTCTAGATATTTCTCTGAATGTAGATATTTCCTTCCATCCTGAGACTTGTAGAGTTGTCTTATAAATGTGTGTTGCTGAGAAGAGTCCAGTTTATCAAGGTTGGCCATCACACATACAATGTGTCTGTGATTGTGCATGTATTTCTCCTGCTTCTGCTTTTCTCACTTAGCATCAGTTTGTATAAGCCTCTCCAAGTAAATATGAAGTCCATCTCCTCCCCATTTCTTATAGCATGATAGTGTTCCATTACATTCATATACCACATTTACCCTGTGTATATCCCCTTGTTTCAGATGTGTTTCTTGTAAACAGCATATTGTAGGATTATGGTTTTTAATCCATTCTGCTATCCGCCTCCATTTTATGGGAGAATTCATCCCATTCACATTCACAGTTATGATTACTATCTGTGTCTTTCCCTCCATCCTATTTCCACTCCTATTTATGCTTTTGCTTTTCCCCTTCTCCTTTCCCCTTCTTAAGAGTTTTCCTTTTGACCATCACCTCCCTCAGTATTCCCTTCTTATCTGCCCCCTCTCTTTTCCTACCCTTCTCCTTTACTACTTCTTCCCTCCCTTTTAACCCCCCCCCCTTTCTGGGACCTTCCCCCCTCCTACTGCCTGTAGGAGATGATCGATTGTTATACTCAATGCTGTACACTATCTCTTCCTCAGACCAAGACTGACAAGAATAGATCTCATGCAGTGCTCCTCTCCCTCCCTCCCCACCTCCACTATAAGTTTTATGTCTCTTCTTGATATAGTCTTATCTTTAACCGGTTGTGTTATTCCCTCCCTGCACCAGAACCAGTGAGGGAAAAGCTCACACAGTTCTCATCTTCCTCCCTTCTTTCCCTCCTCTACATTGTTTTTATGTCTCTTTGTGCAGCACAATTTACCCTTTTCTGCTTCATTCCCTCCCCCTTCTCCACTACAGTCCCTTAATAAGGATCTTCATCATCATTTTGCATAGGTTATACCCACACCCTCTGTTTGTCTACATCCCCTCTAGATGTTGCCACAGGTACAGAGTTCATGATATTAACAGGTATCAGCTTCCCATATAGGGATGTCAATAGTTTGCTCTTGTTTTTTTCCTTATTTACCTTTCTATGTCTCTCCTGGGTCTTATAATTGGAGGTTGAATTTTCCATTGAGCTCTGGCTTTTCCATCAGGAAGCTCTAGAATTCTGCTATGTCACTGAATGACTATCTCCTTGCCTGGTAGACCATGCTCAGTCTTGCTGGATAGGTGATCCTTGGTTGCAGCCCAAGGTCCTTTGCCTTGAGAAAAATCATATTCCAGTTCCTCCAGTCTTTCAACGTTGAGGCCGCCAGATCCTGTGTGATCTTCACTGTGGTTCCACGATATCTGAATTGTTTCTTTCTGGCCGCTTTAGTATTTTCTCCTTTACCTGATAGTTCTGGAGTTTGGCCACAATGTTTCGTGGACTTTTCAGTTTGGGATCTCTTTCAGGAGGTGTCCGGTGCATTCTCTCGATTTCTATTTTACCCTCTGGTTCTAGGATCTCAGAGCAGTTTTCCTTGATGAGCTCTTGGAAGATATTGTCCAGGCTCGTTTTTTCATTGTGATTTTCTGGTAGACCAATGATTCTCAGATTGTCTCTCCTGGATCTGTTTTCCAGGTCAGTTATTTTTCCATTGAGGTATTTTACCTCTTGTTCTAATTTTTCAGTCTTCATGTTTTGTTTGACTGATTCTTGGTTCCTCATAGAGTCATTGGCTTCAATTTGGTTGATTCTAGTTTTTAGTGAATTATTCTCCTCAGTTAGTTTTTGAAGCTCCTTATCCATATGCTCAGATTTCATTTTTAGTTCACACATTTTACTTTTTAAGGAGCTGTTCTCTTCATTGTAATGTTTTTCTAATTTCATAATTTTGTTTTGGTAGGAGATGTTGATTTTATCTTCTGCCTCTCTAAGCTGGATTTCAAAGTTCTTTTTGAGCTGATCTTGGAATGCTTTCTCTGCCTGAGACCAGGTCATAGTCCCTGTTGAGGCTTCAGTTGCAGGTGTGGAGTCAGTACTCTCTTCTTCTGAGTCTGATTCCTCCGTCTCACCATAATAGGATTCCAGAGTCTTTGTCTTTGTAGCCTGCTTTCTTCCCATTTTGAGGCAGGACCTTATTCACGCCCTTCCTCCTGGGTTCCTAAGCCTTCACTATTTACAATTTTCCTCTGGGGCAATAATTACTGTGTTTTCAGGTTGGGGGAGGGATTGGAGCAGCTGAGGTTCAGTCTGTCATCTTGGTCCCTGGAGGTTCAGCTAGGGGCTTTTTAAATTTCTAGGCTGTGAATGGGTAGTCCCCAGGGGTAGCTGCTGCCCCCTGCTGTGGGCCCTCCCTTTGTTTCTTACCCAGCTCAGTTCGTCCCACCCTGTGGTGATATACCTAGGAGTGGCCCTTGTGGTTGGTGGGTCAGCAGGCCATGTCCAACAATGGCCTCTCAGCAGGCTGCGGGTCTCTGGGG
Organism: Pseudochirops cupreus; assembly: GCA_028627135.1. Lineage (NCBI taxonomy): Eukaryota > Metazoa > Chordata > Mammalia > Diprotodontia > Pseudocheiridae > Pseudochirops > Pseudochirops cupreus. The sequence continues at coordinate 172,087,420 of CM053581.1, read as the reverse complement.
CCTTCCTGGTGGGTCGTGCTGCCGCACTGGGTGTCCAGGGCCTGCCTGGTGGGTCGCTCTTGATTTGATCTTTTAAAAAATCGTTCTTTATATTGATGCATCACTAAGTAGAGAATGAGAGACAGAATGAGTGCTGTGGAACAGATAGTGCTAACCAGGACAGCAGATGGGTCCATGGATTCAAGTGCTGTCTATGACACCTGCTCTCTGGGTGACCTTAGACAAGTTGCTTAATCTCAACTCTAAAACTGTGCATTACAGAATGAGTTGTCTGATCTGCATCAAACTGTGTGTGTGTAGGGGGAAGATGAACTGTGTGTTAATGGTTTCAATACAGGAAGTTCTCCTAAACCCAGGGTGGGGAGCCTGTGGCTATGAGGCCACATGTGGCCCTTTAAGTACTGAAGAGCAGTTCTTTGACAGAATCCAAACTTCGCAGTATTCAACCAAAAGGCCACCCTTGAGGATCTGGAGGGCTACATGTGGCTTTGAGGCCTGAGGTCCTCCACCCCTGTAAACCAATGAAAATAAGGATCTGGAAGAAAAAGAATGAAACAAAACTAAATAGTAAGCCTCTTGAGGGAAAGTCATGTCATATTTGCTACTGAATTACTCAACATATAACAGAATTTTAGTTGATAATTCTTAATTAACTCACATTCCACCCCTTTTCCCCCTAGTTTACTTCCTGGCTCCTTGTTTCTTTTCCCAGTACCTGTAATAGAGGATAGATTAACTCTGTGGTACATGAGACGGTCTGTTAACTGGTGACCCTAGTGATGCACACTTATGTCTCTTAAACTTAAATGGACCAATTGAGAAAATGTTCTGATCTCTTCTCATTTGCAATTCACCTCTTTCCCTGGTTCCATGTTCCTCTGAAGAGGGGAAGAGCAGTAACCACTTTTTATTTTCATGATCCTCAAACAGTGACATGAGACAGGGCTTCTGGACAGAACCTTGCTAGAATGTCTAGAAAACATGTACTTTCCATACTTCACACAGGAAAATTGCAGTTGTTGATTAAGAACTGTATGGGGCCTCTTGGAAACCATGGAGTCCAAGCCTCTCATTTTTTGAAAGAAGAAACTGAGGCACAAAAGATTAAGGAAGTTATAGAGTGTCATGCAGCTAGGACATATCCAGAGAAACATCTGAATCTAAGTCTCTCTAACTCTAAGCCCAGTGTCCTATCCCCTGTACTGTTCACCAGAATCAAATCTGGTTCTGTCTGATTTTAATCACTTGTAGTTTTTAAAGAAAAGGACCTGTGGACCAAAAACTGAGAAAAACTCCAATGCTAAAAGAAGGGAACTACAAGAAGTAATTTTCTCAGTTGGTTGGTGTGTCATTTGGGGTAGCTCACCTTTGATGGGTTAGTATACAATTGTGCTATTGTAAAAAGAGCATTAGCTTGGGCATCAGAAAACCTCAAATCCCAAGTGACATTTAGTACCTGTGGGACCTTGGGATGAATCATTTAGCCTTTCTGGGCATTGCTTTCCTCTTCTAAAAATGAAGATATCAAACTAGACAGCCTCTGAAATCCCTTCCAGCTATATGTCTATGCACCTATAAGACTCTGAACTTTCAGATTTTTTTCTTTTGTCTCAGCTGATATATAACTTATCTACTTGCCAAATAATTATAAAGTCATTTGCTATATTTGAAGTCTTTTTATGAGAAAAGAAAAAAAAACATATGTATATATATATGTATACAAATATACATTTGGTGAAGAAAGAAGGGGAGAGAGGGGGGGAGAGGGGGAGAGAGAGAGGGGGGAAAAGGAGAGAAAGGGAGAGAGAGAGACGGAGGGAGGGAGGGAGAGAGGCAGAGAGGGAGGGAGGGAGGGAGGGAGGGAGAGAGAGAGAGAGAGGGAAAGAGGGGGAGAGGGAGACTCAGATTTTCCATCTCACTTAGTAATCTTGTTGGTAAAATAAGGATACCTGCAATAAAAGGCAAACATATTTACTGAAAGGAGGCCCAGAACAAGCAAATATGTCTATACTATAACAAAACAAGTTTGTTATCTCAGGGATCTGTCCTGTCAAGTTTTATAGCACTTTTTTCTTCAGAACATTTGCAGAAGTTTCAGGGAGGGGGCAACATGCTGCTTCATGAAATCTATTTAATTAATCCATCATTTCACTCCTGTCATAGGTAACAGGGGGAATTAATATGAACCTGAATAACCATGAAGAGATCTAGCTGTTCCCCAAATGTTGCCTTTTCTCCCCATATAGTTGGAATATTTAAAAATTTGGGCAATGAATAATTTCACAATTTTCTTAACTTTAGATGATAAATATTTAATCACATCTTGAGAGAATTTCAGTTCTTAGGCCTGAATGATTGAGAGCAACAACTTTAAATCAGTAGGAACATTTAAAACAGTATTTTATTCTCTTTTATAATATTTGGCAGACAAGTCACTTCTGAGAATGCTTATTGAGATTCTGTTTTCATCACAAATCCTTTTTATCAAAACCAGTGAGAATATACTTTGCTGAACCCCCTTTTCTCCCATTTTGAATGTTCTTCCTATATATTGGAGAATAGACATTGAAAATGGCATTTCTAACTTGCTATAGAGGAAAAAAAGAAACAGCCCAGCATTCTCTCCCACATGGGAGCCCATGCTGTTCTTAGAGAATGTCACTGAGTTGAAGATCTTCACCCCAGCCTGTTATCTCATTCTTTCCCATGTGTGAGTTTTGAAGGAAGGCACCTTCTAAAAACATCTTTCCTTTGTCATCCCCAGAGGAGACAGCACAGTATCAGGCATGTGGTAAGTGCTCAGTCAATTTTTCTTTGATTGTGAAGTAAAGCTAGCCTGCATTAGAATTCAGACCAGATCTATATGTGTGGCTGCTGGACTAACACTTTGCCAGATATGTGTGGATTAAGTGAGGGGATCCCAGCAGGGATGAGTCAATTTGATAATTAAAATGACCATGATATGGTCAATGAGGCCATTTTTGCAATATTATTAACCTATAGCTGTGAGATGTAGGTCATTCTATACAAATTTATTAAATGCTTATGGCATGTCAGTTAAATATGTAACAACAAATAGATAGAATATAAACACAATGTGAACACAAGTAAATTTGATGACACCTAGGCTACCACTTGCTGAAGGGATAAGGAAAGATCTCATATAATAGGTCCAGCTTGAATAGAACTTTAAAGGAGATTCGGGCTTTTCAGAGGCAAAATGAGGAAAGGGTATCTTCTAGGTATTGAGAATGGCCTGTATAAAGGTGCGGAGAAAAGTGATCAGATGCTGTGTGTGAAGGGCAGGAGGCAGACCAGTTAGAGTTTAGACTAGGTAAAATGATGAAAAACATACTTCTGCAGTCATGTTGTGAAGGACTGTAAAAAATAATCGATGAGTTTGTATTTGATCCTGGTCAAAACGGAACTATTAGAGGTTCTTAAAGAGGGGAGTAACATGGTTAAAGCTGGTATTTAGGCAGGTGGGTGGCAGATGGTGTAGAGAGAGAATAGTCTACTATCTGCCTGGCACTGTTTTTGGCAAAGGGGGTACAAAGACAAAAATGAAGTCCTCTCAGCCATCCAAAAACAATTTGTGTCATTCGTACTTTTTTATTATGGTAGTCAAGATTTGGATTTATTTTATGGATATCATAGGTATGTACTTGCTTTGTTGCATCTTCTTTATATCAGTTTGTAATGTCCAAAAAAGAATAACTAAACTTCACAATTGTACACAGAGTCAAACTTCATTTAATATGCCAAATGAAATGAAAAGGACCTATTTCCTCATAAGCACGAGTTATAATCTTTTCCTGATACATAATTCCCAGTGAGAATATAAGCCAGCTGTTCTGGTCCCTTTTCCTCTAAGTGCCTAGGCAAAACAATGAGGTAGACAGATGTAGACAGATTTTTGCAGAAAGGTATGTCTTTAGCTCTGAGTTGATCACATCTTCAGTCAGTGATTTCTTGATCTGAAAAGCATGTCTGCATAGTTACAGGGGTGGGTAAGTTTTGAAGGAAGGCACCTTCTAAAAGCATCTTTCTTTTGTCATCCCCAGAGGAGACAGCACAGTATCAGGTTATGTGATAAGTGCTCAGTCAGTTTCTCTTGGGTTGTGAAGTAAAGCTAGTTTGCTTTAGAACTCAGACCGGATCTATATGTGTGGCTGCTGGACTACTAAACTCCACCCACTCTGAACTCTCACTGGGGATGGGGTTCAAACCTGAGGCCTTTTATAAAACATCTTATTTCTCTTGCTCACTTGCACCCACTCAGTTAAAAAAGAAAAAAAGACTCCGAATTGTCAACATCTGATTTCAACTCAACATGCTAATTGACAAAAGCAAACAACAACTTTGGAAGAGTAAATCTCTTAATCAGAGAAGAAATAGGGAAGTAGCAGAAGGAATTATATAAATACATATTCTTTTCTCCCTGTCTCCATTAACAATCATTTATTTTCTCAAATTCCTTCCCCTCCAGCCAAAATAATAATAATAAATAAATATACATAGTCGAGCAAATCAAATCCCCAAATTGACCACATAAAAGAAAAAAGTCTTATCTTCTTTATTTAGTCTATCACATCTCTGTCAGAATGTGGATAGTATTATTTATCATTAATTGTATTTTTTGTTGTAGGGACCAGATATCTTAAGTCTTTAGCAGTTGATTCTTTTTGCAATGTCATCATTAGAGTGCAAATTATTTTTCTGACTCTGCTTGCTGCTTTCTGAATCAATTCATACAAGTTTTCCCAGGTTTCTCTGTAATTTCCTCTTTTATAATTTCTTATGGCATGATACTATTCCATTACATTCACCACAATTTTTCAACTGTTCTCTGGTTGACTGGTATCACTTAATTTCCAGTTGCTTGCATGCACAAAGCTGCTAATATAATTCTTTACATATAGGATTTTTTCCCCCTCTTTCTGTGTTGCTTTGGTATACAGGACAATTAGTGCCATCACTATATCAAATAGAATACACAGTTTGGTAACTTTGGGGCACATTTTCAAATTCTCAGCACATGGTCTTGAAAAAGTGAAATCTCATTCTCTACCCACTCCTCTCTCTGAAAAGGGATTCAGAAAAGAAGCTTTCCCAAGATCTGCAGTTCAGGATAAGATTGTATTTGGGGGAGTCTGGCCTTCAGTACAGACAGCCTTCATGTCACTGCTTGACTACAACTCTTACTGATCTAAACATCTCTCACTTTCAGCCTGAAACCCTACATTTCTATTGTCTCTAACTTCTCTCTGCTTACATGTTCTTCCCTTTGTCCTACACTCCCAACAGAATACAGCTTTCTTTCTCATTTTCCTGGAAAGTTCCTTTCATGCTCTCCCCAATAAGTGATGCAATCAGTCTGCGCTTGGGGCTGACAGGCCTCAAGGAAAGTAGAGTTCTTGTTTCTGTGTCACTGAGCAAGCAGTTAATAGGCACCTAGTGTGTGTCAGGCATCGTGTGAAGTACTGGGGATACAAAGAAAGGCAAAAGACAGGCCTTGCTTTCAAGATGCTCACAGTTTAATGGGGGAGGCAACATGAAAATGACCACCTGCAAAATACACACACACACACACACACACACACACACACACACAAACATACATATATATATGCAATACTTATAATCTTTTTCTGATCCATAATTCCCAATGAGAATGTAAGGCAGCTATTCTGGTCCCTTTTCCTTCAAGTGCTTAGGCGTATATGTATGTGCATGTGTATGTGTATGTGTATGTATGTGTATGTGTGTATGTGTATGAGTATGTGTGTATGTGTAGGTGTAGATATATTTCACACACATATATACATGTATACTCACACATATATGTGCACGTATACAGATTTATATGTATCCATGTGTGTATGCATACATAATAATATAATACATTGAAAATAATCAACAGAGGGAGGGCACTAGAATTAAGGAGTATCAGAAGAAAGGCTTCTTTTAGAAGGTGGGATTTTATTTGGGACTGGAATGAAGACAGGGAAATCAGGAGGTGGAGAGGAGAAGGGATATTAGAAATACATACATAGATATACACAATCATATATACATATATACATATATGCATTATTTATATGTGTGTATGTGTGTATACATACCTGTGATGAGGCATTGACCCCTGGGTTCAGGGCTCCTGTGAAATATTAGTCTTTCCCCCGCATCAATCATGCATATTAAACATGTCTTTGGACTTTGTATTTGTTCTAGACCAGGGTTCTGATCCAGCTTTAGCTACTTACCAGCTGTGTGACTTAGAGTAAGCTGCATTCCTTTTTTTGAGTCTTAGTTTACATATCTACAAACTGAAGGTATTTGACAGGGTAAAGTCCTTTACAATTCATGAAAAAAGACAAAACTAAACAAAGAAATTCTTCTGATGTGTGGAGTTTGAAACATCTGGAAGTTCTGTTTGGGTGAGCCCCTTAAGATTGGCTGTGTTGAGAAAGGATGCATTTGTCTTTTGTGGTTGGTAAACTTACTCAGCAGAGGTATTTTTTATACTTGTTAGTTCCACTTTATTTGAAGACTGAGAATGAAACAATGAGATAATAGGAAAACAGAAGACACAGATAATACAGGTTGGACCAAAGGGAGGGGAAGGGAAGTATAATAGGATATTCATTTATCTTAACAAACACCGAATGGCAGAGATAGTTTGCTAATCTGAACAAGTAGAGTCTAGACAATTATGAATTTAATGAAAGCCTTCCTTAATTGATTCTGATGTTCCCTACATGCTATGTTGGTTTCTGTCCTTCAAAGGAAACCCTAAAGAATGAAAGCAGATAATGTGATACAGTAGAAGGAATATTGAATATGAAGTCATAGCACTTAGGCTCAAATCCATCCCCTGATACTTATTACTTGTGTGACCTTAGGCAAGTAACTGAACCTCTGCTGGCCTCAGCTTCCTCATTTTTCAAATGAAATGTTTGAACTTGATAACTTTTGAGTTCTCTTCCAGCTCCGATTCTATGATCTTATAAACCCATGAAAGCCAAATGCAAACTATTCAGCTTTAAAGTAATTAAAGCACATTATGGACCTATTTTCTCTGTAAGGGTGGTCACAGCTGCCTTGATAAATGACAGCTGGACTGACTGCCCATGCCCAGTGCCCAGCAGGGAACAAATTGGCCCTCTCTGCACCAAACAATTTGCAGTCCCAGCTTTGAATAGTCACTGGTCAGATGTGGGACTGAGATGGAAATGCAGCTAACAGGTGGCATTCTGAAGAGGAGAAGGAATGAATGAAGAGCTTTCATTTCTAGCTTTGAAATGGTTGAAATACTTGCATTGCTACAGTCCTGGGTGGCATCCAGCACTGACTCAGTGCAGGCTCTGGTGGACAGCCTGGATCACCAAGCAGATGGAGCCATGCTGTGGCCCTAGGGAGTCCATTATATTAGGCTTACCCAGGCCATTCTGCCAGTTGGGACAGCTGTCTTTGCAGGGGCTACTGTGACTCTTCTATTAAAAATCCTCAAAAAAATTGTGCCTAGTTTAAATGACTCATTGGGTGATTTTTTTTTTTAAACTTTCCTAGTGTTCCCTGCTGTCTAATGCTTTGGAAGGGGATAACAAATTTTCTTTTTTACTTTGTGCTTTCCAATATTTTTTCTTTCCGCAATTCCCCTCTTCTTCCCTCTCTTCCTCCCTTCCTTCCTTCCTTTCCCTATCTTTCTCTACTGAAACTTCTCTTTTGTCTCCCCTCTCTTACTCTCTCCATCTGCTCTTAGGTGTTTAAGGACAGACATGATATGAAACAGATATGAGATTGTTTATTTTTCTGTTGCTAAGTGTTTGTTCTTTTCTCTTAGTCTCTGCATCTCTCTCTCTCTCTCTCTCTCTCTCTCTCTCTCTCTTTCTCTCTCTCTTTCTGTATATGTGTTGTGCTGGTCTGTGGATCTCTTTCTGTCCCTGTGATTCTCTCTAAGTGTGTTTTTGTACTTCTCTGGGTGTCTCTTTCTATCTCTCTGGGCCTCCCGGGCTATCTTTTCTGACCTTGTCTCTTGTCTCTCTGTCTCTGTCACTCTTTAGATAGCTCTCTGGGGCTCTTTCTATTCTACTGGTTCTTCTTTTCTCTGTCTCATTCTGTTTCTTTCCCTTTGTGTGTATCTCTATTTTTCCTGTCTCTTACCCTCCCCCTATCCTTCCCTCGAGGACTGTGATGAAATGCTTTCTTCGTGGACTGAGAAATATTGCAAGAACGTTTATGTATTCTGGAGAACGTATCTACATCTCCATATGAAGAGTGATGAAATGGGATTTTTTTTTCCCTCAAATAACCCACCTAGGGAGCAAAGGGGCAAGAGCAGTAAACCCTAGAATGCCAGATGATATTTTTGTACAACGTATTCCTTGGCTAAAATTCAGGCCAGTGCTCAAGTAGAAAAGGATCCCCATGAAATTAAGACTATTTTGGCTCAGTACAATGAAAAACTCCCAAATAATTAGAGTTGTCTGACTTGGGTTAGATGTAGATTTCCCCTCACTAGAGGTTCTCATTTGAAACCTAGATAAATGAGAATGTTAGAGAAAGAGTTAATATGGACCCAGTACCAAAGACTAAATGTCACTTTCATCGTCCCTTTCAATTTACAGATTCTGTGATACTGTCTGTTGGATAAACAAGGAAAGGTTTTAAAGTTATATATTCAATCTATTATACATTTTGAAAGAACAGCAATTTGAACATAGAGATTTACAGTTTCATGTACAACCTTTTTAAACTATACTATGTACATGAAAATGCTCATTTTATTTGGTCTTTAAGTTTAGAATTTTTTTTAATTGATATTGCAAATTGTAGGTAGAGAAGTATTTTAAGATAAATTAAAATCCATTATAATGATGACAAAGAACAGATATAAGGAATGGGAAATGATTAAAGTCTAGTCTCATACACTGGAACACAAAGCCCATAATTATCTGTCCAGGTCATAAAATGATAAATTTCAAAATGGGAATTTTGGCCAATTCTCACACATTCCAGAGAAGAAATTGAGACCTAGAGCATGGAGGTAACCTGTATTGTCATAGACATTCCTTCCTATTATTTATAATCTACATTTTTGTACTTTAGGAATGTTGAATAAATACAAGGACTGCTAGCTTCCTAGCCTCAAATTAATTTTGCATACATTGCTTCTTAGTAATTTCTTCAAGCATCATTTTCACCTTCCTCCCACATGCCCACCTTTGTAATGAATTCAAAAAGCATCCACAGATTTGTTGACTGAGTTGGGAGGATCCTGTCAATGTCTTTAGAGTTTTTCTGTATTATAGCATTCTCAGCAACAGATGTTGGCGTATATGCTGCATTTTTTATCATTGTTGTTTACTTGTTTAATTGTAAACCAGTAATGGACTGGAGAAGAGCACAGTTTAGTGTAGAAAATGTTGGACTTGGAGTCTGTAAGCCCTGGACATTGGAGATGACATTATCTTATACTCAGGAGTAGTCAAAAAAAGAGGGTAAGCTTTACAGATGTACCAGTAGAGGACAAGGATGCTGAGCATCTTTGAATGTGTGAATTATGAGGAAGCTAGATGAAAATGCCCACAGTCAGTACTCAGGCATAGTGTCAAGGACTAAGGAGGTAATAGTGTTAGTCCTTCTATACTCTGCCCTCATCACATCATTTCTGTAGTACTGTGTTCATTTATGAACACCATGATTTAAGGACATTAAGAATCATAGGAGATCAATTAGATTGATAAAGGATCTTGAGAACATATCATTACATAAGTAACAGTTGAAGGAACTCAAGATGTGCAGTTCAGAAAATGGAAGACAATGGGGAATTATTTTATTATATGTGAAGGTCATCATGTGAAAAAGCATTATATTTTATTTGTTTGGCCCCAGAGAGCAGAATCAGGAGCAATAAGTAAAAATCACATAAAAAAGGAAAAAAAAAAGGTTTTAGTAAAGGAAAAAATCTTCCTAATAATTAGACCTATCTAAAAGTGGAATAGGTTGCCTCATGATTCAGTAGCTTTCCTCACAGTAGAGGTCTTCTAGAAGAAGTTAACTACTCATTTGTCAGGATTATTGGTGGAAGGACAAGATTATTCATGAATGTTAAGATGAAATGGCCTCTGAAAAACCTTCTGACTCTAATTCTAAGTTATCTGACTGGTCAGATAACACATATTCCTACTGTGAGGATGCCCAGAATTAAAAGGACTCCCCCTACAGTCTGGCAGACAGGTATATTATGGGAACAGTGACTATAGAATAAAAAATAGCCATTGATTGAGTCAGCTGTTCTCTCTACTTCACCTTACTTTGGTGGGGGTTGTTGAAAGAGAAATTCCTTTTTATTAAAATAGAATTTTGTTTTTTTTAACCCAATTACATGTAAAGACAATTTTTAGCATTCATTTTTTTTAAAATCTTGAATTCCAAATTTTCTCCCTCTCTCTTCCCTCTCTAAAGTGGTAAATAATTTTATAAAGGTTATATATATGTATATACATGTAAATACATATATATGTATATATACAGTCATGTAAAACATATTTCCATAACATGACTAATAACATTTTCTACAACATGACGAGTGTTGTGAAAGAAGAGAGACCAAAAGATAAAATCACAAAAAAAGAAAGTGAAACTAGTATGCTTCAATATGCATTCAGACTACATTACTTCTTTCTCTTTATGAGTCCTTTGGAATTGTCTTGAATCATTATTTTGCTGCGAAGAGTTAAGTTATTCATAGTTGATCATCACACAATGTTGCTGTTACTATGTACAATGTTCACTTCAGTTTGCGTCAGTTAATGTAAGTCCAGGTTTTTCTAAAATCTGCCTGCTTGTCATGTGGAATTTCTGTTTGGATAAATATCTTACTTTTCTGTGTTTGCATTTCATCCTCATACTAAATTGTCAGTTCTTCAAAACAATGTCTTATTGGAGCAGCTTTTACAGTGGTCTGCACACAGTAGGTGCTTAATAAGTATTTATAGGTTGACAAATGAATGTAGGCAAATACACAACTCTCCATCCATACACACACACCTCAGTGCTTTCCTTCACGTAGGAAACAATCAAGTTTGGAATTGAGTTCAATATTTTAAATGAAATGCAAATTATTTGTAAGTGGATGAAATGAATAACCTGGTGGAGGAAAGGAAAAAGCTTAAGAAAAAGCACTCAAACTTGCAAGTAAGATTTATGTGTAAACCCTTTGCTGACCTGTCCCCCCATTCCCAAAGCATTAGGAATGAGTTTTCTGTCCAATGTAAATGAATTTTCCACACCACTGGTGATTGTACCTTTAAACAGCAAAATCTTCTATTCTACTTTTTAAAATTGAGTCTTTTTTTTTGCCTTTTTTTTTTTGGAGGGGAAAATCAGGGCAATTGGGGTTAAATGACTTGCCCCAGGTCACATGGCTAGTACGTGTTAAGTGTCTGAGGCTGAATTCGAACTCAGGTCCCCCTGATTCCAGGGTCAGTGCTCAATTCACTGTGCTACCTAGCTGCCCCTAAAATTGAGTCTTCAAAAATCAATTAGATGTCTCCTTGTCATCGAAGTTAGGAACTCCTAGGGCCTAGGATCAATCCTTCTTCTAACATTTACTAGCTGGATGGCCTTAGGCAACTTGCTTAAATTTTCTAAGCCTCAGTTTCCTCATTTATAAAATAAAGATCAAATACCTGTAATAACTACCTCACAGATTCCTTGTGAACTTTTAGTTAGTTCTTATAGGGGGAGTTCTCTGCCAGCTTTAAAAACCTATGTATTTTATCACATTATCATTATAATCACAAAGCATTCTGAGACATGATATAGGAAGACCAATAGGGTGCCTACGTATATGTACCAATACATACACACATACACACTTTTTGTATGGATTCTGTCTCCTTTGGACTGGCTGTTCTTTCCTATTCCCTTTTATTCCCCATCCCTTCTTGCTTTCTCATTTATTATTCTACCATGTTGTGGTCTGGGAAATCTGATAACCAGGTTTGCTCAAATTCTATGTAAAATAAAAATAATAGGCTCTGAATGAGGGACTCTTCTATGAAAGTATCCTACAATGATACCACTTTTGGCAATTTGTTGGATGACACAAAGCTGTAAGGATAGTTATCACATAAGAGGTTTTCAATAAATGTTTATTGAATGGCCTTTTAAGGATCTACTTGAAGTACTTTCTTCTTGGTTTTTTGCTGTGCCCTGGATCATTGGTATTGCTAGCTAGATGACCTTCAGAAAGGGGTAGTGTTACTATTTTTACGTGTGATAATTATTTAAGAATGCTGGATTTGGAGTCAGAGGACCTAGGTTTGAATCTTGCCACTGCTGTGTCACCTTAAATGAGTCACTTCCTCTCTTCCTGGCTTCAGCTCCCCATCTGTACAGTGAAGAACTTGGACAAGATGACTTCTTGAGACTTTTTAACTCCTAAGTTCATAATCCTAGGATTCTCTTATGCTGATTCAGTAACTGGGCAACAACAAAGTTTCCTGAGGGAAGTTTCAAGCAATGAAAAAGATATTAGATGTAATGTTAATGAATCCCTTATCTCCTTAGAGTTCATACAAATATGCAGATAGCGACGTCTCCACTTTTCTTCCTCCTTTGCCATTCTTGTCCATGTCTCTCTTTACAATCTCCAGAGATGATCCAGTTGTTATACTGGCAGCTTTCCACTAGTTATGTTTGCCATTCAAAGCCCTTCAAGACTTAATATCCCTCACCTTTCTAGTCTAAGACCTTACATTTTCTTCCATTTCCATGGTCTCTCTGTTCCAACAACAGTGTCCTCTGCTGTTCCTGAAACAAGACTCACCATCCTCTAAATCTGGGCATTTTCACTGATTATTCCTCATGTCTGGAATGTTTTCTCTCCTTGTCTCTTCCTTGTGACTTTCTTCAAGCTGTAGTCCAAATGCCACCTTCTATAGGAGCCTTTTCTGAGCCCTCACATCACCACCTAGTTCCTGTCATGCTTCATCCTCATAGAGCCAAGATATCATGGAGCAAGTGAAAATCGTTGTCAAGTCATTCCTCCTCCCTGGAGGGACAAGGCTGATTTCATTGGAGACTTTTGTGAAGGTTCTTGAGAATCAAAGTGCCAAACACCATTTCCCTTCCTAGTCTAGTGCTTTGCAAGAGAATGACATATTCTTTCCTAATTATAATTACTGTAAAAAGCTTGCCTAGCTCTGTGGCAGAGGGGATCCCCTGTCTTCTCTGATAGATTTTTATTTCAGGCGGTGCTGGCTTGGGTTGTTCATGGAGAACAGAAATGTGGTGTTTATTGAATATGCCCCTGGCAGAGGAGCCCAGAGTACAGATGGCCAATGGGAACTGGCCACTGTTGTGCTACCCATGCTTGTGGAAATAAGTTTGGAGAGATGTTATTCCATTTTTAGTCTCTCTCCGTATGCTACTTTTCCATTGTATTTCTCTGCATAGAGAGATAAGGTCTGAAGCCATGGGCCATGGAATTCTACTTTAATTACAGTGATGGGGTATTTGTCAGGCATCCACAGAAGTGATGGCTGCACGTTCTCTGATGGACTCAGAGCAATAGTTCTGTTCCGCGATTGTTGGCTGCCTTCTGTCAGTGCTGGGTAACTGTGGCATTTTGTTTGATGTTTGTTATTTGAAATCTGACAGTTATGATACAGACAGACTCACAGTGCAGAGAAGATAATTACAACTGGGAAGGATGATAAGGTTTACAAAGACATGGCAGCAGAGAGTGAAATTCCATTGCTCCATGAATTAAAGCTATAACTGGTGATGTTCTAGTGATCTTTAATAATATAACAATCATAATTATAATAATCGTAGCTAACATTTCCATAGTACTTACTATGTGCCAGGCACTGTGCTAAACACTTTACAAATATTCTCTCATTTGATCCTCACAACAACCCTGGAAGGTAGGTGCTATTATTATGCTCATTTTACTGTTGATGAAACTGAGGCAAACAGAGGTTAATGGACATGCCCAGGGTCATATGACCAGTAATTATCTGAGCTTAGATTTGGACTTGGTTCTTTCTGACTCCAGGTCTTGTGCTTCATCTGCTATGCCACCTGGGGGCAGGGAGCTAGCAAGTGTCTGAGGCTGATTTTGATGTCAGGTCTATCTGATTTCAGACGTGGCACTCTGCTGTGCCATCTAGTTGCCTCTGGGGCGGATTTAATTTCTTAGCAGAGGCTATGGGTGGCCAGGCCCATTAGTAGGTCAGGGCAATTGTGTCTTTTCCTCTTGGTTCTGATATTTTAGAAGGTCTCAGTTTTTAATGCATGCATTCTTTAAACATCACAAAAACCAATATGGTTAATTTATTTACTTTATTAAACATTACTTCCACCTTACCACAAACTCTTCAGTTTGACCAGTCAATTGAGCTTTCTTGCTATTTATCAGGTCTGATGTTCCATCTCCCATCTCCAAACATTTGCATGGAATACTCTCTCTGATAGTCCCTTTCCTGGAATATTCTCATTCTCCTGCCTCTTAGAATTCCTAGTTTCCTTCAAAGCTTATCTCACAGACCAACTCCTAGAAAGGGCCTTTCTTGATCCTCCCATAGTTTCTCCCCCAACCCCAGCTCATTGCTTTGTATGCATTTTGTATATGCTTAAATATATAAATACATCAGAGAGACTAATTTTGCAGTAAGGAAGACTTGGGTTCAAATTTTGCCTCTGATACTTATTGGTTGTATGATTCTGGGCAAGTCACAACTCTTCAGTGCAACTCACTAAGATTTTAAATATTTAATAACCCCCCTTGATAGAGGGAACTTCCTCTCCCAGGAGTAACCTATATTAATAGTGTTTACTATTTCCCGAGTTTAGACTGTGTGCTGGCCTCCCCCACCAATGAGAGTGAAGGCCAGCTGGGGGCTGGGGCTTCTGCATTAGAAGGTATATAACTACAGGCTTGCTTCCACATGTTGCTCTTTCCCTGGCAGATGCCATTTGAGTGATGAAAGGCAGGGTCCTTTCTCATGAGAAAGAATAAAGAACTTTTCTGATCTGAGACTCAGACTCTGAATTCTTTCATCTCACACCCTTCCTTCCTTCCTTCCTTCCTTCCTTCCTTCCTTCCTTCCTTCCTTAACAAGCATTGTGGCATACCCAGGATGGCTTCTAGCACAGGTTCTTAGATCTGCTTTTCTAAAGGAAAGCAACTCAAAATGGGTCAACAATCCTACTTTAATCAAACATATATCATTTACCTAGTTCAGGGAAAATGTCAGCACCCTGAACTTCAGAGAATACAAACAGAATGCAAACACAAGTTATAAGCAGAAGTTACAAGCAGACAAAGAAGCAGATCAGCAGACGGGCTTCCAGCCATCTGTCTGACCATTATTACATTCATACCTAGTTAGTTACCAGAGAGGGAAGCACCAACATCTGGGTTTTCAAAGACGGGGTGGCGGGGCTCAACAGCTGCCCAGAGTCTCATCTGGTCAAATCACACAACTCTTCTCAAAGTGAGCCCCAAAGCAAAAACCTCACATCAGGGTATATATAGCCTTCTCCTGGGTCAGAGAATGTCACAGCCCTCTTGACCAACTGCCCAATCACAAAGTAACAAGATATGGGTGTTCCTGAAAAGCAAGCCTCCCACCACAGGCTCCATGTGAGCACATTCAGCCTATTAGGGGGCAGAGTATACTTTCAAATCAGGGAAGGTTCTCAGAGTCACTTAAGCCTGTCAAGGGGCCAAGGGGCAGGGAAGATCTTCAGATTCTCATAACACTCCCTTCCCTCCCTCACTCATTTCTTCCCTCCCCCCTTCCTCCCTCCCTTCCTCCCTCTCTTCATCCCTCCCTTCATCCCTCCCTTCCTCCCTTCCTTCCTTCCTTCCTCTCTCCCCTCCTTCCCATTCTCCTTCCTCATCTTCTCTTTCTCCTCCTCCTCCTCCTGCTCCCTGTATTCCTGTGGGCTAAACAGAAAACAAAAAGTCTCTTCCTCCTGTTACTTGGCTGAATTGAGGTCACACCTTTCTATTCACACCTGGGCAAAAAAAGTGTTCTGAAGACTGATAGGATCACAAATTATCTAGAGCTGGTAGGGGCTTTAGAGAACGTTTAGTCTAATTCAACTGAGCAAACTGGGGTTTAAGGGTAGAGTGGTAAGGGGGAAACTTTGCCTAAGCTTACTTGCCTTATAAAACACCAGACTTAGTGAGGGATATAATCACTGTATTCAAGTACCAGAAGATCTTTGTGAGATTTGTGATTCCATGAAAATGCTAACCTAGATGGTAAGTAGTAGAGATATGATTCAAACTCTATTCTTCCCTCCTGTGTTCTATCCATTAAACCACATCTGTCTCTCTGGATGTGGCCCTTGGGCCCCCACAGTAGCTTTTGTATCTATCACTCAGATGCTTGGCCCTAGAATTAAACATAATGAACTTAGGCCCAGTTGAAAATATTTACTGAGTTTAATTATCTTTAGTTGTTACTAAAAGGGCCCCTTTCAATTTCTTTCTCTACAAATGCAATCTCTGTTTTTGTTCTAATAATCAGAGTCTAAAGGAAATCTTATTAAACTCATCTTCTTAAATTAAGGTAATAGAAAAAAATGGAGAACAGCAGACCCTGAATGAATCAGAAAATTAATTCAATTATGAATAACAAGAATTGGCTATACTTTAATGCGTATGAAGTATAAAGCAATATTTAAACATTTAACAAATACATTCTCATCTTGTTGCTATGGCTACAGGTTACTCTGAGCTGTGGCAGTTCCACAGTAACCATGGAATTACATTATTTCTTTGCAGTATTGAAATATTCAATAACTAATTTCCTGTCGCTTCATAATAAATCATGTTAATGACCTCAGAGGTAGAAGTCAGGGCAACGGAATCTTATCTGGGCTCTGTGTTATTCATCCAAACTGTGGAACAATAAAGGAGAGGGTTTTGCATGACTTTGGCCTTGAAGTTTATGGGAATTAATACAATCTTAGAATCTAGAGGTTGCAAGGACCTTAGAAATCATTTAGTCCAGCCCAGTCCCTTATTTTATAAATGAAGGCTAGGAGAGGGAGAGTACCAATTAATGCAGGCTTATGAGATGTTGTTATTTTTTATTAGCTACATCACCATAATGAGCTTGGTGTTATGATAAATAGGAAGGCTAGGTATTTTCTTATTTTCGAATTCATCTCAGAAAAAAAGCCCAGTGATAATAATAACAATAATCATTATTATTCCTACTGAATAGGGGACTGTTGAAATTTCACAATGTCTCAATATCTCTTGTCTCATTGATCCCAATGACAACCATGTGGAGTAATAGCAGAATAGTTGGAATATTCTTGAGCCAGGAATCAAGAGATTTTGATTTCAGTATTGTCTCCAACACAACGAGCTACCTGACTAAGTCATCATACCTCTCTCCATCTCATCTTGATGAGGTGAAGGTAGGTTCTAAGGTGACTAGGTGTCACGGTGAATAGAGTACTTGCCCTGGAGTCAGGAGGACCCGAGTTCAAATTTGTCCTCAAACACTTAACACTTACTAGCCGTAAGTCTAGAAAGTCACTTAACCACAATTGTCCTGTCTTGCCCCCTTCAAAAAGAAAAAAAAAAACCCACCACCCCCCCCCCCCAAAAAAATTAAAAGGTGAAGGTAGGATCACATTGTGGCAAAGATACTTTCCAGGTCTAACACTCTGTAAAACAGATAATGCAGTTGTACTGTTCCCCTCCTCTTTTAAATTATTTATTTCTGGTTGAGACCTATGATTCCATCAGTGTAAAGAACTTCCATTGTGAAAACTGTTTTCACTGGTAAAGATTCACAAATCACGTATCTTTATGAGAACTGCCTAGGACAATGAGAGTTGAAGTGATTTGTTCCTGGTCTGAGCTGGTAAATGTCAGGGGCAAGACTTGAACTCAGGTCTTCTTGACTTTAAGGTCAATTCTCTAGCCACTTTTTTATGCTGCCACTCATTTCTGATTTTATATGTGGGAAAACTGAAGCACTAATACATTAAGTTGTTTGCCTGAGGTCACACTGCTTAGTTATTAGAGGAACTTTTGAAAACATCTTCCTACCTTCCCATATATAAAAAGACACATTTCCTTCTGGCAACTAATAGGATGCATTGTCACCTTTCTACTTTGACATCTTCAAATGCACTGCAGGAAGAAGGGTCATTGCTGCTCTTTTCTCTGGACAAGCTCCTTGGCTTCTGTCCTCATGAGCAGCCACTTATATAAATGTTTTAAAATAAGGCCTAGGGCCTAATCTGGTTTTCACTGTCCTAACTCAGAATGTTACATCGGGGTTAAAAGCAAAGATGCATTCCCTGGTGAGTGAGAACCCAGGAGAAATTCTTTTGTATTAGTTTCATTGAGATGCTGTAGAACCTGGTTCCCCCTACCAATTGATTTGTACCCTGAAACTGATATAGAGGAACCAATAATTTCCCAAGCTCCAGATCATCATAAACTCTCAGAATTAGAAGAGACTTCAGACCATCTATTCTAAGCTTGTATGTAACTGATAATCTCCTCTACACCATCCTTGACAGGTGTGGGGATCTGGTTTCTACTGGATGACCTCTAGTGAGGGAGACCCCAGTGAGGCAGCCCATCTCATTTTGGGAAATCAACTCTAAATTTTTAGGAAGGTTTTGTGTGTATGTGTGTGTGTTTGTACATAATTGATATCTTTGTGTTAACTTTACCTTTGCATTCCTATGTAGTCTAGCATAGGACTGTAAGGACAATAGCATCTATAAGTTTTTGTTGAATATATGAATGAATAGTAAAGGAAAAAGAAAATCATATAATCTCAGAGCTGAAAGTGACATCAAAAGTTATAGAATCATAGCTTCTCAAAATGTCAGATTTGGAAGGGACCTCAGATTATCCAAATTGTTTTCCCCAATAAAGTGACCACCCAGCCTTTACTGGATAGGGGAGGGGGGAGGAGAAATGATACCACTTCTTGGGAACCCATTATCTCCCAAGTCATTCTATTTTCTTATGGATACCTCTACTAGTTGAGAAATTTTTCTTTATATTAAATCTAAATTTACCTCTTTGTAAATTCTCCCTGCCCCATTTCTCCTAGCTCTGCCTTTTGGAAGCAAACTTCTCATTTCAAATACTTGAAGGAAACTATCATATTCCCACTGAACCTTATCTTTTCCAGGCTAAATATCACTAGTTGCTTCTCCTGATCCCTATATGACAGGGGCTCGATACCTTTCAACATTTTGGCTAGCCCCTTCTGGGTACACTCCATCTTATCAACCTCCCACATATTGAGATATTGCAAGGAACTTTGTCAAGTGTCACTGAAATTCAGATGCCTTATGTCTTCAGTATTCCCTTGAGCTACTAGACTACTAACTTGGTCAAGAAAAGGAAAGACTGGAACGACTTACTCTCAGTGAAATTATATTGTTTTGTAGTGAGGATCACCACTTCTCTTCCTCTTTGTCCACTAACTGTTCATTTACTAATCTTGTCCTTAACTTTGCCAATTTATATACCTCTATGAGTAGATCTTAATTGTCTAGAGAACAGTTCCTTTTGAAATAAAACTAAAGAACAGATACATTTTGTAGCTTTTCATATAATGCTAGCAAATCCATAGACATAAGCCATTATGAATCAATGAGCAAACATTTATTAAAATTCACCTATGGCTTTGGCAATGTAATAGGCAAGAGGAATAAAAAAAAAATGAAACATGAAGTAGCTAAGTGGTGCAGTGGATAAAGTGCTGGGCTTAGAGTCAGGAATCTTGAGTCCAAATGTGACCTCAGACCCTAGCTTTCAGACTCTGAGAAAGTCACTTAACCTTGCCTCAGTTTGCTCAGCTATAAAATAGGGATAACAGCATTACCTGCCAGAGTTGTCATAATCATGAAAGAAGGTAATATTTAGGGGAAAAAGTGCTTATCCCTATATGAGTGCTTATTTCCTTCCCTTCCCCCATAAGATAATCTTTGCCCTCAAGGAGTTTACATTCTGTTGAGTAAACAAGCATTTATTAAGCACTTATCATCTCCCAGTTCTGATGTTACGTACTAGGGATATATAGAAAGACAAAAACAAACTATTCTCTCAAGGAACTTGCAATCAAATTGGAGAAATAACAGACAAACAACTATGTACACACAAGATATGTAATGTAGAGGATAAATCAGAGATTGTCTCAGGGAAAGCACTACCATTAAAGACGTTTTAGAAAGATTTCTTTCAAAGGATGGGATTTTAGCCAGGGAAACCAGGAGGCAGATACAAGGAATCAGAAAAGTCCAGGCATGGAGTATAACTAGTTAAAATACCTGGCATTAGGAGATGCAACGTCTTGGATTAGGTAGATCAGCGTCAGTGTTACGGCCGTAGATTATGTAGAGGGAGTCATATATATGAAGACTATAGAGGCTGGAGTAGACCAGGTTCTGAGAAGTTTTAAAAGCCAAACAGAATTTTATATTTGATCCCAGAGGTAATGGAGAACCACTGGAGGTTTTTGAATTCTGGGGAAGACGGAGGATTTAGCACGGCTAGACCTATACTTTAGGAAGATCAATTTAAGAGTTAAGTCAAGGATGAACTGAAGTAGAGAAAGACTTGAGGCAGATCAACTGGCAGACTATTGTTGGTTTGAGGAGGTGAAGGTCTATATAAGAGTGGTGTCACTGTCAAAGGAGGAAGGGGAAATATATTCAAAAGATGATACAAAGGTGAAATAGACAGACCTTGGCAATAGATCAGATTTTGGGAATGAGAGAGAGTAAAGAGTCAATGACACTTAGGTTGTGACCTTGGACACTTGGAAGGTAATAATGCCCTTGACAGTAATAGGGAAATTAAAAAGAAGAGAGGATTCAAGGGGGAAGAGGCTTTCAGATTTGAGCGTGTTGAGTTAAAGATATCTGTGGGACATCCAAACATCCAACAGGCAGAGGAGATGTGATACTGGAAATTAGGAGAAAGATTAGAATTGTATAAATGGATCTAAGAATCATCTGCATAGAGATGATGATTGAATTCATGAGAGCTGATGAAATACTCAAGCAAAATAGTATAGAAGGAAAGAGAAGAGGGACCAGCAAAGAGATTTGGGGGACACCTACATTTAGTGGGAGAGAACTGAATGAAGGACCAGCAAAGGAGGCCAAGAAGATGTGGTGGGATAAGGCAGAAGGTAACCAAGAAGAGAGCAGTATCATGGAAACCTTTAGAGAAGAAAGCTTAAAAAAAAGGGCAACTGCCAATGTCGAAGGCTACAGAGAG
>CM053581.1:172055492-172065619 GCA_028627135.1 Pseudochirops cupreus | reverse complement strand
TCTAAAGTTGAGAGCGTGTGTGTGTCAGATTTTGCCTGGTGTTCCCTTTTTGATCTGTCAGACTCTAAGATGGCCTAATCACTGCTTCACAATGTTCCTGTCATTTCTGCTTCACCAACCAGTTCATGTTTATTGATCAGAATTAAGTCCAGAAGAGGTCCTTTTTTGTTTCTTCTGGCTTCTGTGACATGTAGTTGTTATCAAGGCAAGTGAAGATCAGATGATCTGCCTATAGGAGAATGAGACTCACAATGTACAATTGGGTAACTAAAACCTGCCCCACTGCTGTAGTTTATTTCTGTGTCAGTTTTGTAATCTGTACTAGGAAGTCATCATCCATTTCTTCCACCTGTCAGAGTAGTCTGTTGTCTTTTTTTTTCTCATCCAAATGCTCTTTGCTTTGGTTTGCCCTTTCTTTAAAGTTCATGGATTTCCATACAAATATATAGCTCTGATATTTAGCAATATTTCTGTGTAGTTTTTCCACAAGACGCAGTCTTGTGGTTGAGAATTCCAAGCCATCAATTCTTGCTGATGACTTTGGTAGGAGTTTCCATGTAGAAAGACTTAAATTAGTCATTTTTTAATTCCACAGCAGGAAGCTTTTATGAATATCTCCCAGTGATTAAAAGAAAACGGGAGGATTTGGAATTCCTGTTTTTGCAAAATGCTGCCAGTGCTGAACATTACTGATGAAATTTAAATGACTGTGCTCTTCACCTAAGAAAAGTTTATTATTTAACATATTTAAATATGTTTAGTGCCTCTAATTGAAGGCAATGTTCAATCGGGCATCATTATAATTATTATTGTTGATTAACATTAGATCATTATCATGAATACTATGTAGACATTGTAAGCAAGATGATAAAATGGATATATACACTTAAGAAAATGTCGTTCCATAAAGACATAGAAAATAATTCTTTATCTCAGATTTGAAACTCCCTGCAGAACCTAATGAAGTGTCTACCTTCTCATCAGCTCAATCTTGTAAGTCAGACTGAGAAAATCAATGCTCACAATTACAGTGATGACATGGTATGAGTATAATAGGGACAGTTGAGACATATGGATACATTTTATGTTATTCCATTTATAGCTTCATAGAATATACCTGAATTCCTAGGGAACTCAGATCTGAATTGTTGAATATGCCTGAGAAGAGAAATAATTCTGTACCTGAAATCCCTATCATCAGTGTCACTAGTGAGCCCATTTCTCAAGTGTTCTTTAGGAAGAAATTTGGAGTTATGTAGTATAATTGGAGGTTTTGAGACTGAATCCTGACGTTCACTGATTTGGTCATCTTCTGGAAATCATTTCCCCTTTGCAAATCTATTTCCTTGCCAGCATAATGTGACTCTGCCTATAGACAGACTACCTGTCATGAATACTCCTCTAGACTAATCTGAGGATGGCCACCATATAGTTCCTGGAGAACTGACAAGAAGGCTTGTCATATTTTAAAATGATTATGTTAGTGAGAAATATTTCCAAAAATAGATAAGTGCAAGTACTGTTTCGAGTGCCAATGTATTCCTCGTTTTCAACTACTGCATTTAATTTATGAGGCGCCATGGTTAAGTGGGAAGAAGATGGAATGCAGAGTCAAACCATGTTAATTCTTGACTCTGCCACCTGTGACTTGGGAGAGTCATGGTAATGTTTCTGGGCTTCAGTTTTCTCATTTTAAAATAAGGTGTGGAACTAGATGCCTATGTGATCCCTAAGATCCATTCATATTTAAATGGTTCAATGATCCTCCAAACATTTATTTCTCCGATATGTCAAGACACTAGTGATTTGTGATTCCAACCTTGTTGAGACACATTCCACATTTCAACTTTGATACGACTTTAACAGGAGTCTTGCATAGTTGAATGAGGCTTAGAAGTTAAGTGATTTGCCCATTGTCATTCTTTTTGTATTAATTAGAAATTAGATGACTATCTTCCTCTGCCTAGCTTTATGTAAGGTTCAGATTTTGTTGGAAACAACAACACAGCATTGGAGTCTCAAAGCTTCACATTTTACCCCCTTGCCCTTTACTCACTCAACATTATCTAATTATCACCTTTATTTCAATACAGAATAGTAGCATCATGGAATTTACAAAGCTGAACGGTGATGCAAGTCCAACACATTCTTGAATAACAATCAACTCTACAACATATTCAATGAAGAATCATATAGCTTTTTCTCAAATACTTCCACTTATGGAGAACTTATTACCTCTAAAGGCTGAGTATTCCACTTTGGCAGGACCCCAATTTGTAAGGAAAAAATATTCTGACATTGAATCTGAATTGACCTTAACCAACTGGTTTGATGGTTTGTGTAGCAATACCTGAACTTATGTTTATGGGCAGTAGTTTGGGTTGGCTGATGTTTTCAAGAGTCCTATAGTTCATCATCTATACAAGTAACTCAAGGAACTTGACTACCTTCTTCTTCCCTCTTACATATATGCTTCCCAGGTTGCTATTTTGTAATTTCTTTCCCCCTTTGAGACTTAATTTGGGATTGAGGAATCCAGGAAGACAAAGAACAAAGTGATGATGGTGATGATAATGATGACAATGATGTCAATAGCTAACATCTATATAGTACTTGAAAGTTCGCAAAGTATTTTTCAATACATTATCTCATTTGATCCCCACAACAACCTTGTGATCAGGTGCTAAAATTACCCCTATTTTATAGATGAGGAAACTGAGGCCAAGAGAAGTAAAATGATTTGCCCAAGGTCACACAGCTAGCAAGTCTACAAGGTATTATTCAAATTCAGATCTTCCTGATTTCCAGTCCAGCATTTTGTCTACTGTACCACTTAGCTACCATATAAATGAACAAAAAATAAACAAAAGGACCAGATTCAGGAAGCCCCTCTTGTCTTTATCCTTCTATCCTTAGTTTCCTTATTCCTCAGTCTCTTTAAATCCCAGGATCTATACTATTGCTCCATCTCAGGTACACATAGAGTTGGTCACACCCTGAATCATACCATTACTCACATATCTTATACTTCTTTATTCAAAAATCTTGACATTCCTATCTATAACCATAAACTCCTATTATTTCCTCTCTCTCTTTAGACCTCATCATTCCCAAACCCATTCTCTGCCTTCACTGACAGCTTCACTCTTCCACCCCTCAGGATTTTTCTACCACTGTTCAGACTTCACTTTCATTCCACTCCAACCCCAGCCCTATCATCAGTCAATTCAATGCTACACTATTTTCTACTTATCAGTCTTTCTTCCCATTCTCATCTTTTGCCAAACCTCAGCAAGTGATAACTCTCATCACCTTCTCCTTCTCTTCCTTCTTATCTAATGCTGGGCAGAGCCGGAGGAAGTCATATAACCATGCTGACTGAGTCAGCAACATTTGAGTTTGAATCCCATCTCTGACACTTATTTACTGTTTCACCATGAACAATGCTTTTAACTTTTTTGTGGTTCATTTTTCCACATCTATAAGATGGGGATAATAATAAGCCTGCCTTTCTAGATTGTTGAAAATAAGAAGTATACCAAATGATTTGTATATTTTAAAGTGCTGTATAGACTTTAGCTATTATTATTATTACATAGCATAGTGGAGAGAGAGAAAATTTAGGAGTCAGAAATGAGCTGGGTTCAAGTCTTATCTTTGACACATATTATTTGTCCCACCAGGTCAAGTTCCTTAACTCTTTAGGTCCTTGGGCAGTTTTGTAGGATGAAATTATCAAAGTAGCTACTGATGCCATTGGTAATGGAACTTTCCACACTAATAGTATCTTATGCCAGTGAAATTGCAGTCCTTGCCAAAATAATGATAATGAAAACAACAGTAACATTGAGTGTAGTTGGAAACTAAGAGATATTGTACTCCACTTGCATAGCTTTTGTACTTAATGTCAGTGAAGTGTCACTGGAAGATTTTAATAGAACATTTTATGTTATTCTATAGGAAAAATACCAGTTTAAAGGATTTTGGTTCAAATTCATTGTCTGATTCTTTCATTGACTTTAATTTAGAACACCTGGAGTCAGGAAGGCTTGAATTCAAATCTAGATTTAGATATTTACTAGCTATGTGACACTTAAGGTCCATTTGACTCAGTTTAGTCAACAAAATTAGGTTAGTAATAGCATCTCTCAGGATTTTCATGAGATAATATTAGTAAAGCACTTAGCACAATGCCTGGCACATTAAGGTTACTAATGCTCATTCCTTTCCCTTTCCCCTTCCTCTTGCTCTGTCAAGGCTGTCTCTCCTATATTTGACTAGATATTTATGTGGGACAAAGGACAGTGAAGAGTCATGGATGAAATTTAGCTTGCAAATCTGGGTAATTAAAAGAATAATGGTGTTCTCAACAGAAATAAGACAGTTCAGAAATAAGGCAGTTCAGAAGAGAGGTCGACTGGGGGATAATGATTAAATAATGTCAACTCATCCATACCTCTTTATCCTTTTATTCTCTCTCTTTCCAATCAAAAAATTGAAAGTGATAGGGCTGTGTGTTTGTGTGTGTGTGTGTGCGTGCGTGTGTGTGTGTGTGTGTGTGTGTGTGTGAGAGAGAGAGAGAGAGAGAGAGAGAAGAAGAGAGAGAGAGCGAAAGATGGAGAGAGGAAGAGAGATATGCATTGTGTCTCTTGCATTTCAGTCACTTCTCTAGCATACAGAATTGATCAACAAGGACGATGAGGGAGGGGGTGGCCTCACTTGTCAAATTTTACCCATAAAACTGGTTCAGGTCGCTGGGTCTAGTTGAGTTATTACTTTCCTGAGGCTTTCACTCCCTGGGAAGCCAGAGGGGAGGCCAGTGGTAGGACAGGGGAAAGTGGGATAATGTTGAAAGATGTAGGGGCAGTTGTTTTTGAGACAAATATATGATTAGTTATTGATGGTGAGGGTAAGATATAACCTACTGATCCCACACTCAGGTCATTTATCACACATACCCCCTTGGGCCACCTCATATTCATTTTGCAGCTCCTACTTTGGGGTCAACTGACTTAGGCACCCTCTTTAGGTGAATCATGGAATAGAACCTCTTTTGCTTTCAATCAGAGCATCTGGAGGTTTTTGAGATACTAGGGAACAATATAGCTGATTCAGTGCTCACCTTGACCACTTGAGGTACTTCCAAAAAGCAGATTAGGGAAGTTTTATTATTTATAAATGAGATTTGTCAGTAACGTATTCAGAAAGTAATATATGAGAAATCGGTTATGTCTATAGCTAAACTGTGCTGTACCAACAAAAGGAGGCACATCTTTTGGAATAAAGAATTGATTGCCATCTATTGTAAGGCACATGGAAAGGTATTGGGTACAACCCTGACCTTGGAGTCAGGAAGACTTGATTTTTAATTTTTTCTTAGACACTTACCAACTAAGTGACCTTGTTCAAGTTACTCAATTCCTCAGCTTCAGTTTCTGAATCCATAAAATGGGAATAATCATATCTATTTCATAGTGCTGTGCTGTTATTTTGACACTCAAGATAATATATGTAAAATCCTTCATAAACCTTAAAATGCTAGAGAAACAGAAGTTATTATGAATTTTTTCAAACACATTATTTGATAATTTTGTCTAATTATCTTAAATGGATTGATTTGTGTGGCTTGAGTCTAGCTTCTATCATAACCGATCTCACTAACAGCCAAATACACTGACATTTTCCCCCTTCTCTCTAGTTTTATGATTCTGAACCATTTGACATTGTTGTCTGCTCCTTCCTTCTTGATACCTTCTCTTCCCTTGGCTTTTGTAATAATTCATAGTCATGGTTTGTTGCCTGTTTTTAAAATTATGTTTCCAATCTGTCATACCATGCAGACTATGTGTAATTTGGACAAATCCCTTAACATCTTTGGGTTTCAGTTTCTCTGACTTAAAAATGAGGGGACTGGATTAGATGATCTCCTTCCATATCTAAATCTTCAATATAGCATCTTAGGGTCATCACTGTAATATAGAGGTAACTATGCATTCTCTTAGGAAATTCAAATTGACTACAAGCTTTGACCTGGAGTACTAAGATGAACACAATCTTGGTATACCAAAACAGAATACCAGCTTCAAATATGGCCCAGCAATACAATTTATATCTTTCATCTGACAATCAGCCTGGCTAGGTGGGAGAGGGGTTATACCCAGCAGACTTTACTAGATGACACATTTCTGCAAACACTTGAAACTCACAAAGCTTATCTACTAAAGAGTAAATGGAAGGGGCTGCAATCTGCACCAGGAAAATATGTAAGCACACCACTGAAAACACACATCCGTGAAGTCTTGGAATAGAAAAAGCTTTGAGCAAAAATGAGATAGAATAAATCATTTTCCTGTGTCATAACACAGGATATGCTGACATATCAGCATATTAGAGTCTGCACTTGTTAAGGGTCACTGATACATTAAAAAGAATGTTTATTAATAGAGGGTATTTGATGATGATTTATTTTGCAGCTTTCAAATGTACAACTAACAATACCACAGTGAAAGCTATTAACGTATTTTCCCTAATAGGGTTTCATCCTAGTGATGCTCTAAATCCCCAGGGCTCTGAACCTTCAGACCATCCATAAAGGCAACATGTAACTTCTGCAGGCTAACAGGTTATTTTACTTTCAGAGAGGAGTTCAGAACATTGGCCAAGCTGACAAAGGGGTTTTTTTTTTTCAAAATGTAGAAAATTGATTTTTTTTTCTGGTTGTGTGCAGGTTGGTGTTTTCAAAGGTTCCAGATAAAAGGAGTCACAGCCTGTTAACAAGCTTCTAATAGGAGTGGTGCAAGTTTTACTCTCCAAGGAGGAATTATCCTTTATCTAGATGACATAAAAATATGCTTGGGCAACATTCATTTTCATCCTTAAAAGCTTCTCTACCAAAAATCAGATGTGACTTTATTTTAAAAAACTAATTTCAGGATAGATTTTTTTTATGATCATGATACATTTATATTCAAGATCTTGCTATCAAATGAAGACAGGAAGTATGAGCTGATCAATGCAACTGCAGAAGAAGTAGTTCTGACAAAGCTAAAGATTTCTCTTTCCATAGTGCCCGTCAAAGGAACAATTTTTGAAAATTCTAACTAGAGTGTCATAGTTAATAAGGCAGAACTTCTCTCTCCTTCTCCCTCTTTCTCTCTCTCTTTCTCCCTCCCTCCCTCTACCTCTACCTCCATATCAGCTTTCCATGGAAGGGCTTTGGGTGCAAAGCAAAAATGATTTTACCCTTATTCTTCTCATGCCCCTGGCTTTCTGAGGTCATAACTATAAGACATCTCTAAATTCATCATTTTCTGTTTGCTCCAGTTTTGTTGGCCTATTGTTTTTTTCTTTCTTTCAGACTTTTTTTTTTAACAATCCCTTGTACAGGCAGATACTTTTAAATTTATAACGATCCATATAAAGCTCCAGATTTGAGAGGTAATGTGCTATAGTACAAAGATTGCAAGACTTGGAGTCCTGAGTTTGAATCCCAGCACTAACACTTACTAGCTTATGTGATATCAGGCAAGTCATTTTAACTCTCTGAGGCTTAACTTGGTTGTTGCTATTATATGAAATACGGGAATTAGGAATGATAACACCTATACTACCTCCATCAGAGTAGAGTGGAGAGGATTATCCATAGGCTTACAGGAACAGAGATGTAGAGGTTGAAGAGGCATCGAAGGCCACATAAACCAAGTATCTCGATACAGATAAGGCAACTGAGGTCCAGGGAGTTTAAGGAATTTGGTCCACATCACACAGAAAGTGTCAGAGGTAGAATGTAAATTGAGGACCTTCCACTCCACAGTCAATCTTCAGTGATGAGAGGAGGCATGTGGCAATGGGCGGGGAAATTATTTTGAAGAACAAATGAAATCCTGTCTGGAATGATATGTAAACCATAATGTGCTATGCATTTCAATTCCATTCAACAAGGTTTATTAAGGACAGTCTATGTTCCAGACACATATAGATACATCAGGATGATTCTTTATTCAGGTGAGGGACTTAGGGAAGAGATCGCTTTTCTCTATGCTCTTTTCTCCCCCTTTTAAATATTGCCAAAAGCTGAATAATGAACTATGCATTCTTATAGACCATGGGTGTATATGAGCTATTATGAGAGAACAACAGCCAAAGAGGATGCAATTTTGGATCAATTCTCATCTGATTTTGATTCATATTCTCTGGGGATTATCATGCACATGTTTTGGGCAATCCAATTTACACCATAGTTACATTTAAATTGTATTTAAGAAATCTAAATGCATTTGATTTTCAAAAAAGCATATGACATTTTTAAGGGGATGCTATCTGTTTTGTGGAATTGCAGACTGAGGTATCATAGAAAGAGGGGCCAGCAACAAATGATAAGTACTTCTCCAATCACTGAGTCAGGGAATAGAGGCATTTTGCATTTCATCTCAATTTTTAGATGTTAAAAGATATCCTCAAAAATAATGTGTTCCATATCACCAGGGCCATGTACATTTCATGCATTATGATGAAATTTATAGTACTAGCTTTTGAAAATATTCTGAAAAATAATAGACCCGTTCATCCATTTGCTAGCTTTAATCAGATGTTTGTGTGTGTGTGTGTGTGTGTGTGTGTGAAAGAGAGAGGGAGAGAGAGAGAGGGAGAGAGAGAGAGAGAGAGAGAGAGAGAGAGAGAGAGAGAGAGAGAGAGAGATGGATGCAGTAAAATTTATTCAGCATTTTCTAAGGTAAAGCGGAGTAAATGCTGTCTGGATTATCACAGACAAAGGCTTTATTGGTATGAACCATTGAATTGATGGTTTTCAGTCAAATTACTTTTTCAGTTGTTGTAACTATTTCCTAAATGATAAATTAGATCAATTGTGTAGCTAATCTGGTATTTGCCATATAATAATAATAATGGCCAAAATCCTTGCCCGAGAAAGGAATATTAACTTGAAACAGCAAATCTCTACTTTCAGTTATATTCAATACCTTGTCTAGTGCCTAGCACAGAAAAAGAAGTATAAAAAATTGCTTACTAATTTATTGATTATCTTAACAAGCAGTCTGAAGACTGAATATGAGTTTTTTATGAATAAAGATGAACAATTTGACCAATGTTCATTAAGCAGCTGCTCTAGAGATAGCACTGTACTTGGCACTGAAGATGAGAAATGAACTAAAAAACCCACAATTTTATACGTGTAAATCTGAGACTCAGATATGTCAAACAATGCTATTTCTTTTTCACTACAAGGTAGAGAAAGCTATTCCACAGCTCTATGCCTATGGGCATGACCATCAAATCTATGGTGTAGAGTTAGGTGTTATGTACATAACATTATGCCTGCAGTTGCCCTAAATATGTGTGTGTGTGTGTGTGTGTGTGTGTGTGTGTGTGTGTCTGTTTAGGATACCATAACTGGCTTAGTCTGATAACTTACCTATACTGAGTTAGTGTGATAGAGTGGAAAGAGATCTGGCTTTGGAATCAGGGAGTCAGGGTTCATATCCTGGTACCACTGCTTAATAGTTGTGTGACCTTTGTCATTGCAACCCTATAAACAGCTGAAATCAGCAAAATCTTGTCTTTCTTCCTCACCCCCAAACTCTACTTTTTTAGCCAAAATAACATTGGTCCTTCTATTTATTACTGATGTGGAATAGACTTAAAGACTTTAACTCTCTTGGCTGCTTTACTAAGTATGCTGCGCATCAAATCAATGCCCTTCTTATTTATGGTTCACAGAACTGAATATAATATGTCAAATATGGTTTGATCAAACCAGAGTACACTGGGAGCATTATTTCTTCCAATTCCTGAAAACTATTCTTCCTTTAATGCATTCTAAGAACTCATCAACTTTCAAAAAAGAAATATGACCTTAGTCAAGTCCCTTAATCTTTCTGAGTTTCAGTTGGGTTTGAACTAGATAACCTCATAATTCTTTCAACTCACAACCTGTAATCCTATGATCTTAACAAACTACAACAATAATAATAACTTAAAACCACTACTTAAGAACTAGTATAGTTTTTAAAGGTTTGTGAATCATTTTATGGGTTTTCTGAGCTCATCTTCACAATAACTCTGTGAGGTGCTATGGGTGCTGTTATTATTCCCATTTTTCCTGTTAGGAA
>CM053581.1:172020685-172047586 GCA_028627135.1 Pseudochirops cupreus | reverse complement strand
ATGGACAAACTCAGAGAAAACAAAACACAGCAAAATCAGCCAAACCAACCAACCAATAAATAAAAGAGCCTGACCTTCATTTTGAAGCATGCCCAGCCCTGCCCTGATGCTAGAGGAGGTTTTTCTAAGTTATGATACCCTGTTTACATTTTTATCACTTTTCTCCATCTAATTATTCTCATATGTATAACTAAAACAAATTCTGCTAGCCAAGCCATACCAGGTAACCCAATCTTTAACGGTGAAATTGTCTCTTTCATCCATAAAGGCCTTTTGGCTTGGGACAACAGACTTTTCTGGTCCTTTTCTAGTTCTCCTTGCTAATTACAAGATTTCTTGTTCATGTCTAAGTTTTTCTCTCATTCCCAACTTGACCTTCTTTGTGACTGTACCGTAGCCTCTACTAATTGACTGAGAGACGTAGTGTGGAGGCTCAGTTGGACTAGTATACTTTAGTTTCATATCCAAGTTTGAATCTCTTCCCTGTTGCAGAATAATGCTATTGGCTCTACTGGATCTTACAGTCTTCACATTACTTTTAAAATCATAATCACAAACCAACATTCCCAGGTATTCTTAAAGGCAGGGGAATGATTGAAATGAGGCCATCAGTGTATGATTCATGAAAGAAAGCAGTGGAATTCAGTGAAAAGAGGAAGCAGGAGATTAGAGTTCTTGCCTGCCTTGGACACTGTGTGACCTTGGAAATCATTCACTCCCTTTTCTCAAGTCCTCATTTTCCCCATTTAGCAACTTTAGAAGATGAGACAAGATGATCTCCAAGGTTCTTTCCAGGTCTAACATTCTAAAATTATAGTCTGAAGATTGCATTTCAAAAAATGTAAATAATGTGGCACAAGTAGGAGGATGCATAAATTATTGCAATGTATAATAGAAATAATTGTGATTCTATTATACCATATGACAAAACAGACCCTAAGTCATCTTCTCTTTGGCTTCGAGTAGAAAAGCATTTTTCCAGCTAAGTGGCACAATAGAAAAAATAAAGAAAACCCTGAATTCAAATCCTTCCTTGGACGTGTACTAGCTGTGTGACCTTGGGCAAAGCATTTGACTTCTAATTCCTCATTTATAAAATGAGAAATTGAACTAAGTGACTTTTAAGGTCCTTTAAACTGTGAAATCTAGGATCTCATGATAAGAATGAGTCCTACTCCCACAGTGATGACCCATTAAGCCTTGTAGTTGAAGATGCTGTGCCCACAAATGAATGGAATTAGGTCTGCCATGAGTTTCTTATTGAGGTTTGAGAGTATCAGTTTACGCCAATATGCTCTCTGTGGGAAAATCTATATCTCCTCCCCAAAGGGAAAGAAGCAGCTAGTGCAGAGGCTACAGCCCTTCATATGATTGGGAGGGGGAAGGTAATGACCATTTATTAAGCACCTACTGTGTGCTAGGCACTGTGCTAAGTGCTTTATACACATCTCAGATGAGAGGTTTTTAATGGTTCTATGGGCACTGATGTGCATGTTTATAGTCATTGAAAATTATGCTGTTTAGAAGCACCAAATGCCTAATATTATACTATAATATGTTGTGTACAAATCTACAGCCAATTTCAAAACCTATTACAATACAGAGAAACACAAGGAATGAAGCAGATCTAGTGCCACAGTTGGTATTATGTTTTATTTGGGGCAAAACCAGTTGAGAAGGGAACTGAGGGGGGTAGGAGGGAGGGGGCAGCAGTGTCACAGGGGACATTCACCCTCCAATGTAGTCATCCTAGGAAAGGAGGCTATCTGACCCACCTGTTGGAGAGAATCACTGAATTTGAGTTGGATGGGATCTTAGCAGCCAGAACATCTAGGAAAAGTGTCTCCTCTATTAGATTAGACAAGTAATTGTATGCTCTCCACTTGAAGACCTGGAAGGAGGGGGAAGTTTTCACCTCTTGAGCCAACCTGTTCTATTTTAACATATCTCTAATTGTCAGGAAATTTCTTAACATTGATATCTACCAAAGTTCCTGGTTCTGCTCCCTGGAGTCTAATAGAATAAATCCAACAACACCTTCACATAACATCCTTTGCAAGAGTTGAACATGGTTATCATGTCCTTCCTTCATCTCCTCTTCTGCAGACTAAGTACTCTGAGTCCATTCAACCTAGTAGGTGGGCTTAGTGAGATCTTTACCACAAGAAGGAAATGAAGCTCCATCTCTCATCCTGCAAGTGGATGCCCTAAAGCTAAGTTGGGTTAGTTGGCAAGAGGATATTAAAGGCTCTATAAATCCCTCTCTTCAACAAATGCTACACCCATGGAATTCAGCATTACGATTTCCAAATACACAAGGCACATTAAAGTAATTTAAGGTTTAACTTTTCTTAATTTTCTGCCTCCCTATTCTCCTGGTGCTTTTGCTCAGCATGGCTAACCTATGGAGGTATTGTCTGAATAATTCCATGTAAAACAAATAAAGTTTAAAAAAAGCCTGAAATATCCAGATAATTAAAGCAAAGTTGTCCTAAATTATTCAGGTAGTTGAATCCATCCTTTCTTGCTTTTTTTTTTCATGTGTAAACACAGCCTGAGCATTAACTGAGCACTAAAGAGCTTTAGAAACAGATGGGCAGTCTCAGTAATCGAGGTAGTGAGTACTTTATTTGAGATAAACACAAAAAGCTTTTAAGTACCCTTGATATTAGTCAGTCACAGCAGCTTTCAGTCATTGTCTGAAGGGCGCCCATCTGCTGCTCAGCAGACCTGTGACCTCTAGATAAGTTTCAGAATGCAGGGAAATATCTCTCGTCTTCCTATGACCTTCCATGCACAAGACATGAGCCATGGATTTGTTTCCTAGGGAACTAGTGACTGAGCAAAATCTATAATTAAATCTGGGTTATAGTCTACACATGGGAATTGGGTGGGAACCAAGTCCTGAAAAGAAATCCAGGATTGTGGCTGAAACTGCAACTAGGGAAATTTTCTTAAAATTCTTAAAACAACATTGCTTGGGATCAGAACATCAAAAAGCCTCTGTGTTTCTGTAGTGACTCTAAATCAGTGTACAATTGGCCAGATTGTCTCTTTTTTTTTATTAATAGTTTTTGTTTTTAAATCATTTCCTAACATAAATCTCTTCTTTCCCCTTGTCAGAGAACCATTCCTAATAGCAAAAAAGAAAGAAGACACACACACACACACACACACACGGAGCGTTCAGCAAAACTAAGCAGCACGTCAATGAAATCCACCATGATAGTGTTCCAAACCCATACTCCCCCTTCTTCAAAGAATAGAGAGAAGGATTTTCTCTTATTCCATTTTAACCCCCATTTACCTCAATTTTCTCATCTCTTAAATGGAGATAATAATAGCACCTACCTCCCAGTGGGTGCTGTGATAACCAAATGAGATAATAATTGCAGAGCATTTCACACAGTACCTGGCCATAGTACATGCTACATAAATGTTAGCTGTTATTGTTCATAGTAATGATTCACATCATTCAGTTTCAATTTGTTTGTTTTTGCTTTTTTCCCCCTACCCCTTGTATGTGTTGTCTTCCTCATTCTACTTACTTTACTTTGTATCACTTTAGATGTCTTCCCATGCTTCTCTATCTTCATCATAGTCATTGTTCATTACAACACCATAATACTCCTTTGTATTCATACACTTGTATTTATTTAATCATTCTCAAAGAACATCACTGTTTCCAGTTATTTACTATTATAAAAATAGTTACAATAAATATTTTTTATGTATATGTTTTTTTTTTGTCTTTTTAATCATTGACCTCATTGCAATATAGGCCTAGAGGTGGGATGCCTGAGTCAAAGGGAATGAACATTTTGGTCATTTTTTTTAAAGCGTAATTCCAAATTTTTTTCCATAATGATTACACCAATGGAGAGCTTGATACTGACAATGTTAGTATGTCTATATTTCGACAGTCAGCTCAACACTGACATTCCCATCTTTTTTTGTGAGTTAGAACTTCTGAGTTGTGATTTGTATTTTTTTGTGTTATTTGTGATTTGGATATCTTTTTTGTTTTTATTAGATTGTGTGCTTTACCAAACCAAACTATTAAGGGGGCATTTTATAGACCTAGAAAAATTAATAATGGGAAGAGTTCTTTTAAGGAATTATAACTTGTATGTATGCAGTGTCTTATCGGGGTTTTAGTACTTCAAAAATCTTATGATTCTCCTCAAACTGGACACTCCCTTCAACAACACAAATTGTGTTGTTGAAATCTCTTTGTGTCTTAGACGAAGAATTGAATATGACCTCAAAGTTAAGAGCCTGGGTGACTTGGAGAATGGTGTCACAAAGAACAAAAATGGTTAGGTGTTAGGAAAAGGGAAAGGGAACAGATAATGAAGTAGTCTGTTGTTGAAGCCAAAATGAAGTTCATAAACTGCTAACTAGCCATTTTTGATAGTGAGTTTCAGAATATTTAGCTAGTTGCTCAGGCAACCAAAAAAATCATTCACTGGTCCATAATCAAAGTCTTTCCAGCATGGTAGGACTCAAGCGCTTTTGTTCTACTTACTACCCATGGTCTTGGAGAAACCATTAGAGAACAGAGGATGGGGGTCCCATCCTGTGAAGTCAAGAGTACAAGTGCTTATGATCTTGATTTTACAGAGGAAAGAAGTGAGACATAGAAGTTAAACAACTCTTCCACCATTTTATGGCTAGCATATAATTGATTTGGATCCAAATCCAAGGTTTCTGCTTCCAAATCCCATGTTCCATCATCAGTATCAGTAAAATTAAATTTAAGAAAAATGTATTAAATGTTTATTGACTAAATTAGCATCAGTATACACATACACAAACACAATGATTCTGTTCTTCTGTGACTTCCCAGATCTAAAACTATGATGTTATAATTCCATATAAAAATATGAAATTCCACATAAGCAAATAATTTCTCATATTCTTTCAAATGAAAGAACCCAAAGAAATTCTAAAATCCTCCTTAGTCCCTCCCTTAAGAATTCTCATGATCTTTTTCCTACAATCCAAGTATGAACTTTCAAGGCTCTAAGTATGAACCACTTTGTGATCCAAATTCAGTAGAACTCTTTGTCAATCCCATCTACATAATAGGAACAAATATAACAGGAACTTAACAGATCAAGAATAGACAAAGCAGGGACATAATAAATCCATAACTAGTATTCTTAATGCCTGAGTCAAGTGCCATTAAGGAGGGGTGAGACTATAGACTTCAGACCCTGTGGGGACAGAAATAAGAGAAGATGGCATGAGAATAATGTGTAAAATATATTTCCACTTGTCTGGAAAGTATATGAAATGAAAGGGAAAACAGGGTAGAATTTGGATAGAAAAATATATAGTAGGACAGAACCAGATGGCGGAGGACTTTGAACACCAGAGTCAGGAGTTAATAATTTATTTAGAAGACAATAGGGACCCACTTAAGATTTTTGAGTAGAAGATTGATGTAACCAGGGCAGTATTAGAAAAAAGATTTTGGGTAAAAGTATAAAAAATTTGATTGAGTAAGAGAGAGACTGGAGGCAAAGATACCAGTTAGGAGGATGTTAAAATAGTTCAGGTCAAAGAATACAGAAGCCTGAACAAGATTGGTTGCAGTGAGAATTAAAGGAGAGGACAGATACAAGAGATGTCCATGGTAGTGAGTCAGTATGGTATATTTAAAGGAGTGCTGGATTTAGTCCCATATGACCTTTGCTGGGATCCCAACTCTGATACTTAGCACTTCTGTGGCCTCTCTGAACCCCCAGTTCCTCATCTATAAAATAATAATGCTGATTCAGATGGCCTCTAACTTCTCCTCCAGCTATAACCCCATGATTTTATGTTGTGGTGGCAAAATCAATAGGACTTAGAATTTTTTTAGGCAGGGATGAGGAAAGAATTGGATATGACCCCAAAGTTAAGAGCCTGGGTGACTTGGAGAATGGTGTCACAAAGAACAAAAATAGTTAGAAGTTAGGAAAAGAGAAAGGGAACAGATAATGAATGAATTTAATTTAGACATGAATTTAAGATGCATGCAGGCTATTGAGGGAGAGATATCTAGCAGACAGTTTCAGATATAAAATAAAGTTTGTGGGACAAACGAGGATTAGAGATGTACATTTGGAAATCATTTACACAGAGTTCTAGTGAAAGCCATCAGAGTAATGAGATGGCATGAGGGAGAGCAATAGAGAGAGAAGGAAAAGGAGGAGGAGGAGAAGCAGAAGGAGGAGAAGAGTTACTGAATAGAAAGCTTTAGGGGACCTATGTTGAATGAAAATGTATTTGTTAAACACTCAGTATGTACTAAGTACTGTGCTAAACAATGGGCATCAAAAACAAAAGAGAAAATAGAGCCTGTCTAAAAGGCTCTTGCATTCTATTGGGGGAATAACACCTATAGTTGGTCAGGGAGGGATAGTTGACTTTGAAGTTTACTTTGACAGTCAGTGGAGCAACTGGGTAGTTGGTTCACATACTTTGCCATAGCAGTGTCAGTATTGATTTGATATATTTATGAAACTGGTAAAAAGTTTGGATGAAAGGGCATAAAGTGGCAAGATTAGCTAGTGAAATGGCTGGAGAAAAAAGCAAAGAAGCTTAGCTAGCCTAACCCAATGGGCCATACATGAAGGCATTCAAGAATTGGAACTGGATCAGTAGTATAAGGAGCAGTAGGATGATTAGAAAAAGAGGGGAACTAGAGAGATAGGAAGAGAACTGTGAGAAGACAATGTCATGGAAGCCAAGGGAGAAGAGTATCAAGGAGTAGGGTATGATCAACTGTGTCTGATGTTGCAAAGAGGTTGCCACAGGCAGGGATATTCAAGAGTATCTCTAATATAGAAGACGCATGCTGGGAATGAGATCAGCCCTCTCATAGACTCCTCAGAGGTCATTTAATACAGCTCTCTCATTTTACAGGTGTGAAACAGAGTCCCAAAGAGGGGAAGAGACTTAACTATATTATATAGGTATTTGAACTTCCTTTTCTACATCTTTACAAGTAGTTAGTCAGGAAACATTTACTAAGCACTTACTAAGTGGCTGGTACTATGCTAAGCCCTAGGGATCCAAATAAAGACAAAAGAAAATTCCCACTGTCAAGGAACTTACAGTTTAATGGGGGAAACATCATTAAGATACAGATATACAAATAATATATTGTTGGAGTAACTTGGAGGTAATCAACAGAGGGAAAGTGCAAACATTAAGGAGGATTGATCATGGCTTCTTGTAAAAGATGGATTTCAGCTGGGACTTGAAGAAAGCCAGGGAAGCTAGAAGGTGGAGATGAGGAGGGAAGAGATTCCCAACATGATGGACAACAACCAAAATGTATGGAGTCAGAAGGCAGAGTGTCTTGTGAGAAAACAGCAAGAACACCAGTGACACTGACTCTCAGTGTACATGAGAATGAGTAATGTACAAAAAGGCAGGAAAGGCAAAAGGAGGCTGAGTTATAAAAGAATTTGAACTAACAGAGAATTTTATCTTTGATGCTAGAAGTGATAGAGAAAGTTTGAAGTCATTGGGTTTTTTGTTTTTGTTTTTTAATAGAGGGAGTAATATGACTTCAGACTTACATTTTTTGAGAAGATAAACTGGACATCTAAGTGGAGGATGGACTCAAGTAGGGAGAGACTTGAGACAGGGATGCAAGTCAGCAGGCTATAGCAATGGTCTAGGTACCACTTGATGAACACTTGCCCCAAGGTGGTGGATGTTGTAACACCAAGGAAGAGCAGTTTCCAAGGTTCTTATTGCAAGCATAGTAAACTCTCCATTTATTCAGTAACAAATTAAGGCAAAACATTCACAGAAAATCAAAGCACAGAGTAACTCAATCAATTACTAAGTCCTCAATTCAATCACTAAGTACAAAGGTTAAAGTTCTCTTTTAAACAAGGTGTATTCATTTAGTAACTCAATCACAAAGTCCACCCCTAGGTCATGCCCATCTTAATCTCTGTGATCACAGTCT
This sequence comes from Pseudochirops cupreus, assembly GCA_028627135.1. Lineage (NCBI taxonomy): Eukaryota > Metazoa > Chordata > Mammalia > Diprotodontia > Pseudocheiridae > Pseudochirops > Pseudochirops cupreus. The sequence goes on along the minus strand of CM053581.1, from coordinate 172,039,611 downwards.
TTCTTCTTAAGCAAAGTACATTCATTCAGTCAATTACAAAGTACAAATGCCAAAAGTTTTTCACCCCTAAGTCACAGGTCTTTCATCTTGACCCAAGACAGAATCTCAGCTTTCATAGTTCTCCTTCCCACAGTTTCTGTTTCTGGGAAGACAAAATTTAACAAAGCTCCAATAGCATTCCTATACATTTCTGGCATCCTCTTCAATTTGCGTTCTGCCTGTGAAGTCAACCTAGGCCAAACAACAAGGTCTGAGGCCTCTATCAACAAGTGAATCTGACAAAGTAACATCAAAACAGACAGACAAAATACCAGCACCAGAGTCATTCCTCCTCAGTTCTCAACAGCTTTAGGTGGCCCTCAGAAGTCCCAGGCAGCAGCTCTGGCTGGCAGTTTTCTCTCTGTCTCTCTCTCTCTCTCTCTCAACAACTCTGAACACTGGCAGCTCTCTCTCTCTCTCTCTCTCTCTCTCTCTCTCTCTCTCTCTCTCTCTCTCTCTCCCCCTCTCTCTTTCTCTTTCTCTCTCTCAGCATTCTCATTCCAGGCAGTTCTGTCTCTCTCTCCTTCTGCCTCCACAATGCTGTTCCCAAAAGTTCTTCTGGCCTCTCTCAGCGTGCGCTTTTCCCTATACATGGCATCAGCCCCTCCCAGTTCAGACTCCTCTCTCCTCACATCAACAAGTCCATCCCACTGTGGGGTTCAAATTCCATTAGCATTACAGATGTGTCCAAGGAGAAAAGAGAGATAGGGAGAGATGCTACCAAGGTAAAAGTCAATACTTCTTAGCAGCAAATTAGATATGGGATGAAAGGGGTGAGGAATCCAGTATAACACCTAGATTTTAAGCTTGGTTGACTGGGGATGGTGGCCTTGCCACTAATAGGAAGTTGGGAAAAAGAGAGTTTGGAGGAACATTTGGAGGAGTTCAGTTCTTAACTTGTGGAGTTTGACATATCAATAAGACATCTAGTTCAAAGCGTCCAAAAGACAGAGGTCAGGAGAGAGGTTAGGAATGGACTTGTAGATTTGAGAATCATCAGACTAGAGAGGATATTTGAATCCAAGGGATCTACTACTACTATTACAACTACTACTTTGAGACCCTCTTTGGTGTTTTCTTGACAGAGAAATAGGAGTGATTTGCCATTTCCTGCTCCAGTTCATTTTGAAGAAATTACAATAAAAATGATAAGGTTCCTGGTCAGGGAATCATAAAAATGATGAGGGTTACATTAAATGATGAGGTATAGGGTAGGGATGCTTGAGACCCCAAAATAGTAACACTCCAGTTCCTCAACTCAAGTCTTCTCTCAGCCAAAGAAAAGCAAAGCTTATTAAAGGTTTGCCATAATGGGTAGACTCTTAAGGAACCTCAATATCTGTGATGCTTGCATTGGGCAAGAGGGCCAGAGTCATCTGACACAGAGTAAATCTGTGCTAGAATTCATTCTCTGGCCTTCCTCTTTTCGTGGAGCCAAGATGGGGTTTCATATACAAAAAGGTTGTGGGAGGAATCTAAGGGTGGTCCAGAGGAGGAGTTTGGAGATGGTCTTCAGGAGGAGTCAGATGAGGTCAGATTCCAGTAATGAGTGATAAAGGGTGGGTAGTTGCTGGAGGCTACCTGGGGACTACAGACAATGATGGGCTAGGCCAGCTAAAGAGTGTAACAGATTTGGGTATAGATATTTTGGGAAGATCAAGGGTGGGAAGCTGCTGGACAAAGGAGGGATAGAGATTTGGGCAGAGCCACAAGGAAAGGCCTATGGCCTCAGGCAAATGCCTCATGAAATGGGAATGTTCTAGGAGAGCTCAAGGGGGTTTCCCGAGCCTGTACCCCATCAATTTTACAGATAGGGAAACTGAAGCAAACAGGGTTAAGTGGGTTGCCCAGTGTGGCCTCAGTCAGTAAGTGTCCAAGGCTGGATTTGAACTCAAGAAGATGAATCTTCCTGACTGCAGGACTGGCACTTTATCTACTGTGCCACCTAGCTGCCCAGGTACAACTTAATGACTATTTTCGGGCCCTCCTGGCATAGAGTAAATACAAACAGTAACTGTTTCTCTTTTGCCAAACGACCCTGACAGTCTTCCCTTTCCAGGCTGATTTTGTTTTTTTGATGAAAGGGGCCAATCCTTTGACTTACTTCTTAAAGAGGACTATTGGTTAAATGAACATTATCTCACTCAAAATGAGAACCTGTAAAGACCTTAACCTAAAAGGGCAAGAGTCTCCCATTGCAGCCTAGGCCATTTCCATTCATCCTGATGAATATCTGGCCACTGGACCCAGATGGCTATGGAGGAATAAAGTGAGGCTGGTGACCTTGCACAGTCATCCCTCACTCAAATCAAAGTCAACTGCAAGTCATGTTATCACCTCCCTGATGAGAACAGAGGACAAACACAACAACAACAGCAGTCACTGTAAGGATTATGAGATTTTAAATGATTGTGAGCAGAGGCACCTTCCAAAATAAGTACTTATAATTTTTTCCCCATAAGCTTTCCTCCTTTCCTCCTTTCCCCACTGGCACTTCTCCCACAGGACCTTATTTAAGCTTCTCTTCTGTTTGTCCTTTCTTTATTCAGAAAATGGTGGCCAAATGCAGAGAAAGAACTGATGAAAGTCAGGATGGCATGGCCTGTGGGTACTGAAGTTCTGGTGATATAGTGGAACAGATACATTTGCACACAGCTCCTAGAAACACAATGGTTTATAAGGATAGGAAGATGTGGAAATATATGGACATGAAATATTCTTTTTTGCAAAGCAGCCATTTTTATGTACCCTAAAACCAAGCCGGGCAGAAGACCTTAGTCTTAGTTTATCAGATCTGATATGTCATGAGATACCTGCCAGAATGTTGGCTTGGTTTGCATAAGTATTATATTCTCCTCCACATAATAGAAAACACCATGATTTATTCAAGAAAAAACATCAGTCTCTTTTACACTTTCCCTGGAGGCACCAAACATTCTCACCACCTATTGCTTTACTGAAATTCAAACTAATTTCACCAGGCACATGTTGACCTAGACTTTTACTACAGATGTTTGGAGAAAAGAACAGAGCTGATCAATGAAATAATTAAGTGCTTCATTAAACTGTAATGAAAAGAGCTGCAAGTTCTTCAAATCCCATTCATTAACCAAAAAAAAAATGGCTTTGTTTTAGTAAAGACAAAATACCTATTGAAAATTAATAATTATAAATTTGACCTCTTGATTTTCAATTTTTCCTTCACTTATCTATTCCATCCCTTTCTCTTCCTCCCTCCTTTCTTCCTCCCTTTCTCACTCCTTTCTTTCCTCTCTCCCCCTTCTTTCCTTCCTTCCTCCTCCCACTCTTCTTTCCTCCCTCTCTCCCTCTCTTTCTTCCTTCTTTCCTTCCTTCTTTCCTTCCTTCCTTCATTCCTTCTTTCCTTCCTTCCTTCCTTCCTTCCTTCCCTCCTTCCTCAGAAAGTCCCACTAGCTTTATCTATGATAAAATAGGAATTCCTTTGTTTGACTTTTAAAACTTTTCACAGTCTAGCTCTAGACTCTCTCTTCTGCCTGTTGCATGTTAAATTGCAGCTAAATTGGTCAACTTCATGTTCCTTGTGGTTTATATTTTATCTGCTATCTTCATGGCTCTAAACATGCTATCTCTCAGTCATTCAGTCAACAAGCACTTATCAATCATGTATGATGTACCAGACACTGAGCTAATGCTGGTAGTACAAACAAAAGCTGAAATAGAGATTTTTCCCGCCTCTTACATTCCAATGGGCAAAGACAACACATACAGTGGAGTCGAGGGGTGGGTGATATGAGATGGGAAAAAAAGTAGCAGGGCAGGGGGAGTAGAGGAAAAAAAGAAATGTGTTACTGGACATCTCAACTAAAGTTCCTTCTTCTAGAAGTCTTTCCCAGTCCCCCTTAATACTCGCTTCTTCTGTCCAAGATTACCTCCAGTTTATCCTCTATATATCTGGTTTGTACAGAGTTGCTTGCATGTTGTCTCCATCATTAGACTGTGAACTTCTTGAAAGCAAGAATTGTTTTTGCCTTGGAAATGAGTCTTTAGTGTATTCTGGGAAGGGATGAAGACATCTTTGGCTTAGGCTTCCTTGTTAAATTAGAAGTTCTTGGTGGTACCTCCAGGATAGAGTTCTGATGTGGGAGCTAATCCAAGGGTGGAGGAAGCTTCCAGAGTGAAGAAGTTTCTATAACATAACCCAGAAAGTCCTGTAGAGATTAGTCAGCAAAGCAGCCTGAATTGTCCCCTTAAAATCAGAATATCTTGTTTGCTTTAAAGGTCTTCTTATACTGACTCTTATAAGAGGCCTTTCTTGATGCTCGATTAGATAGTAAGTTATCTAAGAATAAGATCTGTTTTATGCCTTTCTTTGTATCTCCAGTACTTAGCCCAATGCACAAAGTAAACAGTAGGTGCTTAATAAGTGCTACTTGATTAATTAACTGCCAGTAATTGAGTTCCCTCCATCCTTGAAATTCTTGTTGTTGTGTTTGTCCTTTGTTCTTGAAGAGGACCATGACATCAGGGAAATGATGGCATGACATGCAATTGACTTTGATTTGAGTGAGGGACGACTGTGTAAGGTCACCAGCTCCACTTTGTCCTCCAGAGCCATCTGGGTCCAGTGGCCAGATATTCATCACGATGACTGGAGATGGCCCAGGAAGCAATGGGAGACCCTGGCCCTTTTAGGCTAAGGCTTTTTCAGGTTCTCACTTTGAGAAATTACTTATATATGGAGACATTATTCAATTCAATGAATGGAAGATCCATTAGGACCGCCACTGATTTCTTTTTGTCTGTGTATCCTCAGGGTTCCAGCACAATTCCTGGTAATTTAGTTTAGTTCCAGTTCTTGGCTCCTGTGTTTTTTGTTGTTGTTTGTTTTCTTTCTGAGCAAAGGGGAAGGGGACCAGACCTTCAAATTCATCAGTGCAAGGAACTCTTCATGAGAAACCTCTCTACAAATGGAGATTGGCAACAATTACCGTTTACTGTCTTAGAAAGTTGACTAAGCCATGGAGATGTTAAATGACTTGCCCATCCTTTCACAAGCAAGAAGAGTTAGAGATTAGATTGAACCCAGGTCTCCATGACTTTGAGGCTCTGTTTCTATCTAATGGCATTGGAAAAACAAATGGAGCACATGGCCTAAGCAAAGTAGATACTTAATAAATGATTGTTGAGTTAATGAATTGAGAATGAAGGGAGTAAGCATGTATATAGTGCCTATACCTACTGTATGCCAGTCATTGTACTAAGGACTTTACACATATTATTTCATTTGGGACCCAGAACAGTGCTGGGAGGTAGGTGCAATTATGATCCTTATAGGATAGTTGAGGAAATTGAAGCAGAGGTTAAATGACTTGCCCAAGGTCACACAGTAAATGCCAGAGGTAATATTTGAACTCTGTTCTTCAAGACTTTAAGCCCAGCATTCTGTCATCTTTGCCATCAAGCTGCCTCTAATGAATCATGCTTGAATGATTTCAGCAGGCAATATTAGGAATTCGGGGGGAAATAGACTGAAAGAAGAGCAGTCAATGAAATGCAAAGTCTGGGAAACGAGTCATGCTGAGGAAAAACAGGTTTTTTTCTTCCCCATTACTATAGTAATGGCTTGTGTAATTAGAATTAATTTCATCTTCTTTTAAGAAAGTTTTATCTCAATTTCTTCAACTCTTCAATATAACTATCTATTAATTATATGTTTTTAGGCAAAATGACTTATGTCCAAGTATGGAATAATGTTTAAGGGTAGCCTTTGTCTATATTGGTCAATGAGGCACAAAAGATGCTTTCAGTATATTCAGAAGAAATAAAAGCTGGCCTTATACAAGAAAAGGGATTATTTGTGTTTGTAACATTTTAATTGAATGACCATTACTTCATTATATATCGTATATGGGAAAACCCTCTGTTTATCAAGTTTGTCTACATAGAGATTGAAAAATGTTTCTCATCCATCAACCAGCAGGTGTTCATTGTACATCTGTGATGTTCCCAGATCCAGGCTAAACTTTATATGTGAGCCCAGCAGAAGCAAACCCAGTTTCTTTAGATTTTAAAATAGTAGATGTCAGGGGATGTTTGGTGATTATATAGAGTAATTGAAACATCAGTACCTTATGCATCCAACCTATGTTCTTCCGCCGTGTATCAGTGCCAATTAAAGACCAATGAAAGGTTGGAATGCTCCTGAATATACTACACTGCCCTTCCCCAGGGTCTGATAATTTCTCTATTAATTGGAATGTCTATTTTTCTTTTGTGGGTTAAGGCACTGTGTTTCCAGCAGAGCCCATTAAGATAAAAATACTTTTCCTGGGAGGGGCAATACATTAACACTTCATGAACTATTAACAACATTTTGGTATATGATTATCTATCTATAGCTTTAAAAAGCAGAGCCCAGGTTATAAAGGATAATACAAAAGATTCTTGAATTGAGAGATTAGAATTAGAAAGACCTGATACAGTGGTGATTTCCAGGGAGTACAAGCAAGCTTTAACACTGCATTTTGGGGCATGAGATGACAAGATCATTAATGTCCCCAAATGAGGCAAAAATAGATTACAAATAGATTTAAAAAGTTCCTTCAGGATTATAGTTCACAATTATAGACCTAGAGTTGAAGGGAGCTTACATATAATCTATTCTAATTAATGCACTTTATATTTGAGGAAAATAAGGCCCAGGGAATGACCCATCCAAGGTCAAAAACACAGTAAGTAGTAGAATTTCCTCATGTCATAATTTTTTTGAGATTTAGCTTTGCAGAGATTAAATAGATTTTTGGAGATAATTAACCCATAAGGACCAAATGCTTTCACACTGATATTTAGCAATGGGTTTATTCTTGGCCCAATTATTACTTAGCCCTCTTGTTTGTTTGTTTTTTTTGTGGGAGAAGGTGGGGGGCATTATTATTAATATTATTAAATGTTGAAGGATACCAAATTAGTATGCCTATGTTGTAAAACATTAGATGGAAGAATGAATATGGTTTAGTGCTCATCTTTTTAGCTATATTTAATATACTATTTTTTCAGCTACATGTAAAAACAATTTTAACATTTTTTTTTCAAATTTTGACTTCTAAAATCTGTCCCTCCCTCTCTTCCTCCACCAGGCAAGCAATTTGGCATAGACCATTCATGGGTAGTCATACAAAAACTTTTCAATGTAAATCATTCTGTGAAAGAAAACATAGACCAAAAAAAAAAAAAAAGGCAAAAAAACCCACCCCAAAACCAAACAGGAAAAACAAGGTAAAATAAAAAGTACCTTTGATCTGCATTCAGGCTCTACTAGTCTTTCTTTGAAGATGAACAGCACCTTTCATCATAAGTCCTGAGTATAAAATTCTCCTGATTCTGCTCATTTCATTTTGCATCAGTTAATGTAAGTCTTTTGATGTTTTTCTTATAGCATCCTGCTCATCACTTCTTAAAATACAATAGTATCCCATCGTGATTATATACAATTTGTTTAGTCATTCCCCAATTGATGGACATCCCCTCAATTTCTAATTCTTTGCCAACACTTAAAGAACTGCTATTAATATTTTGTACAAAAAGGTCCTCTTTTTATTTTATTGGGATACACACCTGGTAATGACACTGCTTGGTCAAAGAGTATGCATGATTTTATAGCCCTTTGAGAATAGTTCTGAATTGCTTTCCAGAAAGGTTGAATCAGTATACAACTCCACAAACAGTACATTAGTGTTTTAATTTTCTCACATCCCTTCCAGCATTTATCATTTTCATTTTCTATCATATTAGCCAATCTGATAGGTGTGAGGTAGTAATTCAGAGTTGTTTTAATTTGAATTTCTCTTATCAATAGTAATTTAGAGAATTTTTTTTAAATGACTGTAGATTACTTTGATTACTTTGTCTGAAAATTGCCTGTTCATATTCTTTGACCATTTATCAATTGAGGAATGGTTCTTATTTCTATAAATTTGACCCAGTTTTCTATGGTTGAGAAATGATCTTTTTTTTTTTACAAATTAATTAATATTTTTAGTTTGCAACAGTCACTTGCATAAGTTTTAAATTTTCTTCACCTCCCTCCCCAAGAAGGTGTGCAATCTGACATAGGCTCTCTATATACATTCTTATTAAACATATTTTCACATTAGTCATGTTGGTAGAAGAATTAGAATGTATGGGAGGAGCCATGAGAAAGAAAAAAACAAAAAAGAGAGCAAATAGTATACTTTTATCTGCACTCTGACTCCATATTTCTTTGTCTAGATGTGGATGACATTTTCCATCGTGAGATTTTGGAGTTGTTTTAGGTCCTTGAATTGCTAAGAAGATCTAAGTCTATCAAAATCAGTCATCACACACTGTGGCTCTTACTATGTATGATATTCTCCTGGTTCTACTCACTTCACTCAGCATCAATTCATATAAATCTTTCCAAATTTTTCTGATCTCTGACTGCTCATCATTTCTTATTGAACAATAGTATTCCATTACATTCATATACCACAACTTGTTCAGCCATTCTCCAATTGATGAGCATTTCCTCAATTTCCAGTTCTTGACCACCACAAAAAGAGCTGCTATAAATATTTTTGTATATGTGGGTCCTTTCTGAATTTTTATAATCTCTTTGGGATACAACCCTAGAAGTGGTATTGCTGGGTCAAAGGGTATACACATTTTTGCAGCCCTTTGGGCATAGTTCCAAATTGCTCTCCAGGATGGTTGGATCAGTTCACAACTCCACCAACAATGCATTACTGTTCCAACTTTCCAAAATCTTCTCCAGCATTTATAATTTTCCTGTCTTGTCATGTTAGACAAACTGATAGGTGTGATGTGGTACATAGCAGTTGTTTAAATTTGCATGAAAAATAAAGTCTTTATCAGAGAAACTTACTGTATTTTTTTCACAGTAATGATTTCCAACTATATATTTCCCTTGATCCTATTTCCCCCCCCCCCCCCCCATTCATATATCTCTCCTTTGGCCCTGACCATTATCAAATGTGTTTTACTTCTGACTTTTACCTCACCCAAACTATCCTCTCTTCTGTCAGTTTGCCGCTTCCCCCTTTCTCTTATCCCTTTCCTTCTTACTTTTCTGTATAATAAGAAACATTTCTACACCCACCTGAGTGTGTATGTTATTCTCTCTTTGAATCAATTCCTATGAGAGTAAGGTCCAGGTGCTCCACTCCCTGCTTCCCCTATTTTCCCCTCCATTGTAAAATCTCTTTCATGCCTCTTTTATGTCAGATAATTTATCCCATTCTACCTCTCCCTTTCCCCTTCTCCCAGAGCATTCTTCTTACTCATCCCCCCTTTTTTAAAAAGATAATCATACCATTGCATTCAACTCACACCCCTATTTCCTGTCTATGTATACTCCTTCTAATACCTTAATAATGAGAATTTTTTAGGAGCTGTACATATAATTTTCCCATGTAAGAATATAAAGAGTTTAACCTTATCAAACCCCTTATGATTTCTCTTTGTTGTTTACCTTTTTATGCTTCTCTTGAATTTTGTGTTTAAAGTCAAATTTTCTATTCAGTTCTGGTCTTTTCATCAGGAATGCTTGAAAGTTCTCTATTTCATTGAATATCCATTTTCTCCCCCAGATTATTCTCAATTTTACTGGGTAAGTGATTCCTGGATGTAAGCCTAGCTCTTAAATTTTCCCCTAGAATATAATATTCCAATCCCTATTATGCTAAATTTTGTAGTATCCTGACTGTATATATTTGAATTGCTTCTTTTTGACTGCTTGCAGTATTTTCTTTTTGATCTTGGCAGTCTGGAATTTGGCTATAATATTCCTTAGAGTTTTCATTCTTTTATTTCTTTCAAGAGGTGATCAGTATATTCTTTAAATTTCTATTTTACCCTCTGGTCCTAGAATATCAGGGGAATTTTCCTTGATAATTTCTTGAAAGATGATATCTAGGCACTTTAAAAAAAAATCATGACATTCAGGTAGTACAATAATTTTTAAAATTATCTCTCCTGGATCTATTTTCCAGGTCAGTTATTTTCTGAAACCAGTGAGGTTTTCCATATATTCTTCTATTTTTTCATTATTTTTTAAAAAAATTATTTCATTATTTCTTGATGTCTCATAAAGCCATTAGCTTCCACTTGTCCACTTCTAACTTTTAAGGAATTTTTTTTCAGTGAGTTTTTGTACCTCCTTTTCTGTTTGGATAATTATTCTTTTTTAAGGAGTTCATCTCTTCATTGTGTTTTTGCATATCTTTTTCCATTTGACCAATTTTGCTTTTCAATGCATTCTTCATTGTATTTTTGTGCTTCTTTTGTCATTTGGTCTATTCTGTTTTTTAAAGTGTTATTTTCTTCAGTATTTTTTTCTGCCTCCTTTAGCAAATTATTGACTCATTTTTAATGATTTTTTTGTATTACTCTTATTTCCCTTCCCAATTTTCCCTCTATCTCTCTTACTTGATTTTTAAAATCCTGTTTGAATTCTTCTGTGACCCAAGACCAGTTTATATTTTCTGAAGGCTTTGGATGCAGGAATTTTTATTTTCTTTTCTTCTTCTGAGCATTATGTTTTGATGTTCCTTGTCACCATAGTAACTTTTTATGGTCAGATTTTTTTTCTGTTGTTTACTTATTTTCCAGCTTGTTTCTTGATTTTTAACTCTCTGCTAAAGTCGTTCTCTGCTTCTCAAATGGAGAGGGCACTACCCTAAACATCAGGCTTTTTTGGGCAGCTGTATTCAGAGGGAATTCTAGGGAGTTGTATGTTTTTGGCTTCCAAGGTGGTATGATCTAAGGCATGGTGATTTTGCTACTCTCTTGTACTGTTCACTGGTTTGTGAGTGACCATGAGCACTATTTTCAACCCTGTAACTCTAACCAGAGTCCCTGCTCCCCTGCTTCCATAAGCAGTGCTGTACTAGTGCTCTTCCAGGCTCTAGAACTAAGACCCAGGATTCTGACTGAGATCCAAGTATATACAATGCAACCAAATCCTACCCCTGATCCTGGCAAAGAGACCTCTATAAGTCTCCTTTTGACTCGTGGTCTGATCCTCTTCACACGTATAGGCTGAGAGGTCTAGAAAGTACACTCCTGCTTCTGATCCCTGCTCCTCGTTTGCTGGGGCCTGGTTTGTGCTGGTATGACCTGCACTGGACTATACTCCTCTCTCATCCTGATGCAACACACCTTTCTTGCTGACCTTCTCAGTTGTCTTGGGCTGAAAGATCGTTTAACTCCATTTTTTTCTGTGTTTTGCCACTCTAGAATTTATTTAGAGTCATTATTTAAAGACATTTGGAATGGGTTTGGAGGAGACTCAGGTGAGTCTCTGCCTTTACTCTGCCATCTTGGCTCTGCCTCTTTAATGCTCATCTTAATGGTCGAATCAGTTCATCATTCTGGCTAAGACTATAAAGACCATGAAGATAGAGATTATTTATGGTTTTTCTTAACCACAGACTCTAGAACAGTGTCTGACACATAGATGGTAATAAATGCTTGTTAATTTGAATTGAATTGTACTTAATTGAGATGGAACTGCATTGAATTGTAGTGGGAAAATGGCTTAGAAACAAAGGGGTTCTTAACCTAATGGTTCATGAACTTGTACCTTTTAAAGATTTTGACAACTTCATTTTAATATATTTTTTTTCTTTTTCATTTTGTAAATTTTATTTTAGCCATTTAAAAACTCTTCTGAGAAGTGGTCTTTAGGATTTAGTATACTGCCAAACAGGCCAAGGCTAAGAATACATAGGTTAGTTAGAAAAGTAGCTGATTCAGTTGCCACAATTGTAGGCAAGCTGAATATCTAAAACCTTCAAATTAGGGTCACAGAAAGGCATCCCAGATATTCTAGAGCAGCTTCAGAAATTTTCACTTTATCTTCCTTATTCCCAGTCCCCTGTGAAAATGACAATTGGGGTATGAAGAGAAAGGAGTCACAGCAGCAGCAGCAACAGCAGCAGGAGGAGGAGCAGTAGGGGGAGGCTGCTCTGCTGGAAGGAACATGATGGGGTGGGGGAGCTGCTGGCAGAGAAGACAAATCATCCAAAACTACTTGTACTGTTAACATTCCCCACCAGTGCTGTGACCCAGGGGGGAAATTGAATAGACCAAATAATGATTTCTGGGCTTTGAAGAATATAAGCTGTGGAGGCAGAAACCTAACCATGCCTCCACAGGGAGAGAGGACCAAAGACAGGTGTACAGTGCACAACCTGAGGGGGAATGGGACTTTAATTTACCTCTTTTCTCAGTCACAGTATGTGTTGCATGGGAGCTCCTTGAGGCTGAAACATCATCTTACTCATCTATATATCCCCACTAGTTTCCTGGATTCAGTCATTTATAGAACGTGGGAATCAATGGATATTTGCTAAATTTGTTGATTAGGAATGAGAGGAAATTAGGCAGACAGGGAGTAGCAGGAAGTGTAGAAAGCCCATCTTCACCCTTGGAAGTCCTACCTTGGCTATGGGCTGTGACAGATGTGGTAATGGAGATCTGGCCCCATAGAAAGCATGTCTTTCTCTAGGGATGCAAAGGTATAACATGGAAGTTGAAGTGATTGCAATTGAGGGCCAAGAACATCCAGATAAAGTAATGGGCTGCCTCAAGGAAGAGGACAGGAAAAGGCAGTGTTAGAAAGCATGTCAGGTATGGATTTAGAGAAAACCTAAAAGTGTGTTCTGGAACTGTAGAATCATAGTTTTAGGATGGGGAAGGGACTTGAGGTCAGTGGGTCATTTTTATAGAAAAGGAAACTAATTTTAAGTGGAAGTTTCACAGGTAGCATATATCAGAACCTGAACTTGAATTCAGTGTTCTGCCTCCATGCTTTGCTGTATTACCACCATTTATAGAAGAGGATTGGTTCATCCCTTATTGGATCACACTCAGTGATTGAAGTTTTTGAAATCATTCTTTTTTTTTTTTAAAGAACTATAGCATGTATTGTTTCAGTCTCCATTTAAACTCTGGTCTTTCTAGATCTTTCTCTGAATGTAGATATCCCCTTCCATCCTGAGACTTGTAGAGTTGTCTTATAGCTGTGCGTTGCTGAAAAGAGTCCAGTTAATCAAGGTTGGTTGTCACACATACTATGTATCTGTGATTGTGTACAAATTTTTCCTGGTTCTGCTCTTCTCACTTAGCATCAGTTTGTATAAGCCTCTCCAGGTATTTATAAAGTCTGTCTCCTTCCCATTTCTTATAGCACAATAGTATTCCATTACATTCATATACCACAACTTGTTCAGCCATTCCCCAGTGGATGGACATTCCCTAAATTTCCAGTTTTTTGCCACCACAAAGAGAGCTGCAATAAATATTTTTGTACACATGAGTCCATTTCCCACTTCTGTGATCTCTTTGGGATACAACCCCAAAAGTGGTATTACTGGGTCAAAGGGTATGTAATTATTTATAGCCCTTTGGGCATAGTTCCCGATTGCTCTCCAGAATGATAGTATCACTTCACAGCTCCACCAGCAGTGCATTAGTGTTCCAATTTTTCCACATCCTCTCCAGCACATGTCATTTTCCAGTTTTGTCATCTTAGCCAATCTGACTGGTGAGATGTGGTACCTCAAAGTTGTTTTGATTTGCATTTCTCAAATCAAGAGTGATTTAGAGCATTTTTCCATATGCTTAAAGATATCTTTAATTTCTACCTCTGAAAATTGCCTGTTCCTATCCTTTGACCATTTATCAATTGGGGAATGAAATCATTCTTTTACAAGAAAAGGATCTTATTAAATCTTGTCCACAAACCACAATTTCTTCCATGAAAAAGGAAAAAGATTTAAGTATTGTTTTAGGAATTGTTGTCTATGAACTTTAATGAACAACAGTTTATAAAGCAGTTAATTCAGTTACAATTCCCACTTCAGCAACTTGTCATTCAGCTATGTTTTAATATTCACTTGGTAAAGTAGGTTTGCATAATTATAAGATGACCAGTAAAACTTTGAATCACTGGCTAGTGACATAGTGTACCATCCTGCTTGGAATATAGTAGTTATGCCTTACTGGAATTATTCTGGGAAAGGCTATATTACCATTTTTTAGTGTACTGTGTGTGTGTGTGCGTGCGTGTGTGTGTGGGGGGGTATTTTGTTGATTTAGATGAATTAGGGGGTCACTGGGATTCAGTTTGCAAGACTTCTGGGGGGGGAACTGGGGAGGAAATGGATGAGGAATGAAGTTTGTCTGTCTGGAGTCTTCTGGAAAGAGTTGGCTGGGTGAGAAAGTTATCCATCAGGACATTCCAGTCACCTGGACAATTTATATGCAGTTGATCTTGTTGGCTTTAGAGACCCTGCCCTAGCTTTTCCGATGTAGTTTTAGACTCTGCCGCCAGGGAAAGCTAAGGGACAACTAATGAATTGCCCAAGAGATAGGCAAGCACTGAAGTACAGAATCTATTCTCACCCCTCCCCCACTGTTTAGGTGTGTTCTTCCTCCTCTTGCTAGTGTTTTGACAGCCTCAGATGTTCCAAGTACCACATATACAGATGCTTTAATGTCTGTCAGAATGCGTATGTTTACTCAAACCCCACTTATAAGAGGAGACATCCGGCCTTTATAAGTAAGGAGTGTAATTCTTCTTTTTCTAAGACACTTAATGCATTAGCTCTCTCTTATAAAGCATCCTAATGCCTTCCATTAAAAGAATTTCAAGCCATATATCATGGGGTTTCATCAAATGGTCAATCTAAGCCAAGCTAAGATGCCACCATATGGGGTATATAAGTTTATGCAGATCTGCAAAAGGGTTTTTAATCTTAGAAGACTGACTTATATACTGTGGTATGTAAAAATTAAGGAAAAGTTATATTATCATGATTAGCATTATTATCATTTTAAATCTAAAGCACATTTTTGTCCAATAGTATTTTCAGATTCTTATTTTAAAACACTATATCAGGAAATCTCTTTCATCTTGCATGGTTCACTCGTATTTTCCATATGTCTTCTCTCTCTGAACAAATTGTAAACAACCTCAGACAGATTGTGTTTTAGTATTGCAAATCTACAAGTGGAGAAAGTGCCTCAGAGACTATCTAATCACCTGACTTTACAGATGAAGAAACTGAGGAACAGAAAGATGAAGGGACCTTTCCAAAGTCACAGAAGTAATATGTAGTAGAGATGGGAAGTGAAGCCAGGGACTTTCTTGCCTTTCTTTGTGTCACCAGAACTTGACATGGTTTCTGTTACCTAGTAGGCACTTCGTAAATACTTCTTTACTGATTGGCTCTTACTCCAGAGACAATTTTTTCTTCTACTTTATTGAATTACTCTTTTTTTGGTAGCCTTCATAATGCCTTGCACATGGGCACAATCAATAATAAATTATGGATTTTAACTATCAATGAAAATGAGTGGAATTGAGTTGTTTTTAGCAAGTCTGGTTTTAAGATTTCACAATGGGTTTTTTTGGTTTGTTTTTGTTATTGTTGTCAGTGATTTACTTACATATACAGTACATTTAGGGGCCATTTCCCCAAATGCCTGGGAATTGAAGGTTGAAATAACATAAGCCTGAGAAGGCAGCATATTGGCAGTTTGTGTAGGCATAGACTATACCCAGACACCTTGGTTTGTTCTACAATTATTCTCCTAAAATCTACTCTTCCCCAGCCACCCTTTAAATGAAAGTATGATAGACCAAGTCAAATATATGAAGTAAAACATTCAGCCCTTAGCAATGACTTTCAGCCCTAAGTCTAACAATCACACCTGAATTATGGGACACAAAGTAGTGCGTATTCCCTAAAATCAATAAATTGAGCAAACAAACAAAAAATACATATGGACTTGGTAATAGAAGAAATTTGGGTGGATAAAAAAAATGAAAAATCTGGATGGGATACAGAGAAGAAAAAAGGTTTTTCTTCATTTTGCCATTGTGAGGTGTACTGTAGACCCATAAAGAGACAGTTGGTCAGAATGATTAAGGTAACTTTTGGAAATTTTGAAATTCTATGACAACATACAATCTTATGTATCCTGTGTGAGAGGTTTTATTTTCTATCAGTAAAACATCAACTATTCAGAAATATATTTTTTCCTGAACCACACTGAAAGAGAAGACAAAACTTAACCCTTGAAAGTCTGAGATTTTAGTGGCCAATAAGAAAAGTAAACTTCTACATTATTACATTTTATCTTCTGTTCTTCTGTTTATTTTTCTTTTAACCCAGACTTGTTATTTCTATGGTATGAGAAACTGCCAGTGCAGAAAGTCTCACCACAAACCCAGACTGCCAACTCACCTGTAATTTAGTCTTAGACAATAGCCTATGAATGAAATAAGGTTAAACAATTTGCCTATGGTTATTTCGCTAGTATCAATCAATTAATAAGCATTTCTTGAGTACCTACTATGTCCAAGGCACCCTGTTATGTTCTGGGGATATATAGAAAAAAAAAACCAAACAAACATGAAATAGTCACTACTCTCAAGGACTTTATATTATAATATGCCATGTATACTATATACCATATATACCAAATACTATATATGCATACATATTGTATAGCATATCAAGTACATTATCTGAACCTGTTTCCCTGGTTCCAAAGCTGAACTTCAAATTCTTCTATGTTACATCTCATTTCTTTGTTTGGAACTTTAAAATATGAAATTAGAATACTTACTGTCATATGCTTCCCCCAATTATGACTTGCCCTCGGAGGCGTTATACTATGCTTAGCTGAGAATTTCATTAAGTTTGGAAGAATTTTTTTTTTGGCACAAAAAAACATTCTCATTTTCTTGGCCAAGTTAAACTGCACTAGTTTATTCACTGTTTCTCTAAGTGAACCATTTCTCTTCAAGTGGAGAAAGGAGGAAATGTTTAATATATTAACATTTTACACCTCAGTCAGAGAGTCATGGTTATGATAGAGAGAGGAACATCAATGGAAGTTATCATGTCAGGAAAATGAATCAGCTGGCATGGTGTGCATATAGCCTGTTTCTAAGTATTTGTCTTAAGAGAAGGGAGTATGAATGCAGATGATTAAGGGATTTATATCAGTATGAGGGAGGATATACCCCTTTGCCTCTTCTCAATGACTACAGTGGCACTGAAACACATCTCTTGGAAAGAGCAGGTAGAATTTGCTTTTCATCACCTTCCTGGGGAAAAATTGCCCTAAGTAGCTCAGGGTTACTTGAAAGAAGTGCTAGATCTATCATTAGGGTACTTGATTTCAAGTCTTAGCTGTTATCTGTATGACAATGGGAAAGTCACTTCTCTTTTCTGGACTTGAATTTTTCCCTTTAAAATTATGATTAATTTTAGTGGAATTGGTCTCTTCCAGATCTAAATCTATGATCATCTGAAAGGATCTGTTTTTCTCATAGTTTCTCCATATGTACCAGGTGGGAACATGATCTCTGTAGTATATTTCTTATTAGGGAGGAAAGAGTATGTGATTCAAAGTTAGTGGTTCTGTAGAGTTTTCTTTTATTTCCCATAGGTTTTTTTTTCCTCATTTGAATTCCCATAGTCTTATATAACTTACCTATAAAGTTGTATTTTACTCTCCAGAGTAGCTTTTTTTTTCCTTTTCAGCCATACAATACTGTCTTGTGAAGGCTGTTTATCACTTGTCTGCTTACTGATTCCAACACAATTTCTCTTGAGTTCAGCAAGGTGCTAAGGCTAGAGATGTTAAAACCTCATGTGGACCATCTTTATCATATCTTTACTCAGACTTTCCTGCATGCCCCACTGTTTTCTTCTGACTTCCCATGAGTTATCAGTTCTTTTTTAGGAAAGAAAATTTGGATGTTTTAGCCCATCCAGGTGATGTTAATAAGAGTTCTGCTGCAGTGTGACTAAAAATAGTGATCCAATTCTGTAGAGTGAGTATGCTTTCAGGTAGGTTTTGTTTTTGTTTTCTTTTTTAGAGGAGAATATAATCACGCTAGGTTAAATTTCTGGGCTTAACGTCTATACATTTAACACTGTTAATTCACAACTAACAATGTTTCAGAGATTTGTCATTAAAGTAAGGAGGGACCCATTATTGATTTTAAAAAATCAGCCTGGGGGGCAGAGCCAAGATGGCGGCGTAGCAGCAGCAACATATTGCAGCTCTCACATAGCCACCCCAAAATACCCATAAAACAGGACTCTAAACCAATCCTAGAACTCCAAAACACACACAAAGATACTTCCCACTAAAGTCAGCTCTGCTATAAGGAACCATATCAGCACTGCGAACCAAAAACAGCCTGCCCTGAAGCCGCGGCTGTGCCCTGGGGGTGACTGGACGGGAGGAGTGGAGGAGCCTCTCAGGTGAGCGGATTAGCAGCAGCTGCAAGTGGGAATTGCGAAAGGGGGAGATAAGCAGTCTGGCGAAAGGCCTCCAGAGCTGAAAAGCGAAAGGCAGAGGTTTTGCACTCGCCTCTGCTTTGTAGCTTCCCGCCCACGGCCTGCAGACAGCAGGGGGATTTAGTGACTGTTTTCAGGCCAGTGCTCTCATGTTGAGCGGCCTGGATCCAGATCACAGTCTTGGGTCTCCATCTTGGAATCTTTATTATCCAGTCTGCTGGAAGTATTTAGGAAGACTCCCAGCATCTTCCTGAGAGCTACGGTAGCCGGAAGGACCCCAGCGATTTGGGACAGAGCTTTCCCTTCCGGAATCAGAGCCCCACAGAGATTTTAAAAAAATCACTGTCTGAAGAACCATGAGTAAGAATAAGCATAAGAAGCAAAGTAAGAACAGCTCCCAAACCCTTGATTCCTTCTTTGGGGAAAAGAAAGATCATGGGAGAGAGAGGGAGGAGGAGAGCGCAGCCAGAGCACCCCCACCAGGGGCCTCCAATAAACATGAAGAATGCCTTAAAGCTAGAGATGAGCTGAAGAAAGATTTTC
>CM053581.1:172001777-172020185 GCA_028627135.1 Pseudochirops cupreus | reverse complement strand
ATCTATCTATATGCAATTATTATTATTATTATTGACTACATCCAACTGGAACTTGAGATGCACAGGCACTGTGGTTGGGAGATCCATCCTGCCCTACCAAAAAGTGACATAGGAGAGAATAGACTGGGGGAAGGGGGACACACTGGGATGGCTGTTTTGGGGCAGTGGGTGGGGGAAAGAAGGGGAGAAAATATGTAACTCAAAATCTTGTGGAAATGAATGATGCAAACTATAATAAAACTTAAAGGAAAAAAAATCTTAAAAAAAAATCAGCCTGGGTTTAGCACTGTGTTCGATATACAGCAAGACAGAATTGTATTTAGAGCTTTGGACTTTAACGCCTGAAGATGCAAATCTTAATTCATGCTTATTAATTTGGTGAACTGGAACAAATCCTTTTAACTTCTCTCAGCCTCAGTATCCTCATCTGTGAAATGGAGAAAATAAGTTATACCTACCTGTCAGATGTATGTATGTGTGTATGTGTATGAGTATGTGTGTGAATCAAAGGATATGTGTGTGTATATATATACGCATATGTATATACATATATATATAAAGTACTTTGTCAACCTTAAAACAGTATATAAGTACTAGCTACATTAATGAATGCTTGCTGACCACAATTGCTGACAACATACATAAACCGTGAGATTTTCAATTATTATTAACATCCTTCTTCTAGGAAAGATTCTGAACTGCTAGTCTTCTAAGTCTAAGCCCTGCTGCTAGTTAGCTATAAAAAGTTGAGCAAATCACTGTATTAGGACACCAGTTTCATCATCTGTGAAATGAGGGAGTTGCATGAACTGATCTGAATGATCTTTTCTACTTCTGACTTTCAGTGGTTTCATGATGCCAGAGGAGACATGAAAAATATCTCTTTGCATGTCATTTACACAAATGATGGAGAAAAAAATCATAAGGGACGAGGCCATACAGGAATACCTGTATCAGTTCCATTGCCCACCTTCCATCCCATGTGTTGATGCCATTGACAGAGCTATTTTGGTATAGATGAGAGATATTAACTATGGTGACCCAATAATTACATATGCTTCTATGTCAGTACTTGGCTCTCTGGCATATAAAAGATTCAGATCCTGCATACCCTTAGGAGAAGTATCCAACCAGTATTAATATTTTAGAAATACTAGAAGCTGGAAGAATAATCATTATTCATCAGTAGCACCTCTGTGACACTAAAATGAAATAATGGATTTTTTTAAAAGACAGAACGACTCTAGTTGTAGAACTATAGAAATATTCCTCTCTCAGGGATGCTGCATTCTTCGCTTTTATCTTTTTTTCTCCTCTTGAGAACATTTTGATTTACTTCTGTGATAAGCTTATAACAACTAGGGAAGGCGAGAGCTGGAATGAGCAGAGCTGGGAGGGAGAAGGGAATGGCAGATGAGAAATGGGTCCTGGTAAATTCGTTTGGCTCCAAGTCAGAAAGCATCACTGACTGTGTGCATTCATTCTGTGGTACAATGCATAGTTATGCCTGTGTCAGGCAGAGATCTGACCTCTTGCCAACCCAGGTTGGTAGGACCTGGAGCAAGGTATCTTTCTATTGAAAAATAGTAAAACATAGGAGTCTTATTTCACTACAGTTGCAGCCTTGGGAACATCAACTTTGTCCTTGTAACCTCCTTGAGCCTCAGTTTTCTCATCTGTAAAAAGAGAGATGAACTACATAATAATAAGGTCCTTCATACCTCTATACATATGATTCTGTGATCCTTCGAGACCTTCAAGGGTCATCTTACTGAGATCTTATGAATAAAAAAAAACAACCAACTACAACAACTACATATTTTTGGTCAAATCAGAATCACCCTGGAGCATTTTCACAAGACATTTTTGGTAGGTGAAGAAAGGTACAATCCCTGCAATTATATGATAATCTTTTTTTTTTTCCTAAAGTTGATTCTTTGTATGAGCTAAGATAGAATAGGGAGGTTTTATGCAATTTCACATGAAGAAATGGAAATTTAGAGAAAAATCATTGCTATATAAACAACAATTATTCTGTGTCAGAGTTTAGAAGAGGTGCAAAGACAATTGATAGAAACTCAAAAGTGTGCTACTGTCCTGAGCATTCTTGTACTCTTTCACTTAAAAAAAACAACAACATATACTAAGCACTTGATATGTACAGGACACTATAATTGATGCTTGAAAAGATTCAGATAAGACAAAATTCATGGTGTTTATTCTCTTGGGGAGAATTCAAATGACGATAACAACAGAAAATAGAATGTGAGAAGTATTTAGAATCTTGGACTTGAAAGGGACCTTAGAGGTTACTGAGGTCAACCATTAATCAGTACAGCATTTCCTTGTAAAATAAAATTTAATCTAAAAAAGAAATTATAAAGAGATAAGAATGTAAATGAGAAAACTAGTTTTACTTAAGTGTATTATTTTCTTTCTTTTTGGCTCTTTGTTAAAAGCAATGACTCTGCATTGGGTTGATATATTGGAAATAAAGGTGATATCAAACAAAGGAAGATATGAAATTATAATTATATGTATATACACCCATATATAATATGCATCTAATCTATATAGACATAAAATAATGAAGGTGATATAATACTATAACATATACATACAAACATACACAATCTATGCTATATTTATATTCATATCTAGATATAGATATGTAGATATCACTATTTCTAGCCCTTACTGGTATGAGGTCATCCAGATTTGACCTCTTTTAGTAATTATGAGCTCACTAATCAGTGAGACAATCCCATTCCACTTTAGATTAGCTAACCCAAATTAAAAGTTCTTTGCCACTAACTGGAAGTCTTCAAGCTAAGACTGGACTCCTTGATCACTTATCAGTGGATATTATAGCTTTCATGATGTGGATAGGGTTTGATTCAGATAATTACTGAGATCCTTTTCTACTCTGAGATTAAACAATTCCAATAATTCCAATTTTTAGAAAATTATTTTTTATACTGAATCAAAATTGTCCTTCCTATAGCTTCAATCCAATGGACATTTGCCACTCACTAATTGAGTATAAAGTACTGTGCTAGGCATTGGAGAAGGTACAAAGGTGAAATAAGATATGGCCCCTACCCTAATGGAGCTTGAATTTAGTCAAAGAATCACACACACACACACACACACACACACACACACAGAAATAGAATGTCACAAGTGCCTAAAAGAGATTTAATGAAAGACTTAAACAAGGTCAAAAGACCAAGAAAAAAATTTTTTTTTAAAGATCAAGCATTGTCTATTGATAGGTATAATTGTGAGGAAGTTGTTTTTTTTTTCTATTAGCATCAAGGCCAGATCTGCCTTTCTACATCTTCTATCAATTGTTCTTAATCATGTTTATAATTTACAGGCTAAAAAATGTTAATCATTGCCACATGAGATTTCACATTGCTTGTTTGGGGAGGAATATATGATTGTATGATATATGCGATATCTGCATGAATGTAAATCTACAGTTGGAACTGTAATTTTAATGATTCAGGTATTCCTGCCAGTGATGAAGATCATAACTCATCCACACCTGTCTATCTTCTTCAGCTTTTGGCTGTATCCTCCCATATGGTTGCTATAAGGGTCCCATTCTTTACACTGAGGGCCTTCCTTGATTTCTTCTGACATTGAAAGAATGCCAATACAGCAAGAGGGCTTTCTACTGTTATCCAGAAAGATCAATCTATCTTTATCACATGTACATTTCCTTGATGACACACTTTTCATGCTTTAAATTTCCTTCTGTTGCAACTGAAGAAATGCATATATATGAGTTTGTCTACCTTCCTGCCAAGTATTTTGCCAATGTCTTAAGTGACAGAAGGAGAAGGAAAAGGAGGAGGAGGAGGAAGAGGAGAGGAACAGGAGGAGGAAGAGGAGAAGAAGAAAAAGGAGAAGGAGGAGGAGGAGGAGAAGTAGGAGGAGGAGGAGGAGGAGAAGTAGGAGGAGGAGGAGGAGGAGAAGTAGGAGGAAGAGGAGGAGGAGGAAGAGAAGAAGAAGAAGAAGAAGAAGAAGAAGAAGAAGAAGAAGAAGAAGAAGAAGAAGAAGAAGAAGAAGAAGAATTTATCTCCTAAGTAGACAATTTTAAATTTTAATACTTTCATTCTAAATGGTTGAAATTGTGTTTATCATGGAAATTTCTGACATAGCTAAAAAAAAAAACTAGCTTCCAGGCCGACCTTGTTTTCAATTAAAGAATAATTGCTACAAGAACTGATGCACTAACCTAATCTCCTGCAGTTTTGATCAAAGCAAGAAATCAACCACTGGGCAACTTCTGATGTTTCTTGGGAGAGCGGACACCATGTGTATACTATCTGATCACAAAGAGGCTGAGATCCAACTGTATAAAGCTAGGTCTCCCTCTCCTTTACCTTAGCTGTGAGTCAGACAAGGGCACAAATATTTGGTTTCATATTGATGTGGAGTCCATAACGTGAAATTGATAGAAGCAAAATGAGCATAGTAACCCCTTCAAGATGTAGAGTTTGCAAGCTACACACAGAAAAGGTCTGGATATTTCAATAGAATCCCTGAGCATGATTAATTTATTATCCTTTCAGAGGGAAGTATTGATGCAGAAACTTCCAAATTGTGCCATTATTCTGCCAATGCCTCATGGAGTGTTAGGCATGTGGAACATGATACTGCTAGTCATTTGAAAGAAAGAATATAGTATGGTAGAAAAACACACACACAAACTCATTGACCTTGGCTTAAATCAAAGGATTTGGGTTCAATTTCTGACTCTGCCCCTTGCTAGCCATATCACAAGATCATTGATTCAGAGCTGGAAGAAACATTATCAAAAATCTGCTCTAATAACTTCATTTTACAAATCAGGAAGCTAAGGTGTATAGAGGTTAAGCAGTTGGTTCAAAGTAATTTGAGATGGCAGAGCTGGAATTTGGTCGTAGTTCTTGGATCCATTTCTCATTTGCTTTTGTATTTCAAGTGCTTATCATAATGATGAACACTAAATAAACACCTTTTTATTCACTCAGTCACTACCCCATGTATTTCACCTTTCTTAACCTGCTTCCTCATGTATAAAAAGAAAATAACTCTATTTGTGTCACCCACCAAAAGAGATTGTTATAAAAAATATTGAAACTGTAAAGCATGAAACTTATATGCTATTATCATCATTATGTAAAATAGAAAAATATGACCTGAAGAAAATTCTGGAACTGAGATTTGGAGCTTTATGAAACCTTTGGTCATCTATACCAATTCTCTCACTTTCTAATCATGTGGTTATTCTAATTTTTTTTCATTCCTTCGCAAGTTTTCAATGGCATCTCTTTCCAGTCATTTAGCTGAGGATCTCACTTCATATATCACTGAAAAAAACTGAGGTCATTTTATTTTCCCTTCTCATCTCAAATGTCTTCTCTCACTATCTCTTCCCCCTCTCCCCATCACACATGAAAAACTGGTCTTTCTCCTTGCTAAGGCCAATTCTTCTCCTTTGATCGTATTCCTTGCTCCTTCTCCAGTAGATTGTCCCCTCTATCATCCCATTCTTTCTCTGATCTTCAATCTCTTTCTGTTAGCTCTTTCCCTTCTATCTGTAAACATATTCTTTTCTTACCCATTCTGGAAAAAAAAAAGTTCACTTTATCTCACCTTCCCTTCCGGCTATCATACTAAATCTCCTCTGCTTTTCTTGGCTAAACTCCTTGAGAAAACCACTCTTTGCCTCTACTTCTTCTCCTATCATTCAATTTTAAACCCTCTTCACTCTGTATTCTAACCTCTTCATTCAATGGAAACTGCTTCCTCCAAAGTCAGTGATTATATCTTGACTATCAAGTTTAATGGCCTTTTCTCAATCCTAATCTTTCTGGAACTGTCTGCAGCTTTGGAACCCATTTATCAGCTTCTCCCGGATACTTCTTTTTCTTTGTGTTTTTATGACACTACTCTGTCTCCCCTATGTCATGCTGACTCTCTGCCTAGAGAATAGTCTAGATGAGTTCCCCAAGGCTCCATCCTGGGTCTTCTTCTATTCCCCCTTTTTTGCCAGAGATTTTAACCTTTTTTGTATGTAACACGGCCCCTAATTTACAGTATGGTAAAACCTATAAATCTCTTTACATAATTATATTTTAAATAATAAAACATAATGCATAGGATTGTAATGGGAACCAGCTGTATTGAAATGCAACAATAACATCAGAATAATGATGATAATGATTATAGCTAGTTATATAGTGTTTCCTATGTGTCAGGCACTGTGCTAAGTTCTTTACAGACATTTTCTTACTTGGTGCTCACAGCAACCCTGAGAGGTAGCTGCTGTAATTATCCCTATTTCACAATTGAAGAGAATGAGGCAAACAGGGGATAAATTCCTTGTCTGAGGTCACACAGATAATGTATCTGAGATGGGATTTGAACTTAGATCTTCCTGGCTCCAGGCCCAACATTTTATCCATTAGTCTACCTAGCTGCCTCAATAATTAAATATGTTAAAAAAAAAAGTTCACAGACCTCTAGGTTAAGTAACCCTGTGCCATATTCTTTTACCTATGATGTCAACAGCTCCCATGGGTACAATGATTATCTCTGTGCAGATTATGTGCCTAGCTTATTTTAATAGACTTCTAGTTAGTCTCCTTGATCCAAGTCTCCCCCATTCCAATTACCCTCCACTAAGTTGCCAAAGTGATTTTCCTAAAGTGCAAGTCTAACCACATAACTTGAAATCTACTTTGTAAACTCCAGTGGCTCCCTATTATCTCTAGGACCAAATATAAAATCAGCTGTTCGATTTTTAAAGTTCTTCACGCCCCGACCCCTTCCCAAGTTTCTAAGCTTTTTACACTTTTCACTCCTTCCCCCATCTTCCACATACTTTATGAACTCTCTTAGTACAGGTAGATTACATTGTGGATTCATATTAAGTTTAAGACTTCATTAAAACACTGAAGTATTCTGTAGCTAGAGAGGAAAAATGGAATAATTGATAGAGACCTCACCTCAAAATTAGAAGAGCTAGGTTTAGAGTCTGCCACCTGTCATATACATTTTATATAACTGTGGCTTATCATTGTGACTCAAGGCAACTTTTTAAGGTTATCAATTCTTGAATAGGTAATGAGGAAGGTCCCCACTAAAAAGCTTGTTCAGTAATGAAATCATGGGTTTTTTGTTTTGTTTTGTTTTGTTTTTCAGTTTAGCTACTCTGGACTTGTGAAATTGAAATTTTGTCTCCAGATATAGTACTCATCATTTATTACTATTAAATTGCATCTTAAATTCATCCCATTGTACTAGACAGCCATGAACTTCTTTAGATTCTGAATCTCTAATTCAGCATATTAGTTTTTTCTTCTAGCTTCACGTCTTTCACAAATTCACTAACTTCTGTGCCCTCAACCCAGGAATAGAGGAAACTACTTCTTACCAATAATTACTGATAATACTTGATCTGACTTTATGGTATTTCTGAACCAGAAAAGAAAGGAAACTAAGACACCTTCACAGAGTTAGGGCAGATATATGGAAGTTGATAGATGAGGGACATGATAAGAAAGTCCCTCCCTGGGATCCCACCAGGGTTTGGGCGAGGGGTAGGCATAACCTTTTCTTTCCCTCTTTGCTTCTGTATGGCTTTCCCTGTTCATGGAACATCTCTATCCTTGCAAAAGTTATTAAACTATGACAATTAGCCTTTTCTGCCTGGTCACTACCACAGTGAGATGAAGCCACTTCATACAAGTGACAAAAAAAAAATGACTTCTGGGATTTGCATATCTGTGCTTGCTGGCACCTGGGAATGATAGATAGTTTTCCTTATCATTAACTTTCATTCTCCTTTAAACTAGCAATGAAAAAAAAACCTACAGTGAAAAGTGGTACTGAATTACACAGAATAATAGGAAAGAGACTCTAATTGTGAAAGCCTGTTTCGTGATATAATAGGAGTTAGCAGCTAAAGCATTAGCAGATATTCACACCTCAGCACAGTGCTGCATTTATTCTGTCTAAAAGCAATACCTGAATTTTCTTATATTCTGTTATACTAAAGAAGGAAAAAAGAAGAAGAAAAGGCCACCTGCCTCCCTATGAGGGCAGCCCAGCAGCCTCCTGGAAACTTTAGGGAGTTTAAACACAGTATAATGGAGGTCATTTGGAAACTGACTTGCTTCGCATGGTAGGTTTTGGATGAATGACTGAGGGCTAGTTCGTTGTTTTATAGGCCTTTTCACAAACCTTACCCCTCTCTGATCCCATCAGATCTACTCAGCTAAGCAAGTGCAGACTGGGTTAGTCCCTGAGACCCTTCCTGGGAACACACAGGTGCTGTAGAAAATAGCTAGTGATTGAAGAGAACTCTCTCTTCCCTCGGGGCCTTAGTTTAACTCAGAATCAATTCTGTCATTCAGAGGGCCCTGGGCAAGTGTTACTCTTCCTAGGTATTATTGGCCAAGGCAAATTCTATGGGATCTGTTTACCCTTTTCCCTGAAGAACACTTACCTTCCAAGGATCTCAGTATGCTATATTCATTTCTCTTTGTGCCTGGTTAAGGTGTTTGTACCAAAGTCCTAAATCATTTCTTTACGTGTTTATGCTGTCACCATGTCATAGTGATGCAAGAAAGCAGGAAGAAGTCATTCATGAAAGGATGGTGTAGTGCAAAGAATTCTGGATTTGGAGTCAGAAGACCTGAATTCAAATCCTGACTCTGCTACCACCTCTGTGACTTTGGCTATTCTCTCAATCTCTCTGTCACAGTTTCCTCATACATAAAATGAGAGAGGTGGATTAAGAGACCTCCAAAGTATCTTCCAGTTCTGTATTTATGACACCATGATCCTATGAAAACCAACAAGAATTTAATCAGTGCTCATCGTGTCTCAGACACTGCTAAGTGCTGGGAATACAAAGACAAAACTGAATTGGTCTTTGCCCTCAAGAAACTTCCATTCAGAGAATCATAAAAGTAGCAACAGTTAGATATCATATAGACAAACCTTCTTTTTATCTAGGATGAAACTGTGACTCAATGAGTTAGTCATCCATGGTTAAATAGATGGTAAGTAGGAAAGCTGGGATTGAAAATCAGGTTTTTGATTCTAAAATCTACTACTTCCACTGATGACACGTCTGAAGAACTGATGCATGTCTAGTTAAAATCCCATGAAATCACAAGTGATTTTCTTTTTTTTTTTTGAGTGGGGAGGGTGGGGCAATTGGGGTTAAGTGACTTGCCCAAGGTCACATGGCTAGTAAGTGTTAAGTAACTGAGACTGAATTTGAACTCAGGTCCTTCTGACTCCAGGGCTGGTGCTCTATTCACTGTGCAACCCAGCCACCCCTACAAGCACTTCTTAATGCTTGGCTACCCTACTAAACATGAATTGATTGGGCATAGCTGTTCAGGAGAAAAATGTATCCTTCTCCCACCTTAACACAAGTATGCCTTCTCTTGATTCTATGTATGTAGTCACTTTTTGGGGCAGGTAGGTGGTGCAGTAGATAGAGTGCTGAACTGAAGTCAAGAAGACTCATCTTCCTGAGTTCAGATCTGAACTCAGACATTTACTAGTTGTGGGACCTTGGGCAAGTCACTTAATCTCCTTTGTCTCATTTTCTTCATCTGTAAAATGATCTACAGAAGGAAATAGCAAGCCACTCCAGCATCTTTGCCAAGAAAACTCCAAAGGGGCTCATAAAATGTTTGACACAACTGAAACAGCTAAGCAACAAGAATTCACTTTGGCCAAGTCTGCCAGAGGTGGCATAGGGTAGGGAGAAGGGAATTTTTTCTCTGATCACTCAACAAAACCTTATCTTTGAGAGAAGGGAATCTTATGACCAGCTACCCACTAACAATAATTCCTCTTTAAATGAAGAGATATCAGAGAAGGAGAAGAAATCAGAATGCAACCATCAGAGATTGTTGCATTTTAAATTTTGTGTTACAGAGTATATTAATGAGCTTCCTCATCTTACAACTGGAGACAATAATTCCTGTTATGGAAAGGGATGTGCTCAAGGTCACCCAGCAGAGAAGAGATACAAAGGAAGGTCTTATGACTCTTTCACAGCCTCCTGACTTCTGAGAGCATATTCCCCCACCCATCCCTACAAATGAGATTATAAACAATAGTTAGACTTTTAGCTAGTTTATACCCTCATGTTTATGCCATATATTTCAGCTAGATTTTATGTTGGGTTTCCACAGACCTGTGGAGGAACCACCATTTATAACCTTGTTTCCATGGAGAAATGTGTTCTAAGTTCTAAACAGGAGACATAAAAGCAAACTTTTACAACATAACCTGTTCATATTGGCTGTGGTGCACATTTCCATATTCCAGCTGACAGCCCATGGGACTTGTACTATATTGATCTGTTTATAATAAATGTTCTTGAACCATGTAGACATTCTCTATTCCCTTTCTATGAAATACTCATTTTTGTAGTGATCCCTGCCACCACCATGACAATAAAAAGCATGACTATGTAGTGTTTACATTATCTGATGAACATGACTGTGTCATCGGCATTGTATAAGGGCAAAGCCTACCGGGGCCTGAGCCGATTCCTCAGTACTCCTTTCATTTATGTAGCAATTATCTTTAAACTCCCTTTGTCTCTCCATACTCTGAAGGTTTTGTGAGGAAGGCACGGTTTGTTTTTTAAACATAAGGCTTTGGTCATCACAGATGCTTAGGAAATGTGAATTGAAATAAATTGCATTGTTGTGATCTATATATTTAAGGTGAGAAGACTGAAACAAAGGAAGAAATGTTTCCAAGGGGATAGTTTCATCAAGTGTCTAATTTTTCAATTTCAAAACTAGGCAGTGGGAAGAAAAGGACTCCCTATAAACTGAAGTTCATTAGAAGAGCCGACAAGATAGGTGGGAACCATAAAAAAAGAGGATATGGAAGACACTGTGGATAAAGCTGCTTTTCCTTCTTCATTCTATCTGTTCCAACATAAAACCTGTTTGATTAGTTACCTAATTCTGCATTCTCATTTGATCATTTAGAGCATGGCTAGAAACAGTTAGAAAGACTTAAAGTTGGTGTTTTATACCCAGACCTCTGTTTATTTCTTTCTCTATTTCTTCCTCTGCAACTTCAAGCAAAGAGCTAAGGTGAAGTGCTTGAGGCTCCCTGAGAGACATTATCATAGGTTGGCTCAGGAGGAGTAGGGAGAAGCCAAGATCAGGCTCCTTTCCAATGCAGGGAAACTTCAATGTGAGTTCTTATTAGGCTGTGGAGAGTTCATTTAAGCTAAACAGTGATTAAAAACAGTTTTAATCAGAAAGCTTGCATTTCTGCCCATATGATTCCATTTCTTTTAAATCTTGCTTCAAATGACATTTTTTTTTCCTTAATAATGGGTGCACCTCCCTCCACTAAAGGCCTCCTCTAATGCCTTGTCATGGTGTGGAGGTAACTATGGGATCTCAAAGATTAACCCTTTGATAGATTCTACTAAAGGGGTTGGGGAGACAATAAATACTTTTAGGACAGGCTTGATGTGTAACACTGTGGGTATTAAGACAAAATTAGCTAATTTGGGAGACATAGGTGACTATAGAGATATTTTTTAGCCACATCACTAAGACTATTTTGTAAGCATATTAGATTGGATTCTTTATCAGCAAGAGGGTGTATCCATGCCAACAAAATCACCCATCCTTAATGTCTTTAAGTTAAGCCATTATGTATACATAGAAAATGAATGCTTAATCACTATTACTTCATTCGCTACACTTAATGTTTCTCCAAGGAAATCTATTTGGATTCTTGAGATAATTTGTATTTTGTGCAGAAATTGTCCAGGTTTGCTCATTGGCTTGTCCTTGCCAATAGGATAAAGGTTCCTGGGTAGGGTTTCTATGAAACATTCAAGACAGTCTGTAGCCTTAGGGGGCTGCTACTGTCATCTTGCAGAATTTCTCCCACCTCCTCAGTTTTTGTTTCAATTTCTATTGGAAATACATAAAATTACTTACTGAGTACTTTCCATATGTCAAACAGTGTACTAAGCCCCGGGAATATGCTTTTATAGGAGAATGCAACAAATCTCTACAGAGGAAAGGTGACTATGGGAGGGAGTTTTGATCTGGAGAATGATAAGGACATACACCTGGTAAATGTCAAGTTCTTTCCAGAAAGAGTGATGTTATTAGTTTGATTTATGTACTCAAAGGAAGAGATGAGACATAGGGGGAAAAGGAGAGGTAGAAATACAAGTGCAGCAGGTCCGATGGCTAGATGGCTGGGGGAAGGTGGGTTGTGAAGCATGATCTGATATGTGCCCAGTGATCTCGATCTATCTAGTAGTCTAGATAAATTTGTTGTGATTTGCTTATCCAAGACAAGTTACTTGAGGCTACAGACTGTAGCTCCGTGTCATGCTGAACATTGAAGTCTAGAATTGTTTTGTTAGGTTTTTGCTAATGATCTTCTATGTCACAGGTGTGCAATCTGAAATTAGTAGCTAGGATTTATTGGCTTAAAAATGGAATGTGAAGTTCCATTTTCAGTTGTATCTGAATTCATAATTTTTATTTTATTTACTTATTTATTTTTCCTTCTATGACACAGGTTGTGGATAATGATCGACCAGAAGGGTCTAAATTCCGGCTTACTGGAAAAGGTGTGGATCAAGAGCCAAAAGGCATTTTCAGAATCAATGAAAATACAGGGAGTGTCTCAGTGATGCGGACTTTGGACAGAGAAGTAATGGCTACTTATCAGGTAAGATCCATTTAGTTTCCATACTGAATAGCTGTTTGTTTTTAAGTCTGTTTTGTATTTTTGATTTTGAATTTTCCTATGCCTTACCAAACCTGTTGGTATAGGATGTCTGAGGGTACTACTAAACAGAATATGACAGAGTTTGATCTGTTTTCAATTGTCCCTATAACCAATAGCTCACATGTTTGAAATTACAGTCAGGATTCAGAGGGGCCTTATTATTCACATGAAATCAAAATGTAAAAGTAAGTCATATGATAGACCCAGCAGGTCATATCTGTTCTATGCCAGGACTTTTTAAAATTCATTCCAGATGACCCTATTCCTTTCCTACTCCTCACTCTGAAAAATGAAGTTATTCCAAATTTCTCCAATCTTTGTCATGCATCCCAGTTAGTTTTTCTTGGTACTAATGCTTTGCCTCTTAATGCATGTTAAGTATGTGACCTTCCTACTACTCAAGACTAATTCAAATCGGCATTCACCTTTGCAGTGACATGTACCATTCATTTCCATGAATCTGTATCTGTTCTAATAGATGGTCAACAGAGGGATAGGGAGCTTGAGACTCTTTTGCAGTAGAAAACCTTGAGTCCCATGCTGTACTGTTGGTTGAGATTCTGCTCAGATTTGGGCAGGCACATTGCTTTAGGCTGAGCGATATGCCATGCTGTGATTATTCAACACGATCCAAGTATTTCTGGCATACCTTTCTCCCTATCAGAAGCCTTGCTAAAGAGGTCTCTTCCAAGTGTTTTAATTTGTTAATATTGAAGAGATGGGTAGAAAGCACTTTGGCACATGAGACAGATTGACCTCTGTCTGATACATGTAGAAAACACAGTGTCAGGGTTACCCGAAATATCCTATTAGTCTTGTTTAAATTGATAGGAACACAGAGTGAACTTGAATCTGTAAATTCTGAGTCCCAGTGAAAGAAATCATCAGGGGACTACTTTCTTTGATTCTGCTTCTCTTTCCATGTACCTCTAATCTTTTAAACAATTGCTTCATTAAGTTGGATCTCATTACTTTGTAACTGGGTACTAAGGATAAAATTGCTAGGCCATTATTATGATTTTTTTTTTTTGCTCAAGACAGATAATATTTAGCTTTCATTATTTTCCCAATGTCATCAGAGTTTTGGTAGTTATCACCACTTTCCTGGTTTGGATTTCTCTTATCATGTGTACAGAGACAATAAGATATTATATTTAGAAGCAGAAGAGAAGTTCAAGATCACGTGGCCTAGCCTCCTTTTTTATTTTTTATTTTTTATTTTTTTTACACAGATGAGCAAAATGAGGCCCACAAAGGTTGAATTATTTATTCAGGGACATATAAACATTAAGTGGCAAAACTGGGATTGAAACCATGTTTCTTTGACTACAAATGTAGCACTCATTTATACTATGCCACTCTCTAATTTTTCAAATGGAACCCTCTTTCAATTAGTTGCCAATAACCATAGAGTAGACCTGATATTTCAAAAATTCTTGAAGAATGAAAGGGATAGAATTTACTGAGTTGGGAAAGGGAGGGTTCTTAGCTTTGTGGTATTACCTGGAATAAGGAATGAAATAAAAGTGTGATTTTTTTCTGAGAGAAAGAGAAACCGTATGGTATTACTAGTAATTAATTACGATTGAGCAGGGTCAATTGGGAGTGATGAAAAAAAATACACAAAATTTGGAATCAAGAAGATTTGAGTTCAAATCCCAAATCTAATGCTTATTGTTAATGAGAATCATTCGAACACTCTGGTTTTCAGTTTCTTTATCTGTAAAATTAAGGGCAGATTTTGTTTCTCTTTTCCTCTCAGTTGGAGATGGGGGATGGCATAGGAAGGTGAGATGGTGTGTCTTTGCTCATTAAAAATAAAATATAATTTCAAAAAATTGGAGGTAATAAGGGGTAAGTGTCTTGCTCAAAGTCACACTGCTAGTAAGTGTCTGAGGCCACATTTCATTTCAAGTCCTCCTGACTCCAAGGGCAATGCTCTTTTATGCATTGTACAATCTAGCTTCCCCAATGTAATAAAAAAATTAAAGGGATGGTCTAGGTGATCTGAAAGGTCCCTTGCAGTTCTGTAGTCTGTGAACATATACAAGTATCTGACATATTTTATCATTATTCATTTTACCAGGAGGCATCTAGGTAGTTCTGTGGATAGAACACTGGGCCTAGAATCAGGAAAACCTGAGTTCAATTCCTGCCCCAGACACTTACTAGTTATGTTTCTCTAGGCAAGTCACCTAACTTCTGTTTGCCTTAATCCATTGGAGAAGGAAATGCCAAACCACTCTAGTATCTTTGCCAATAAAAATCCATGAACAGTATGGCCCACAGGGTCATGAAAAGTTGAACCCAACTGAACAACAAATTTATTTTACTAAATTCTTTCACATGGATTATCTCATTTGATCATAGAAAGTGAGACTGGAGTTGTCCAAGATGGCAATTATTGCCAGTGTTGACATAGACTGAAATATATGCTGTAGGGAGCAAATAAATTCAAAGAAATATTCTACAATTAGCCATTAAGGATGGTGTGGAGATCAGTTGGGCCATATCCTCCTGAGGCTGATGTTTTTGAGAACACCAACCCTTATACTATACCAAATTTAAAGACAGGATTCTTGATTGGGTGGACCATGGCTAGGAATCAATGTGTCAGTTCTTGGATTCTCATGGTCTGGTTGAAAGACTTGAAGTGGCAGATAAGTTAAGGATCTGGGACCTCATTTACAGACTAGCAGGCCACTACCACTCAGTAATATAGATTTGCTGACCAGATGGGAGTGGCGATAACCCAGTCTCTAGAGGACCTGAATGCCCTGAATTTTCTGACACCATGAAAGATGTTCATTTTGCTATCCAGTGAATTTACTGTGGTTTTCTAGAGAGTAGAATTTTGAAGAAAACTCCTGATTTTTATAATTTGTGAAAGTTAGCAAAGTAGCTTTTTTTTTTCTGATGAAAACGCATTATGATTCATGCCTTTCAGAAGACCAGACATAGAGAATGGCAGGGGACTGATCTAAGCCTTAGGTTACTTCCTTTCTCATCTGGATTCCTGGAGTGCTACGACCTACCCCAGGCAAGAAAAAGAATGATCATGGCTGAACTCCTGGATTTCCTGACTCCAGGCTGTCCCCTGATCATTCTAGCCCTTGCTGCCCCACTTCCTGACTCTGGAAGTACTGATGCATCTCTTCTAATTGATTTTCTTTTTATGCAAAAAAAAAGAAAAAATTGGAATTCCTATTAACTTTTCGTATCTATTTAGATATAAGTTTTTTGAGCCCAGGGAATTCTGTGAGTTATTTCGTTGTTTTCTTCTCTGGTCAGAAGCAAAGCTGCCTCTGGAAAGAAAATTAAAAAAAATGCACAGAAATGATTAGAAACATTGACATTTAGATTAAATTTCTAATGGTCTCTTCCTCAGTTTCCCCTGCTGTAGTTTCAGTTTAATATATTGTTAACTATTGGGGGGAGAGGAGAGTGTATTCTTACCATTTATTGATACTTGATATTCTAACTAAGTGCTAAGAATATGTGAGACTCTAATTAATGATGATTTCTAAATCTAACATGCAAACTGTTGAATTAAAATTCTTTGGAATCCTTCTGGTAAGAAATTATCTAGTGTGTATGTGTGTGTGTATATGTGTGTGTGTGTGTGTGTATCACACCTAAATGTATATATTTTAAGATTATAAAGATGAATTGCTTAGTATTCATTCCCTCCTAGCCAAGAAACTGACAATCAGTTCTATAAATTCCTATTTCCCCATCTTTTTTCTGTGCCTCCCCACTCACTAACAATTTCGGTTTTTAGTGTAAGGCATGGAGTTTTATTGGTTAGTTAATTTATTTTATTTTGACATTCTGTCTCTGTCTTATAAGACCCACAATTCTTCCTCACTCTCTAACCTTCCTCCACCTCCACCCACCCTCCTCTAAAAAAAAGAAGAAAGGAAATATGCTTCTTCAGTTGCCTGGTCTATAGTGGCACCTGGAAAAATAATTTAGGTCTCACAGAATTGGGAGCTGACATATTAATGCAAAGCTCCTTGAAATATTACTCATTATTATGCCTTTTGCCAGCATTTGAGTGATTTGTGAACTCTTCATTGGAATAAAGTACTGTAAATGATTCATGAATGACCAAGTTTATAAAATTCTATAAAAATATTAGCAGGTGGTAATGATTTCATCACAGAGTGAGTATAGTCTGCTAGCCTCCATATTTGCCAAAATGGGGAAATAGGGAGTTGGACAGAGGGATGAGTCTGACAGGAGAGAAAGGAAGAGATTAGATGGTGTGGGGTGCAGGATCATGGGAGGTTTTGTTGGTTGGGGGCAGTAGAAGTGCAGCAATTAGGAATATGAGAAATAGGGAGTAGACAGCATCATCAGTATGTAAGAGGAGTAATATCTCATATTTGAGGGACAGAAAGGAATATAGAAACAGATTAAGCCCTGGCCACTAATGGGTAGAGGTAGAGAAAGTACCACAGAAATATGTGGTTGGGAGGCACTCGGCTTATTGCCCTTGTTCCTAAAGCAGGTGCAGAGATAGATGTAGAAGTCCAGCCAAGTAGATACCTTGAATCATTAAGTTAGAGTTTGCCATTCATCAGTCTCAGTTGTCTCTTATAGATTAGGTCCTGTGCTGATTAAATGAGATAATACCTGTAAAGCCCTTAGCACAATGCTTGATGCACAGTAGGCATTCAATAAATAATTATGCTCTCCCCCTTCCCCCTACCCTGTTCCATCTATCTCCTGAAATTTTAAGGAAGACTAAATGTCTTTCATTTATGGAAACAGGCTTTGAATTCACCATTATATTAGTCATAAAAATATCATTGTGAGATGCACACTTTGAATTCTTCCATCCCTATCCCTCGGTGGGGACTTCAAAAGATAGAAAGTGTGGGGAGTGAACAAAACGTATCATTAAACTTTTTAGATGGAGATGATTTTACTGTATTGAACCAACCTCTGCAAGATATGTGCTTTTTTATATTAGTGGTGATGATTTGTACTCAGTCATCCTTGCTTAGTTGCCTAGTCTCTTTTGTAATCATCAATATACCTTTGGGAGATAGATTATGGGTGATCGCTTAATAGACTGAAATTGACTATCCCTTACTGGGATAAAACTTGTGTCTTGATTGACACTATGGTCTAACCAGCTTAATGAAGATGTTGATTCTCTGGGAAAGAGGGCTAGCTACATGTAAGTAAGATAAAGAAACTGTTGGCAAGTAATTTCATCATGCTCACTTCCAGGCTCATGTTACATTTTATCAATTGAATTGAAGCGTGTTAATAGAATTAAATTATGATACTTAAATATAAGGTGGGTTGCTAATATCTATTGTTATTATCTCAGCCAAAGACAGGAGTCAAATGTAAGAGAGTGCCTTCTCATTTCTTTTATTATTTTTGTTTTTTTCTGGCAACTTGCTTTATACAGGTTGGGTTTTTAAAAAGAATCAATTTCTTTTTTTTTAAATTAAATTTTTTATTTTATTTTTGTTTACATCATTCATTTCCATGAAATTTTGAGTTACAAATTTTCTCCCCATCTTTCCCCTACCCACCACCCCAAAACAGCCATCCCAGTGTATTCCCCCTCCCCCC
>CM053581.1:171973112-172001277 GCA_028627135.1 Pseudochirops cupreus | reverse complement strand
TTCATCAGCCCTCCCCCCCACCCTGCCCTCTCCTCCATCACCCCACCTCTCATCCCCCTTATCCCTACTCTTCTATGTGGCAAGATGCCCAGTTTAGAGTTTATGTCATTCCTTCCCTAAGCCAAATAAAAAGAATCAATTTCTTTCTTTTTTCTAAATGTTTTGGTCTTTATTAATTTGTTTGTTTACTTTTAGTTTACAAGATCTTCTCATTTCTTTTAAAGAATATCCAATGAGATTTGTTTGAATCCTTGAGTAAGATTGGTATATGTGGACAATCTCTTCAGTTACCCTATAAGGGATAAAATTGATAGGTATTTTACTAGACCTATGATTTTATTTATGAAGAGAATTCTTGATATGGAAATTCCTACTACCTATGCAGAACTACAATTATTCTAGAATTTAATCTTAGGGAATTACCAAGGTTCAGTGAAACATCGAGGAACTTGTCTAGTGTTACAGACAGTGAGAGGTGTTATTTGAATCCAGGTCTTTCTGGCTCAAAGGAAGCTCCCCATCCTCTATGTTGCAGTTGCCTCTAACCAATAATAACTCAAATTTCTGCAGTATTTTTTAAGACTTCATAGTTGTGTAAATATTATCATGATCTTTGCATATAGGGAAACTGAGGCTTTGATAAACTAAGTAGCTTACTTATGGTCAAAAAGCTAATACATGACTCTATTGGCTGATCCTGATGGTAAATGTTCACAAAACTACGTTTCAATTTAAGTAGTCTGTTTTTGTCATGTGTCACCATATGCTTAGGAGTACTGAATTGATATTGTGACTTCTCCCTTTCTATCCTCTTTCGGAATCACTTCACAGGCTTCCGGTTGCAATTAGATATTGTGTTAGGAAGAGCCACTTTTCTCTCCGTGACACAGAGCATTTTACTCCCCGCAATGATTCTCGCTTCTTTAGGCTGCCACAAACTGAGACCACTCATTGGCTGGTAAGGTTATTATCAGCTAATACTTGCAAATGGGCCCTTTATCCAATCCTCCATTAGTACAAATGCCAATTTCTTTGAAAAAGATAGAAACAGAGACAAACCACTGAAGAAATAAGTGAATGACTAGCTGGAATTTTGATGCATCTTTTATTATGAGTGACTTGAGATTTGGATTCAGCCTTTTCTCTGAATTGTTGAGCCAAAACATTGGTGTCTGACAGTCCTTCTTTTGGCACTCAGAATGTGTTTAGCATTTCATGTTGCAGTGAAGCTTCCCTATCTGTTAGTGCAGCTGGTGAAACTGAGGCCTGATGCTCAGTTTAAATGAGGTAAATGACAGTCTGAAGTCAGCCACATAACTGGGATTAGGCAGCTCTGATGGTTTTGTACTTGGTCCATTGGGCAAAGCCATCTCCCTATGCAAGGCCATGAAAATATTATTTAAAAAAAACCCTTATTAACACAGATACTTCAGAACTATTTAAACTTGGAGTCTCTAGTCTATGTAGACACTATTTGTCCTGTTTCCCATGATTATGCTTTAGAAATGTTACTTCAACTGTACCTCTTCTACTATTACACAGAGACAGTATAGTATAGTGCATATGAACATTAAAATAGGAGTGACTCAGGAGTTCTGAAATTTCAGGCATCTTTTGGACAGTCTTGGGAAGTCAATGGACCCATTCTCAGAAAAAAAAAGTTTTAAAATACATAAAATGAAATTAAACATAAAGGAAACTAATTATAATGACATAGAGTTAATCAAAATGTTTATTTGTTTTTTATCATGGACCCAAAGTTAAACTCTGTGCTTTAAAACAAAGATGTCAAACTCAAAACAAAGAAATTGGTGCCACTAAGCTATACATAAGGATACCTGCAACAGCATATTGACTTAGTTTTAAAATGTAATATCATCTGTGTTTTATTGTATTTTTTTTCATTTTGTTAAACATTTATTAATTTCATTTTAACCTAGTTGGGAACTTTCTGGAGTTTTGTGTGCCCCATTTGACACCTCTTCCTCTTCCTCCTTAGAGCATGCTGTAACAAACAGATGATTCCTTGGCCTTGGAGTCAAAAAGGCTGAATTAAAATATCACATAATATTTACTAGTTATATGACTAAAATTGTCTTTCTGCATCCTGGAGCTTCAGAAATCATTTTCCAAGTCCTGGGAGGTAGTTGATCCATTTAGCTTTTAAATTCTTGCTGTGGGACTGAGCTGTCTTTTTTTTGGTGAGTAAATAAGTGCAAGCTCACCTAACCCATTATATCTAGTCATCTCTGGACCAGAACATGTATCACATCTCATCCTGTTCTATACATTGGTGATCTTACAGTTTGAACTTCTACCCTCTGACACTTCCTTCAGCCCTGATATTCTATGCTCTGCTCTGGACTCAGTAATTAAATCACTTCTAAAATCTTGTTCTGGGAAATACATGTTAATTTACTACCCTATTGATCAGTTCACAATCCTTGTGAATCCCTCTCTGCTTTGGTCATCACTGTCCTATAAAAGTGACTCCTCCCCTCCTCTTGAGGGTAAGGACACCCTCACTTTTTTATTTGTTTCCTCAGTGCTTAGTTTAATACTTGGCATAGTGGAAACACTTAATAGTTAAATATATTTCTTTTCATTCATTTATTCACCCATTCATTCACTTACCTAATTTGTCTAAGCCTCACTCCCCTCACTGGTAAAGTGGGAACCATAGAAGCTTGATATCTCTCTCACAAGGTTGTTTTGAAACTCCAATGAGATTATATATATAACATACTTTAATGAACAATATAAATATCAGTTATTATTGTTACATTATAGTTTTCAAATAATTGTATAAAGATTATGATAATTGATCAAGAAGCTCAAAGTAATTTCCCAACATGTAATTATCTATCTGTGCCTAAGACAAAATTGTCTAATTCTTACACTGTTTGTTTCATTTGACAAATGAGGAAGTTATAAAAGGCTTGAGATATCTTCTAGTATGAGCTCTTTGTGTATATGAGAGAACCCAGACCTATTCCCTCATAAAAATCAAATATCATACAAAGGTCTGTTCAAGATCATCTAATGAAGTCTCCCAACCAAAGCAAGAATTCCTATTTCAAAATGAGTGATAGCATGTCTTCTAATGTCTGCCTCCTAAGCTTCTCATGATGAAAAACTCACTACCTTATTAAGACACCCCATTTTTGGAGCTCTAATTGCTAGGCACTTTTTTGTTTCCAGGAATCTGTTTCTCTATGACTTCTACCTATTTATTCAAATCCATCCCTCTGTAGCCAAATATAATATTGAATTCTTCATGACAGCTATGCAGATATTTCAAGACAGCAAACAGATCTTCTCTTCTCCAGGATAAGCATTTCCAGGGCCTTCAAGTATTCTACACAAGCCATGATTTCAAGTTCTCTCATTATTCTTTGGCCTGGATCCATTTCTTCAATGTCATCTTACAAATGTATCTTTAGAGAATGGGGGTGAAGAAGAAAAGGGAACAAACATTTATTAAGTGCCTAGTAAGTGCCAGGTACTGTGCTAAGTGCTCTAATAAGATTATTTCATTCTATTCTCACATCAATCCATTATCTCCATTTTACATTTAAGGAAACTGAGGCAAACAGAGATTCAGTGACTTGGCTAAGAATACACAGTAAGTGTCTTAGTCCAGATTTGGACTCAGATCTTCCTGACTCAGTGTCCAGCATTTTTATTCACCATTATCACTTAGCTGCCTCATTGGTCTCCCTACCTTTTCTTTTCCCACTCCTCTCCATTTCCCACTCAAGTGAAAATATGATTATCTGAATGAGTAGGTCTAATCAGATCATCAACTAAATAGCTACCAGTAGTTACCTATTATCCACAGGATCAAATGTAAAAATTTCTGGTCCTTAAGTTGCTTCATGAGCTGGCGCCTTCCTTCCCTCTGAGATTACCTTCCATTCCCACCATCATATATCTTGTATGTTTACAGTTGTTTTTATGTTATCAGCTCCATTAGAATGCAAACTTCTTCTCCAGGGCCAGAATTCTGTTTTCCCCTTTTTTGTATCCATCATGATTAGTAGAGTGCCTGACGTGTTAATGCTTGATAAATACTTGTGGACTGACTAACACCTTGAGATCAGATCCAGTAGGAGAGAGCATGAGAGGAATGATAAATGCCGTTCCTTTTCCACAGAATTTTAATATTTTCCACTAGGTTTTTATGTTTTCAAAAGTAGCCAGGTAGTTTGTAGGTTACACCATGTTAAAAATAGCAGCTTCTATTAAAAGAGTTCTTAAATTTGGATGGATCAGTGCTCTTTCAGAATAGTCATGGACAATAGTTCTTTCTGCAATGGTATTCTAGTAACAATATAATTTGAATTTGAATTCTTCAAGATATTTGGAGGTTTGTATTTGTTGTGCATGGATTTCTGATCTAGTAGTTTTATAAAGCGTACTGAACTCCTGGTATATAAATCAGCTCCTGAGCATGTCTTTCTAGTTTTATATGATAGATTCTAAGTGTTTGTAACCTTCATTAGTATGTTACATAATTTTGACCATTCATTGCATAATCTGAATTTGTTTCCTTCTCTCATAAACAGAGAATTCAAAAAAGAAAAGTTCGTTAATTGCAGAAAATATTTCCCCACTGTTAATTGATACCAAGGTTAAAATTGTAATTGTTACTGTTATTCCATATGTCATCCTTACAGGGCCAACTACAACAATAATTTTACCCCTCTTGTTCTGCTTATTATGCTTCTAAACAGAACAGCCAAAAACATCCTCTTTGGTTGGCCAATATCACACTTGCAGTGTATTAAAATTCTAAGCTCTTTTTTTTTAAATAAGAACTATTGTTTAGCAATGTCTCCCTCATCTTAAATTCTGCAGTTGATTTTTGGAACGTGAATAAGTGACTTTATACTCATACATAATCAATTCTTTTATGTTAATTTTGGTCTACCATATCCTAAATCTCCTTTGGATCACAATTTTTTTTTCCATCCAATATTGTTAGCTCTCCTTCTGAAATTCATGTAATCTGCCCTTTTGACAAGTAACACATCATGCTGAAATTCATATCATTGATTAAAATGCTGACCAGGACAGGGTCCCTCATGTACTGAGTTTTCCTGGGAACCTAAAAAGAAGAGCGGAGAAAATCAATAACAAATGGTAGCAGCAACATTTTATGATGCTCTTTATTTAGGCAGAGAAAAATCTTGTCATCATTCCAGTGTAATAGCTCAGGGCTGCAACATAAATCTATACCTTCATTAACAGAAACAAAGTGAGAACTGTCCTAGTTTTGCCAGTGCCAGGGAAATAGCTAGCTGAAAAGCTTAACTTTCACTAAGTGCATCATCACAAAGGGAATATTCAAGTGAGGATTTTGAAAAGTGGCCTGTCCTTTTAGGCTAGGAGGTGTTTTGAATCTTATACACCATAGTGCTCCCATTAGTTTCATCAGACAGCAATGCTATGCCCTATCCTCTAAGACCTCCTTTCCCCTTACAAAAATAGGAAAAAAGATGTAGCAAGTCTTTGTCTTGGCAACAGAGATCAATGTTTACTGACCAACCTATTGACTTTTAAAACTGACTGTTGGGGAAAGAATGTTTACCTCCGAGGTTCTATATGTGTGAAAAGTAAGTGATTGTTAGACTCTTAGAAAATTGCCATGAAATAATTATTAGATTATCACATAACTGAAAACATGAAGTTCCTCCTCTTTTTTCTGGAGTTTAACTGATAATTCTGTGGAATTCAGGAACATGGAACAAATCAGAATATATTCAGAAATGTTCATTGGATGCATGAAGTGGAGAAAAGAACATTGTCCTTAGAATCAGAATGACTGATTCCTATCACTTTTTAGCTATGTGACCTTGAGCAACTCAATTCATCTTTCTTGGAGGTGGTTTAATATTTATGAAATGAGGATAATAGATTAGGTGAGCCTTAGGGTCCCCTCTTGATCTAACAGTTTGTCATTCTACAATGGTAGGGATCCAGGAGAATTGTAGGACAATCCAAAACATATTTTTTTTTCTGACACTAGGATGTTCTATGCCTCTGTTTAAATATTCTGATATCTGTTGATTTGGGGATTCACTTCTAACCAAATAATGAAATCACATTGTGAAGACGTGACTCAGGAGGACCTGATAAGTGGTTCAGTTTCTTCATCCTGTTTCAACTCGTCTTCTATGTCAGTCATGCCTATGTTGTTCACAGTCTAGTGCTTGGGTCAGAATCTCTCGGAGCTCTTTTACAAGTTCATCAAAATTGCTTTTTCTCTGACTGCTTCAAGAGCAGGAAATAATGAAGTATATGAGTAAGATCTGACTCTAACTAGTGGAGGAATTCATGAAATAGTCAATGGAAAGGCATGACCAGATCACCAATGTGCTTTGTTCCTGGGGAAAATTTAGGCATTATAAAAAGCAGAGTGGAAGGACTGCATTATAGATATGGGGGCACAAAAGTGTGGAAATAAGGGGGGCATACTAAGCTTGGGGAACAACTAATAGATTAATTTCACCTGAGTAAGCAATAAATAAATTAATGGTCTTATTAAGCCTGGAAAAATAAGTTGATACTATAGGGTGGAGGTTTTAAATGCCAATCTTAGGTGTTTGAATTCTTTTATATGAGTAATAGGGAGATACTGGATGTTTTTGAGAATAAAATGACATAAGAAGATCTATGTTTTAGGAATAGTCATTTGTCAGCTATATAGAGGACAAATTGGAGATGAGAGAGACTGGAAGAAGGCCAGTCAAGAGTCAAAGGTCAGTAGTCTAGGTCTGAGGTGATGAATATTTGAGTTAGAATAATGGTTATGTGAGTGGAGAGAAAGGGACAGATAAAGGAAATATAGGGGAAG
This sequence comes from Pseudochirops cupreus, assembly GCA_028627135.1. NCBI lineage: Eukaryota > Metazoa > Chordata > Mammalia > Diprotodontia > Pseudocheiridae > Pseudochirops > Pseudochirops cupreus. The sequence goes on along the minus strand of CM053581.1, from coordinate 171,994,418 downwards.
TAGGTAGAATCAGTGTTTTGATATCTGAATATATGAGACAAGGGAGAAGGAAGAGTCAAGGGTAACAATGAAGTTAAGAACCTGGAAGAACATACCCAACACGCACACCTTCCCTGCCCTCCAAGTCCCCCCTGCCCCTTCCCTATCCTACCCGGGATTTAAGATGACTTTCAAAGAAACCAGTGCCTTATGTCCCACCTGAGTAATGAGACAGGACTTTTTTGTTGTTGTTGTTCTGGTGTTTCTTAACGTGCAGTGAGCATTCCTACCAAGAACTTGTGCTTATTTCCATTTACAGAAAAATATATGCAGCCTGAAAATCATAGCTTCAAAATCATCAAAAATCAGAATGAGGAAACCTAAGACCATCTAGGGTAAATGACACTTGACCAAAACTCTTCTGCAGCAACCACCATTTTGAGGGGAAACGTGCTGTCTCCTAATGACTTTTTTCATTACTTACCCCCACTCCATTCTCTGGTTGCCCCCAACCCAAATAAAACTTGTTTTGTTTTTTTTTTTAACTACATAGAAGTAAGGTGAAGGAGAAAACAGTTCATCATAGCCAATGCTACAAATATAATGGCATCTTAGAAGAAGTATGGAGCTGGGAACATTAAGACTGCATAAAAGTTAGCACAACTTGTCAGGCAGACCTAGCTGAGAACATTTTCACACACCAAGAATGTAGGACCAACTGTGCTATTAGACGTTGTTCGGGTGAAGCTGCAATTTTCTGACAGAATTGTGAAGACAACCACTGAGCTGGGTCTGCCCACTGCCGACTCTCTAAAAAGATATATTTTAAAAATAGAATTGGTTAAATACATCATGGAAAAGTATTTAGAACTCAACTCCTATGGAGCCATTCCTCGCTTTGCCCTGCAGAGCTGTTCTTGAAAAGTTAGCTATAGTGAGAAATTAAAACAAAACAAAACAAAGAAAAATAAAATCCAATCCTAGGTCCTTTCACTTGTATTTGGACCCTGGAGGTGTGCTTTATTAGAAAGAAAACAATAGACCCAAAGATATAAATTATTTAAAGGCTAAATAATGAGACTTTTGTTCATTAAGGAGGCAGGTGGTTTTGTTAAAGTGATATTCCCTCATTGGTATGTATCAAAGTTGGTCACTTCATACATTTCTTGTCTTTATTTACCCATAAGCCCCCTATTAAAGGATCTTCTCAATGAATTGAGAAGGGAAGTAACGAAGTGTCAGTTTGGACTTAGAGTCAGAAAGGCCTTGGTTAAATACCTGCTTGCTGAACACAGAACAAGTCATTTAATTTTTCTGAATTTAATTTTCCTTATCTGTAAAATGGACATGGTATTATCACCTCCCTCACTGAGTTATTATTAGGGCAAAAGAAGATTAAAGAGGATACTTCATGTAAAGTGCTTTAGAAATCATCAGGCATTGTATGAGTATGGGTTATTGTTGTTAAGTGAAACCTTCTTTTTGATGATACATGATGGCGAACTCTGATATGCTGGAGTCACTAAAGTTCTGAAGCTGAGGGCAATGAAGAGGTATATGGTGGGTGAGAGCTGACTACAATACCTTCCAAACAAAGAATTTTGGTAAGAGTATGTAAGGGATGAACAGAGAATTGTACAATTTAAAAAAAAATAGGGAGAGTGAAAGATAAATGACAATCTGTGTACACTATTGTTATTCTTGGAATGTTGGACTATCTAAGAGAATTCAAGGAATATGCCCCCTCCCCCAGTACATAATTAAATATACTTCCAGAGTGAATCTATGGGAGTGAATAGACATATGCTGGGCAGGTGAAAATGGATTGCTCTCTGTGTTAATGGAGGGACTACCTACATCAGTGAGATCACAGATCCATTTGAAATTTGAGTAATTGCGTCATCTCTTATTGGACCCCTTAGGCTTTCCATCTTTTTGTTCCCTCTATGATTGACCTACCTCTTTTTCTATGCATACATGTCCCCAGTAAGTTCATTTTGTGTGTACATGTGTGTGCCTGCCATAATCACACAAACCTAATTAAAATAAAAGCATATTTTCTAATAAAAAGTTAACAATAATTTTCAATTTGATATACAAAATAGAAATAACTTAGTGGGATTTAAATGATCATGCCAAAAGCAACGTTTCTTTGATGACTCTTAGGAAAAGTAGGCTATATACCACTGCTCCTTTAAATTTAGATTGTCTTGATCTTTAGGCCAATGTAAATATTTCCTTTTATAATCTCTTGCTTTTAGGTAATGCTTTAAAGAGCTTTCTCTGTGTCCTATCTGAAAGCTGTTTATTTAACAAGGTGGGTTAGAACTCTTTGATTAGTATCCATTATAAGTTCTTTTTGAGAAAGAAAGCTTATCTTTCCCCACAATGAGGTATCAGGTGCTGAGAGATAATTTTCATGATCTCTCTTTTTTTCTGAAAACTCAGAATTTTGCCTGATGGATTTCGTGTAAGCAGTGGCACACACAGATAACTGTTCTAGCACCACTTAGACAGTTCATTTACATGCTAGGGGAGATTTTCCTTTTACCTGACACATTTCTCAAACAAGCAAATCATTGGCCACTTAAAAGATGAGGAGTTGCCAGTGCTTGGGCAGGTATAGGCCCTGAAGCTGTGATAGCATTGGGGTGAATTGGAAAGGCAGGATTCTAATTAAACAAAGGCCTAAAATTAAAAACCCATGTTCTCTAAGGCAAAATTTGGGAACTAAATTATGGAAATGTAATATTCTTTGATTCTGAAGGTCATCCTGTACTAAAATTTTGAAGTACTATAGATTTCCATTTCATCCATAAATGAAATGTGAGCTTGTTGCCCTGATCCTGAGTTGGGGAAACCTGAATCAGGTGGGAAGTTTTAAAGAGGTGTTCCCCTGAGGAACTATATGTAGTTACTATACAGATTTAGATCCAGACTCATAGAATCTTTAAACTTATTAGCCTAGAGAATCTTCAATATCAAAAAGGCTAATCTCTTCCTTTTACCGATGAGAAAACTGAAGAATAGACAAAGTGAGTTGTCTAATGTCACAGACTATTAAGTAACAGAACCAAGTCTTGAACTCAACTCTTTTGAATCAAAAAGCAGAGTTCTTTCTACTATAACATGCCAATTGTGATTTTGAGACAAGAAACCCTAAAATAATCTTGACCATTCTATGATAAGGGTATTCAGATTTCCCTAAATTTCTATATCAAAAATACCTACTCCAAAAATGCCACTCTCAAGATAACCATATAGGGACTTGTGCTTCATCATGTGTTACACTAACCATATTTTTATTCTAACAGAGGCTTTTTATATAGAATTACATTTCCATTATTTGCTTCTTAAATATTGGCTCACTGTACGTAATGCAACTTGAAGTCCTATGCATGCTTTTTGTCCATAGCTTGAATTCTACCCACCCCCTTCCCTGTTCTATAGTTTAATAAACTAACAGCAGATGTAGAAGTCCTTGGATCCAAAACCCAGAGGCACTTATTAGATCACAGAATCTTTGAGCTTTGGAGATATTCAAAAATCTCTAATCTCTGGCTGAAGCAGAAATACTGTTTACTGTCCTTGACAGGTGGTCATCCAGCTTCTGACTGTCACACTACATATCTGATCAGTTATCAGATTTTGCAATTTCTATCTTCACAGCATTTCTCCTATCTGATCTGTTTCTCCACTTAGACAGTTACCACCTTAGTTTAGGCCCTCATTACCTCTCATCTAGAATATTGCAACAACCACTCTCTATGTCTCCTCGCTTCAGTTATCTCCTCAGTCCAGTCCTACACATGCTGCTGAAGTGATTTTTGGTAATCACAGATCTGACCATGTGACTTTCCTACTTAATCAACTCTAATTGCTCCCTTTTGACTCTAGCATCAAATAAAAGCTCTGCTATTTAGTTAGTAAAGTCCTACATAATTTGGTCCCATTCTATCTTTCTAGGAGAGGGGGAGAGAGGAGACAAAGAGACAGAGAAAGAGACAGAGAGAAGGAGAGAGACAGAGAGAGAGACAGAGAAACAGAGACAGAGATGGATGATAGATTAGATACTACAAGCATTTATTTAAGTACTTATTGTTGGGGGTGCAAAAATGAGCAAACTAGATAGTCCTTGACCTGAAGGAGTTTATATTCTAATGAGAAAATGTATCACACAAAGGGCATTTGGAAAGGAAGGAGGGAAGTAGGCCACTTGAGGGAGTGGTAGAATACAGGAGTTGAGAGACACAAGGATGGGTACTAGTGGGGAGGACTAGTGATGATGACCTAGGGAGAGAAGAAAGTCATTGTACTTTACTCTCCCTCCCACACTCTATGCTCCAGTCAAAGTGATATCTCTGTTCCTTAACCACTATATTCTATCTCCCATTTCCCATCTTTATGTCTTTGCACTGATCTTGCCATATACCTGACTTATATTCTCTATATCAGATGCCTAGCTTGGGCTAAGGTATATATTTATATATCTCCCAGGCATAATTTCCTACATGAGAACTTTCTTAATATTGCCCATTACTGGTATCCTCATTCCCAAATAACCCCATATTTAACTACCTTGTGTATATATAATAATAATCGTAATCACTGTTATTATTATTATTAACTTTTTATTATTATTATTAACTATTATTATCATTGTTAACTTTCTATTGATGGTATATAAATTTTACATGTACATATTATAGGTTTATATGCTGCACATATATATTCACCAATATGTACACATAACTGTGTTTCTATGTGTATACAAACATACATATGTGTGTATGTGTATATATACATATATGTGTGTGTGTATGTATATTGGTGTGTATGTATGTGTGTATGTGTGTGTATATATATGTACATATATATACATATATATACATATATATATATATTCTCCTCAATTAAATTCTAATAAGCTTCTTCTGGGTAGAGATTTTTTTCATTCTTTGTACTTCTATCCCAGTGCCTATCATAATGCCAGGTACATAGTAGACACTTAATGATTACTTGATTGATTGATCAGCAGGGAAGTCATTACCCATCAAAGCACCCTATTCCACTTTTGGACAATTTACTTGTCCTAGTTCTGGAGACATATACAATGAATCTAATTTTTTTTTTAATTTTTAGTACCAGTGATTAGAAAAACTCTAGGGTATAATGATTTAACTACAGGAAATGGTAGTTTAAGCTACTAAAGCTTAAAACTACACTAAAATTTTTAGGATATCCTTTACTTCCTAAGTTGGCATTATATCTAATGCATTAGTATGGGTTCCTATGGCTACTGTCTGTAGATCTAATAAAAAAAAACTTATTAAAATAAACATATCACTTTGTCTAGCTATTTCCTAAAGACTGACATTCTATTAATTAGAACAGTAGTTACTGATTCTATCAAAATATATTACAAATCAAAAGCGAAGGAGTCTACGCTTGCTTCTTAGAGAGGCCTTTCTAAATGTTTTTAAGCCGTGCTGTTGTCATATTAGAAGATTTCATAGAAATATGTAAATTTCCAGACTTGTGTGTCTCAAATGGTCTCTTTTAGGCAGCTAGCTGGTACAGGGGATAGAGGGATGGAGCTAGAGTCAGGAAAACCTGACTTACTTAAGCTCTATAACCCTAAGCAACTCAATCTCTTGTCTGCCTCTTTTTTCTCTTGTATAAAATGGGAATAATTACACCTACCTCTTAGGACTGGGGGAACATAAAATGAGAAAATATTTATTAAGAACTTTGGAAACCTGAAAGTGTTATTCTAGCTATTATGTTTCAACAGGAAATAAATATATAGAACATGTGAAAGTGACATAGTAGTGTGTAGTAGTAGTAGTGAGTAGTGAGTGACGGGTTTGGGGGCAAAATACTATAATATCCTAGATATGGAAGCTGGTTAATGAGGAGAGATACTCTTGGGTTCCTTCAGATTGTCTTCTCCCCAGTCCAAATTGTCTTCTAACTTGTCTTCTCCTCAGTCCCAATACCAAGTCAGTTGGGAAGAGTTATTCTCCCCCTGCCCACCTCCCACCACATGCCTCAGCCTATTTTCATTCCAAAAGAAGTCAAAAGAATATGGATGTAAGAGGAAAAAGAACATGAGAACTGTGCCCCACCCCCTCCCCAAGAAATAGAGATTTGTGTTTTGGTGAGAGGGTAAGCAGAAAATGGAAACCACTTTAAACATTGAGCTGAAAACTGAAATACACATTTCACAAGTAATTAAAGTCTTATATTTATTCATGTGACATCATATGGTTCATAATGAAGTCACTCTTTCTCTATAGAGGACCTAGAAAGAGGGAATGGGTCTTGTGACACAAAAGTTACTTTGAGGAAGTAGGCTGCTACTCTTAACTAAGGCTAGCATTTCACTCTTGAGTCAGGCAGCCTGGGATCCGACCAGCTGTCCTCTCTACCAGCACCCTTTCCCATAGCTTTCCTGGGTCTCCTGTCACTGGAGCACTTCTGGGGAAAGGATATAGTCTCTCTGTCCTCAGTAACCATAGCACATAACTTCTCGGTAATTTTAAATTGACAAGAGAAGGGAAGAGGCTTGACAAGGATACCTACCCTCTGATCGGTGGTAGTGTTGTTATTGCTGCTGCTGTTCAGTTGTGTCCAGCTCCTTGTGACCCCATTTGGGTTTTTCTGGGCAAAGATATTGGAGTGGTTTGCCATTTCCTTCTCCAGTTCATTTTACAGATGTAAAAACTGAGATAAACAAGGTAAGTGACTGGTCTAAGGTCACAGAGAGTAAATGTCTAAGGTGAGATTTGAACTCGGGAACATGAATCCTCATGACTCTAGGCTTGGCAGCCTATCCACTGTGCCTCCTAGATCTGTACTTTTTGTAAAAAATGTCTTTCCTTATCTGCAATTTAGTTTCTCCCCAACCCAACTTGCTAATTAAAAAAAAATGGAGGGGGGGGTTAGCCTGATACAATGGAAAGGTTACAAATTTACATTCAAAAGACCTGGGTTCAAATCCTGACACCTATGTGACTTTGGAAAAATCATTTCAGCTCCCTGAGCTTCAGTTCTATGATTCTATCAGAAGCACAGCCTCAGGTAATACCTCTCACATGGTACCTTCTGATTCAACACATCTTCTCCAATTATTGGAATTCTCTTCTTTTTGAAATCCCTTTGTATTACTTTGCATATATTCTCTACATGTTATGTCTTCCCTGTAGAATGTAAGCTCTGTGAAGGCAGGGACTTTGTTGTTTTTGTCTCTCTGCCTCTAGCACCTTGTACAATAACACCTTTTAAAAAAAAGTTTCATTTAATCTAATTATGGTCACAAAATTAGTAAGTGGCAAAATCAAGATTCAAACCCAAGTTTACTGATTCTTAGTCATATATTTTGTTCATTGTTGCCTGTGATCTGAAGCACATGCTGTCTGGGCTGTTAGCCTCATGTCTTTTTATTAATAAAAGGAGTCAAATCCTGGAGATCCAAATACTGAAAGAAGCTTTCTCTAAAACTGGACACTTAAGAAAACAAACCAAAACAAAAGTTAAAACAAACATATTACTGAGGACATGGGTAGGATACCGAGACACATTTGATTATGTAGACCCTGAGTTATACAGTTTAATTCCACATAGGAAATCTTAATAAGATTTGCAGAATATCTTACATTACTGTTGTATAGCAGACTAGCAATGCTCAGCTCTGATACTACATTAAGCTTTTGTGACGGTAGAAAATACATTTATATTTCCTTCTTCCCAAGAGACAAATAAAGCACACAGAGACCTTTTTCAATTTTCTGGCACTGTCAGTTGCAGATAATTTATCGCAGGTTATTTTTATTACATGCTATGTAGATATTATTCAGGAATCTAATTTTTAACTATTGATTATATAATACCACCTCTGAGATGGTGATGCAGATTCACAGAACATATTCCATAGAATATGCTTCCCTTTGATGAAGATATTTTCTCTTTTCTCTTCTTCTGACTGTGCACTTTAAAAATTCTCATTTTGGGGTGACATGACATATCAAAGGAGAAAGTTTTATCCTGAAGAGATATAAATTATTATCCTCTCATTAAAATGTGATATATTTATATATAAACATGTGTCTCTATGTGTGTGTGTGTGTGTGTGTGTGTGTGTGTGTATTTTGTATCACTTACATAATTTTGGAATATATTACATTTTGAGAATTGTAATCAAATTAACACTACCCTCATCCCCGGAAAGAACTTGTCTATGGCTTGCCCTTTGTTTCAGTGCACCATCTATCTGTGTAACTTCCCAGACGTAATCCCTTTCCTTGTCACTACTTCTCTCCGTGTGTGGTCTCCTTTTGCTTTATTTTTAAAAGTAATTGATTGATTCCCATTAAACAGTAAGCTCCCTGATGGCAGGCCCTATCTCATTTCTGTCTTGATGCCCCAGCACTTAACACTGTGCTTGGAATATTGTTATTGTTCTTTGGTATTTTGGTAGTGTAAGACTCTTTGTGACCATATTTGGGGTTTTCTTGGCAGTAGTAATGGAGTGGTTTGCCTTTTTTTTTCCTGCAACTCATTTTGCAGATGAAGAAACTGAGGCAAATGGCTTTAAATTACTTACCCAGGGTCATAGAGCTAGTGAGTGTCTGAGGACATAGTGACTGCTTGTAACATTATGAGTGTTTAATAAATGTTTTTTTTTCCTGCAGCCTTTGACTCACTTATTTAATGATTTATAATGCAATGAATTCAATACAATTAAATAAGCCCTTAATAAGGGCAGATCCCAGAGATACAATGGATAAATAGAACAGTCCCTGCCCTCAAGGGAATTATATTCCAACAGAGGAGACACCATGTGCACATACACACCTATAAAACACATATTACATTATATGTTAATATACATAATTGTTATATATCTCTATATTTATATTTATCTATATTACAGGGTAATGAAGGGGCAGGGGCAGCTTTAACATTTAGGAAGCAGAGACAAAGGTCTAGAAAGCTTAGTTCTTCCCTTTCATTTCCTTTTGGTGTGGGAAATGTGTCTTTTCCCTCTTCCACATATCAAACATGTTCTCTTTGTCCTGTTTGCCAACAACATATCCTATAAAATGTTATAACCAGAACTGAAAACAATATTCCTGATGTGATCTGGCCAACATTGAGTATTTCAGGACAGTAATTTCTCCCCCTTTTGGATACTGTGGTTTTAAGTCATACCAAGCAAGCTCAACATTTTTGGTGCCATAGCACACTGTTGACTTGTGCTGAGCTGGTGGTCTATTGAAACCTGTATCATTTTTTTTCCAGATGAACTGACATGAGTTTCTGCATTTCATTTTTGAACATCGGTCTATAACTTTCTATTTGGTACTTGTATCTGTTAATGTTGCGAGAGAATTCCTTCAATTCTTTAGCATTTATAACTTTAAGTTATTATGAAGTAGCATCGGTGTTACATGTGGAGATTGGTTTAAATAAAACATGTAATTTAACAGTTCCACAAGTAGGCACTTCTATAATTCTATGGACAGTTTTCCATTAGAATGCAGGGTCTTCCAGGTAAAGGACTCCTTCACTTTGGTGTTTGCATTTTTAAACCTTAGCATAGTACCTGATATAGTAAGAACTTAATAATGTTTATTGATTAATTACTTAGATGGATTTGTAACCTGACTAATCTACCGATTCTCTCCAATAATGACAATTCATCCTTGTGTATCTGTCCTGTGCAGCTAGTGCAGTTCATTTAGTAAATTGGCTCCAGGAGATTTGCTTGATGGGTTGGGTATTTTGCTAAATATCTTGACATTCATACAAGTTTTCCACAGGGTAGCCCTCAGTCTTCTTAAGTGATCAATCCTCTCTCTCTGGTCACTCATTATTACTCTGAAGTCATTATTTGTGTTTTTTTTCTGCCTAATTCTTCATTTGTAATGGTTTGCTATCTGTTCACATTCACCGTGGAGATATTTCTATTGTCTTTTGGAGGATTCCAAACTTTAATACTTTAATTATCATAACAGATAAGGGATAAGAAAGGAGCATTCTTTTTGAAAAACTTACTTTTATTTATTTCGTTAAATATTTCCCAATTACATGTAAAATAATTTTAACAATTAAAAAAAATGAGTTATAAAATCTCTCCCTCTTTCCCATTCCTCCTCTTCCTTGAGAAGGCCACCACTTTGATTTGGATTATACATGAGAAGTAATGGAAAACATAGTTTCATATTAACCTCATTGCAAAAGAAAGCAAAAATAAATAAAGTTAAAAATGTATGCTTCAATCTGCATTCAAAATTCATCAGTTCTCTCTCTGGAGATGGAGCGCATCTTTCATTATTGTAAGGAACAAAAGAGGGAATTCTGTTTCCGCAGGATTAAAACTCCTCCCCAGCTTTGAGTGATAACAGAATTTAAGTCAGAGGTGACTGGTTCTAATGAGAGCTCTGACCTAGAAGAACCAGGCTTTTGATCAGGTAAAAAGGAAGGTCAGAATCTTGTACACATATGAGCTGTTTGAAGGGGAACATTTTCAAGTAAGAGAACATGAAGTGGGTGGTTCGGGAGGTTGCATCTAACCAATGGAAATCAAGGGGGGAATTGAAATGTGGAAATGAGATGATGTAATCAGGGGTGTAGAGCCATGTGGGGATGGGGACTCTAATCTGACCAATGGAGAGCAATGGGGGGGAAATTCCAATCAGGATGGTTATAAAAGAGTTTGTAATTGTCTTGTGGCAGACTTGCGCCTACTAAGTGACCCTTTTTCACAAGGGGTTAAAGGCTAAGTCACCTGTTGGAAATGATGTGAAATAAAAATCTTTTTTTTTTCTAAATTCACTCATAGCCAGATGGAATTCTTGGTAAGAAAATTATTTCTAAAGTTATGGATCCTTAGAACTGTCTGGGCTCATTGTCTTGATCAGAGTAGCTAAGTGTTTCACCATTGAACATCCTTATAATATTGGTGTTACTGCGTACAATGTTCTCCTGATATTGATTACTTCATTTTGCATTAGTTCATGTAAGTCTTCCCAGGTCTTTCTGAAACCATCATGCTCATCATTTCTGGTAGCACAACAACATTCTATCACACAATCATATGCTACAACTTGTTCAGTCATTCCCCAGTTGATGAGCATTCCCTTGACTTCCAATTCTTTACTATGTCAAAGGGTATGTACAATTTATAGCACGTTAGGCATCATTGTTCAAAAATTGCTCTCCTGAATGGTTGGACAAGTTCACAACTCTACAAACAGTCCATCAGTGCCCCAATTTTTTCCATATTGTATCCAGTATCTGTCATTTTCCTTTTCTGTCATGTTAGGCAGTATGCTGGGTTGGAGGTAGTATCTTAGAGTTGTTTTAGTCTGCATTTCTCTGATCAGTAGTAATTTAGGTAGTTTTTTCGTGTGACTTTGTAATTTTGATTTCTTCTGAAAAGTGCCTATTCATGTTCTTTGACCATTTATCAACTGCAAAAGGCTATTATTTTTAAGTATTTGCTCAGTTCCCTATATATTTGAGAAATGAAGCCTTTGTCAGAGCAACTCGTTGCAATTTTTTTTTTCCAGTTTCCTGTTTTCCTTCTCATTTTAACTGCATTGGTTTTGTTGGTGCAAAAGTCTTTAAATTTTATGTAATCAACATTATCTTTTTCACTTCTTGTAATCTCTTCTATCATAAACTCTTTCTTGGTTTGGTCATAAACTCTTTCTTCATCCATAGATCTGTTAGATACATTTTTTCAATGTTCCCCTAATTTATTTATAATATCACCCTTTATGTCTAAATCATGTTTCTACTTTTGCCTTATCTTGGTATACAGTGTCAAATGTTGGTCTAGGCCTCGTTTCTCCCAAACTGCTTTTGTCAGCAGTTTGGGAGCAATTTTTGTCAAATGTTGAGTTCTTATCTCAAAATCTGGTAACTTTGGGTTTATTATACACTTAATTACAATGGTCACTTCCTGCTGTGCAGGGCATACCTAACATATTCCACTGACTCACCATTCTGTTTCCTAAGTAATTCCACATTGTTTGATGAACACTTTGTAATATGGTTTGAAACCTGAAACTATTAAGTTGCCTTCCTTCAAATTTTTTCCCACTGATTCCCTCGTTAATCTTTTTTTTTTTGGAAGGTGGAAGAAAGGGTAATTGGGGTTAAGTGACTTGTCCAAGGTCATATTGCTAATAAGTGTTAAGTGTTTGAGGCCAGATTTGAACTCAGGTCCTCCCAACTCCAGGGTCTGTGCTCTATTCACTGTGCCACTAAGCTGCCCCACTCTTGATATTCTTGACCTTTTGTTTTTCCAGATGAATTTTGTTACCATTTTCTCTATCTCTACAAAATAATTATTTGACAGTTTGATTGGTATGGCATTGAATAAGTAAATTAACTTAGGTAGAATCATCATTTTTCTTGCATTGTCTTGGCTACTCATGAGCAATTAACATTTCTCCAGTTATTTTGATCTACTGTGTTTATGTGAAAGGAGTTTTGTAATTATGTTCATATAGTTTTTGGGTTTGCCTTGGCAGGTAGATTTCTAAGTATTTTATATGGTCTGCGATTTTTTAAAACGAATTTCTCTTTCTATCCCATCCTACTGAGTTTTGTTGGTACTTTATAGAAATGTTGATGATTTGTGTGGTTTCATTTTAAATCCTGCAACTTTGCTGAAGTTGTTAATTATTTCAAGTAGTTGCTTTTAGTTGATTCTCTTGGGTTCTCTAAGTATGCCACTATATTATCTGCAAGGAGTGATAGTTTTGTTTCCTCATTGCCTGTTCTTTCAATTTCTTTTTTTTCTTTTATTGCTATAACTAGCATTTCTAGTACAGTATTGAGTCAGAGTGGTGTTAATAGACATCATTGCTTCACTCCTGATCATACTGGGGAGGCTTCAAGTTTATCCCCATTACAGATAATGTTTAACCTTGGTTTTAGAGAGATACTATTTATCATTTTTAAAAAGGAGCGATTGATTCTCAAAAGCAGAATTCCTTAATAAAAGTATTACTAACCAAGAGGCTCCTTGCTGGCCCTATGCTTTGAATTTGTCTGCAAAGATATCTCAGTTGGAATGAGGGATTCTTGTCTTATAGTAGTATTGCTAATTTTGCACATAATCTTAGTAGATTCATTTCTATTCATTATTGTCCATTTCAGCCTATCTTTATAGCTTATTTTTAGGACTTTTCTGAATCTTGACTCTCATTCAAAGCATTATCTCTGTCTCCAAGGACATGATGTTTTCCACAAATTTGGTAGGCATTCCATCTCTTTATCCAAAGTACTAATAAAAATTCTAATAGGAAACATGTCTGGGGGCACTTTATTATAGTCATTCTTCCAAGCTGATACCAAATTATTAATCACCACTTTGTGGCAACCCTCATTCCACAAGTTTTGAATCCTTTTAACTGCACTAGGCCATCTGTTGTATTCTCAGAGATAGCCTGAGAGACATCATCAGATGATTTACTAAAATTTAGATTCTCTATGTCAGTGGCCTTTTCTTATCTACCAATATCTTAAAACTATCAAAAACGGAAATGGATTTAGTCAAACAAGACCACAAGACCATTTATGGATAAGTTCATTCTGATTCTTAAGAAAAACCACTTAAAAATTATTAATATTTTCCATTTCTCACAACACAATAGTTATCCCATGGTATCACTTTGCCTCCCTTTCCCAGGAGTCATTCCATGTTAAAAATAGTATTTTTTAGAGAGAGGAAAAAGTTCGCACAACTGATTGATACACTGATACAAAAAAAATTTATAATGTGCAATGTCTGTGGACCTCCATGAAAAGGTGAATTGGGTGTGTCATTTTGCATCTCTTCATTCAAGTCCTATTTGAGCCTTGTCATTTTGTTACATTTACTTCTGATATTTTTGTGTTTTTTTGGTGTGCCCTTTGTTGGCTCTTAATGATCAACCCTGTCCTTTCTAAATAATCACAAATATATCCCCGTTATTCTTCAGAGATGTTCAATGATAATTCCTTTCCCACAAAGAATTATTTCCAAGGTCTTTTAGCACATTGGGATATAATTCATCTGGGCTAGAAAAATTCACTTAAAGTCTTTAAGCATTCCACTTTCACCTTGGACTCCTGTTCCTCTTCACCTTTCAGGTCTTTCCCCAGAAAATAAACTTGAGGTCAAGGAGTTTCTCTTTCAGCACTGGGTCTTGTATTGTATTTGGTACTTAATAAATGTTTGTGGTCCATTTGAAATAAGTATTTGAGATCTAAAATATTGTATTTAGACCTGACTATAAAATTCTAGCCAGCAATGGAAGTCTAGCCTCAGCAGATACTGTTTTAAATGCCTTTATTTGAGAGGTAAGTGAATCAGAAATTTATTGGAGAGAGATTACAGGAACACACTGGGGTGAGAAGGAAAGGGAAAGAAATCAACTTTGTATGTTACCTTACTGTTGCTTTTCCTATTATCATTTGTCAAATTGCTATTCACATGAATAGGCCTCTTCCTACCACTTTGCATTATCCAACTTGGTCCAGAACCCCTGATAGTGGGGTCTTTTTCATGTTATCACTCCCTGATGTCACCTTCCTCTTCCAGAAGGAAGGACAAATACAGCCTGTGAGTAGTCTCCTCCCTCTCCGTTCTCCCTCTCCCACCTTTCACCTGTGGGTACTCTTCCCAGAAGAAAGTACATTTTGTTAGCAGAAAGCTGACTCACTAACTTGGGGTTCATTGGCTAGATTTCTTTCTCAAAGACCAAGCCTTAAACCCATTTCACTCTGGATCTCATAGATTAGACAATCATAGATCCCCACCCTCCTAGCAAAGAGTGAATTTAAATAGTAAACAGCAACTGGTTCTCTTTGGCCTGCAACCCTAAGGGTCTTCCCCTCCCAGTTTGATTTTTTTTTTTAATTAAAGGGGCTATCCCTTGACTCGCTTCTTAAAGAGGCCCATTCCCTGAATGGGCATTGCCTCATTCAAACTGAGTATCTGAAAAGATCATCTTGGGCTATCTCCAGTCATCTTGATGAATATCAGGCCCACTGAAACCAGATGGTTCTGGAGAAAGTGAGGCTGGTGACCTTGCACAGTCCTCCCTCACTCAAATCCAAGTCAACTGCAAGTCAGGTCATCATTCTCTGATAGCATGGTCCTCTTCAAAAATGAAGGACAAAAACCACACAATTAGGGATAGGTACAAAATGTGGTGAGAATGTGACTATATGTCTTTTTAGGGGTCTTGTTTCTGCTTTGGTTGTAATATGTCTTACTGTCTTCCTATTTATATAAAAATCAGTAATTATTCATTCAGACATTGTCCTTTCAGGCATGAATCTAACAGAAGGACTGTGTTGCTTTTACAAAGATCTTATAGGCATCTGGGCCACATTGTTGGGGAAATTTAAACAGCCAGGACTTGGTGCTATTATGTGGCTCTATATGTCACTGTCTCCACTAAACAGGGACACAGGTTTTTTTTTTTTTCACACTTGCTATTCAACAGCCTAGTCTGTGTGCTTCTTAAGAGAAATAAAGTGAAGTTTCATTAACGTGAGAGATCAGC
Source organism: Pseudochirops cupreus (assembly GCA_028627135.1). Lineage (NCBI taxonomy): Eukaryota > Metazoa > Chordata > Mammalia > Diprotodontia > Pseudocheiridae > Pseudochirops > Pseudochirops cupreus. The sequence goes on along the minus strand of CM053581.1, from coordinate 171,978,867 downwards.
AATGGTTTAGTTATAACTTATTACTATAGAGACACAGCAGCAGGCTTACATCCTTGAATTGAAAATAAAAGAGACAGATGTTAGTAGGAAAATTAAGTTAGTGCTTGAAATGCTGTGGTACTTTTTCACTGAAACAAGTCTGGGCGGGTTGAATCTTTGGTGCTTGTCTCCCAAATGGGATTATATTTTCTTCTAAGTGATCTAAGTACTGTGGTCAAATCCACAAAAACTCACTTATGACAATCTGTAGAGTCAGAAGGAAGCTAGATCAGTGACCTACAATCAGGGATGCAATTCCTAGCCTCATGCCAATGGCATACCAATAAGGCATATAAGGCTTTAGAAAAGTTAGCTAGGGAGCAACAAATGGAGGATACATGAAAATGAGTGAGAGATTTTCAGGAAGTTTTAGATATGGTTTGGAAGAAGGACATGGAAGGTACAGAGCACTGATTCTGAATTCAGAGGATCTGAATTCAAATCCCACTCCTAATGTTTACTACCTATATGGCCTTGGATAACTCACTTAAACACCCTGGATCTCAGTGTCCTCATCTGTAAATTGAGGGAATTAGAACAGATAGATTTGAAGGTTTCCTTAGATCTGAGGGGAGGAATTGAGAAGGATACTTGTTGACTTTTTACAGATATGTTTGGGCACCTTTTTGAGTGCCAAGAATGCCACATGGCTCAGATAAAATTTACTCAGATAAAATTATTGTGTCATCCATCTGCTTTGATACAATTATTCATCTAATTGACCAATACTAAGTATATATGGGCTGTGCGCTGTCCAGGATCACAGAGAAAGATAATTAGTCAATCTGAACATATAATCTCATAACATGCAAGCAGATTATGGAAGAGAGTGATCGTAACCAGATGTTCTCATAGGCTTCTTCTAAGTTAGAGAGACCATGAAATGTTAAAACACAAAAAATTCATCTGTGGTCTCAGTGGTGAATTGTAAATTGTGTTCATAGCACTTCTATTTTTCTCCTTCCTAAAGGTAAAATATATCGTAAATCTTCTAAATCAGGGATCTGGTAGTGAGTGTTAATTCTGAATTGCAATTGTCTGCAAAATGAAATTGTTGGGGACAAGAAATTAGGCCTTTCTTATGCAGTTATAAAGAGGACTAGATGACTACAAGGGTACATATACAGACATATATACATATGTATAGATATAGATACATATATATACATAATACATGCATATACATACGTATACAGTGCATGCACACACATATGCGCATAGATATGCACATATGCATACACGTATATGCACATGTATAACACATATACATATGTGCACATATATTTCCCCAAACATTTTTTAAAATTATAACATTGATTTTTAAAATTTTAAGTTCTAATTTCTCTCCATGCTTCCTATTTCTCCCACCCTTTGAGAAAGCAAGTTATATATTGATCATACATGTAAAGTCGAGAAAAAACCTATTTCCATATTAATCATGTGAAAACGCACACAAAAAAGAAGAAAAATAAATTAGTAAAAAAAATATGTTTGAATCTGCACTCAGAGTTCATCAGTTCTCTCTCTGGAGGTGGATAGCCTTTTGTCATCTTTTGTCCTTCAGAATTATCTTGGATCATTGCTTTGATCATAGTTTGCTTCGGGTTTTTGATCATACAATCTAGAAGGCCTTATGCTTAAGTGTCGTTTTATTAGGTATACTTGCCCCAGATAAACTTGTACCTCAGAACTGAGAGACTGGCAAAATTATTTGATCAGAAGGTAGGGCTGGCAGGATGTTATCTACATTATATCTTGAAAACCATTGACTAGGTTTATATTCCCTCCAGTCATGATCTTTTTGACCTTTTGGTAATTTTGTTGGCAAAAAGCATAGGGACTCTGGTCCACAAACTTTGTATAATAAAGGATTCATGTTGACAACCTTGACTTGCTCTAACCTTATGACCCCAGAGAGTTATTCATTCATCAGGTCTGACACTAGTTGTTCAAAAGGGAAACATTAAAATTGGAGTGTTTTCTTCATTTTGAATGAAGTCTTCTTGAGCCTCATTTGATCAGCCTTGTAGTAAAAGCTTTTGGAGACCAGTAAATTATGTTTCCATGAGGTGAGAATTCTTGAGTTGGCACTCATTTCACACTCAGAAATTGGAAGCATGAATATGTGTCAAGATGCCTACTTAGCGAAATTGTATTAGCCTGATTCTCCTTTCTGCATGTGTTGGTTGTTTTTCTTCAGAGTCCTTTGCATGATTGTCTATAGGTTTGTCTTCACTCATAGTTCCTGTTTTTGATTTATAAGCTCTAAAAGTTCTAGGCCCACATCTTCTAAGCTATTTTTATTTTCTTCTTCAAAGGCATTGTTCAAATTTTGGGTCCTTGAGGTCATTCAACAGACATGTAATGGACATTTATTTATTCAATATGTTTTCTTTACATTTGGTCTGATAGGAGGATTAAAATGTCAGTCACTAGACCCTTAAAAATTATACTTTAGTAATGACAGTTAATAAAGCGAATAATGGACATGGCATTGGTTGACACTGGATATAATATTTTAAAAGTTACAATATCACTTCCCTTATCTAAAGGTAACTTTTTTCAGTAACATCCACTCCTTGAAATACAACCCAGATCTAGGAGGGATTCAAAATGGCCTCTAGCCAGGCACAACAAACTGACAAAATCTTACATTGCACTCAGCTGGGAATATCCCAAGCTTTCCTTTGAACTTTCACTTCACAGAATCCTTATAAACTTGACCTTTGATGCTCTAAGTCACAATCGATCAGGAGTAATGGTTTAGGAGGGTGGGAGGGAGAGGAATTGCTAGAGATACCTTCATTGACAGTACTAAGTGACAGCCTGAGAGTTAGGAGACATACTTTAAAAATAGGCACAAGTACTGAGTTAAATTATTTTATATGGCCTCATATGTATTCCTTACAAATGAAGATAATTTTCATTCTGGTTCTTTGTTTGTAGATAATGCCCTGAGCTAAGAAGTTGAAGGACATGGAAGTAAGTCCTTGTACTTTGGGCTAGAGTTCCTTGCTTAGAAGGTCAAGCCTCAGTGTTAATTGGCCAGGTAGTGACACTGTTCCCTTATCTAATCCAAACAGAACAAATTAGTGTAGCAGGAATGGTGTCTTCTTGGCTTTGCTACTAATTCACTATAATACTTTGGACAAGTCACTTTCCCTTTTCTGGGCCTCAGTTTTCCCATCTGTAAAATAAGAGCTTGTTGAGCTAGATTGTCCTCAAGATTCACTCTTTCAAAGTTACTATGAATCTATGTAATATATGCCCTTTTTCACTGGTGAGAGAATATGGAGATCAATGATTGCCATGTGGGAAGGTCTGTTTAAAAAAGTCCCTTGTCTAAGGGGGGGAAACAAAACAAAAACAAACAAACCTTCCTTTACATAAACTGCCAATAATGGGTCTTTGTCTAAGATGGAGATATACCCCCATGTTGCGTCAAATGCCCACACTCTGCCCTTCAGTCATGTTATCTAAGCAAGTCAGAATGCCTCCTCCCTAGATATTGTAGACAGTTTATTTAAATAGACATGTGCCTCTCATTTCTCTTTATCTACTAGCTGTAAGATCTATAGTGCTCTCAGTTTTCCTTTGAGCCTCTCTAGCATGGCTCATTATAAGGTCTTGTTGAAACCAACCCAAATTTACAGAGACACTTACTATTCAATTACTCATAGAATCATAGATTTAGCGCTGCAAGTGGCCTTAGAGGCCAGTGAATCCAACCCCCATATTTTATAGAGAAAGAAACTGAGGCTGTCATGAGGTTAAGTGACTTTCCCAAGGTTACACGCTGGTAAATGTTTGAGATAGGATTTGAAATTATATCTTTCTGACATGTAACCCAGTGCTCTATCCCCTGCATCACCTCACTGCCTCTAAGTAGTCTATCTAGATAGAGTATATATGGATTCAGTCATTTTGTTTTAAAACCAAAATACTGAGGAATAGCCTTGTATAACAGACAATAAAATTCAACATTTATTAATTATCTCTCTGTCTATGCTTCCTGACACCAAGCATTGCTAAGGGTTATCAGAAGGCTGTACACAGGCGAAAGAAGGTGAGACCTATATTGTGGCAAGAGGAGTCACAGATCAAGGGATGATGAAGAGACATCTAATGTGGTCTATTGCTTTTTGCTAATGTCAAAAGAACTAGAAGAAGATCAGGTTGGGCCCTCTATGGCATATTTAGCATAAGACAGAATGAAAAGGCATGAATGAATTGCCATCTGTATTGCTGAAGGGTAGCCCTACATGAGTGAAATCATATATCAGTCTAGTTACTCTTCTAAGCTAATTGTGAATTTTCTTAATGCCTTATGCTTGACTTTAACATGTCAACAAAATGGAATATTGACTGAAGTTGATTTCTTAGTGTGCAATACAAGACTTCTGAAATGCAAATATTCACTACTGGTGGCTACTAAAAGTCTTTAACCAAGACATGGTCTCTTAGCTAAATAAATGCATGGTAAGGTGATGTTTAAAGTGTTAACACTATTTTTTCTTCCCTACTGAGTGCTTAAAGCACAGTTGGTAGGTTCATTCTTTAAAATATTCTTCAATACTTTAGGAATCCCTGATCTCATGCAATTTGAAAATCCTCCAAGCCTTAGTAAATGGTTTCATGAGTTGCTGTACTGGGGAAAACAAAAAAACAAACAAACCACCAAAAAAAAAAAACCCCATCCAACCAACCAACCAACCAACAAACAAAAAACCAAAATCACCATGTGCCCAAGCTTCTGGCAATAAAACTCTTGACATTTAAGAAGTCTGGACCTCTGACTAAAGATGAAATGTCTTCAGAAATACCTGTCAGTTTGCCTCTTGAGACTATAGGCCTCAAGAACCCAGAATGAATACCACATCACAAGGAGGTACTAAAGAAGGGGGAGTCTTTGACATGCATGCAGTGTGCATCATGGGTATATCATGGTTTTCTGTTTAACTAAAGAGAATGAATGTTTTCTTTCCCATGAATCAGTTCTTTAGTTCATATTATTGTTTCCATTTGAATTCTATTTTAGACCTTTTTTTTTTTTAGTCCTAGGATATATTCATTCCCAGAATGCCTTTCAGGATCCTGGTTTCCATGAACGTTTCTGAAGGGGTATGCAGAGAAGTACTGTGATGTGATGAATAGAGACCTGGTCTCTGAGTCAGGAAGAACTAGGTTTAGTTCTTCTTCTGACAAATACTCACTATATAACCTAGGAAAGTTCCTTTCTCTCTTACTCTCCTAGACAATTTTCAAACTGTGCAGCTGCTGATATGCATTAATAAAAGGAGTTTCCAGATCTGATTTCTTTCTTTTTTTTTTTCCGCTTTTTTGGAGGGCAATTGGGGTTAAGTGACTTGCCCAAAGTCACATGGCTGATAAGGGTGTCAAGTGTCTGAGGTCGGGTTTGAACTCAGGTCCTCCTGACTCCAGGGCTGGTGCTCTATTCATTGCACCACCTAGCCACCCTCAGAGATTCTGATTTCTTAATACCAATAAACTCACAGGGAAAAATCTCCTTTTTTTCCCCATCACCAAAACAAACGAACAAAAATGAATACATCTATTTTTAGTCTGGCAAATGAAATTAAGAATTAGGTGATGCAGTGGATATAGTACTGGCACCAGACTCAGGAACACCTGAGTTCACATCTAACCTCAAATATCCTGGGTAAGTCACTTTCACATAACTTCTGTTACTCAACGG
>CM053581.1:171961101-171973012 GCA_028627135.1 Pseudochirops cupreus | reverse complement strand
GCTATTCTCTTTTCTGAAAGGGGTTTCTGGTCATCATCTTCCTTGATCTCTTATTGTTTCTAAAAGGATTACATTACTCAATATATACTCTTGAACAATCTTAATTTTAGTCCTTTTATTTTCCTTTTCTCATTTTTCTGTGTTCAGTGTGACTGGATAACTTTCTTAGCCCTTGTCTTTGTTCAGGGCTTTCCCTCCTTCTCACACCTTTTCACGATCTCCTAGAAAATTCTCCTATGTTCTTTCATTGCCAGGCTCTTGGCTCCTCCTGAGTGTATGTTTCAAGAAGTGAGCATCATTACTTTGCAAATGTTGAATCTTCTTTGAACTGTTGCCTTGCTATCTTTTTTACTCTCTTTGATCACCCTTGCTTGATTTCACTTTGATGTCACTGCTTCTCTTCTAGGCCTTATGGCAGTACTTTCACTTTCTTATCTCTACTTCAACCTTGGGTGCTGGGCTTAGCTTCATGATCAGTCTGCTATTGCTGAGTCTCACACAATAGCTGTGGCCAAAAATGTGTGTGTGTGTGTGTGTGTGTGCGCGCGTGTGTGTGTGTAAATGCATGTGTCGTGTTGGGAACAGAATCCAGTATGATATATTTTTGTATGTTTTTCACCTATGTAATTTTCCTGGGGGTGATCCTCCTGGAGCTGGATCCTCATATAACACCCTGGTTTTAAAGTATTTGGGCAGGAACACTACAATTTTTTTTTTACTTATTCCACAAAAGTAAGAAATCTCCACAGAAATCAGCTGGTGTTTCAGAAAAACATAATATCGTCCATTTAAAAAAATCTGATTAGAATACTCTATTCTTTTAGAATGTTATTCTTGAATTCTATTTTACATATGTGTAAAACCCTTTATTTTTGCTTTTTTTCCCAAGAATCTCTTATTCTGCAGGATAAAATAGATGGGAGGAAAGAGATGAAGGAAGCTAAGGAAAGAGGATAGATTGGTACAAAATGGATTAGTATTCTCTCACTTACGAGCAAATTATTTGATTAGATCTTAGCATTAATGAAATCAAAATCACTGACTTGAGCATTGTGTTTTCTGGTTAGCTTTCTTCTATTTACAGCCTCAGACTGTAACCCCAGCTGGGACAGAATGGGAAGAAAAGGGAGACAGAGTCTATAGACAAAAAGGATAAGAGGGGAGGGAGAAATAAAGATGAAGATGACAGGCAGCATGGTGGAATGGGAGGAGGGCAGGATTTGGAATCAGGGAGTTGGGTTTGAATACCAACACTGACAGTCAAGCCTCAGTGAGGTTTGATGAGTCACTTCATCTATCTTGGTCTCAGTTTTCTTATCTCTAAAATAAGAAGGTTAGACTAGGTGACTTCTTTTTTTTATTAACCTTTTATTTATTTATTTTAGTTTTCGACATTCATTTCCACAAGCTTTTGAGTTACATATTTTCTCCCTATCTTTCTACTACCCCCACCCCAAGATAGTGAGCCTACTGAATACCCCTTCCCCCAATCTGCTCTCTCCTATATCCTCCCCTGTCCACCCCTAACTATCTAGTAGGGCAAGATGGATTTCTATACCCCAGTGCTTGTATATCTTATTTCCCAGTTTTTTTTAACATTTGGCATTTTTTCTTTCATTTCCAGAATCTTTCCCTTCTTCTCTCCTCACCCATCCCCACTGGGAAGACAAGCCATTCAATATAAGTTGTATATGTGTAATTATGCAAAATGTTTCCATAATAGTTACATTGTGAAAGACTCATTATAGTTCCCTCCATCCTATCCCACCCCCCACTTATTCTATTTTCTCCTTTGACCCTGTTCCTTTTCAAAAGTGTTTGCTTCTAACTACCCTCTCCCCCAATCTGCTCTCCCTTCTCTCATTCCCCTCTCTTATCCTCTAACCACCTACTTTCCTGTAAGGTAAGGTACCCAATTGAGTGTGTATGTTATTCCCTACTTAAGCCAAATTCAATGAGAGTAACTTTGACCAATTCCCTTTTACCCTCCTGCCCTTCCCCTGCATTGTAAGTTTTCTCTTGCCTCTTTTATATGAGATAATTTAGCCTAATCTCTTGCTCCCTTTCTCTGTCTCCCATTGTATTCCTCTCTCACCTCTTTATTTTATTTTTTTTAGATATCATCCCTACCTATTCAATTCATCCTGTGGCCTCTGTCTATGTATACATGTACCCCCATATACACACTCACATATATATTTGTACACACATACACTCTCCTTTACATACATATATATGTATGTGTATATATGTATATATGTATATATGTATCTCTATATACATATATATTCCCTTCAACTATCCTCTGACTGAGAAACGTCTCATAAGTTGCAATTATCATTTTTTCCATGTAGGAATATAAACAGTTCAACATCAATAAGTTCATTATGATTTCTTTTTCCTGTTTATCTTCTCATGCTTCTCTTGCTTCTGGTATTTGAATGTCAAATTTTCTGTTCAGCTCTGGTTTTTTCATCAAGAACACTTGAAAGTCAGGGGCAGCTAGGTGGTGCAGTGAATAGGGCACCGCCCCAGGAGCCAGGAGTACCTGAGTTCAAATCCGGCCTCAGACACTTAACACTTACTAGCTGTGTGACCTTGTACAAGTCACTTAACCTCAATTTCCCTGCTCCCCTCCAAAAAGCTAAAAATAAAAACAAAAATAAAAAAAGAACACCTGAAAATCCTCTGTTTCATTGACTGACCATATTTTCCCCCGAAGCATTATAGTCAGTATTGCTGGGTAGGTGATTCTTGGTTTTAATCCTAGCTGCTTGGTCCTCTGGAATATCATATTCTAAGCCCTTCGATCCCTTAATGTAGAAGCTGCTAGATCTTGAGTATTGTGCTTCCACAATGCCCAAATTGTTTCTTCCTGGCTTTGTAATATTTTCTCCTTGACCTGGGAACTCTGGAATTTGGTTATAATATTTCTAGAAGTTTTCTTTGTGGGATCTTTTTCAAGAGGCAATTGGCGAATTCTTTCAATTTCTATTTCACCCTCTGGTTCTAAAATATTGGGGTAATTTTACTTGATAATTTCTTGAAGAGTGATTTCTAGGCTCTTTTTTTAATCATGGCTTTCAGGAAGTACAATAATTTTAAGAGTATCTCTCCTGGATCAAAATTCCAGGTCAGTGGTCTTAACAATGAGTTATTTCACATTGTCTTCTATTTTTTATTTTAGTATCTTGTTTAATAGTATCTTGATTTCTCATACAGTCATTAGCTTCCATTTGCTCCAATCTAACTTTGAAGGAATTATTCTCTTCAATGAGTTTTTGAAATATCTTTTCCATCTGGCCAATTCGTTTTTTTATGGCATTCTTCTCCTCATTGGCTTTTTGGACCTCTTTTGCCATTTGAGTTAGCCTTTTTTTAAGGTGTTATTTTCTTCAGTATTTTGGGGGTCTCTTTTAGCAGGCTGTTGACTTGCTTTTCATGCTTTTCTTGCATCATTCTCATTTCTCTTCCCAACTTTTCCTCCACTTCTCTTACATGATTTTCAAAATTCTTCTTAAGCTCCTATAATGGCCTGTAACCAATTCATATTTTTCTTGGAAACTTTTGATGCAGGAGTTTTGACTTTGTTCTCTTCTTCTGCTTCCATGTTTTGATTCTTTTTGTCCCCCAAAAGGATTCTATGGTCTGACTGAGCTTCCTCTGCTTGCTCATCTTGCCAGATAATTACTTCAATTTTGAGCTCTTTGCCACAGTAGAATGCTGCTTCCAGAATGGAGATTGCTGTGTCCCAAATTGCTGAGGGTTTTGCAGCAGCCAGAGCTATTAGGAGGGAACACTCTTTACAGCCACTACAAGCTCTGACACACTGGCCACACACCACATGACTACCCCCTAAGCCTGTGACCCAGATCCAAGCAGGTTAAAAAATAGTGATTACCCTCTGCATGGTGACTTGGTCCTCCTGAGATCTACAGTTAGAGAACTCTGGAGGCAGCCATGGGGCAGCAGCTGCAGCCACCATGCCTCTACCACCTTTCACCCAGTAGGCAGGGGTCAGACTGCCCTCTTCTATACCCTGTTACAACAAGAGTTCCCTACTGACTTTTAACTTTCTCTTTGGCATTTATGAGTTGAGAAGTCTGGAAACTGTCACAGCTGCCAGTGATACACTCTCCTGAAGTCTGATCTGGCAGTTCTGGGCTGCTGGTCAGGGCTGTGCTCAGCTCCCAGACAGATGTGATAGATCCTTCCTGTTGGCCTGCCAGGCTGCCTTCAGCAGGAGATTTATTTCTCTCTGTCACTTTGTGGGTTCTGTAGCTCTAAAATTTGTTTAGAGTCATAATTTATAGGTATTGAAGGTGTTTGGAGTCAGAGCTCACACAAATTCTTGCTTTTACTCCACCATCTTGGTTCTGTCCCAACGTGATGACTTTTAAGTCACTTTCTATTCTAAAAGCATACTCCTAAGTTTCTAAGAAGGGAGAAGAGAAAGAGAGTTAGAGAGACCAAAAAAAGCAACAAAAGCAAACATTCACCAAAAATAATGAAAATAAATTCTTCTTGAGTAAATATATTTTCTGCTTGTAGCTTTTCAGTGTTTTCTGATTAATCCTCAAAATGGAAAACAAATGGAGCACTTTACCAATGAGAATTACTCTTTGAGTCATAGTTCTATGGACAAAATGGTATAAATAGGACATGACAAGGTCAAAGGAGCTCCCCAACCCTCACCAAGTATGATTTCCACCTTTGCATGTGCACAGATTGAACCCAACAATGAACTTTTGTGGACAAATCACCTCAGTGGATCCTGAGGATGAGAAAAATTAAAGCTCTAGGTCCAGAGACACATGTAAAATGCACAATGCAATTGGCTATCCCAGTAGGACCTGGTCTGAGTTATCTTCTCTCAGCCACTGTTTTCTTTAGGTCATGTCCAGCAGATGCTGTATTCCTCTCAGAGTCCATTTTTGATATGGTGAAGTCCATGGGCAAATATCACATTAGTTTATATTCATTATTCCCTGCTGGAGTTGAGGTCTGAGGCTATAAATAGAAGAAAGCTAAGCAGAACATACGATGCTCAAGCCAGTGATATGGATCTCATTAATGGCAATGATATCACTACTCTGATAGGGGCAGGAATTAGACCTGTGATTTCACTGAAATAGGAAATTCCTAGATGTGTAAAATTCTTCTATCAATGCAATTTAACACCTTCTTTGAACCTTAGAGAGCTAAAAAGTGTTAAATGAGTTTCCTAGGGTCCCACAATTTGAGTGAGATGAAAGTGGAATGGACTCAAGCCCAGGTGTTCCTGATAGTTCTTTATCCACCAAACCATACTACTCATTATGAGAGTCCTTTATTAGGATGCACAGAAAATAGCTATACATAGTGTATTCCAAATACTGCCATCCTATTTGTGAAACATGGTTGTTTAATGAAAAGATAATAAAGCTGCACTTGCTCCCTGAGCCTTGGCAGGTGGAAAAGACTTGGGATGTGCCACATGTCTTTCCATATCAAGTGTGTGCAAAGCAGGTCACCTAACTAATATGACAGTAAGGATAACATACCCATCTTGAGTGGGGAAGGGCAGAAAAGCCCTCCTACAGAAGGTGATATTTGTGCTGCCTTTTTTTTTTCAATTTGAGCTGACTCTTGAAGGAAGCTGGGAGGCAGAGATGAGGAGGGATGGTATTCCAGACATGGGGAAGAGCTAGTATAAATGAAGAGAGGGTGGACATAGAGTGTGATATGTGAGAAGCAGCAAGCAGTCTGGCATAGCTTGATCATAGACTAGGTAAAGCAGAGTGAAAGAGAAGAAGACTTTATAGTCTATGTCATTGAATCTTTAAATACCAAATAAAGAAGTTTCTGTTTGACCCAGGAGGTAATAGATAGCCACTGGAATCATTGAGTAAGGAGGGGGTGACATGGCCACCTACTTTTTTGGGAAATTCACATCAGGAGCTGTATGGGGGATCTATTGGAGTAGGGAGAGATTTGAGTCAGGAAGACCGAATCAGAAGATATTGCAGTAGTTCAGATGAGAGGTGACAAAGGCTTGAACTCTACTGGTTACTGTGTGAGAGATGGGGGCTTACAAGGGACAGGTTTTGAGGGAGGAAACAAGATTCAACAACAAATTTGGCAAATAGGAAGGGGCCCAAAGAGTTTTAAATGGAAAGCAATGAAACTTTTTCTTTTATATCAGAGGTAACAAAAAAGCCAATTAGATATATCGCATAGAAGGAATATAAAGACAAAGGTTCCACTTAACCATTTTTATACAGTTGAATAACAAGCATATTTATACTTACAATTATGATGTCTCTTTGAATATGCATTTTTAAAAGGGTAAAGAGACTCTATGGTTAGATTGTATCTTTTAGAATTATTACTGTATCCCCAGACTGAAAGGAACAAATACATCATCAGATTTTAAATCAAAGGAAGTGGAGAAAGCAGAAACAAGTTTAATCACAGGAAAGTTTTCAAAAAATTATTTAAAGTGAGGTATACCTACATATTTATGTGCCTGTGGCAAGTGCTGGGGGGGAGAGTTGTGGCTGACTCTGAGACGTCATCGTTACAACACCCCCTAGGGGACTCTAGTCTGGCATCTCCGAATGAGAACCAGGAGGGAATTGAAAGAGAAGTAGGTTTCTTTCATGATCACAAAAATATTGGAAGGAAATTAGCACTGATCATCCCCTTTGTATTTTTATGTATTGTTTATCCACCTCAGAAAGTCAAGGATCCATTTTTATACATAAATCTCTTTGTCAGTAACAGTTTGAGCTGGCTTCCCAGGTCATACTGACCAGTCCACCCTCCTCCCTTTGGTGTTCTTGTGGGCCTTTGTGAAATGGTCTTAGGGAGACACACATACAGATCATGGCTGTGCAAAGCCTTTGTGTGAAGACTTGTGCTCCTCTCACCCTCAACCATACCCCTATCTCTCAATATAGTAGGCACCTTACATCCTATCTCACTGGGAAAAGAACAGGCCCTCTATGATGAGTTTCCTTATCTTTTCTTCCATAGTAAAAAAAATGAGCATCATCACTCAGATTTTCTAATCCCTGACTCTGGTTCCAAAAAAAGAGATCCTTATTACTTTCTAAGGTTAATTTTTCTGTGTCTTTAGTAATTGAGGGAACCATGTCACAGTCACAAAGGCCTTGGATCTGGAATTGGAGGCTTTGAGATTGAATCTTGACTCTGCAACTTACTGGTCCATTCACATCTCTAGTTTCCCCCCATCAGTGATAAGACTGGCTTAGAATAAGTGGTCTCCAAAATCTCTCCTAGTTCCAAACCATATGGGCCTATGTTCTCATCTTCCTAGGACAGACAGGATAGAAGATGGCAGAAATTTTGGCCCTCTGGAGCCCCTGGTTTCAACCTCTGGGACATTCCCTTTGCTATGGTATAACAGGTTGGGAAAAGGAAAAAACGTCAGTCTCTCCTGGTCTCTTAGAGAAATGTATTAAAAAGATTGGGTTGAATCAAGTAAAAGGAAATAAAAGCTGATACAAAGGAAGCTTAGGAAGGAAAGAGAACTTGTCCAGAGTAGAGCAGAGAGATCTTCAAAGTTTCTGCATTCTGCTTCCCTCAGCGACTGTGACACATGGTTAGTGGAGCTACGAGGGTTCGCAGTAACTTCTGCTTTGATCTCAAAGAAAAAGAGTGTCTCCAGAGGGCGTGTAATCGATTGCTGCGAAGATGGAATGTTCTAATCCTTGAAAATAATTGCACAGCATCTTAGCACATAATGACTTTGGCAGCTGGGGTGATCACAGTGCCTAGAATGTGCAGTCATGAAAAGGAAAAGTAGGAAGCCTTTCATTCAGCACACTTCTCCATCAGAAAGGCTTTAGGCCCAAATTCGTGAGACACAGCAGTTGTATTTGGATGCACACCGTAAACAGGGATAGAAAACGCATTTCCCAAAGATAAATAACTAAGAACCCATTTGTGCATGTCAGTAAAATGTCCCTTGATGACTTTGGGTAGATTCTGGCAGGAACTATGATCATAGCACTACCCATTAACTCCCCTTCACCATTCCCCATTGCCTTTAGGATCAAATACAAACTCCTTTGTTTGTCATTGAAAGCTCTTCACTATATGATTCTAGCCCATCTGTCTAAACTTCTCATATATGAGCTCCCTTCACGTACTCTAGGGCCCAGCCAAAAGGGCCTTCTTGCTTTTCGTCACATGTCATTCCATAGCTAACCTCTGTGCCTTTATGTGGGTTTTCCCCATTCCTAAAACACACTTGCCCTTCACATCTAACTCTTTGAATCCCTAGCTTACTTCATATTTTAACTCAAGCACCACTTCCTCCAGACATTCATTCCTGTATCACCCCCAACCCCATTCCTAGTGTCTACCCTACCCAAATTATATTTGCTTTAAATATATTTTGTATAAACTTATATTTGCAGTTGTCCCCTCCCCCCCCCAAATAGACTATAAGAACCCTGAGAGTAGGGGCTGTTTCATTTTTGACTTTATATCCCCAGCACCCAGAATTGTGCTTGACATATAGAAAACACACAATAAAGGCATCCTATTGATTGACTAATTGATAGGACAATGTAACTATGATTCCAGAGCTTAGGGGGTACGGACTGACTTCAACCATTTTGTGAACTTAGATATCTCATAGCTTTAGAAATTTTTTGCTACCACATGCTATTTGAATGTGTAGATTATCTATTAAAAAAGAAAAAATTCGAAGATGACTAGGTCATGTCTACACTAGTAAAATATAGGATTTGCATCCAAGAGAGAATTTCATTTGGCTAAAGCATCAGGACTGATTGATATTTTCTTTTCAAGAGTGTTCCATGTTCACAATGCTCAGAGGCACACAACAAAACAACTGAGTAAGCAATGGAAAGCCCACATTAAGGGGTTCATGTATTCTGAACACTCAGATGTACCATATAGGCCTCTATGTGTAAAATGATAATCATCCTCCTTGACCCCCTACCCTTTTCTAGCATGCCCCCCATATAAATGCATGCCATAGCAAAAGCACACACTGTTTTATCTTCTACTATCATGAAGGGGAAAAGGGATGATAAATTTATAAATAAGCACTAAAGGAGAGTCCAGGTCCATGTCAAGAAACTGTTCCTTTTAAAGTATAAATTCATATTCAATCCCATTCTCTCAAAAGAGTTTATGATGAAAAGCATAAAGGATATGTAATTTTTATGGATCCAGGGAAAGGAGAAAGCTTGGGGCTCACTTTTCTCTCAGTAGGGCCAAGTAATTGTAATGAAGATGCATTTCTAAGCATCTGATAATACATATTCATAGAGCCATCAGATTTAGGGCTAGAAAGGATGCTCATAGACCAATTCATTTTGCAGAAGGGTAAACTAAGGCTAAGAGAGGGTAAATGACTTGATCATAATCTCATTGGTAGCAAGTGGCAGATATGGCATTTGAACCAGGGCTTCTGACTCCAAATCTGGAGCTGCTTCTGTTATGTTGGCAAATCTGCAGCATATTGAATAAGCTTTCTGTCTATGGTGCTGTACTCCCCTAAGAGTAGAATTGGATCACCTTCACAGATTATACACCCATCTTCAGTGGAATTACTCATTAAGCATACCTACTGATACTTATTAAATGCTGTTGATTTGGGGGGGAAATGATTCCAGGAAATGGCTGGATGTGGCCATATGAAATATGTAACAAAAGAGAATGTTTTATGTTTTATGTTTTGAAGCTGAAAAAGATAAAAGGATGTATATGTAATCTTGTTTTCACAGTTCAGGGTCCAAATCCTTAATACCTTTCTTCCTATACCTTTGAAAGAGGATATTTATAAAATTGTCCTTGAAAAGGTCAACAATTCTTAATCAGAATTTCCTAGCTATATTCCAAAGTTTAATGATAGTTTAAAAAAAAAATCTGAGCTGAAAAGGACACCACTGCAGATCATAATACGTGTCAACAGAAAAGGCCCAGAAGGTCAGGTTTTATTGCAAATGGCTGTACTTGGAAATGGACATGATGGGGGCAAAGGGTAGGCCTAGAGTTGTGTTTGAGCTTTAGATGAAGCAACCTGCTGCCTGCTGGAGTAAACAAAGCTCTTAACTGGGGGAGGAGACTCCACAGAGAAGAGACATTAATTCAATGTGACACCAACAGGGGTGTGGATATGTGCTCATTGTGGTGTCAGACATCCTACTCTAATTGAGCTTAATTGTGTCAAAATTGGAGTTAATTAAAAGTTAATGGTAGAGAGCACATCATGCCGCCGGTAGGCTGCAGGCCTGGATTTCATGCTGGTGATCCCGTTCTTTGAATAGATCACTCACTTACATTGACTGACACCTCTGAAAGATTCATATCATGTTACTGAATCTCTCTCTCTCTCTCCTCCTTTGAAGAGGGCAAGCTCCATTCTAGTTGATAGATAAACAAAGAAATGAAAAAAGATAAAAGGAGTTTTGTGTGAGATGTCATAAGTATCTCCTGTAATTGCTAACTTTGTACAGGAGCATCCTGATGTAGGGAGGAAATATCCCTGTGGGAAAATAGGGGGGAGAAAGGGAGGAAGGGAGAAAGAAAGGGAGGAAGGAGGGAGAGAGGGAAAAACAGAGGGAGGGAAGGAAAAAAGGAGGCAGTGAAGGAAGGAAAGAGGGAAGGAAGGAAGGAAGGAAACTGGTCATGCCATTTATGTGCTCAAAATATTAATTTACTTCCTATTACCTATAATTAACATGAATAACTATAGATACCTTGTAGAATTGTGCAAAAGCACTTTGTGACATATAAAACAAACACAAATAATGAAGCATAGTATATAGGAAGCCTAGTGATTCTGGATTCAGAAAATGGGTTCAAATCCTCCCCTTGACATATGTGACCTTGGGTTACTCACTTAACTTCTGTGAGCCTCAATTTCCTTAGCAGTAAAATGAGAAAATTGGGTAGATGGCCTAGGAGATCTCTCCTACCTCTAGATCTATGGTCATATTCTGATGGGGATCACATTGTTTAATATTCTCTGAAACTAAGACAATGCCTTTCACAAACGGATAGCAAATGAAGCTGCAATTTAATTTACACATGGAACCCACTCTACCAACATGTATCAGTACCTTGTCTGAAACTTATATTCTTAGAAAGTTAAGGATTTTCTGAGAGTTTAAGTGACTTATGTAGGGTATCTGTAAGAGAAAAGACTTGAATCTAGATCTTCTGTTCACAAAGTCATTTCTCTTTCCAATATGTTAGTGCTCATGCCTAATGAATGTAAAATTTAATTAAATTAGGCTTACCATCCGCCTTCCTCACTCCCACTCAGAAACTGCTGCAGTCAGCTAGAGGAAGTTACACAACTGTGCTCTCCCATGCAGATTTATGTTATCTCATCTCAGGTAGACTGGGCAATATTTCCATTCTTCCTTGATAGACTCTCAATCATACAATGCACACGTCTGTTCCAGACTTTTGTAGACTTTGGCACATAGCAGCCAGGTGGCACAGTGGATAGGGTGCTGGGCCTGGAGTCACGAAGACTCCTCTTCTTGAGTTTATATCCGGCCTCAGACGCTTACTAGCTGTGTGGGCCCTGGCAAGTCACCTAACCCTGTTTGCCTCATTTCCTCATCTGCCAAACGAACTAGAGAAGGAAATGGCAAACCACTGCAATATCTTTGCCAAGAAGACTCCAAATGGGATTCTGAAGAATTGGACTTGACTAAAAAAAAACCTGAATAGTGATAAAACAACAACAAATAATAAATGATTGCTGAATTTAATTGAAATCTATTAGACTAAGTTGAAATCTACCTTGATGTTACTTTTACCCATTACTCTTCATTCTCCTGTCTTGGGAAAAGCAGAATGATGCCCCGTCTTCATAAGACAGTTCATCAGTTATGTTATTATCATATCTCTTGCC
>CM053581.1:171919970-171960601 GCA_028627135.1 Pseudochirops cupreus | reverse complement strand
GTGTGTGTGTGTGTGTGTGTGTGTGTGTGTGTGTGTGTGTGTGTGTGTGTGTGTGTGTGTGTGTTGGTGGGGAGGAGACAGTCAGATTTGTACTTCAGGAAAATTACTTTAGTGACTGAATGGAGGATGAATGGAGTGGAGACTCTTGAGGCAGGCTGACCCATTAGCAAGCTATTGCAATAATCAAGGTTTGAGGTAATTAGGGCTTGTAGTAGAGGGGTAGCACTATTAGAGGAGGTGGCACATCCAAGAGGTGTGCTGCAAAGCCCTTGGGAATAGTTTGTATGTGAAGGGTGAGAGATAGTGAGCAGTCCAGCATGATTACTAGGCCTACCTGAGGGACTAGGAGGATGACCTTGTCCTCTACAGCATAAGGGAAGGTAAGAGTATGGGGGTGGGTAGGGAAAAGGAAAATGGGTTCGGAATATATCAAACTTAAGATGTCTATGGGCCATCCAGTTTGACATGTCTGAAAGACAGTTGGAAATGCAAGATTGGTGGTCGGCAAAGAAACTGGAGCAGGACAGATGGATTTGAGAATCATCAGTACACAGATGATATTTAAATTCGTGGGAGCAGATGAGATCAACAAGTGATGGAGAACAGACTAGGATTAAACCTGTCCTCCAGCTATTCCTAGTCCAGGAGAAATAATTTCTGTCTTAAATTCAACTTTCTTTCCTGGTTGCTAACACCTAAGAAGGAAAGGGTGGTACTAAGTTATATCCACAGCTTGACTTCTTTCCACCAAATTCTAGTTCCAGAAAACTCCATCACAGATAATGAATGGTGAGTAAAGTTATTTGCAAATATAAACCAGAGAAGTCGTACAAACTATAATATACAAGACAATACACAGAGTAAATGACCATTCCACTGGGAGTGAGGTATCTCAGCAAAAATCTATAGTCCTTGATCTTTTGCAAGGGGAAATTCCCTGATGTTTCTAGGAAAATAGACTAGAAGTCAGTACTGTATTAGGGAGCCAACTTTTCCATACATGTTGGCTCTGGAAGCACATGACTTCTCTTGAAACAAGAAAGAAGAAAGTCTTCTTTTCTGGCTTCTTGATTCAACTCTATTCTTTACACAGGCAAATAGCAATTATGCTTCTCTGTTAAAAGGATTTTTTTTGTGTGTAGGCTTTTGCCCTGATTAATAAGACAAAACCCAGTAAAAAGAATTAAAATGAGTATTTTAAAAAAATATGTCAAGGTAGTATGGGCTGATGGGCTGATCACTAGAGATCAGCAAGGGATTCAAGATGGACCTAGCTTTTATTGATAACTTCCATGATGAGATAGACAATTCTGATAGATCCATGTCAGTAAAATGGGATGAGCCATTTCATTTCAGCTCCTCCTCAATTGCCAAAAAGTGTTGTCTAACAGGTAGGGTCAGGGACGGATTGACTGGCCATGTGCTGCATAGCAGGTAAAACAAAAGCTCACACTGGGCAACTCCTCACCCAACAGAGCCTCCGTCAACACTGAGTGACAAGCAGGACTCAGAACAAAAGGGTCCCTGAGTTAGTTAACTTCCAATGTCTCTACCATGAGGAAAGTCTTTGGCGAATCTTCCAGGGTGGAACCTAGGATTATGTGTATAAGGTTTATTGTACAAGTCAATAAAATCAATTATAATAATAATAAAGCATGATCTTGGAAGCTAATCTTGGAGACCTGAGTTTGAATTGTGATTCTGATACTTGCTGAATATATGTGTTTATGTGAGTCCCATTTTCATCTCCTGAATCTGTTTCTTCATCTGTAAAAATGGGCAACCAAACTCATAGTACCTTCTCACATGGTGATTGGAAAGGAAGAGTTGTGGAAATCTAAAAATGTTCAACTTATATTGGATTGCATGCCATCATGGGGGGGAGGGGAGAGGAGAGGGAAGGGGAGAAAATTTGCAACTCAAAAGGTTGTGGAACTGAATGTTGTAAACTAACAGTAAACAGACATATAAATAAATAAATTTATTAAATTAAAAAAGTGACAAAAATGTATTGTTAATAGTATGAAAAATGCTCCAGCATCTATGAAGAGTTAAATTTCACCAAAGCCAATTCAATTTGTTTGTGACTTGTGGCACTGTCCTTGTTTTACATCTGTGGTAATATCTCATTAGTTATCTTCATTTTAAATTTGAAAACAATTAAACATTTCCTAATAGAAAACTTGATTAAGCATGTGAAGTAACTGTTTAAGATCCTCAACATCAAAGGTTTCGATACCCCAATATGTGCCATCCTGCCTCTCTCTACCTCCTCACTTTTGAGCCAAATTAAGGATCCAGCAAGTTAACAAGAGCCCACTGATTCCCATTAAATTATACCTGCTATACCACTGGAGACAAAGCAGTGGGATAATGAATGGTCTCACGTCTCTGTTTGTATTCCCAGGACTTGGCACGTTGCTTGCAATATACTAATATACCATTCATTCATTCTTGCATTCACTCGTTATTCCTATCTCCACTTGTCTGCCATTAAAAAATAAATATATATTTTCTTGGATCTTATGGATGTTCTAGTGGGTCTCTGTCAACTTCCTAATAGTGTACCCTGACCCTCAACAGTCACTCTCCCCTCTCAGAATGCTTAGGGTAAGAAAGGGTAATAAATGCTCAACCTAGGGGCATTTCTATTTGGATTCCTTCTTTTCAGCCTGGGAAAATTACCTATTCATATTTTTCATGTAAATTCCTTTAGATTTTCACAGTAGTTCTCAACCTTCCTAATGTCACAACCCTTTAATACTCATATGTGGGCGTATTTGCATGTGGGCGGCCCCGCCTGGAGTCAGGTAGAAGAGCAGTGTCCAGGTTCCTAAGACCATTGGAAATATGTGTTTTCCAAAGGTCTTAGGCGACCCCTGTGAGCCCTGTGAAAGGGTCATTTGAACCCCAAAGAGGTTGTGACCCACAGGTTGAGAACCACTGCTTTAGAAAGTAGTAGGTACACCATAAAAAGAAGACTATAAATAGACACGATCAGTGGTTAGCAGGAAGTAAATCCCAAGAAAAGAGCTGACATTCAAACTCTAGCTCAGTCAATGAATTAATCTGCATTTTATGAAGTACCTACTAGTTGAAGGTACTTGGGATACAATGGTAGTAATGGAATGCTCCTTTCCCTCAAAGATCTTTCATTCCCTTATAAATCTCTGTCTGTCTGTCTGTCTCTCTCAGTTTATATTTATATATACAATTACATGCACACACACACAAAATATGCTTTTAAAAGAGACATGGTACAGTATGGGTAGGGAGCTGCCAAGGTGAGGGGGGAGGGTATATATTAAGAGTATTGTGAGGAAATCCAATAATTTAAGGGAGGAAGCAAAGTGGAGGACATACCTACCAGTAAAAAGATCAGGACAGGATATAAACCGAAGCCATATTTTAGTGGAAATATACTTTAGGTTACCTGGAAAAAAGGAAGAATAAATTAGTTCAGAAAGCCAATTAATATGGCATAAAACCATAATTTGACTATGATGGTGGCTTCAATTATGCAGACACCTTCTGGAGCCCTGTCTTGAATAAAAGCAGAATAGCTGATGCTTTCTACTTTACACTAATGATTATTTAATTGCTTAAAGTGTATACCAAACAATGAGGGTAAGTGATATTCTTGGCCTGCTTCTGACCAATGAGAAAGAATTGATTGTTCAAAGAGAAATGATGTGTGTGTGTGTGTGTGTGTGTGTGTGTGTGTGCACGCGTGCATGCGCAAGGGGATAGCAATCATTATAGTAATGGTAATGATAATAAGAGTGAGCATTTATATAATACTTCAAAGTTTGCAAAGAGATTTTAGATTTGCAAGAGACTTGTAAATATCTCATTTTATTGACATAGCAATCCTAGGAGGTAAGTTCTATTATTATCCCCATTTTACAGACAAGGAAATTGAAGATGAAAGAGGTTGAATGACCCAGGGTCACACAGCTACTTGACTGTTGGAGGACTGGAATTCAGTTCTCACTAATCCTAGGATGTTTTTATTGAATATATTATGCTAGTCTGGGCTGAGATTATTTCAAAGGATTCAGAAAATGACTTGAAAGGAGCATCTCACTTTATATTCTTTAGAGAAGGTCAAGACAAAAGAAATAGGACACTGTAGAAAATGAAACTTGAAAGTCCTAACAGAAACCCTTCCAATAAGGAAGAAAAGAGGAAGGTGTCTGAAGGGACCATCATAGATATATCAGATACTCAGAGAGCAAGTTATATTTCTAAAACACAAACATAAAAGATGGAAGAAAAGGCTAGAAATAAAAAAAGAATGCAAAAGTGTGAGAATACCATCACAAATGCTCAGAGTGAGCTAAAACTAGCAATGAATGCAAAAAAGAAATAAAAAGTAAAATTTTTTTTTTGGTAAGCTACAAGTCCATAGCTCAGGGCTGATGGGCCAGTGATAATGGGTGAAAGAGAAAAGGCAGAATGATTAATTTCATTTTCTTGTGTTTTCTCTCATAAGGAGAATGGTAATGGTTCTTGGTCTGAAAGGCTAGAACAAACATGGTTAAGAAAGAATGTAAACTCAAACAAGTAAGGAGTTAGGAAAAGAGCATATCTGACTTTACTCATTGAGTTCACACCAAATTCCAAGATGGAATATATTCTAGGGAAGTGAAAAAGTTCTGTAGATGTGATTGCTGAATAACTATCTCCCCTGAAATATGGTGGAAAATGTGAAAGTGTTATAGCATTGGAGAAGGACAAATGTCCTGATTTCCCCCAAAAAGTGAAGAGAAGGTATCTGTTAATTTCATATTGATGAGCTGCACTTCAATCCCTAAAGAGAAAATGTGTGTATATGTGTTTATGTGCGTATATATATGTATATATATATATATATGTATATATATACACACACACACACACACACTCATACACACACACACATATAGTGTATGTATATACATATATACATGTGCATATATATGTATGTATACACATACATAGACACACATATATACATATGTATGCAGGTATTATAAATCTATATATGTATAAAGCATAGATTTTGTGTGTCTTGAAGCAGATATAGGTATCACTGAGATCATACAAATTCACCAAGAAAAGTACATGGTATATAACATGCTATAAATTTCCTTTTTTTTTAGTCTTATTAGGCCAATAAGTCACAGAGATTCCATAGCTATAGTTTGCTTTGTTTTGGGCAAAACATTCATAAAAGTTTCCCTTGTAATACCTGGGGGACAAGATGGAGAGATATAACCTAGAATAGATAGTACCACTAAGTGACTTTAAACTGGTTGAATGACTACATTGAAAGAATAAGCATTAATGGACTGAAGTCATGTAGAAGGGATGTCTTTGGTGGAATGTCCCTTGTATGGTTCCCTGATCTTGTGCTTTTTAGCATCTATATAAGTGCTGTGTATGGAGGCATGATGAGATGCTTTTCAAATTTATAGATGAAACAAACCTGTAGAGTGGACATAGTTTTTTCCCATCACCTAAATAAAGAAGAGAGTAACAGACCGAAATCGATCTAATAAGACAGAAAACTGGCAGAATTTACATTTTTTCTTGCCACTGGGTTCTAACAACATCACTTGGGTTTAACTATCTGTCCTGCTAGTACACCTTTCAGATTCCCAAGTCACTGTCACCTGATTAGCCATTATGTCCTAAGGATGCATTGCCTTTGTCATGTGACTCACTGCTGTGACTTTAAGATTTGTGAACTTTACTGCTGAACTCTCTTATAAGTGTTATCTCTTCTACTTAGAGTATGGGCACCTTTAGATGGCTATATGTTTTACTTTTCTCTTTGTATCTCCAGTACTTAGCACAGTGCTTGGCACAGACTAAATATTTAATTAAATCTCTTCATTCATTTAATAGCTAGTTAACAGAAAGGATAATAGCTAGGATATTCAGAAATAAAGTGGCTCAAATTCAACATGATGAAATTTATTGGCACAGCCTAGCTGCACAGTGGATAAAAGCACTGTCCTTGGAGTCAGAAGGATTCTTCTTCATGAGTTCAAATCTGACCTCAGATGTTTATTAACTATATGACCGTAGATAAGTCACTTAACCCCATTTGCCTCAGTTTCCTCATCTGTAAAATGAGCTGGAGAAGTAAATGGCAAGCCTCTTCAGTGTCTTTGCCAAGAAAACCCCAAATGGGGTCACAAGGAATCAGACATAACTAGAAAGACTGAACAACAGAAACAAGTTGTAAAATTCTATGCTTGCATTAAAAAAAAAATCAGTTGTAGAAGCACAAAATTTAAAGCATATAACTAGATAGCAGTTCATGGAAGACTTGGAAGTTTTAGTGGACTGCAAATTCAATAGGCTACGGCAACGAAACACCACAATATGCTTTGCCATAGTCTGAAGTATCGTTCTCTATCCTGGATACTACCATATTTTTGTGTATTGATATGCTGGAAAATATCCAAAACCAAGTGATTAAGATGGTGAAGGACTTCTTGATTATTCCATATGGAAAGAAGTTCAAGGCATTGGGAATATTTATTGGGGATGTGTAGCCTGGAAGTGACAGAGACCATGATAATTATATTCACAAATTTCAGGAACTTCTATGTGAATTAGATCTAATTTTTTTCTGCTTAGACATGAAAGCAGAATTAGAAGCAATGGATGTAGAGTAAGGGAAGATAATCCAGAAAGATAGATTTAAATCTTCCTAGTAATTATAAGTATTATAATCATTTGCCTTGAGAAGTAGGAGGTTTCCCTTTCTAAATGTCTTCCAAAAAAAAGGCTGAATAATGGGCTACTTGAGATAGAGTGACCCCTACTTTTTTTTTTCCTCCTTAGGCATAGATCACACTATATGATCTCTAGTACTCAGCCTTGTGTAAAGCATTGAGGATTTAAAGAGACAAGTAAAGATAGTCCTGGCTCTTAAGGAGCTCAGATCCTAATACAAAAATTCTATGATTGTGTGATTCTATTAGTCATAACACAAGTACTTTGCATTTGCATAGTACTTTATAATTTTCAAAACACTTTCACATCCATTATCTCCTTTTATTTTCATGGGATTTTTTTCCTTTTCCAATTCAATTCCAATCATCCTGTTGATATGGTTTGAGCTACGAGCAAGTCTCTGTGCTAGGCTATGTCTTATGAAATAAATTTGCATACTTATAATTTTTCCTACCACCTAGCTAGCCCATAACATTTTCATTGGTACTGCATGTCTTTTTTTTTTTCCAAAAAGCACATTCACATTTTCATTCCTTTTGCCTTTTCCTTGTTTCATTTTTTTATGATGTTCTAGATCCTCTTAATATTTATTAATTACTTAATTAATATGTCCCCTGTTTTCTAGAAGGTTGGCTAAAAAGAGACCAAATCCTTCACAAATTCCACCCAACCTGAATGCCTGTTTGCATCATCAGGGCAGAAATATCTCCAAACCAGGTCTCTAGTAGTATTCCCAAAATGAAGAATGAGGCTAATGCCAGACAAAGATTTGAAATCCTCTACATGTGAAGTTTTCTCTAATCCCCAGATTCACCATGCTGTAACCCTTTCCCACTAAATGAAAACCCTTCTTGTCCCCCATTCTGTTTTGAGTGCATTCTGGACTCTAACCCCTCTTCACCCTTTTCCCATCAAAGAAGAGGAAGTTTACCAGTTATTCATGCTTACTGAAACCAATTCGGTGCAATATAGTCAGTTCAACATATTGTGTGTCATTCTTGGTTTCTTTCCATATTTTATTTTTCATCTCAGAATGAAAGGTTGCCCCTCCCTCCCCATTCTGCACATGCCTTCCATCTCCCATCTACGTGGCTTCACATCGGCCAAACCCAGAGCAGGGAATTCAATCCCTTCACATTCACACCAACAAGAAGTCATTACTTCCTGTAAGACCCAACTCAACCTTCATCTACATCTATTTTTTTTTTTTTGGGCTGCTCCAGTTTCTATGGCCCTACTTCCATTCCTTCCTCTCTTTCTTCTTTAAGTTTCATTTTCCCCTTTCATTCTCTTGTCCTTTCTTGCTGGATCTGGAATGCTACATCATGCTTCAACAGGTTTCAGGAATAGAATTGCTGTTCTTTGACATAGGCAACTGTGTCCCCTTTAAGATATTTGCAGCCATGTTTGGCAGGCTGTGGAAACCCTGTACAAAGGCAGTGTTTCGAGAAATCCCCTTGCACATCTGTTAGAAGCATCTCTGGGTTGTTTGCCAAGATTCCACAGTACCCCACATATGGAGTCAAGAAGAATCGGCTCCAGAGCTTTTTGCTATTTTCCTCTCTATGGCACTATGCAACACTCCTGATATGCATCCAAAAGTCATCCCCAAGGGATTTGCTGTGCTATAGATCATAACATTTCTGGTTTCTTCATGAAAACAGGGGAAATTGCATATGATGCCTAGATTTCAACTGTCATGAGATGCAGCAGTTATAAAAAGCTCTCTGCAAGGTCTTTGACCAGAATTGTCCCTTTAGGACAGTTGAGGAAAATTCAGTGATAAGTTCTCTGTGAAGTCAGATCTGATAAAAGTGCATCTGTTTCAATCTTTGTGCCTTTGTGGTAGAGTGTTTATATAATTTAGAGAGGATTTGGCTAGCTGGTCATTTCAGACATACACATGGTAATTTTTGTCATTATAATGCATTCCATGTATGATGATGATCATATTGAATCAATATTTAAAATAGTTAATCAGCTGTGAATATTCAAATATGCATCACACCTCAGAAGCTCAACTAGTATTATCCCCATATGGATAAATTTATATTTATTCTTATAGAGAAAAATGTGGCTCATCAGATTTGAGTGGCTTTCCTAGATTTAAGCAAAAAATATCTTTCTTGAGATTTATAACTTGAAGGGTCCATAAAGATCATCACATCTAACAACTGCATTTTACAGATGAGGAAACTGTGGCTAGACAGTTGAAATCTCTTGCCCAGTGCCTCACGGATAGTAATTAGTATAACTGAGATAGGAATCCAAGCCAAAATATAAGAAATTAGAGTTACAGGAACCTCAGAGATTATTGAATATAACCTCCTCATTTTGTAGATGAGAAAACTTGAGGATAAAGGAAGTTAAGAACTTGATCGATGCCATTCAGCTAGTAGGTGACTGAGTCTGAGTTTGAGCCCACTTACCTTTGACTTCAAGGGCGTTTCTCTGTCTACTGCACAACACTTACTCTCATTTAGAGTCTTTAAGTCTAGAGATGCTTCCACTATAAGAATGGCACAATTCACTCATGCAGTAATTTTTTCCCCCCTTACTCATTTGCATGGGTTCATTCACTAACAATTTCCCCCTACTCCATTATTTTAGCTTGTGGTAGATGATCTATTCTCTTTGTAACAAAATATGAAGACTGGTAATGTAATCAGATAAAACTTAAAAGCAAGCACATAGGACCATAGGACCTAAAGCTAAAAGAGACTTTAGTAGTCATATAGGTCAGTGATGTCAGACAGAAATAGAAAGAGGGCCTACTGAACTATACATAAGGATTACTGCAGGCTACAGATTGATTTAGAAAAGTGGAATGTTGATAAATTGCTTTTTTATTAATGTGTCAACCATTTAAAATCAGATAAGATAGATTTTAATTTGGTTCAAGCCATATAAGGGAATGTTGTGGGTTTCATGTTTGACATTTCTGTTCTAGGTGTTGGATTTGGCATAAGGAAGAATTAGGTTCAAATACCACTTCAGATGCTTATCAGTTATGTGACCCTGGACAAGTCACTTAACCTCTCTCAGTCCCAGTTTCTTCATTTATAAAATGAAGACTGGTGAATTTGATGGCTTCTAAGTTCCTTTCTAGCTCTTAGTGTATGATTTATTTTTTTTTAACAAGGAAACTGTTGCTCAGGTCCTCTCACTTCAAAATTTAATTGTCTTTCCATTGCATCAAAATGCTTCCCACATATTTCCTGACATGCATAGTCATTCCTGGGCTACATGTTAATTAGGAATATCTGCTAAACAGTTCATCCTAGAGTAAGGTAGTCTCACTGAAAATTAGAAGTGTAAGGGACCTGGGAAATAGAAATAATTATAATTAGCATTGCTTTTTTACCAAACAAAAAATTTTGAAACACTGGGGAGAGAGAGGGAGAGAGAAAGAAATGCATTCAGTCAAAGTAGTCTGAATGGTTAATGTGGAAGGGCTCATGAATTTTTACTGGCTTGTTAAGGAGGAGACAGTATGCTAAATATGTATATGGAGTGGGGAGGGACACTGGGTAAGGAAGAAGTGAGCTGTAAGGCAGATATAGTGAATTAGATCTTGCTTTTCAGTTTTATTCTCTTATAATTAAAAAAAAAAGATGTTTGAACCCCAAGGGGTAGCCCTGTATTGTGGATAGAGAGCTGGCTTTTAGGCTCAGAAAGGCTATAGCTGAAGCCCTGCCTCTCAGTAGTTTAGGCAACATAAGAGTACAGGAAAAAGTTGCAGAGAAAGGGCTGGCTTGCATTATAGTGGGGGTTCACTATGTCAATGAAATTACGTGCCTAGTCCCTCTTCATATACATGAGTTTATAGGGGCAACTTGCCAATCCCTTTTTAAAAAATTAATTGGCTTCGTTATTTACTTCTAGACTTTTCTCCCACCCTTAGGAAGTATGTGACATATCTCTTATTTGATTAGCTTCTACTTGAAGCTGGAAGAATTCAACGTAAAGAGCTTTTCTTTGAAACGATTGTACAGACTAGAGTGCTGGGCTGAGAATAATAAGATGAGAATTAATAGGAATAACTACAGAGCCTTTCATTTTGGATCAACTAACAGTGGTGCAAGTCCAGGCTAGCCAATTATTCTTAAAAAAGAAAAAAGAAAAGACTTGAGGCTTGCATGAACAGAGAG
The DNA here is from genome assembly GCA_028627135.1 of Pseudochirops cupreus. NCBI lineage: Eukaryota > Metazoa > Chordata > Mammalia > Diprotodontia > Pseudocheiridae > Pseudochirops > Pseudochirops cupreus. The sequence continues at coordinate 171,949,718 of CM053581.1, read as the reverse complement.
ACATGGAAGATAAAAATTAAACACCATTTTAGACTATCTTGAAACTGATCATTTCCATTAACAAGGGTAAGAATAGTCCCCCCTTTACTGCACTGATCACTGCTCAGGCCACATCTGATGCTTTGGGTGTATTTCTGGGGGCCTTTAGTAAGAACTCCAACTGCCCTGGGACCTCTCCTGAACCTATCAAAGGTGATCCTAACTCACATACTGGTGTGAGAGTGAAGGCATAGACAGCTCACTGGGACTGACATTTAGTTTGGCAGAAATCAGTTATTCTAGCTTCTTATAGTAAACTTTCCCCTTTTGCTCCAATAACAATCCAGAGACAATGTGCCATAGTGGCTAGGGTGATAGACTTGAGAGTCAGGGGGGAAAAACAAAACAGGATTCAAATCCCATAATAGGAATTTACTATCAGTGTGATGCTGGGAAGATGTTAACCTGTTCTTGGTATTTTCTTCTGTACAATGAGGGAGTTAAGTCAGAGGATATCTAAGGTCCCTTCTAATCTTTCCGTCTATGATTCAATCATGCTATGATCTTCCATGTTAAATTTATCTTAGTGTCATAGAAGTTAGGCAAGTACATAATGTAGTATAGCCCCTTTATCCTCTTAATATAAAGCCTAATGCTTAATTTGAGAATTCTGACATTTGCCATAGGTTTTGGTCTCCATTTTATTTGGGTTAATTGTCCAGGATTAAGTCAGTGACTGGAGGCAGGCAGGTGGCTCAGTGAATAGAGCACTAGGTCTGGAGTCAGGAAGACTTGAGTTGAGTTCTGGCTTCAGAAACTATGTGATCCTAGGCAAGTCTCTTAATCTCTGTTTTTATCTACTGGAGAAGGAAATGGAAAACCACACTCGTGTCTTCGCCAAGAAAATCCCATGGACTATGGTGTACTATAGTCCACGGAATCACAAAGAGTCAGACATGTATGAATGACTGAACAATAAGTCAGTGGCTAGGAGGCACATTGGATGATTTTGAACTTGGAGTCAGAAGTGTCTGATTTCCAAGGCCGAGTCAGCTTCATGAACCTGGGCAAGTCACTTAACATTCAGTTTTGGTTTCCACATTTGTAAAATAAGGATAATAATAGCATTCATGTCACAGGGTGGTTGTGAGGGTGAAATGAGTCAATATAAGGAAAGCATTTGGCAAACCTCAAAATGCAGCATAAATGAGAGCTATTATTAGTAACAATAACAGTAATATTAATGCCATATAGCCCTTAAAGGTTGACAAAGTGCTTTGGCATACAATATCTCATTGATTATACATCCATTGAACCAAGTCAAGTCTTTGTAAAAGCTATGGGTCTATTACTTCTAGGTGTCCGGGGAAGATCTAGAAGTAGACCTCTCAGCTAGAAATAGCCATATACTACACTCAGCAGGGCTATTTGAAATTGCAGACACATTCTAGAAATTTAAATAATTCAGTTGTTCAAGGATTATAATTTTATTGGATTCTTTCCTCCCACCCCTAATTCAGATAAAAAACCTCCACACCTTAGTATATGGTCTTCAAGAGTTACTACAGCTGAAGAATTTCTGACCCTAGACTGATTCTAGAGTTGACCATCTACCTCTGAGATCTACTTGACCTGTTCTCTGAGAATAGTCACATCAAAGTCACCAACCCTGTACTAAAACCCTTTCCAACTCAAAGTAGGACCTGACAAAGCTTTTCTTCTGGTGGCATATTCTTTGAGAGCTCTAGGTCACCTCTCTATGTTAAAGAACAATCAGAGAAATCTTGAGTCCTGCCAGTTGTGTATGCTAATACAGCAGGTTCCAAGAATTTTGAGCCAACTCTTGTGACATTTAAAGATCCATTTTCCCCTCTGGGTACCCAATGCTCCAGATGGTTTATACTCACAGAGTTTGTTTGGGTCATTTTTCAGTTTCCACTTTCCAGCAATTGTCAGAGTGGAGCATTGCAGACGCTTAACTGGAAAGACCCTAAGCAGCTGTGATATGAAATGTGCTGAGCTACTGTGGCCTCAGGAAAAAAATCAAAAAACAAAAAACAACATTTTTCTTCTTTATGATTACAATATGCGGTAGAAGTTAATGCACTCTTCAAATTTTCTTTCAGTGCAATGCTGAGTTATTTGCACCAAGAAGAAATGGTAGTTGGGCTTCTAATTATTTCTTATCCCTTGAGAAACAGCTGAAGTAGCAGAAAGAACACTCAGCTGGTAGAAGGGAGACTTGAGTTCTAATTCAGCTTTTGTGACAACTAGCTGCATCACACACGTTATAATAATGATAGCTTACATTTATAGAGTTCATACTACATGTCAGACACTGTGCAGAGCACTGCGCAATGATTGTCTTACTTGATCCTCACAACAGTCCTGGGAAGGAGGTGCTATTATTATCCTCATCTTGCAGATAAGAAAATTGAATGAAACAGGTTAAGTGACTTGCCCAGGGTCATACAATAGTAAATGTTTAAAGATGGATTTGGACTTAGTTCTCCTTGACTCCCAGCCTAGAGGTCTATGCAGCATGCCAAAAACAAAACAAACAAACAAATAAAAAACAACCCAACAACACAGCTCTAAAACTTAAAGCTTCTTTAGCAAAAATGAAGTGAACATCAATGTTCAAGAGACAGTATAATGGAGCACAATACTGACTCAGGAAATAAGGCCTTTATTTCAGCTCTGCCAGCAACAAGGGGTTCAACCTTGGCCAAGTTACCTAACCTCTCTCGGCTCCCACCTATTCCTAGGAGGCAGTGTGGTGAAGGGGTAAAAACGTGAGGTTTGGACTCAATGGACCTGGGTTTAAATTCTTTGCTCTGACACTTGCTCCTTGTGTGACTTTGATCAAGGGACTTGACCTTTCTGAGTTATTACTTCCCTCATCTGTAAAAGCCTAGGGTTTGTAGGGGGAAGTAAGGGGAGACATGTTGCAGTGCACGCCCTCTCAGATTCCTTCCTTGTCTAAATCTCTGATCCTACGATCCCATGGTCTATGACTATGAGCAGCTCAATGGTGAGTGAAGCATTTGGTCTAAATTTTCCCCTCAGTAAGTGAAAGTCAAATTGAAATTAAAAAAATTGAAGATTAGACCCTTTGCACTGAGTATGGTTTGTTTACATATGCATGTCATGAGATATCTACACAGACTCTTGTGTAGATGTTTTATTTATTGTTCAGTCATGTCTAATTCTTCATGACCCCATTTCGCATTTTCTTGGCAGAGATACTGGAGTATTTTGCCATTTCCTTCTCCAGCTCATTTTACAGATGAGGAAACTGAGTCAAACAGGGTTAAGTGACTTGTCCAGGGTGATACAGGTAGTAAGTGTCTGAGGCCAGATTTAAAACTCTCAAAGATGAGTTTCAGGAGTCCAGGCACAGGCACTCTCTCTGCTGTGCCACCTAGCTTCCCATGCTTTATTAGTATGCAGTCAATAGGGCTAGGTCAGTCTTTTCGTCAAATGCCAATGGATCATACAAGGGCAGTCCTGTTTGTAGTCTGAGGTGGTTAAGCAGAGACATTCCACTTTCTTTGATCATCTGTGTTACTATTATCTTTTCATTTGTGACCTTTAATAGAGCTTCTAATAAATATAGACACCCCTCACCACCATCATTCCTTCCTGTAATATTGTATATTGTGTCCTAAAATTTTCTAAATGGAAACCTCCTCAGAAAAGGGTGAGCTTTTCTCTTCCTTGCAGTTTAAGGACTTTATTCCCTGCAGATTTATTTCACCAGCATTAGGGATAGGTTCTAAAGATAACTGAAGCATTCATTACATAGAAGCTTCAGGTGAGTTACAAAGGAACAATTTTGAAAGGGAGTTGAGTGCGTCCCTGGACAATTATGGCTATGCCCTGAGTCCTCGTAATCATCATAGGATTGTGAAGTTGGAAAGGACCTTTGGGATTATCTAATCCAACCCATTTCCCCTTATAGAAAGGAAATTCAAGCCCAGAAATGATTACAGCCTATATAGTTAAGAAAAAAAAAAGATCTAAAATTGTGAAATTGATGCTCTGCTGTTGCTGCTGTTAATTATTTCTTCCAGAGCAAGCTATTGAAGGACCTTGTATGAGAAGTTTTACCTTTTATTGAGACCATACAGACCAGAAGAGAGATCCATCACTAGTTCATCTTCAGGATTGAGCTATTTCTTCATTTTCTCTGGGCCTTTGTCTGTAAGGGAGCAGTTGAGTTTCACATTCTCTGACCTCAGGGGATGCTGCTATTCATTCCAAGAAGGCTTCCTCTATTGGGAACATGGCGATATTAGCATTTAGAAATGTCAGGGACAAGCATATTGTGCAAAAGAAAGCTTAACCCCTACCAACAATACATAAATAAAAGTTATGTGTGTATGCTATTTTTTCATACTTTCAAGCCTAATTAGACCTGGATGTGATCCATATAGAATTCAACCTGAATATTTAGCCTCTTCCTCTTGAGAAGCCCAATGAATTCATCCATTTTATGGAGAACAGGAGAAGGCAAATGCCTTGGCATTGTAGCTCCTATCCTTTGCCTATGACTGGGTGGGTGGTAGGTGGGAAACTCTTATTCAAAAGCTATGATCCTCTTGAATTGAATGTTTCTCCATGACAAAGATCAGTATGTGGTAGTATCACATAATCCAAAGGACATCATATAGTCAAATAATTTTCTGAATATCCTGAACAAGAATCTCATTCAGCCACTGCTTGGACCCTTCCCTCCATAAGGAAAGTGAGGCTTTAGTTCTTCACTACATTATACTGAAATGTTTCTCCCTGTAACTTATCACCACTTTGCAGTATTCAATTCTCTGCCCCATGGAGATATAATTGATGATGGTGGTGATGAAGACAATGATGATGGTAACTTGTTTGTTTTTGTTTTTGTGTAGATCTGTGATTTTATTAGAATAAAGAGAAGTCCAGGGGGAGGAGACTCCCTCTGTCTGTATAAATCAGATAAGTAATTATCCTTTGATTTATATTCTTACAGTGGCCTAGGAACATTGAAAAAAAAAATAAATGCGTTGCACAGGGTCTTACAACCAGTATGTATCATTAGTTGTGCTTTAATCTTCATAATTCCATGTCCTGCATTCTAGTCACTATGACATGTTGCTGCTCTTACTGCCCTAAATTACTTTAAAGTTTGCAATAGTTTTTATATACATGTTCTCATTTGAGCTTCATGACACAACCTTGTGAAGTAGCTAATAGAACATATTGTTATTTTTGTTTAACACATGGAGAAACTGAGGCTCACAGAGGTAAAATAACTTAGTTATAGAGCTAATAAATTCCCGAAGCAGAATTTTAATCCAGAAGTGTCTAACTCCAGATCTAACAACATATCTCATGATATCATGTTGCCTCTCCACATAGCTATTCTTAAGAGTTACCTATTTCTTTTAATGCCACATTTTATTTTGATATAAGAGAAATTTCATCTATGAGTAAAAGTCCTTTGTCTCACCATCCTTCCTATTCCATAACATGGAAACAGTTTTTAAAATGGTGTAGGTATTGTGAGACATCAAAAGACAAATGTCATGATTTTTTTTAAGTGAAAAGTACAGATTAAAGTATAGATTCTATAAACCAAAGACTTTCACTTCAATTCCTGAGAAAATTCTAGGACATATCACTAAATTAAAGTTCAGTGAGCATCAAAAAGAAGCCAGGATCACAATGACCAAAATTCCCATCTGACTTTGCTAAGAAGATGTCATGACAGACTAAATTCCTTTCCTTTTTAACAAGAATACTAAACAATGGAATTCTTTAAATTTAGCTGTCCTAGACTTTAGCATCTTACACTATTGTTTTAGTAAAGGTAGAGAAATGTAGACTAGAAAATAAAACAATCAGATGTGTTCAGAACCACTGGGGAAGCTATACTTAAATAGGAATTGTTAATGGCCCAATGTCAGCTCACCAACTAGGTCCCCATTGGAGGGCCCCAGATATATGTGCTTGAATGTGTGTCACTTACCATTGTTATGTATGACTTGGATGGAGTCATAGATAATGTGCTCATCAGATTTACAGTTGGCACAAACCTGGAAGAGAGAGCTAACATCCTGAAATCATACGGTAATTAGTTAAAAAGACTGTGACAAACTAGAGCATTGGGCTAAATCCAGTAGGATCAAATTCAATTGGGTTGAATCTAATGTTGAACATATTTCTTAGGTTCAACATATTTCTTAAAACCACTAATTTAGAATAAGGGAGGCATGACTAGACAACATTTTATCTGAAAAAGATCTGGGACTTTTAGCACACTGAAAGCTCCATAGGATTCAACCTTATGAAAAGGCTATAAAAAGCCATAAAAAGTCGATTACATCTTGGACTCAATTAGAAGGACAATTTATGGGAATAGAGAGTTGATAGCTCCTCTATACTATTACTCTTTATGCCATTTCTGTAGTCATATGTTCAGTTCTTACAGTGCTTCAAGGAAGATACAAGGGAGAGAACAGCTATGGGTTAATGCAATAAATAGTGATCAAACAGGACTATGATAGAGTAAGGATGAAAGGAAGAGGAGGAGGAGGAGGAGGAAGATGAGGAGGAGAAGATGGAGGAGGAGGAAAATGAGAAGGAGAAGAAGGAGGAGGGGGAGGCATAAGAAGGAGAAGAACTACAATTTCACATAGACTTTGTAAAGACAAAACATTGGATATCACTATGTTTGGGGATAAAAACAGTGTCCAGCTTGCTTCATATAAAATTAGCTTCAGGTTCCCATGATTTTTTTTTTTCAGCCAGATACAGAGATCTGGGTCTGGGCAAGGAGGAAATGCGGCAAAAGAAGGACAATGAAATTAGATTGTTTCATGGACATTAAGAAAAATGTCAAAAAGCTGGAGAGTCCCTGGGGGTAGTGAAGGGAATTGAGTCCATGTCCTATGAGAAAAGGGTAAAAAACTAGGAATGTTCGATTTGGAGAAAGGATTCAAGGGAATATGATAGCTGTCTTTATGTATTTCAATGGTTGTCATGTGAAAGAGGGACCAGACATGTTTTATTTAGTCCCAGCAAATCCAGGAATATTGACTGGAAGTTTCAAAGGGGCAGATTCAGTCTTGATATTAGTAAAAACTTCCAAATAATTAAAACTGCCATATGGAATTGGCTACCTCTGGAGATGGTGACATGGAGGTCTTAAGCGCAGAATGAATGATCATTTTTTTTAAAATTACAGATATGCCTTTTCAGATCTATATCTACATTTGATTAGAAGACCATTGCATTACTTTCAAACTCTGAAATTCTATGATTTTATAAACAATTTAATAACTTTCTTTGCCTAATTCCAAATAGTTTTCCCTGAAGTGTTGGACCAGTTGCAACAGGAGTGAATTAGCATGTGTATCTTCCTGCATTGCTTCCAACACTGAATTTTTTCATCTTTTAACATCTTTGCTAATTTGATGATTATAAAGTGATACTTTAGAGTTGGTTTAATTTGCATTTCTCTGCTTATTTATGATATTGAAAACAATTTTAGATGCTGTTTGATTATTTGCATTTCTTCTGGAAACTGTTCATATACTTCTATTGAGGAATGGCTTAATCTTTTAGATTTCTGCTAATTTTCCAAATGTTTTGGAAGAGTCTATTAATATTTAAGACTTGATTTTTTTCTTCCATTACAACATATTCTATTGTCATTAGAAACAATCAGAGTTAACTATGTACCCGCTACTTATTTTGTTTAAGACAATCCAGTCTCATTGTCGTACCATTGCCACATTTCCTCCAACCCCAGACCTAGATCTCTAGCTCTTGCTTTAAATGGGATCATTTGTACATGCAAAGTACCTGGACAAGAAGAAGGTATAGGACAGTGGTGAAAGATTGTATAGTGGAAGAAGGTATGTGGGTGATATGAGATAAGAAGGAAGAAAAAGGAGCTCTCGTGGAATGACTTCAATTTTTTCAGGTTAATATAAGACAAGATTCTCAGCTCAAAGGAGGAGGGGGGGCCATGGAAAGTTTGAGTAGAAATGAAATCTTTTTGAAGCACTACTGTGCTGAGTGGGATAGTGAGTTATTTAGGGAGATGTAAAAAGAATGGCTTGTCACAATGAGGGCCCAGTGAAATTATGTAACATGTATTTGTATAAAGTCATCTTCTTTTGAAGGCGTAACCATTCTTCCAATCTTCCAGCTTTGCATTCTGGGTGTTATCTTTGATACTTTGCTCCCCTTCATCCTGCATATCTAATCTGGTGCCAAATCTTTCCATTTCTACTTTACAATGTCTCTCACATAGAACTCTTTCTTTATATACACAAAGCTAACACCATTGTTCAGGTACTTACAACCTATTTACTGGATTCTTTGAAGGGCATCCTACTTCCTCTCCCTGTATCATCTCTTTCCCCTGCAGTTTATTTTCCATGTAGCTGTCAACGTGATTTTCTTAAGCTTAGAGCTGAGCATATCAATGTCTTAATAAGTTCCAGTGGCTCCCTACTTCTTTTGTGATAAAATAGAAGCCCATCTATTCGATTTTTAAAGCTGTTTTCAAACTTGTCACCAATCTATACATTCTGCCCCAATATCTATCTTTACCTCTAATTCCTCCATCTTCAACTAATTTATTAGACATTTCTAGCTAGATGTATCATGTGGAATCTCAACCTCAACATGTTTAGAAATGAATTCATTCTCTTTTCTCCAAAACCTCTTCTCTTCCAAATTTTCTTGTTTCTGCTGCAGGTACCACATCTTTCTTGACATCCAGGTTTATAACCATGATGTTGTCTTAGACTTCTCGCCTTGATCCCATACATTCAACTCCACCCATTTGCCAAATCTTGTGTCTTTTACCTATGTTTTCCTCACATTTTGCCCTTTTCCCTTCTTTCTACTCACATAGCTACCACTCTAATTCAAGACTTCATTCATATTTGACTAGACTATTTCAATATCCCGATACCACACCCCCCCAATGACGTTCCTGCCTAAACTCTCTCCCCTTCCCCAAAGAATCCTTTCCCCAGATATCCAAGTTATTTTCCCAAAGCATAGGCATATGTTATTAACCCTTTCAGCAAACTCCAATGGCTCCCATTTACCTCCACAATCTGCCCTCAGTTTACCTACCCAGCCTATTCTATAATATTCCCCCTTCTGCTGTCTATAGTCCAGGCAAATAAATTTTCTTTGTGTTCCTCTCATGTGTGACTCCATCTGTTGAGCTATGCCTTTGTACTACCTGATTTTCTCCCTCTGTCCATTTCTTAAAATATGCTATTTCCTTCAAAACTTGGGCAAAATGTCACTTTCTAGCTTCATGGAAGTTTTCCTGATCCCCAATCTGCTGGCAATTATTACCAAAAATTCCCTTGTATTTATTGCATATGTGCTTACATATATATATTTTGTCTCTTTCCTCCCCCCTCCCCAATCAATAAAAGCTCTTCTAAGGCAAGGACTGTTTCCTTTTTGTCTTTGTATTCTGTGATGTCTACCTCAATGCCTGGCACACAGTAAATGCTTGTTGTTGGTCAGTTGTGTCAGTTGTGTCTGACTCTTTGTGAACCCAGTTGGGATTATCTTGGCACATATATTGGAGTGGGCTACCATTTCCTCCCTACCCCTGGCTCATTTTACAGACCAGAAAACTGAGGCAAACAGGCTTAAGTGACTTGCCCAGGGTCATGCAGCTAGGAAGTGTCTGAGGCTGGTTTTGACAATGTCTGGTGCTCTATCCATTTTTACCACATAATTGCCCTTAAATATAAATGCTTAAATACTAGTTGTTGATTTATTGAAGAAGAATATTATCTCCAAAAACAGCTCTGACAGTGATACAATATCTCCTCAAAGAGATTCAGCAAGGGGAAAACCACTATCTCCTGAGACCACTCATTCTAGTTTTTTACAACTCTAATTCTGACATTGTTTTCTCTCACATGAAGCTGTTATCTGTTTCTATTCAACTTCTGTCTATTGTTCCCAATTCTACTTTTTGGATAAAAGTAGAATAATAATATAATTACTGACTAACATTATACATCATTACAATTAAATATTTGTTAAATATTTTCAACAATTCAGTTGAAATCTAATTTTTATTCTCTATTTCTCTTGAGTTTTATTCTAATATGAAAAAAAAATTCCCCAAAATGATAGAACTAAAACTGTTTGAAATACCCTTATACAGTAGATACTAGAAACAACCTCTTGACCAGGCAACATATTTCCACTGGCTCTAACCAAATGCCATAGTTTCATGTATCCTGACAATCCTGGTTTCCCTCCTTTGAAAAATCTAGTTTGACAGTGAACCTCAGGATTACTTCTGAAGGCGATAAAGGATATAAGCAAGAATCAGCAGAGATATCAGTCAAAAGCCAGCAATGCCCTTGGCCTAGCGGATCAGGAATGTTTTGGCTGCATAGGCATGTATTTGGCAGATTTTTGGATTTACCCGTACAGATATTCATACTTTCTTCTAGGACTGCATTCATGTTCTATCCTGGGGAACACGAAATAAACCTGATTGGTTTACATGTACCTGTGTTAGTCATTCAATCAATTATCATTTATTAAGTGCCTGCTATATGCCAGGCAACTGTACTAAGTGCCAAGGTTACAAAATGAGACAAAAGACAGTCCATGCGCTCCAGGAGTGTCTCTGGTATAATTTTGATTTTAAGAAAGTGATGATTCTATCTCCATTGTTTCTGACCCATATGGGCAAGACAATAAACAAAAGGCAGCACAATGCTGCCTCAGAATTCTAAGTTGTTTTTTTTCTTTTTTTTTCTTCTGTTTCCTAGATTAGCAAGGATAATAATTGATAAAGAAATTAAACACCTTTTTTTCTCTCAACTCTCTATGGGGAAATTTCAGGAATGATATTATGCAAACACTTATCACATATATTCACTAGAAATGGGACAAGCTTATTTGAAATCATCCTTTGCATCAATCTAATGTCTTTTTCTAGAGGAGCTAAATTGTGCTTTCAGAATAATGCAGCAAAATAAGTATTATTCCTCATAGATTGTGTTATTGAAGAAAAGATTTTGCAACTCTAAGAAATGTCCTAAAAGACTGATAATGGTAAAGTTCTTCATCTGGAAATTGTGATTAAGGGAAACCACACACCCCTATATTAAAAGCACAAGGCAAAGTCAATCCAGTGCCCCTACCCTCCACTCTCAGTGTGGGTCTAAAAATTGCTAATAGCATGGGGCAACAACCAGAAAGACAGAGATAGTTATGAAGCCCTCTCCATCATGCCTGCTCTTTTGGCAACACTATGGGCTTCCTGCTTAGTCATTAAATCCACTAGTATTCTGAAAATTGCTAGAAGGTTTTTGTCTTTTTTTTAATTGCTGTGAATGAAGAAACATTTATGTCATTTTGGGAAGGATACTAAACTCCCGATGGGCACATACCTCCTACCTTAGAATGTCCTTGAGGGCAGAACCCATGTTTTCTTCATCTCTCTATCTCCCACAGAGTGGACAGCTTGCACACAATGGGTGTTTAGCAAATGCATATTGAATGAAAGACTGAAGGAGTGAATTAAAGATAGTTGTACTTAAGGAGGACTGGAAAGCAAGTTTGTTGTGGCTTTTTTAAAAGTAGAATTTACAGTTTTTGCAAAAGCCAAGCATTTTCTCTTCCTCAAGAATATCTATCTTTCAACGCCCCCCGCCCCCAAAAAATCATTAAACATCTATTATATGCCAGCCCCTGTGCTAGAAAGTGGGTGACAATTAGGAGGAATTTAAAGATAGCACGCAGATTCCTCTGAAACCTAGTTTTATATACCCCTTTTTCTAACAAAAGCATAAGTGAATAATATTTTGTTTTAGCTACTGTACCCCATGTTGAACAAGGAAGTGAAAGCCTCATGGTTAAATAATGCATTGCAATAATTCATTGCAAAAATATGACAGTAGCTCTATGGAAGCTATATTTTTAAAAGACCAAACATAGTGTAGTGCTGAGAGTATTAGAAAAGCTTTGTGTTCTAATCCTACCTCTGTATCTGTATGGCCATGGATGAGTCACTAAACTTTTCTAAACTTCAGTTTCTGTATCTATAAAATGAGTGTGTTGAACTGAGTGATCTCTCAAGTCCCTTCTAGCTCTACAAAAAGGGTCCTTATATTTTTCATGTCATGGACCCTTGTGATTGGTAGAATTCATGGACCTCTTCTCATAATAATAGTTTTATAGGTATAAAATAAAATGTAGGATTACCAAGGAAACCAATCATATTGAATTACAATGTTCTTATTTAGCCGGTTTTCTATCTATATGTATATAAGTATGTATATGTGTATGCATCTATAAGTATATATATTCTATGTATGTATGTATACAAGTTTATGAATCCCAAGTTAAGAGCCCCTACTCTGAAATTTTGATTTTATGATTCTCCAAACCATCAATAACCAATGAATTACTCAGTATTTATTAAGCCCTCACTACTTGACAAGAATTTTTGCTAGACACTTGGACTACAAAAACAAAAATATAACAGTCTTTGACCTCAAGGAGTTTATATTCTATTATGGGGATGTAGCATGGTCCCAGAGAACACTATAATGTAAAAGATGATTCATGTGGGGTACTAAGACCTCTTGAAAGGAGTTAGCATTTGGCCAGTACTTCAAAAGGGAGTTTGGAGTTTGAGGAGGACAAGGAATAATGATTCCCTGGATATTGATTTCTTGAAAGTCTTATTTGAACCTTACATCCACCTTTCATCACCTCCACTGCTTATGGCTCTGGATATATGTTGCTTTCTAGAGTTACCTGGATGACCAGAAAGGATCTTGGTCCCTATTAGAACACACACACTTCTAATATTAACAATACCTGGTAACTCATCTACTTTATGTGTGTATGTGTGTGTGTGTGTGTGTATATGCATACACACACATACACACTTACATATATACACATACACATATGTTTGTTTATAAATCTATCAATATATAATGTTATTTTATTATATACATTTACAATTTTTAAAAATGCTACTAATTTTTTCATATGTCTAGCATGTTAGGGTTTTCAATGCACATTGACATTCTCTCATTTCACCTTCACAATTAGACTGTGAAAGTCAACATGATGGGTGTTACTATCCCATTTTATAGATAAGTACACATATAAATGAAAGAGGGAAGAACTGAGGAGTCCTAGGTTCTTGGTCACTTCAGACAGACCCCCTGGATAGGAAGATGTTATTGCAGATGGCAAAAAAGGAACAATATAACAAAAAAATCAAGATTACTCCTCAGCATAGCTGCATCTGAAAGTGTGGGGTGGCCAGGCTGTCTTGGCGCTCAGGTGCTTAGATGCTTGGCTACCTTCAGAGCTATTCCCACAGGAGGCATGAGCTGATTTGAAATCTCCGCAGCAGGTCCCCCTTGGCTCCTGGGCACCTGGCCAATTTTTGTTCAATGTGCTTACATGCTTTATCACAGTGACTTGTGGGGACTGATTCTTCTGTGAGAGGTGTCTGGGCATGCAGCTTCTCTGGCCTTTTGGCCAGCTCCTTTACTGCAACAACAATGCTGTGGGATAAGAAAAAGTATTTTTATAGTGTAGTTCTGAGCTGACCCTAAAGCTTAATTCCACAACTTGGGGCAGGGCCTCATGCTATTTCTGTTCCCATGCTGAGCCCCATGTGACTCTTGTCGAGTTTGTTTTATTTCATGATATGAGTGTGAAATGCCTGCTGCTGTCACATCTAGACCTGTAATGTTTCTGGAAATCTATGAACACATGCCTAGGGCTAGGACAGAAAGTGAGGCTAGGCAAGAGAAGTTAGTAGCTTTCTCTATCAGAGAGATATTGTCAGTAAGTCAATCAGTAAACATTTATTAAGTGCTCACAGTTACTGTTCTAACAAAGAAAGGCAAATAGGATCTTTCTTCAAGAAACATGCATTCTAGTAGAGGAAGCACCATGTAAAGAAATAGTTACATATAAGATACATGCAGAATAGGTTAAATTATATGCATTCCTAATTTAGTAGGCATCCTGGTACAAAGGGAAGTTCATTGCTTCTTGATTAAGAGGATGTTAGTAACTTAAATTCTCTGGACCTTGTTTTTTTCATCTCTAATTTGAAATTCTCACCTGTGGCTCTAAAAAGCTGCAACATGTGCAGTCAGGGCCTGAGCCCAGGTAAAACTGCCTCAGCAGATGGGCTAAACCAGGTTGAAGGTAATCTCAAACCCATCAGTTAGTTGGGAGCATGTCTTCTCCAAGCATATGAAGACTTCCCCTGATAGAATTCATGGATGTGAAAAATTTGTTCCAATGGTCATGAACGCCACTGAAGCAGTTGGTGTGGAGCACTAAGAGTTTAGCCAGACATTGAAGACTCCAAGGTCATCCATTACATCCTGAGCCATCATTAGTCATTTTGACTTTTATCTTGCCACTGGATTTTGATTACTCTGAAAGAGAGAGTGAGGCTGGTGACTGTGAAACTCTGCTTCATTTAAATCCACTTTGCAAATAAGTTAAGACATCACTCAATGATGTTATTGGTCCTTTTAGAAACAGAGGTCAAACAACAACAATATAAGTTAAAAGTTACGTATGTGATGATCTCTCATATCGCTTCCAGCTCAATGTAAAGTCAGTCATGAGCAGCTGCCCTGAAGACTGCTGCTGTGAATAACTTTAAGGATATAATCTCATAGTATAGTGAACTCTCTATTTATTCAGCAATAAACTAAAGCAAAACATTCAAAACACTAGAGCACAACGTTCCCAACAATATAACATAACGACTTATTACTAAGGTAGCCACTTAGTCTTAAACAAAACATATCATTCAGTAAGTCATAATCTCTTCAATCAATATAGAGTACCCAAGTAAAATATTCTTTCATCTTGACTTGAAGCAAGCTTCCAATCATCCTTAAGGGGTAATCATCCTTAAATGAATCATCCTTAAGGGGTAGCAGAAAGTACAAACAAGGGGTGGCTAGGTGGTGTAGTGAATAGAATACCATCACTGGAGTTAGGAGGACCTGAGTTCAAATTTGGCCTCAGACACTTAATACAAAACTAGTCATGTGACCTTGGGCAAATCACATAACCCCAATTGCCCTATGCCTTCCAAAAAGAAAAAAAAATACAAACCCTATTCATTCCTATCACAGTAAGTTACCATATCAGCAGTCAGCACTGAGTTCTCAAGTAAAGTCTTCTTTCATCTTAACTCAAGGATGACTTCCAAACATCATGGCTCCTCTTCCATGGACCCAGCTCTTGCCTAGATTCACCTGACTCTTGTCTGCATTCGCATGCAGGCAGCTCTTGGCTCTGGTTCTGTATCTCAGCCCATGGGGACTATTCCACTCCAAGACCTTTGCAGTTTCTGTTTCTAGGAAGACAAGGCTTAACAGAGGTACACCAATATTTATACACATTGCCAGCATTATCATCTCAATTCATTTTCTCTCTGACAAAGTAACACAAATGAACAGAGAAAGCTTCTATCTGAGAAATCAAACACAAATCAACAGTAAAGCCCTAGGACTTCTGTAAACATCAGTAAAGCCCTCTTTCAGTACTTCTGTAAATTGTAGTAAAGACCTTTTTCAGGACTTCTATGGCAGTAATAAAGTCCTCTTCCAGGACTTCTGGTAAAGTCCTCTTTGTTCTGACAAAGTAACATCAACACAGACAGAACAGACACATAGAATGCTAAAGTCACAAGCATTCTCCCTCCCAGTTCTACTTGATCCCAGCTGGTGCTCCAGCTTTTTTCTGCTCTACCCCATTCCTGTTCTGCCCTTCCTCTTCCACTCTTTACATAAACTCCTCATTGATGATGATGTTAGACCGAGTAAGGACAGAGAAAGTCTCTAAACTCCCTTAGGACTATTAGGGGCAACACAATGTATATTGTTTCCAAAAAAGCCTTGATACAATTAAAGGTGAGGTTCGAAGGCATTCAAATAGCTGAAACAAGAGCAAAGTATTACTTTGCTTGCCATTACACTCTATGTGTATGATATGATATGCTATGATATAATGATTATTGTGTTGTATTGTACTGTATTGTATTGAATCATTATTCTCTTATAGCTATACACACATATACATATATACATATATAACATATATAATGTATACATACATACTGAGGCAGACAGAGATTAAATTATTTCCCCAGGGTTACACAGATAATACATATCTGAGTCTGGATTTGAACACAGGTCTTTCTGACTCTAGGTGCATTACTTTATGAAATTTATTACCCAAATGCCATAGCAGGCTCACTAAACATCCATGTGGAGGATTGCATCTTGCAGATTATGCTGCATAGCAACTTTAGGAATGGGCCCATTTTAAAAAGTCACCATTAACACTTCTTTGATTTCATCCCTACACTTTTGCTTTTTTGGTGTCTGCACTCTAATGGGCATGTACATGTGTCCCCACTTAGTGCTGTGGTGAAGCTGATCTGCTAGATCAGCAGGATGAATTTCAGCAGGGCTTCACAGATGAGAAGGACACTACAATGCCAGTCGGACAAAGGTTGTATCCAGAGTCAGCTAAGGCAGGCAATGCTAGCGAGGTGTCATAGGCATAGGAAGGCAGGGTCCATGGTCTTACAGATCATTTATAGTGAAGTAGAAGAAATGAGTCAATTGATCCTAGGGCAGAGGCTTTCTCCTACCTTTAATTTCCCTGCAGTGTAGATGTGTAGTCTCTTCTCTTGTAGATATGTAGCTAAAAAGTCCTGACTAAAAAGTCTCTGTCTGCCTCAGTTTCCTCAACTGTAAAATGGTGATAATAAGAGTATCAACCTCTTAGGGTTGTTGTGATGACAAAATGAGTTGATATTTAGTAAATGTGTAGCACAGTGTCTAGAATATTGCAGGAACTTAATAAATGCTTATTCCCTCCATATCTTAACACCTTGTTTCTAGGTATGTTTAATAGTATTCCCTTCTCTTCACTTCCAAATAAGCTCAGAAATTCTACTACTACTTGTTGCCCACTTGCAGTATTGCAACATGGATTTTTTTGATTGGCTGCTGAACCTTGACTCTGTGTTCCTAGAGAAGGCAGAGTGTTTGAAACATTCGTATACATTATTTCTGCTTTCCCTGCTGTTTGGTGATAAAATCCAGTCTTTTTTTCCCCCCTTAACTTCCTGTTAAGGGAGTAAATTTTTTTCCCTATTAAACAAAATAGTATTTTCCCTTCTGAACAAAGTAGATTATCACATTAAAAACAATCAAAAAAGTTGAAAAGTACAATTCTCTCAATAGCTATAAATTTCTACTTTCAGTCATTTAATGGTCTTAAATTTTGAGATTTCACATATAAAATGTAAGTTTCTTACTTGATTTTAGTATGAAAGGTACGGTTGGTCTCACTATTAGTATATAAAACATGTGAGTAAAAGACTTTATTCTCTTCAGTGTTACAAGTCTCAAAAGAGAGAAATGTCTTACAGATAATGTGTTTCTCTTGTTTTCCTGGAGTGGGCTTCTGAATCTGAGGCATTTCTCATTTATACACAAATAGTACACAGATAACACATAATCAATGCTAGATCCACAGCCAGTCAGGCAATGGACTTTGGGGGCAATTTGCTTTGTTTTCAGGAAGGGTAGAGGTCACTCTAATCTGTTTTCTATCCTTGGCCTTAGTGGTCTAAGAGAGGGCAATTGCTACTTTTTGACTTTCCTTGCACAAGAACTGGGCTAAAGGAAAGCAGAACAAAGGATTGAGACATGACTGCCTAATTCACAGTGAAAGAGGGACCTATTTTTAAATGGTATTACATGTGTCAGGAAAGGGGAAATACTGTGTTCTTAGAATCAGCTAGGTGGTGCATTGGACCAAGCTTTCTTCTGGAGTCAGAAAGACTGAATTCAAATTCTGTTTTAGACCCTTTCTAATGATGATGTTTTGGGGCTAGTCATTTTATTCCTGTTTGCCTCAATTTCCACAAATTTAAAATGGGCACAATAACAGCACTCACCCTGAAGAGTTTCTGTGAAGATCAAATAAGATAGTATTTGTAAAATTGCTTAGCAAAGCCCCTACCATATAGTGCTATATAAATGCCCGTTCCCTGTGCCTTCTTTATCTCCCACTAGAGTGGGATATAGTGAAAACCACTTTACTTGGAGTCAGAAGATCTGGGTTTGTCTCTTGGGTCTTCTACTTACAGCCCATGGCACTTTACTTCATTTCACTTCACTTCATGGAACTTTGGTTTCCTCATCCTTAAAATGGGAAAACAGCATGGTGTAGTAAGAAGTGCTCAATTTCGAGTAAAGAAGGACTCGCTTCCAATCTTGCCCCTGATATTTTCTAGCTGTGTGGCCATGGCTTTGTGTAGAAGCAGGTATGAAGTGATGTCTTGAAGGCAGTGGAGATTCTATGAGGCATTAGCGAGAAGGGAGCATATTCAAACAAGGAAGAGTGTTCTCAAAAATCACAAAGGAGATAGATGGACTACCATGTATGAGGAAACAGAATGGGAGCAGTGAATGATGAAGCTGAAAAGGTAGGCTGGCTTTGAAAATTAAACACTAGTTTTTCACCTTTACCTTAGAGACAATGGAGAGTCGTTGGAGGCTATTGAGTAGGAGATTAACGTGGTCAGATCTGAGCTTTATTAAACACCGCTTTGGCACTTCATTGAAAAATGGGAGTGGAGTAAGGAGAGATTTCACGTAGGCAGAACAATTATAGGCCATTGCAGAATTATAGGCAAGAGGTAATGAGGGCTAAACGAAGGTAGTGGCTATGTGAAAGAAAGGGTAAGGTGAGAGAGATGCTGTGGAAGCAGAAATCCTAAGATTTAGCAACTCACTGGGCTGGTGGAATGGGGAGAAGTAAGGAATTTAGGACGGGGCAAAGGTTATACAAACTCGGGAGACTAGAAGAACGGTGCTACTTTACAAATAAGTAAGCTAGAGGAATAGGTTTGTCATGTTGTTATTGTTGATGTTTGTTTGCTTTTAGAGGATTTATGCCTCAGAAATGTTGAATTTGAGATATTCTGTTGAAAATATTCAACAGGCAGCGGGTGACATGAGATTGGATTCAGGGGGGGAGACTGGGACTTGATATGTGGACTTTTGAGCCCTTTGCATAGAAATAATTAGAGGGGGGAGGGAGGGAGGAAAAGAGAGAGAGATAGAGACAGAGACAGAGACAGAAAGAGAGAGACAGAGACAAAGAGACAGAGAGACTCAGAGAGACAGAGAAAGACAGAGACAGAATGGGTGGGGGAAGGGCAGGGGCAGGGAGAAGGGCAAGGGAAAGAGTCTAGGTGAAGACCTGAAGTTGGGAGTGTGATATGTTAAACGAGGCAGCAAAGCAGATCGAGGACTGGTCAGACAAGTAAGAAGAGAACCAGGACAAAGTATTAACACAAAAATTCAGAAAGAAAAAGGTATTCAGAAAGTCAACATGGTCTACAGTATCAAATGCAGCATATGGCTTAGAAGGGGAAGGAACTGAGAAACTGAGGAAGGAACTGAGAAAAATCATCAAATTTGACAAGATCACTGGTAACTTCAGAGATAGCAGTTTCATATGATGGAGGCCTGGCAATACCACAAATGTATGTTATTTACCATCAACTGGCCCTTCCCTTCAGCAAGACAGTATTTATCATCATCATCATCATCATCATCATCATCATCATCATTGTTATCATTATCTAATTGATTCTGTATCTCATTCCCCATTTTTTCTTCCTTCCTCAAGTTCCCCTTCCTCACACTTCCCTTTCTCCTCACTTACTCACTTACTCAACTGAGATCCTGGACTTGACTGAGAAAACTGAAGCCATTTGCTGAACAGCACATGTTCAGTAATTTCTAAGGCACCTTCTACCTCTTCGTTTTAACATCTTTTAAATATTAATATCATTAATATCAGTGCATTGATCTAGCTGACAACATCTGCACACAATATCTCTGATCTCAGTAGGTAGAGTAACTTCAATTGCTGTATGCAGTACCAAACTTGACTGACTGCTGAAAGGTCAAGAAAAGAAGACTCCAGGGATCTTTAGGCATGTTAAATGAGTGGATTAGTAAAAGGATGGGCAGATGGGCTAAAGGGTCTCAAAAATGGTTGCTGAGAGTTTTGTGCCACCCAGGAATCATTGAGCTTCCCCCTTATTTATATAGTGAAAGAATGACGTGAAGTCTTGGGGCCTGAATCCAAATCCACTCTCTCACTCCATGTGTGGCCTTAGGCAAGTCACTTAATCTCTACAGCTTCAGGGCTTCAGTATCCTCACCAAGAAATAAAGGGGGGGGAGGGGCAACAGCTAAATGACCTCTAATGTGCCTTCTAACTCATGATCCTGTAACTCTATATACTCTGTAATCAACATGTCTAGCATTTCTACAGTCTTCTCTCAGTTGTTGGTTGGTGAATCTGATGCGTTCAACTTGTTGCTAGACCACATAAGATGTGCATATCTTAAACATGCTTTTAGAAAATCTTTTACTGATGTTATTTAAATAGACTGTTTTATTGGTAGGTATCAAATATCATACTTCTTTATACAGAGATTAGTGAACCATATTTCAGTGAGATAATCTAAACAAAAAATTCCTGGCTAGTTATTGATTGGGGAAAATCTCAGGTCTTTGTAGACCAGTGGTTCTCAACCTTCCTAATGCCACGACCCTTTAATACAGTTCCTCATGTTTTGCTGACCCCCAACCATAAAATTATTTTCATTGCTACTTCATAACTGTAATTTTGCTCCTGTTATGAATCATAATGTAAATATCTGATATGTAGGATGTGTTTTCATTGTTAAAAATCGAACATAACCCACAGGTTGAGAACCGGTTTGTAGAATATTAGCATTTTGGGTACGTATCAGGAGAAGGCAAGAAACATGCAGCTTTGGCATGGAAGAATAGCAGAAATTTCAGCTGTCAGTCATTGACTCTCTTATAAATAATATTGTTTACTGTTTACATTGGTCGCTATTGATACCCTAAGTATTCTTCAAGGTCCAGGTCAAAGCTCTCACTTTCATCACCTGCTATTTTACTCCTTTTTATATCTATATAGGAGAATTCCCACTGGACTCAGGTACTTCAAGAAAAAGTTCATGTTCCATTCATCTCTCCCCCTAATACACACACACACACACATACACACACACACACACACTGGCTAGTGCAGGACTATATATAAAGTTAACAATGATAATATGTTGAAAGAATGGATTTTATATGTTGATGTTTTTGTTCAGGTTCAGCTCATTTAAGCATGTTTCTCATAGAGTTAGAAGAAATTGAATATTTAGTCACAGGTAATAGGCTTAGGTGATCGAAAAGTCTAAGGGTGAGAGACCTCTATAAGCAACATGGCTACTTCTAATACATGGCTAGATTTATTCTAATTAATTCTCTTAAGCCAACTATTTTTATAGCTGCATGCTATGGGAGAAAGCAAATACTTTATCCCCAAGGATTTAGAGGCATAGATTTACATAGCTCCTTGTCACCCCTACTCATGAAGCTTTAAAAATATCCCCAGTGCTAAAGGGCTACTTGATGTGTTTTAGAAATAATTGTTTTAAAATCCTATTAGGTGAAAATCAGAGTAAAACCCAATGACCAGACAGTATCAGCAGAGTTGGACAGAATGTTAGGGACTTTGGCAGTGGGGCTTCCTAATTCTGGAAATATTGCTTCCCAGTGGTGTTAAATCAGGGCTTGAAGGTCAAAACCAGTCCACAGTCTATTATTAATAGATCCATTTAGCAAGAGATGCCTTCATGTGGGTACCTTATTCTTTTATGCCTGTATTACTGCAAAAGAATCTTAACAGACCTTCCTCACTTCACTTTCTATTTTCCATCCCATCTAGTTGATTCTCCTAAAATGATGATGATGATGATAATGATGACAAAACTGTCATTTTATTGCGTGTGCACATGCTTGTGTTTTGTTGTGTTTTTGTTTGTTTGTTTTTTGGAGGGGGGAAGCTAGGGCAATTGCGGTTAAGTGACTCGCCCAAGGTCACATGGCTAGTTTTTTGTGTTAAGTGTCTGAGGTCGGATTTGAAGTCAGGTCCTCCCGACTGCAGGGCTGGTGCTCTATTCACTGAACCACCTAGCTGCCCCTTGCTTGTGTTTTAATATGATTAGAACAAAACTGTAGTGGGAAGTTCAGTGAATTTGTAGTCACAAGGCTTGTGTTTGAATCTTTGCTGTTACCCTATCCATATGATCATGAACAGTTCACTGCATTTCTGTGACTGTCAGATAATACAGATAAATACACTTTTCCTACCTATACCACTGAGTCTTTTAGAGCATCAGGAAGAGATGATGTGCATGGAGAGATTTCATATATGTAGAGTGCTCACAATATGTGAGTTGCTAATATGAGACACTCTTACACTCAAAAACATTTAGAGATTCTCTAGTTTTATAGGGAAAATATCTTTCTCTTTAGTTTGGCATTCAAGCCCATCAGCATTTTTTCTAGACTATATATGTAGTCTCATTTACCAAGATTTCTTACACAAATTCCCACCCTAGCTTTATTAGTCTACCCTCCATCATCAAGATGTGTCTGGTTCTTGTTACTTTGTCATTTAAATCATGCCCTACTCTTTGTGACCCCATTTGGGGTGTTCTTGGTAAAGAAACCAGAATGGTCTGCCATTTTCTTCAGCTCGTTTTATAGATGAAGAAACTGAGACAAACAGGATTAAATGACTTTCCCAGGATCACACAACTAGTAAATGTCTGAGGCCAGATTTGGACTCATGAAAAAGTTTCATGATTCCAAGCCCAGTGCTCTATCCTCTGCACCAACTGGAGGATATGTCTTACATTGTCTTATCTCCATACCTTTGTTTATATCATTCCTCCACCTTAGAATTCCATTCCTCTTCCTCTTTGCCTGACAACTAGCACAAAATCCACTTTCTCAATAACACTTTTCTTAAATACACCAGAGGAGAGATTATTCACTTTGCTGATTTCTATAGCTCTTATATTTTGTGACTAAGAAACAGTTCCTTAGATATAGAATTTGAAGGTACCTTAGGAGTCAACTAGTTCAGCCTCTTCATTTGATAGATTAGAAAACTGAGAAAAAATAAGTAACTAGCCCAAGGTCATAAGAGTAGTAAATGTCAGAGGCAACACTTGAACCCAGGTACTGTGACTCTAAACCCGGCTCTCTTTCCACTATAACACATTGATCATAGTTGATTTCTATTGGCCTGATATTAAAGTCATTTGTGCACAGGGAAAGGATATTGATAGCTAGTGAGTACATCAGTGCCATGCACGGGAAGGTACTTTATAAATATTTAATGATTATTTGAATGAAATGAGTGCTATGAACATATAAATCTAGAAATGGTGAGTCATTTAAAGAATCAGTCCTAAATGAAATAGATGGTGGTCATGTGTTCTTCCTGTCCCCATGTTGTCTATTGGCCTCATCAGGCAAACTCTGCAAAGCACTTTTCAAAGAACATGGGTTATTGTCATTCATGGACTTGAAACGTATCTATTTAGCCCTGGGGAGGATTCTTGGGTTCCAGGAAGATTTTTGCTTTTTCCTGGAGAGTTTTAGCTTCTGAATAATAAAAAGGCAAGTATTATAATATAGCTTTGTAATGACAGGATAGATTTGCTTGATTTACATAAAAGGAGAGTTTGGGTTATGTTTAAAAAAAAAGTGAGCTTTAGACCCACAGGCTTTCTATGTACAATGCTCTCCAGGAGTCTAGAGGGAGGTGGGCACAGATTGCAGAGCTAAATTCAAGAGCAAATCCATGGGAACCACTTTTCTCCTTTTACCCCTTAGCATTTTTTTTCTGTATAAAGCTGAGGAAAAATAAAGCCTTAAGTTTGTGATAAAGAAATGATCATGTACATTCTGGAACACAGTTTGGATATATTCAAATAAAGTAACTAACACCTTTTGACCTAAAGATCCCACTACTAGACAAATACTCTAAGAAGATCAGTAACAAAAAAGAAAGTCTCCATGCAGCCCAAAAGATTTATAAAAGCATTTTTAGTAGCAAGAGACTGGAAACAAAGCTCTCTCTTCAGTTGGTGAATGGTTAAACAAGTTGTTATGCACAAATGTAATGGGATTTTATTTCATTTTAAGAAATGATGAATATAAAGAATTCACAGAAGCATGGGACAACATAATAACTGATGTGAAGTGAAGCTAGAAGAACTAGAAAAAGAATATTCCAAATGGCTCTAACAATGCAAATGAATAAAAACCAGCATAAACAATCCTAAGTAAATACTCTGAAAATTTATTGAACAAATTTGGCCCCAAAGAAGATTCATGATATGGCAAATGTCCCCATTTCTTTGTAGAAGTTGGGGGACTATGGGTCTGGAATCATACAAATAACATATATTTTTACATATTGATCAGTTTTTTTAAACTGTTTTATTTACCTTTTTATTCTGTGTTATAAAAGGGCAATTAGGTGGCTCAGTTGATAGAGCGGCGAACCTGGAGTAATGGAACACCTGAGCTCAAAACTGGCCTCAAATTCTTACTAGCTCTGTGACCTTGGACAAGTCACTTAGCCTCTGTTTGCCTTATTTTACTCATCTAAAAAATAGGGATAATAACAGCACCACACTCCCAAAATTGTTGCAAGGATCAAATGAGATAATTTTTGTTAAAC
This sequence comes from Pseudochirops cupreus, assembly GCA_028627135.1. Lineage (NCBI taxonomy): Eukaryota > Metazoa > Chordata > Mammalia > Diprotodontia > Pseudocheiridae > Pseudochirops > Pseudochirops cupreus. The sequence continues at coordinate 171,925,016 of CM053581.1, read as the reverse complement.
AATTAATAGTATGTCCTATATGTTATATGAGCTCTATAAATGGCTATTCCTGTTCCCTTTCCTACATGTACCCCTACCTTGATCTTTGAGGTAGAACAAGGAAATGTAGGTGATACAAAAATAGAAAAGCAATTTTTTTTCTGAAAAGCAAAACAAAGACAAATAACTATATTTAAGCAGGCAAGACAGACTAATAATAACCAAAAAAAAGCTTTTAAAGACAAAAAAACAGATATCTAAGTACAGTTAGTTTGTGCATATATTTTAATGATCAGATATCTGATCTTCTGCTACTGCCCCCTGTAAGGCCATGCACAAGCAGCTTCTCAAAAGAATGCTACTGTGAACAGCTTTTAAGGTTCTGATTACACAGTATAGTGAACACTCCATTTATTCCATTACAAATCAAGACAAACATTCACAACAAATAAAGGTACAGTATAATATACACAACCTTACATCTTATCACAGAAAATCACAATATAGTGTTCACAACAGCTTAACATTTAAAATCACCACATAGTTTTCACCAATGTGGCCACAGTATTAAGAACAAGAGAACAAAAGAATAATCGTCCCCCTCTCCGATTTCTGCTCTTATCTTTAAGCAGATGTCATATACAATTGCTGGGTCTTCCAGGTTCATCTATTGTTTTTTAAAACTCTCAGAGAATCTTCATTTAAGGAAAGTATGATCAAACTTAGGGAATATACACTAAGTGGTGTTTTTATACATGCAACAAAGAAGGATGCATTTTTTTTAACATGCATTACTCTATAAAAGACCTAGAGATATAAGAAGAGAGAAATCAATGTAGACCCAAACATGTTAGTAAAAGATTTCAGCTCTGATTGCTTTTTTCCCCCTTCTTCTTAACAACATTTGCTGATGCACTCTCTTGTTTGGATCACATTATTCATGAAAAATAATGATGGGCCCATGAAAAAGAAATCATGATGCAGATTAGGAAATGAGGACTAAGCCTTTGTGATTCTGGTTTTTGGGGTGTCCATTCAGTGTTTGGAGTTGCTTTTCCTTATTTTTTCACATAGTTAAAGAAAAAAATAAATGCTCCTAAAGCATATTTGACCAAGTTACTCCTCAATTCAAACAGCTTCCATCATTACCTATTATCCTCACACAGAAATATTTACTCTTTTTGTTGGCATTTATAACTCTTTCCCATGTGCTTCAAACCTACCTTTTCAGAATATGTTCAACATTACTCCATTCTGTGCCCCCTTCTTTCTTGTTTTTTGGACAAACTGGCCTTCTTGCTTGCTCTCACTTACATGTGAAATCTCCTTTTTTCTGTGCCTTTGCATAGGCACAGAATCTACTATTCCCAGAAATGTATCCCTTCTCATAGCTTTCTTTTAGATTCCTTAGCTTCCTCAAATGCAAAAACCTGTATAAGATATTCCTCAATTGTTGTTGTTACTAATGTCTCTTCTACCACAAATATACTTTATATTTAGTTAATATCATAGATTTAAAGCTTGAAGATACAATGGAGATTATCTAAACCAAACCCCCATTTCACAGTTAAGGACTGAGACCTGGACAAATGAAGTGACTTTGCCCAACACCATATAGTTAGTAAATGGCAGAGCCAGGATTCCAACTCAGTTCCTATAATTCCAAATTCAATTCCCTTTCCACTGAACTGTTCTGCATATCATTTATTCTTAAGACGCTACATTTGTTTTTGAACACAGTCAATAATGCCCTCCAACTAAAAAAATTTTTTTGCTTTTTTTTTTTTGAAGGGCAGTTGGGGTTAAGTGACTTGCCCAAAGTCACGTGGCTAGTAAGTGTGTCAAGTGTCTGAGGCCAGATTTGAACTCAGGTCCTCCTGACTCTAGGGCCAGTGCTCTATTCACTGCACCACCTAGCCGCCCCCCATGTTTTTTATAGGTTGCTTTCCTAGAGCTCCCCAATAAACCTACCATGGGATAAAGTATATTTTTCTTACCATTAGTATGACTGGTAAGACATAAATGGATGAAAGGGATCTGCATATTTTTCACAGACACATACAAATTAAATGCAGATATATTAACTATACCCCTTTTAGTTGAGGAGACCATGAGTGGAAGATTGTGTGAGATTAAGCAGAGAAAGTTTTATGGAGGATGTTAACATTGTAAAAGGGAATAGACAGAAATAAGCAGAGGTGAATAGTTAGAGAGCTCAAGATTGATTCTATGGACCATACAAACTAGCAGGAAGTAGGGCTGTATGAAGGGAAAGGAAGGGAAGAAATATTATCATATTAGTTTAAGCTGAACGCCTATCTCTGGTTGACAGAGTTAAGCAGAGTCAGCTTTGAGGACCAGGTGTTTTTGTCAGTGTTATTTAATGTGACAGAGAGAATTATTAAGTGAAGGAGCTCATCCGTAGGGTTTCTATTTTGAACTTGTTTGCTAAATCTTTTGCAAAGGTTTGCCTCTTAGGGACATATTAGACACTCAGGAAACCAAGGATTCTACACTTTGGAAAACAGGCATCTGTACTTTGGACTCTGCATGACACAAAATCAAAGTGATCACAAGAAAAGATCAGGACCAAGATGAATGATGCTGATGGAACCACTGATCCAGATCACTGAAAGATATTGAGTATAAAGGATGCTATTGATTGAATTCTCTCAAACATTCTACTGGTATTTCACCTAATGGACATTGCAGTTATCAACAACAGGAAACGGCAATCAAGAATTTATTGAATACCCACAATATGTCTAGTTCTGGGTTAGGGGCTGGGGAGACATGCAAAGACAGAAATTAACCAGTCCCTGACTTTAGGGAACTTACTATCTCTCAGGAAACATAACATGAATAACCAAAACACTATATATGTCATACAATGCTGTGAAAATTATTTGTATCTACTTCTTGTGGGCATATATGTATACATGCATATATATAAGTATGTGTACATATATGTATATATACATATACCCTGACAGAGAAATGCTAGATTTAGGGTACAGAATGAGAGAAATGTATATATACACACGCATACTATCATATATAGAGAAGTATATATCCACATCTGTGTATATATGTGTTTATTTATACTCAAATCTATATTATTTATTATATAATGCATATATAAATGTACACATAAATATATAAATACACAAAATATATAAATATACACTTAAATATATATGTATATGTATAAGTATATATATTTGTATATATGCCTCATTCTGTACACTAAATTTATCACCTCTCTATCAATAGGTAGTATGTTTTATCATCTGTGCTTTGGAATAATAAATGATCATTGCATTGATTATAGTTTTTAAACTTTCCAATTTCTCTAATAAAGATGTCATTTCTAAGATATAAAAGAAAAATATTTAAATTCATAAGAACAAAGGCCATTCCTGAATTGATAAATGGTCTGAACATAAGAACATGGAATTCACCAGGGAAGAAATCCAGGTTAGCTTTGTAGCTAATTTTTTTAATGCTCCAAATATCTATAATTAGAGAATTGTAAATTAAAGCAACTCTGAGATTTGACTTTTTTGAAATGACAAATACCATAAAAAAAAAATGGAAAATGGAAAATGTTGGGAATTCTGTGGGAAAAGGAACATTGATGCACTTTTTATAAACCTATGAATGGGTATAATAATTTTGAAAAGCAATCTGTAATTATACACAAAAAATTACTAATAGTTAAGTGCTCTTTGACCAAGCTACACCACTGCTAGGCCTACAACCAAGAGTCATCAAAGAAATAAGAAAAAGTTCTATACGTAAATATATATTTTTAGAAACTTTTTTGGTGGTGGCAAAAAAATTTGAAATTAAGGGGATTTCCATCAACTGAAGAATGGATGAATAAGTTATGGCACATGAATGTGATGGAGAATGCTGTATGACATGAGGAAATGAATAATTTTAAAGAGTCTTAGAAAAACTTATATGAACAAATGGTGAAATAAGCAGGACCAGAAGAAAAAAATGCTAAGTCATCAATTAGTATAAAAATGAACAATTTTGAAGATTTCTATAAACTGACAAAATGAAATTAGCAGAACTAGGAAAATAATTTATATGATTAAAAAAAAACCTCTAATAACAACTCGATAAGAAGTGAGATTCCTCTGACTTTTAATCTACATTACTTATGAAATGCAAATACAAAGTTTTTGGTTGGGGTGGGAAGAAGGTATTAGCAAGAGTTGAGGATCAAGAAAAGTCTTGTTTAGGGGGCGGAGCCAAGATGGCAGTTTAGCAGCAGCAACATATCGCAGCTCTCACATAGTCAACCCAAAATACCCATAAAATATGACACTAAACTAATCCTAGAACTCCAAAACGCACACAGAAATATACCTTCCACTAAAGTCAGCTCAGCTACAAGGAACCATATCAGCACTGTGAACCGAAACCAGCCTGGCCTGAAGCCCTGGCTGAGCCCTGGGGGCGGCTGGACAGGAGGAGCAGAGGAGCCTCGGATTAGGAGGAGCTGCGAGCAGCGTTCAAAACTAGGTCAGTGGAGCTTGCAAAACCGGGAGAGAAAAGTGTCCGGCCAAAATGCCTCCAGGGCGGGAAAGAGAAAGGCAGAGGTTTTGCACCCGCCTCTGTGTTGCAGCTTCCACGCCCGCGGCCTGAGACAGCAGGGAGACTAAGCGATCGTTCAGAGGTTAGTGCTCTTGTGTTGAGCGGCCTGGATCCGGATTGCGGTCTTGGGCTTTCAGTCCTGGAGTCTTCATTATCCAGTGAGCCGGAAGTAAGTAGGAAAGGGACCCAGCACCTTCCTGAGAGCTACGGCTGCTGGGAGGACTCCAGCGATTTGGGACAGAGCTTTCCCTTCTGGAAGCAGAGCCCCATAGAGATTTAAAAAAAAAAATCACAGACTGACCAACCATGAGTAAGAATAAGCATAAGAAGCAAAGTAAGAACAGCACCCAAACCCTAGATTCCTTCTTTGGGGAAAAGAAGGATCATGGCAAAGAGAGGGAGGAGGAGAGTGCAGCCAGAGCACCCCCACCAGGGGCCTCCTATAAACATGAAGAATGC